>JAESUZ010003820.1:462500-1662500 GCA_017311185.1 Proteles cristata cristata
TAAATATGTTGTTTTAAGAGATTTTCATAACCCTGGATGCCACAGTTAAAAACAAACACCAGCACGCACCGTTTTGCAATCTCTTAAACAAATAAAATCGCTTTGATTTAAATAACATTTATTTTACATGACCAAACACAATAAATAATGTAATATACAAAGCTTTATAATTATTGCACATTTGTAAAATATCTTACAGTGAGTTCATACAGCCAGCAATATTTAAAGCATGGAGACTTTATTTACAGTTTTATTTTAATATAATAACCAGATCCAATGGACCTAACATAAGATGAATTTATGTTCATTTTACCAACCAGCATTCTCATCAATCATATATATTTTGGGGGGAAATGTAAACATTATTGCCTAAAGTACCTTATATACATCTGATAGCTGATCATAAGAAAGGACTTTAACAATCTATAAAGGTAAAGCTGATAAAAGGGTACCATATTTTGGTTTTATTTTATTTAGCTTTAAATTATATATTAATATTTTAATGTAAACTCAGTAACAGCTGGCATAATCAATATTTAACATAAGTAGTCTCATCTCTTTAAAGAAAAAAGAAAACAAAAAGTTGAGCTTTAGATCATTTCTATTTCATTAGGAAGCTCTCTAATATTTTATGGGAATATTTTAACAGACCCCAGGAGTTTTGAAATACTGTTTCTCCTGGAATATTTTCCATTTGATGAAAATAATAAATTCTCCTGGAAAATGAATTTTCTCAAAAGTTTCCTGAAAGCCTGTTTTTAGGAAATGAATTTTTAAAATCCAGTGTCTTTTAACAAAAATGTCAGAACACGAATTTGAAATAAATCACAGAAAATAGTGCCAATGGGTATGTATGAATGTGTGCGCATCTCTTACATATGTATGTGCTTAAGAGAATGGATATATATGTATATACATACATATACATATATACATACATATATACACAAGGATATGTAGGTAGCACACCTACATTTTAATACACACACACATACCCACTTCATTGGGTCTAAACATGCACTAGCAAGTTATTTTAGGGCTTCGACTCTTCAGAAAAATCTCATTATGTGAGGAGCGAAGTGGCTCTGCGGGGAGCATTATGGAAATATCTGGGCTTGATTTAATGAGGCTGTTCACATTGGTGGAATATCAACTTAACAGAGAAAAGTCTACCCAGGGCGTCCGAGTTACCAAAATGAAAATTGGCAATTGAGATGATAAGAACGTGGCTTTCTTCTGCGAAATCACTTCAGGTAACAGAGATAACATTAAGTAACATACATTCTATGCACCAAGAACAATGTTTTATGTACCGAGTCTCTTATCCGTCTCTCCTAATGACTTCCCTTAGCGGGTTGTTAGTACTTGACAGCAGGTCTCCGTGCGGGGAACTTTTCTCCAATTCCACATTCAAAGGAGGTCCATCAGAGAGCATGATTGGCAATTTTCGTCATAATCTGCACATTATTAGCATCAAAATTGACGTGGCAGTTAACACTGGTGGGTTTTGATGTGCCTTTCTTCGAGTTCAAGGAAACCCCTCCAGTAGCCGGGGTTGGCAGAATGGGTCTCAACAACCCATCCGTGGCTTTGCAGAGGCGAAAGCGCAATAGACATGCGTGAGAAATATGCCAAGAACCATTTTACTCGAGGAAAAGGAAAACGAGGAGGGGAAGGAGCGAGGGGGATCGAGTTCGAACTTAGAAAAGTATCTAAGGAAATGCTTCAGGATAATATATATCTAGAGATTCAAGTATTTCCCAGATCGAGTGGAACCCGGTAGTTGGAAAACTGAGCTGGAAACGCTACTTCAAATATTACAACGATCTGTCAATCTTACCCTCCCCTTTCGTTTCTCTTTCCTTTTCTGGCCAGGCTGAGGCACCCTTATTAGCCATTACTTTTTGCTTGAAATATGCAAGACGCCTGCATCCCACACCGAAGATCAAAAGAGACAACGGCGGAGGGCGAGACAGCCACTCCTCCCTGCCTCGCCTTTGCCCTTCGCGGGCGGGCGAGACCGCCGGGGCCCCCGCCGGCCTTGCTCGCTCCCGCCCGCGGTAAACCATCTCACGGCCGCCCGCCCTCCTGGCCTTCTCAGACCTCCATTCCTCCGCTCCCTGCGGACAGGGCCCCTAACAAGCTCAGGCCGGGAGAAAAATTGCCACCTCTCCTCACCCTCGTTTAAAGAAAAGAAAGGATGGCAGAAAAAGAGCAGCCGCAGGAACCTCGGGGGCGACTTGCCCTTCGGCTCCAAGCACTAGCGCACACCGTTCCCGCCGCTCTTTGTTGTGGCTCTGCGTCGCCTCTGGCCACGTGGTTCGGGAGGGCTTACGGCCAGGACCCCGTACCTCTGAGGACCAGTTTGAGGGCGAGGGGATTGTCTTCGGGAAGACCAAGAGCTCCGGACAGAGGCGGGAAACGGGGCATGGGCGGTGGGAAACACTTAGAGGCAAAGATGCTGCTGGGTAGCAAATACAAAAATAGAAATACTTTGAGGGCACACCGCCGGGTTTTTCCGCGCGGCTCTTTCCCCCAATTCGGTCGGGGCAAGTTCCCTTCGGCCTCCCGCGCCGGGGCGCCCCCTGGCGGCAGCTTTGGCAGCGGGCAGCGCGCAGAGGGCACGTGGGCGCACGGAGGGCGCTGGGGGCGCTCAGGGGACCCCCGGGCACGGCCCCCTGGCGGCGGCGACGTAGTTATCTGGTGAGCGGTGCCTCGTCCCTCTGGTCCGGGGGGCTCACGGCGGTCTTGCTAAGCACAGCGGCTGAGTAGGGCAGGAAGCCGCTCTCGGAGCGAGGAGCCGCAGCGCTGCAGCCGAAGTCCGAGCCGCCAGCGGCCCCCGCGCCGCCGCCACCCCCGCCGCCGCCGCCGCCGCCACCCCGGGAGCCCAGGGCCGCGGCGGCCGCCGCGGCGGCCGCAGCCGCAGATTGACTGCTGTGGCAACTGAGGCACGAGCAGGGAGCGGAGCCGCCGCTGGGGGCGCCCCGGCCGCCGCGGCCGAGGAGGCCGCAGCCGCCGCAGCTGCCGCCGCGGCGGCGGCCGAGGCCGCGCTGTTGAGCCCAGCGGCGGCGCTGGCGTCTGGTAGAGCCCCGGGTGGCGGAAGCTGCACAGCAGCTCCGGCCTGGAGTAGGGGTGCGAGAGGGCACGGAAGGTGTCCAGCGGACGGATGGAAGTGGCGAAGGGCGACGAGGCCGCGGCCGCTGCGCCGGAGGCCGCAGCGGCCGCGGCCGCAGCTGTGACACCCACGTGCGGGTAATAGTGCAGTGGCACGTGCGAGTGGAAGGGGTAGGGCAGGCTTCCGGTGGCGGCCGCGTGCGTCATCATGTAGGTGTAGAAGCTGGGGTCGGCCGGGTGCGGCCACGACATAGCCAGGCGCTGCCGCTTGTCCTTCATGCGCCGGTTCTGGAACCACACCTGAAGCGAGAGCCGCACGGCGGCCCGAGTTAGGGAGTGCCCTGAGGCCTCGGCCCCCTCCCTGGGCCTCTCCACCTTTCCTGGACCTCCGAAAGGCCTGACCTACTTACTCCCCTTCGACCCGGCCGGGCTTGGAGACCCTCTGCTCTCCCAGCTGGTAGTGAGGGAGGCAGTGGGAACAGGCGTGGGTACACCTTCCTCGGCAAAAGTAATCGGCCCTGTGTCCGACTGCTGCGGACTCCCTTACTCTTCGCTGCGCTTTATGGTCCCAACGCGACCTTCCCTCTGACCCCTCCACCCGCTGGTGCCCAGCCTTGCTGAGCACCGTTCTCTCAATCCCAGGATTTGCACGGGATTCTAGGCCACCTTTGAAGAAGGGCTACCGCGGCAGCTTTTGTCAAAGGTCGCCGCTCGAGGTCTGGAGTCCTCTGAGCCGCAAGGACCTGCCCCAAGGGCCCGGGTCCGATTTGGATACTGAAGGCATGGTTTTGTTGGAATCGTTTGCCTCAAATGAGTGGCGGGAACAACATCCTCTTAAACTGGGAAAGGGACTGCTATAGCCCTCCCAACACGGTCTAATGAAGACATCATTCGGCCCAACTCTAAATTAAAGAAAGCCCGATCAAACCGAAGGGAGACTTCCACAACCTCCCCGATCCGTTGGAGCTTCCTCTTTGCTTTTTCTAGAGTGTGGGGTCCTCCGCGAGGTGTTCGCCAAATCGCCCAACCTCCCAGCTATCTCTCCCAGATTAATAAAATTAATCGCTTAGAGACATATACGTAAGGACAATTTCGGTGTGTTCTCCCTTCCCCAGGAGGTTGCTTTTTTCCTGCTGCCCAGGAGGGGGAAAAAAATGTTTAGGAAACTACTTTCTCAACCCAATCGATTTTTAAAAATACAGTATTCTTCTCTCCATGTTGTAACGATTTATGTGGAAAGTAAATCTCCAAGATCAAGAGCAGATGAAAAGTTTCACCTAGGGTTCGTGCCAGAGGAACAAAGACCAGCCGGCTTTGCCGCCGAGGGGAACGTGGGGCCATGGACACGGGCTAGGGGCACCTGGGCAGGCGGCTGGGCAAAATTGAACCGAGACCCGTGCTTGCGGCATCGGCTCCGCCACCCCCCGGCCCTCCCAGGTCAGCCAGGCCGGCCAACCCTTCGGATTCGGCAGCTGAGAAACAAATATGCCCATTCCTTTGGTGACTCTACCCCGCCGATTGTCAGGCCTTCGGCTAAATGTGGCCACCCAGGAAAGAGAAAGGAGAAACAAAAATCAACCCAGACACCCCCGGGGAGGCTAGAAAAGGCGCGTGCTGGAATCGATACCTTGATGGTGGTCTCGGGCAGGTTGAGCGCAGCGGCCAGCTCGCACCGGCGGGGCCGCGACACATAGTTCTCCCTGTAGAACTCTTTCTCCAGGCGCGCGATCTGCTCGCGGGTGAACGCTGTGCGGTAGCGCCGCACCTGATCCGCGCCGGAGCCGGAGCCGCCCAGCGACGCGCCCCCGCCGCCGCCGCCGCCGCCGCCGCCGCCGCCGCCGCCGCCGCCTCCATGCAGGCTGCCGAGGCCGGAGCCCGACGCAGACGTCGTGGTGCCCGCGGCGGAGCCGCTCTCCGAGTAGCCTGGCAAACAAACGGCCGACAGCGCGAGAGTCACCGTAGGGCCGAGATCTCCGCGCTGCAGCGGAGCGCGGATGGGGGAAGCCGGGAGAGGAAAGCAAGCAGCTGCCTGAATTGATGGGGTCTGTCAGGCTTACAAATTGCTGCCGCAAATGGAATCAATGAAGTTTGGGGAGCCCTTCTTAACCAAATAATAGGAACTCAATTGGGAAGTTTCTTTTTTCTTAATAATTACAAATTTTCAGCTCGGGAGGAAAACTGGCCAGGGGAAAATGCCTGCCTCTAGGCGTAGTTTGGTAAACTCTGGGCTTCCCATGGTCAGGAGATGGCAGGGCAGCAATCCGTAGGGCTTCCAACCTTTCTTTGATAGTCTTTTGGGTTTGGTTAAAAATATTTTTAAGAGTCAAAAGGCAGCAGCAGCTCAAACCAGAACCATTAGGGGGTGGACTCTACTTTTCAACTCTTTCTCCCGCTGACCCAAGCGGGTCTCCCAGAGGCGCCCGGCGAGGCTCCCTCCGACTTCCTCAGGATGCCCCCTCCATTCGGCCTTGGGGAATCGGGGGCGAGGGGTTCAGAGCAGCTGCCCAGGGCACCCTCCCCTTAGCGCGGCTCAGCGGCTGGCTGGAGGTCAGTCGGCTCGCACGGGCTTTGAGACCAGCCCGAAGAAACACTTTCGCGGACTCGGGCGAAGGCGGGCGGGTGGGCCTGGAACCTCCCAGGCCTGCGCCTCGCTGGGAGGCTCCAGGAGCAGAGCGGGAGGGCCAGGTCCCCAGCATGCGTCCCGCCCCCGCCCGAGCCCGCTGGGTGCAGCTTGCCTGCGGAGGGTCGGTTAGGGGCAAAAGCAGCAGTAGCAAGGACCCGCGGGGGCCGCGCAAGAACGGGGAGGGTAGGACCAGAGAGCGCGGCAGGGGCGGCGCGGTTACCTTTGCCATTGTTTTCCTTGAGCGGCGCGGCTGCAAGGCCGCCAGGGGAGCGCAGCGCCGAGCAGCCCACCTCCACGTCGCTGCTCATGTCCGCCTCGGCGGCCGCCTCTGAATAATGACCCGGCTTTTTACGGCCTTCGGCGGCGGACGAGATTTCGGAGGAGACGGTGCTTTCGCTGCCCGGGTGCTGCAGGTTGAATAAAGTGTCTATTTCGAATTTGCCCTTGGCAGGGAGGTCTCCCAGAGCGCCGTGCAGGGGGGCGGACGGCAGGCGCGGGCTGAGGCGAGCCGGGTGCTGCGAATTTTCCAGGGCCTCGAGCACAGCATTGCCAGCCGAATCGGATAAACTGGAGAACCGCTTGCCGGCCGTGGGGCTGTGCAGCCCTCTCTCCATCAGAATCATCTCTTTTCTTATTCTTTCCATCATCTCAGCTTTTTAAAAAATGTCACAGTGGCCCGGCTGTCCCGTCCTAATGATGGGCTGCGCCCAGGGCTAATTCTCATTCAGCCCCAGCGAGCGCCTCTAAATATTATTATCTCTTTTGGAGGGAGGCGGAAAAATTGTGGGATGCCAGAGCGAGGGAATGACTGGTCAAAATGACCCATACATCCTTCCAAGCCCGAGATGTCATTCATCAAAAAGTAGCGCTCGCTCGTCATTAAGGTACGAATGACGCCGTTCGAATAATCATTTATTGTAACAGGTTTATAAGCAAATAAATACACGCTCCTGTCAGTGGGTAATGAAGGCGGCTTCGGAGCAGACAAATAGATCCAGGTAGGAGGCGAGAAGAGACAAGAAGTGAGGAGGAAGGCTCCGGTCCTTTGCCCGCTCAGAGCCGGTTCTGTTCGCCCGGGGGTTTGGCCTCGGGGGTGAAATTGACAGTCTGATTAATAGACCGCGCCGCGGCACATTTCCCCCTTCATTTAGGGGCATCATTACGCTCTCAGTTTGCTGGGTTGCCCCTTAGGTCCTAATCATGCAGCGCCTTCCTCATTTTTCCTCGGACACAGATACGTGTTAAATAATAGATAATGCTTTGATTTTCCAGAGTAGATCGTCGGGAAGGTTGGTGGATTTTTTTTTTTTTTTTACATTTACAAGCGGGAGGGGGTAAGGGTAAGGGAGGGGACAAGAGAGAGGATGTAGAAGAGTTGCGTAAGGAGAAGACCTTGAGCTCCCGTCTGGATTACTTATCTTTCGGATTTTAGGATCAAATATGTATTTTATTTAACAAACAGGATGCCTAATTTTCTCTCTCTCCACTTCTTCGCCCCAGCCTGGCTGCTCTCCTCCCACCCCAGCTGAGAGAGAGAGAGAGAGAGTGAGAGACAGAGACAGAAAGGGAAAGGAAATATCGTAGAGTTCCGAAAGCACTTTAGTGCTACGTGGCTGGGGAGGTGCGTTGGGCCCGCGCTTCCAAACGGAAATCATTAGGTCCTTTCTGATTTTTTAACACCGTTTGCGGAGTGAGTACTGAAGCTGAAGTCCTGGATTTTTTACTTTTATAACCCTGCTGATGGATAGGCTTCTCGCCTACGCATTTTCCCTAGGGGAAATGAACTCGGCTGGACGATTTCATAGTAGAATTCGACAGCTAACTTTAAACACAGTCGCGATTTACAACGCCATATGGGCCGCCCCAGATCCACTTTTTACGTTGCCAGCTTTCCCCCTCCCTCCTCAAATCGAATTATTTGTGGCAAAGTTGCCGAATTTCTAGGTCAAAGGGGGAAAGAAGGGACTCAGCCTCCTTCCCCTACCATCCTGCGATCCTCCCTTCTCCACTGCTCTTCTTCCTTCTCTCCTTCCTCTCCTCCCCCAAGCCGGCCTCTTACCTGTGGCCCTGAGTAGTCCCGGTGCTGAGTCTGGGCGCGGAGAGTCTCGGACCAGCCTTGCTGCTGCTGCTTGCGGCCTGAGCTTGGCGGCTGAGCCTCTTGGCGATAACTTTGATGGTCATAATGACGCCGGTGGCAACCATTTTAACGAAGATCAATCTTCACTCGAGGCCGTTGCACATCTCCTCCTGCGCTTGCGCCCCACCCTGTCCAGACCCCCGGTGCACTGTGCGGGTCTGCCAGCCAGCAGCACAAGAGGAGAACCCGCGGCCACAGGCGGGAACAAGAGAAGACAGGGACAGGACACAGGGCGGCCTGCAAGCTTCCGAAGCGGCCGAGAGACCCTGGCAATCTGGGCGCTGGGCTCGGGTCTTGCATCCTCGCCCGGGCGCCAATTCAGACCCCAACCCAACCCCCCTCCTTCCTCCCTGCCGCCACACCCAGCACATTGGGGTGTGTTAGGGGCAAACCCAGAATCTATTTGCCCATCTCTCCGTTGGCGCTTTCCTTTTAACCTTGAACCCGTTGGGGGCGCGTCAGGAATGTAAAGGGAGACGAGGTGTTAAATATATTTATATACATTTATACACATAGTCAATGCCAAAAGTTTCTCTCCTGTTTCCCTCGGCGCCAACTCACTTCAACAACGAGAGCTTTGCTTAGAAAATCAGTTCCACCTCTTTAGGTAATAAACGGAATTCTCCCCCAAGGTGAGAAATGGAAAGCTGGATAGGCACGCGGTGTCCAGAGGGGGCGGGAGGGTGGGGGGACGCGCGGAGTGGGCGTCAGGAACCCTGAAGATGACTTGACTCGGCGTCCCCCTCCCACCCTATCCTAGAGGTCACACGACTCTGAGCACTATGACCCCCTCCTCGAGCCGGCTTTCTGGCCATTAACGTGGTCAAAGATTCGTCTTGTGGATACCCCCACCCCTCCCCCCTTGCTCCACAGTCCAGGCCCCCAGTTCTGCCACCTCTGGTCGGGTGCTCCTGGCAAAGAGAAGGCGCCGTCCCAGGAACCTGGGCAGGGTACCCTCCCCCCAGTCCCACTTGCTTAGGGAAATGAATGGGACACTTCGGTCCAGGCTCAGGTCCGTGGGTGGCCAAGGCCTCGGCGGGGGATGGGGGTGGGGGGTGGGACCTGCGGAGGCGCAACCGGGGCGGAAGTCGCAGATGCCTTTATTGCTGTCGTTTGGCGCCCCCGTCTGTTTTATTCGCGGTTTCGGCAGCTACGAGCGGCTTTCAATCGCAGAAGCCGCCGCTGGGGGCTGGGGTGCGGAGGGCAACCCCTTCCTCCTCCACTCCGCGCTTCCTCCCTTCCTCTGGGACCTCACGCCTCTGGTCCCAAGGCCTGCGCCAAACCGGACCTCAGACTGTTGAAAAGGTAAAACACTATTTCTAGGCGACACCTTCATTCATTAGTGGGTTTGAAAACTATTTTGCACCTTTTAAATAAAACTAATATTTCATATTCTAGCACGTTTATTATAAAAGGTACATTGGAGACCGTGTCAGAGAAACTACTCACAGAAAAAGACACATAATTTTTCACTAAACTGTGTTTAGCAATGTTTCACGGGAGACAGTGAACACTCTGTAACAGTGTTTAATGTCCTTTATTTTATTTAGATCCTATACCCACTAGTATCATAATATTGGGCAATTTATTTACAGCTTTTATACTATAATTACATGTGCTTTTTTATATATATTATCTCCTCTAAAACTCACAGCAACTCTAAAGATCCATTCTATTACCCTTTTACAGAGATGAGAAACTTTCCCCACAGAGAGGTTGAAGGACTTGTGGATTTAAACTTTTCTCTGATAATATCCAAGTTATACATCCAAGTTTAAAAGCTTTGGGGCAGCGTTTTTGGTCGATTTTTTTTTTTCACGTTACATATGTCTTCCTTAAGTACAGGCCCATCTCAAAAACGTTGAGCTTGTATAGCGGGTAGTGAGAAGATTAATAGTTCTGTTGACGTTTATTAATGAAATGCCCAAACCTTGGGCCTCTCTCCAGATTGTGGAGGCTGAAACTGAGGGTGGGCCTGTCAAATGTTCCTAGTTTTTAGAGATAGAGTCCGGGCTATATCAAGCCCTCCTACCCACTACCAAGGTAGAGGAATCACTTAATAAAACAAGACAAGAATCCAACCCATGCCCCCGTGGCTTGGCAGGAATTTTTAAGGTACATTGGGGGTGAGGGTGTGGGAAGGACTTTCTCCAAATGGACTGGAAAGCACTTTTTGATCGAAAGGAGGAATTACATGAAAGACGTCTAATTTGTGTGTGTGTGTGTGTGTGTGTGTGTGTGTGTGTGTGTGTGTGTGTGTTAGGCTTCCAGACTAAATATTTGTTTCTTGAGCAGCAGCAGGTCCTCCGAGGTGAAGTGGTAAACACTTTTGGCTTTCGACTGAAGGTAATAAAAATTTGTCCAGGCTGCCAGAGGGGAGGGTCACCGGTAACATCCGAGTTGCAACGGAGCCCCGCGTCCGCCGGGGCCTGGCTTCGGTCTTGCGTGCCGTGGGCTCCCAGACAAGCGGGCCCAAACCCTGCGGGCCCACGTTTGGACGCAAGCTCGCTCGGGGATTGAGACCGCCCGGGTATGGTGGGACAGCAGAACCGCAAAAGCCTGGGCTTCACACCCCTGGTGCATGTTCTTTTGGGCAAATGCAGTCCCCACGGCTTTCGGCTTTCGGCTTGGAGGTTTCGGTTTATAAGGGAAGGAGCCGTCTCTTTGGCGACTCCAGGCCAGACTCCTTACTGGCAACTTTTTGGGGCCATCCCTCGGCAGGTCGCCCTCACGTTGTCTCTTACAGGTCTCTCTGGCCGCTTCTGGTTCTCCTCCTTCCCGATACAATTGCGAACCCTACCAGGGACGGTCAGGGAGTGGAGGTGGGGTACTTTCTCCCTGGACTCTGGACTTTACCCAGACCCGCTAGCTGCCTGAAGCTCGTGCGCCCTCGGACGCGACAGGAAAACTTGCAGGGACATCTAGCGCCAGGCCTGAGGAACTGCGAGCTGCCCCGCCGCGAAGCTCAGCCTGACCACTTGCCCCTCCCCCTCCCTTCCTCCGCGACCCCTCCCACCTTCGTGGTTAGGCATTTCCCTAACCTTCACCCCTTCTCCGTGCTGGTGACCACACGTGGATTCCTCGTAGAGATCGCTGCTCTGCGGAATGGAGAGAGACAGAGAGAGACACACACACAGAAGGTGGGGAGAAAGAGAGAGAAACGCTTATTTTCATTCTTCTCCAAAGGCCCACAGAGTGAGCACTTACGGGACTTTAGTTAACAATGACATTGCTAGAGAAGTGTATCCCGAGGACAATCCCACACCTTGAGATACTGAACAAAATAGCAGAAGATTGCAGTCCCAGCTTTTGTTTCGGGAGGGGGGGGAGCGGAGCAGCAATTTACCAGCGTCCTCCAGCTCTGGGCCCACCTTCCAGTGCCCTCTTCTCCGGGAGATTAGCGTTTCTCTAAGAGGGAAGGCTCTTGCTGTGTTTAATTTTTGCCAGGACTAGAGGTGTTCTCTCCATCCCAAACAAGGCCCCACTGCCTTGTGGGAGGAGGACCTGAGTTCACCAAATAGCGCTTCGGGTTTAGAGAGTGTTCTGTTGCCGCTATTGCAAACAATTTACATTTAATATAGACTAATTGTATTGTCAAATTCAAATGGAATGCAGAATACGTCTCAGACGTAGAAAGTGCCAAAACTGAGGATGCCACTGTCTGACTTTTGCTAGAGACCCCTTTCTTCTTACCCTAGGTTTGTTGTTTATAAATTTGTGTGTATATATATATATATATATACATACATACATATATATATGTATATATAGGTATATATATGAAACTGGGTATTACCTACCGAGGAAAAACTAGCTTCAAAGTGGGCAGAGCACAGACTTGGTTGAGAGTTAGAACACTGTCCAGCCAGTTCCACTGGATTTAAGACTTAATTTTGGAATTAAGACTTTATTTCTACACTGTATTTTTGGCTTCTTATGAGTTAATTAGGAAGGTGTCATTCATTTCCTGGTGTGGCTATCAAGAAAAACACTTTCAAAGGAATTTCCAGCACCCTACTCTGATAGGACTTGGTAAGTGTTATCCTGCCCTAATGGTCACCGATTATGTGGTTAATTGAGCTCACTACTGTCTTGACTAGCACAGGAACTGATGCTCGACAATAAGTCTATATCTCAACCTTCACCCACCCATTCCCCAACCCAGAACAAGGACATGATTTGGAAGATCATCTACAAGGAGAACAAGAGAGGGTGTAACTTTCAGAACATTATGAATTCCCAAAAAGGGTGCCTATGGAAAGAGAGGAGAGAGAAGAGCAAGTGATAGAAAGGAAGGCAGAGCTGACCTCTCTCTCCTCTCTCCCTCTCCCTGTCTCTCCATTCCCTCAGTGGGACCTTGGGCAATGAAGAGTTTCTCACCCAAATCAGGAAATGTGACAACAATGGTTTTACTGAATAACACATCAGTGTTTGGAGACATTTATGTCTGGTGGCAAAGGGTTTTCATTTAACAAAGATTATGTCTGTTGTTCAAGCCCCAACATAATACATCCCCACACATACACAGGGTTCTGTCTGTGCTCCTGGCCAGTTTAAGAAAATTATGCCCATTAAGTTTAAACCTAAAATCAAATCGGACACAGGGCACAGAAGCTAAATGAAATGTTTCCGCAAATTCATCCTCAGAATTCCTCCACTACCTACCACCCTGGCTTGTAAACTATGTGTCTTATTAGTTCATAAACAGAGCAGCCCTGACTTTGCCTGGGACTCAGCCACAGCCCTATGATCCAATAGCAGCAGCTGCCCGGGGTGCTGGGTCCATTCTGAACCTCTTTCCCAAGGGGAATTCCCTTCCCCAATGCCAGGGCTTAGGCGGCCATACTGGAAGCAGGTTCAGCGGCAGGGTAACAAAAGCCAAAGCTCCTTATTGTTCAAAACCTCCCTGGTCCCTGAACATCCGCTTGGATGAGCAGAGAAACCCCAAGTCCTGAGAGTCCCACAGGGCAACTGGAGGCAGGACCACTATTGAAAAGCATCTTTCAATCAGAGCATTAAGGGCTTTCAAAAAGAGAATGAATTGGGATTTTGCTTCCAGTCCTGCACAACTTAATTTCCTGCATGGAAAATCAGACCAAACTTGAAGAGCCGTCTCAAATCAGCAAAACTTGACAAATTTTTCCTTCCTAGCTTAATTTCATTTTCTTCCTTTTTGGGGTATATATTTGCCTAATGAAATGTATTTATCTGATAGAATATGACCAGAGGTCCCAGGGTGCAAATCACAGGGATATTTAGTTTTAAGACTGAAAGTTCATTGGTTCCAGTTACATCTTAGAAATTGTGTCAACAAATTTGCTTTTTGAGGTCGCAGAAAAAAACTTTTAAATGTGCCTGTGTTTTCTCTCTCTTTCTCTCTCTCTCTCTAAGAAAAAGCAAGGAAGACAAAGGAAAAATAAGTGTTTCAGGGCGGCATTCTGTGACTGGTTTGGTACTGAAATTGTTGGGTAAATACGACCCAGCCAAACTCTTTGAAAAAGTCAGCAACTCTGTCACCTGGCCCCGCTGGTGTTTTTAAAACACCGATTCATCTTCCGTTACTAACTTTTGCCTCCTTGTTTCAAGTAACCAAAATTGTTCTCACCAGCAAACTTCTATTCCCTATGTCTTTCTGCAAAGGCTCAGCCCCCTCTGACTCAAATTTGATCATGAACACATCTAGGACTTCAAAAAGGTCAAATTCCCCGGCTTTTCCTTTCCAGCGCCCCTCTCATAACTTTCCCCTTTATTTGAGCCTTTTATGGTTACTGCGTTTGCGTGTCAACACTCCCAACACCAGCAGCCCACCCTGCAATGCCGGGCCGGGCCCAGGAGGGCCTCCTTGGCGTTTTTACTTGCCCCATCCAGTCATGTCTTGGGTTCAGGAATGGCAGGGCTGGGTGACAAGCTGGCTTCACCGATCAAGGCTCAGGGGAGCAATTTTCTTGGAGATGGGCTGGGTTGGGGAGTTGATGCTACAGAACCAAATGGGCTCACTCTGAGGCCTCCTGAAGCCACCCCAGCACCTTCAACTCCTCAGATGAAATGTTGCTTCTAAGGTGTAGCCTTAAGTCTACAGCAAGAGACACACCAGCTCCCCGTTAACGGCTAAGATGGGCGGGCGTGTGGTGGGCTGGGTCTCTGTGGCTGAGAAATGGCACTAAGGGATGAATCGGGTCAGGGCTATGAGGCTTGTTCCGGGAGCCCACTCTTTTCCTGGAGATCAGACCCAGTTGCTCTGGGCTGTTCCTATCAGGAGCCCCAACTTTGCTCCCGGGGAAAAAAAAAACATCCTCTTAATTTACCCTTTTCAATTCTCTGTAGTTGGCAGCTTGGAAAAGAAAGCGAAACAAAGGTCCTTGGGAAAGTGAAGTTTTCAATTAATTGGTGTGAGTAATGGGCGGGGGCGGGTGGTGGCTGCAAAATGCAAGAGGCAGTTGGGCTGCAGGGGAGGCGCAGAAGTTTCGTGGCGGGCAACAGAGTGGCTTTCTCCAAGTGCCTTCCACAGGGTCTCTCCGCCGGCCAGGGGGGGAATCTGCGCAAGGGCCGGGGAGCCCAGTTCGGGAGGCGACTCCCGGCTGCCCTGAGTGTAGAGGCGAATAGTGTGGACCAGGCATCCGTACTTTTCTCCCTGGGGCAGATCGTCAGGTTCGCCGCGTCAAGGCCGAGTTTTTTCGTCCGTTTAACTTACTTGTAAGTCTCTGTACCGGCACCAAGGGCGCTTCGTGGGCATTTTCCTGGTAGACGGTGTGTGTGTGTGTGTGTGTGTGTGTAGGGAGGGTTGCTCCAATTGGTCTTAATTCGGAGGATCCTGTGTGATAACAGGCTTGAAACGCCTTTGCCCCGCAGCAGTGCTTAAGGTAGGGAAAATTAGCTCCCTCGGGTTTGGGGTCTAGGTCAGCTAATCCAAGGGATTCAGCAACAGGATCAAAAATCAGCCTGTTTTCACATCATTCTGACCATCTCGGTCCTTCGCCTTCGTACAGCTCGGGGATCCGAGGAGAGGTGGCAAAAACAGCCGTGGCCGAAACAAGCCGCAGGCCTCGGCGCCCTTCTCAGTCGCAGACAGGGCCTAGGATGGGCGGTCGCGCAATCGGTTCGTGGGGGTTGGTTTCGGCGCAAACGCCAGGGTCCAGGGGAGGGCGGGAAGGGGCGGTGGGCTGCGCTAGGCGCTGGGATGGGGTAGGGGCCGGGGTGGGTGGGTCCGGCGGGGCCTGGGCCAGGAGCCAGACTCTCCCGCGCCCCCACCCCCACGTGGCCCCGCGCAGCCAATGGCGCGGCCCCGAGCGGGAGCCCTCGGGGAGGGAGGAGGCCCCCCGACCGGCCCAGGCCCCCTCCCAACCTGAACTTCGTTTTTATAAACGTCCCGCGATGAGCTAACCTGTTGGAGGGCGGGCGGGCGGGAGGCGGGAGGCTCGCAGAGGGAGAGAGGGTGAGAGGAAGAGGGCGGGAGCCAGAGAACGAGAGAGAAAGCAGAGGAGGGAGGAAGCGCGCCGCGCCATGGTGTCCTGCGCGGGGCCGGGGCCGGGGCCGGGGCCGGGCCGGGCCGGGCCATGAGCCGCGCCGGGAGCTGGGACATGGACGGGCTGCGGGCGGACGGCGGGGCCGCCGGGGCGGCCCCAGCTTCCTCCTCCTCCTCCTCTGTGGCGGCGGCAGCGGCGCCGGGCCAGTGTCGCGGCTTCCTCTCGGCGCCAGTGTTCGCCGGGACACACTCCGGGCGCGCGGCGGCGGCAGCGGCGGCGGCGGCGGCGGCGGCAGCGGCGGCCTCGGGCTTCGCGTACCCGGGGACCTCGGAGCGTGCGGGCTCCGCCTCGTCGTCGTCATCTTCGGCTGTGGTCGCAGCGCGTCCAGAGGCTCCCTCCGCCAAAGAGTGTCCCGCGCCCGGCGCGGCCGCTGCGGCGCCTCCGGGCGCCCCAGCTCTGGGCTACGGCTACCACTTCGGCAACGGCTACTATAGCTGCCGCATGTCGCACGGCGTGGGCTTACAGCAAAACGCTCTCAAGTCGTCGCCGCACGCCTCGCTGGGAGGCTTCCCGGTGGAGAAGTACATGGACGTGTCGGGCCTGGCAAGCGGCAGCGTGCCGGCCAACGAGGTGCCCGCAAGAGCCAAGGAGGTGTCCTTCTACCAAGGTTACACGAGCCCCTACCAGCACGTGCCTGGCTACATAGACATGGTGTCCACCTTCGGTTCCGGGGAGCCTCGGCACGAGGCGTACATCTCCATGGAGGGCTACCAGTCCTGGACGCTGGCCAACGGGTGGAACAGCCAGGTGTACTGCGCCAAGGACCAGACACAGGGCTCCCATTTTTGGAAATCCTCCTTTCCAGGTAGGGGCGATGGTGGAAAGGGGAGGCCAGGAGGCAGGGCGGGAGGGGGGGGGGAAGAGAGAGAATGAAAAGAAATCGCTAGTGGTGTATGCCCCTGCTGGGGGGCTGCACGAGTCCTCCTCGGCCAGCCAGGGTTAACCTATGGAACCGTTCGTGCAGTTTGCCCGAAATCTGTACGTTTCCCCTTTGACTTCAGCTGTCTTTCTCACAACCCTCTCCTTCTTGTGTGCGGGTGCAAGCTTGTTTTTCCCCCACAGTTGAAGGTCTTTGCGTGCCCTTTGCCCAGGCCTTGGCCCCTCCTCTCCAAAGAAGTGTCACAGAGTTGGGCCCCACTTTTGAAGGATATGTCTGCTCCAGGGTGACCACTAAAGCTCCTAAGAGCTCACAAAGTACAAACACAGGAGCACAAGAAATCAAAGCCTGAACAAAACAAAAAACTGGATTTTTTAAAGTCTGTTTGTATGTGTGCAGCTGGCATTTGCAGAAATTGTCTTTATAACTGTCCCCAGTAACCAAGCCATAAAATTGAAGGCTTGTTAAGATACTGGTTTGAGAAAACATGATGATCCATCAACATCAAATGGCCTTCACTTTGAAGTGTAAATAATCTTTCTTTAATAATGTGTAAATAATATGTCTGTGTAAACAATAATAAAATGCAAACAGCCCGGTTTTCTTTATTCCCCATTCCCACTCCAAATGTACACACACAGTCCCCAGTGGTGCCCCCAGAAATCCTAGTCTAATTTTTTCATGCTTTTTTTTTTTTTTTCAAATATCAGGGGATGTAGCTCTAAATCAGCCAGACATGTGTGTCTACCGTCGGGGGAGGAAGAAGAGGGTGCCCTACACCAAACTGCAGCTCAAAGAACTGGAGAACGAGTATGCCATTAACAAGTTCATTAACAAGGACAAGCGACGGCGGATCTCAGCCGCCACGAACCTATCCGAGAGACAAGTGACCATTTGGTTTCAGAACCGAAGAGTGAAAGACAAGAAAATCGTCTCCAAGCTCAAAGATACTGTCTCCTGATGTGGACCAGATTGGTCAAAGAGAGTTTAAATGCTTTCAGTTGTCTCCAAAAGACCTTCGGAAAGACTTGAATATGTATTTAATTCTCCCCATCTCCCTGCCAATCAAGGCCAATTTTGTGAATTGTTTTTCTCTCTTCCCCTATCCGGCTCTAAAACCTTTTGCTGCCCCAACCTGACTTTGTAGTTCTGTTTCTTACTTGCTTATTATTGATTTTGTTCTTGTCTAGGTTTATTTTTTATGATGTTTTTAATGTTCTGTTTCTCCCTCCAGGCCAGTATAAAGGACTTGAAGTACTTTTAAATAATCCCCACCCCCCAAAGAATTTCTGAAGTGCCATTATGATTTCAGTATTTTATTCTCTTAAATTACTTCATATGCCTGTTTCCAGCACTGATTATCTTCATAATCTATTAGGGCAGAACGATTTGCAGTCATTCATATCCTGTGATTGGGCTATTTAATCATTAGCTCTCAGCAGTCACCCTGAGGCAAGTGGAAACAGCTCTGGGCAGGCAGCACTCTAAGGTCACTGGGAAAATCTAAAAGCAGGCGCTGGAGGTACTCTGATGGCTTTTAAAGCAGCTACCTTATTAAATAGGGTTTGTATTGATATTGGAATGAAGACAATCTTTCCTACTTCGGGTCTTTCATTTGCTGTTGTACTTATATGTGTCTAGTATATGTTGTTGATTTGTGCTTTTATAATCTTTAATTTGAAAATACTTTGTCCTCATGGATGCCTTCATTTCCCCAGCTCTAAATGCAGATATTTAAATGACTGCAGTTGTGAGAGTAATCCACGGATGGTATAAATGCACACCTTCTCCTTGACCTTGGGTCTGTGGGACTAGAATTGAAGTGATCTCCTCAGTCCCCTAAAAGAGACTGAATCAATGTGGCCAAGGGTGGGAACGTTTATCCAGAACCCAATGAAGAACTTGACTGTCTGAACAATGTATTGAGCCTTTCATGGAATTTTAAACCATCTAACAAATACGAAAATGTGGAGCTCTACAGCTCAAGAAACAAAAATGTTTCTGAAAGTGACAATAAGTAACTACTTTTTAAAGTGCTGCATATTTATACAACCGAGAGATTATTTTTGTAGATGAAATGTCTGTGAGCTGGGATGCGTGCGCAATGCTTCAGACATTTAAACATCATTTTTTTATTCCTAGGGAGATGCAAATAAACAGAACTCTTATTTCTTCATCTTTACATATTGCTTTCTTTTTCCAAGCTTGTGTTACCTCTTGTGTTCTTATTTATTATAAAATCTTGTTGTCATGAACATTATGATGTTCACTATAGATGAAGGAAACTCAATACCAGTTCTACTCTGAAAACTCCACTCCATTTCCGCCACCCCTCTCCACCCTTTTCCCTGTGGCTTTAACATAAGTAGTGATGTCTTTAAATGAGAATATAATTTGTGGTGTCTAAAATGATATTTTTTACCGGACAAAAAAAGTCTCCAATAAAATTTTTACTTCTCTTTCAATACTATCACTTTATTCAAACAGTTTTATTTTTTAAATCGATACGTGTGTTTGTGTCTGGGTATAGGAAACTGTGCTCACTTGAAGGTGTTCTTCCTAGAAAGGCCGTTATAAATGTCTACTCTTGGAAGATCTTGAAATTAGACATATCCATATTTGGCAACTGAAAAAAAAACACTTCAGGCTGATCCCTTATCGCCTTCTCCGTGCAGACTCCGAACAGCATTTGAGGACTGAAAACCATAATTATACACCCTAAACCTCCAGACGCAATTTTTAGGCCCAATGAACTTTCTTTTTTGAGGCCTTTTTGCCACTCAGGGAAATGGCCGCTAAGGAACTGAGTACCTCATGTTGTTAGTGCCGAGGCACAGTTTAGTGGTTGCTAAGTTTTTGGTATGTAAGTTAAATACACATGGTTTAAACCCTCACACAATATGTAAACTCTTCTGGCGGGAGGGCTCCCTTATGGGTCTGCTAGAGAAAGTGCAGGACCCAAGGTCCAGCGCTACTTTCGTTTTCTCTGGCCGGGCTTGATTTCTTTCATATCTTGCATCGATGGTTGGCTGTGGGCGGCCCACTTCGTTTCAACTGACCGAGAGAGACAGAGAGGGAAATAGAGGCAGACAGAGAGAGAACGGACGACATTCAAATTTTGGAAAAGAAATAACCCTGAAAAATGGGGACACATCCACCCGGACCTTCCACTTCCAGGAAGAGTTTCTAACATTTTCTGTTTTTCCTCGCAAGATGTGCTTTCATCGGAAGCAGGCCTGTTTTCCCTTCGTTTCCGACGTCGCTTTCCCTCCTTTTTTGTAAATTCCAGACTCCAGGGCCGCACTCCATTTCCCAGGTCCATTTCTGAAGTTTCCTGTCGGATGCGGGGATTGCCTGGAGGTTTTCCTTTCACCCGTAGTTTACTGGTCAGTTTATCTCTGCCCAGGAAAAATGGGAGGTTTGCTGAAGATTAAAACTGCCCAAATGCTCTCCGGTGGAATTTGAATTGATGGCTAAATCAAGAACAGATGAAGACTTCGCCATTTATATGCATTCCTTTTATATTCCGAATTGAGGAGGGAGGAGGGGAGCCGGTAGGTGGCCGGAGCGCTGGTAGGGAGGCCCACGGGGAGCCAAGGCGAAAGGAGCTTCGGAGAGAGGCCTTTCTTCGGGTGGAGACGGAGAGGCCGCGGGGAGAACGCCTCCGAAACCTAGCAGGTTTGGAGCGCCGATGGCGGAGAGTCGAGGCCCGCGCGTCTACGCGTGCTTCAAGAGGCGAAGAAGGCTTTTGCAGCCGGGACGCGCCGCCAGACAAAGGGGCGGCCGCGACGCTCCCCCGTGTCTGGCAGCCTGCCGGATGCCTCTGACTCCGCCGTCCCCGCCAGTCTCGCTGCTGCCACGATCTCCGGCTTTCCGAGACGCTTGGCGGAGCCTGGCAGCGGGCCGTGACCGCACGGGCTGGCGACCCCAGGCCGGCTGTGCCGCCCTTCACTGTTGATCTTGACCGTGCGGCGGCGCCTCGCCAGGCGTGGAGCTCGCTCGCCATCTCCTGGGCGGTCGGCGGCATTGGCAGAACTCGCGGTTTAGCTTTGCGGCCAAATCCTCTCCCATTCTCCTCCAGTTCACCAGCCAAGCCTCCTGCCCTTCCCACCAACGCGCCCCCCTTCCTCCCGCCCCCCGCCCTGCCCCGCCCCGCCGCGCAGTCCTCAGCTCCCAGCTCTTAACTCCGAGCGTACAACTTTGCCTGCTGGACCTCGGAAATTACAAACGCAGGAGATAAGGTGGGGCGGCTGGACACCATTCTGAGCCAAAGAGAAGTGAAGGGAGTCCAGTTGTTCTAGTCTCTCATTTCTC
Source organism: Proteles cristata cristata (assembly GCA_017311185.1). NCBI lineage: Eukaryota > Metazoa > Chordata > Mammalia > Carnivora > Hyaenidae > Proteles > Proteles cristata. Next base: position 483,089 of record JAESUZ010003820.1, read on the forward strand.
ACTTTATATCTTTAGTCCCCAGGGGTAAACCGCTGCTGCGCGGCTGCCTAAGGGTCCGGAGAAGACATCCCTGGACTCGGAAATACCGGAGCGTCGCTGTGTGCTGAGACGGGAGAAGATGCGACTGCAGGGATCCCTGGAGCTGGAGTTCTGGGGCCTGGGGAGGCTGTAGCTCCTGAAAAACAGGGAGAGTTTCCCAAAACGAGAGCCTGGATCCCCTAAGTCCCTAAGAACTGAAGTTGCAGCAATGCCTACACCCCCACCCACCCCCGAAGGACGGGGAGTGGAGTTTTGTTTGTTTCTCCTCTGTGTCTGAGCTCCTAAGGAAACTCTGACAGAACGCAGAGGAGTCCGGACATCCCCATCCCCACCTCCTACCCTCGCCCTAGCGCAGGAGGAAGAGACCGACTGCGTTCCCCAGAGCCGCCCAATTGGTCGCCATAACTCACAATAAAGTCGCAGCGCGGTGGTCAGCCTTGCCCTCCGGCGGCGCCTGTGTGGTCTCTGTGCCGGAGCTGGCGGTCTAACCAATTCCAGCTTGGCTCGGGGACAGCGAGGCGGGCTGCAGGTTGGGGTGGCCGCCAGTCACGCGGCCGCTGGGGTTCTTGGGACCGAGGCAGAAGAGGAGGACCCCTAGCCCTCTGGCCAAGCTAAACTGGAGGGCCTGCGGAGGAGGCTGCCACATTGCTCCCGGCGAGGGAGAGCCGCCCCTCCTGTTTGCGACCCTGTTCGCCAGAACCCCAACCCGCCAGCGGCCTTGGAGGCGCTGGGCAGAGCCACGCCGCTAGCCTGCTGCCTTGGCGGGCCGTCCTGTTCCCCGCCGGATGATTCTGGCTCGTCTGTCCTTCCACACCGGATCCGGGGAGCTCGTCCTGCTCTGCCCGCTGCAGAGGAGTTGAACAGCGTGGAGTTCTGGTTGGCAGCATGTAGTCGCTAAGGTGACTCCTGGCAAAAAAAAAAAAAAGAATGTAGCCTTTGGCCACGATTGACCAATGCAGCTGCCCCTTTCTGGGCCAGCGTTCTCCACGGACCGGTGATGGCCGCAACTTTCCTGGGAGCAGAGGGCTTGGCCATAGAGAAGCACACCAGAATTGGTTTGAAACCACTTTCCTAGGCACCAAACATGGGCAGATTTGTGATGCATTTCTCCTCCATCAGCAAACCTTTGGACTATGTTGGGTTCAGGCAGTGTGTGGGTCCTCGCTGCAACATGACCAATGTGGAATCCTCCCCAGAGGGACAGGGGCAGGAAAGAATCGGCCTAGGAGTAGCATAGCTCGGACCTAGGGACAGAGCTGGTGGCCCCACCAGACAGTGGGCTCTCTGGACAAGCCTCGCTAGAGGTGCACAGTACTGGAAAAGGCCTTAGCTGCAACTTAAAGCTCGTGGAAGCAAGCCTGGCCCAGGTAGCTGGTGGAAACGGGGAGTGCAAAGCCAATCAAGATCAAGAGGGATCCCAAGGGACACTGGGGCAAAGGCACCCAATGTCCCCAGCTCCTGCAGCTGAGCCCGGAAACTCACAGTGGTTTCACCTTCGTTCCACGTGCCTCGATTCTTCTGCCTGGCAGCCTCGTCCTTCTCCATCGAATATTGCGGGAGTTATCATAATACCCTGAAGGGGGGGAAAACGGGTCGGGGGATGTAGGCGGTGCTGAAATGACCGGCTTTGAAGAACCTGCAGGCAAAGTTTCGTCCAATCGTCTGAGCCTGTCCCTCTTATTCCCGGTTGTAACTAAATACTGCTGCGAGCGCAGCTGAAGCCCTTTGTTGGAGATGTGTGAGCGCAGTCTCTACAGAGCGGGCTATGTGGGCTCGCTTCTGAATCTGCAGTCGCCTGACTCCTTCTACTTCTCCAACCTGAGGCCGAATGGCGGCCAGTTGGCCGCGCTCCCCCCCATTTCATACCCGCGAGGCGCGCTGCCCTGGGCCACCGCGCCCGGGTCCTGTGCCCCAGCGCAGCCTGCCGGTGCCACCGCTTTCGGCAGCTTCTCGCAGCCCTACCTGGCCGGTTCCGGGCCGCTTGGCCTACAGCCCCTGGGCGCCAAGGATGGACCCGAAGAGCAGGGCAAGTTTTACACGCCCGATGTGGCCGCTGGGCCGGAGGAGCGTGGCCGTGTGCGGCCGCCCTTCGTCCCCGACTCTAGCCTGGCCCCCGCGGCCTCTGCTCTCAAAGCGGCCAAGTACGACTACGCGGGTGTGGGCCGTGCGGCAGCGGGCTCTGCAGCCCTGCTCGAGGGGACCCCCTGCGCTGCCGGCTTCAAGGACGACACCAAGGGCCCGCTCAACTTGAACATGACAGTGCAGGCGGCGGGCGTCGCCTCTTGCCTGCGACCTTCGCTGCCCGACGGTAAACGGTGGCCATGCTCCTTGGGCCAATTCGGGCTGGGATGGGAGGTGGGGTGCAGGGGCGAGTGTGTAGAGGGAGGGAGCCGCTGGGGGCGGGCAGACAACAGGGAGCAGCTGGCAGGGCTGACTTGGCTTGGGGCTGTGTTGCAGGCCTGCCGTGGGGGGCGGCCCCAGGGAGGACCCGCAAGAAGCGGAAACCCTACACCAAGCAGCAGATTGCGGAGCTGGAGAACGAATTCCTCCTCAACGAATTCATCAACCGCCAGAAGCGCAAGGAATTGTCCAACAGGCTGAACCTCAGCGACCAGCAGGTCAAAATCTGGTTCCAGAACCGGCGTATGAAAAAGAAGCGCGTGGTCCTGCGCGAGCAGGCACTGGCGCTATACTAGCCCCCGGCGTGGCCGCGGCTGGCCCGGCCTGTCCTTTTAAGCCGAGGCCTGGCGTGGAGGAAGAACTGGAGCTAGGGGCTTTTCTTTCCGCTCCTTCTCCGCTGGTCCCAAGGACCCTCCTGCTCAGTCCACAGCCCAGGAGCCCTGGCGAGTTGGGCCTCCACGCTTGCCGATCTCTCGATCTCTCGGAGGGGCCTGCAGAAGTTGCAGCACAACCTTGGCCTTGAGGCGCCCGGAGTGGGGGCCTGGGGTCACCTGTCCTAGCTCTTGGCTGGGGCATTTACACGGGAGCTCACTCTAGCACCCTTGTACTTGGATTTCTGCTTCCGCAGAGACTCCCTTTCCTTTTCTCCCCAGTCCTATTGTAATTTAGCAGACACCTCACCCTAGCGCAGAATGGCATTGAATTTAAGAAGTCCTCCGGGAAGGAGTAGAACGGGCTGCGGGTACAATTCTGTCTCTTCGCGGCCAAAGCTCCTTCTGGCAAAGCCAGAGTCTTGGCTCTGAAGTGAGGAAAGGGCGCCACCCCCCTCCTGTCTGCCCTAGCTGGTTCCGGAGGACAAAAGCGACCCTAGACCTTCAGACTTGGGGAGGAAAGGCTAGGGGAAGGGTGGGGTGGCCAGACAAACTCATGGACACCTCTGAGTTTGAGCTGGGCTAACCCTCCCAGCTGGACAGAATGGAGTGGCTTCTTCCTTCCCATGGACTCGAGCAGGGAGGCTCGGTCTCCACCGCAAACTGAAATCTCTAGACAGTACTGGTAAAACTCCCCTACTTCTCTCTCCTCACACACGCCCAGGCCAGAGCCCTGCACTCTGTAACTGGACTCGGCTCTGGTGAGGACAGCTGCCAGTCTGCTTGGAGGCTGGGGTGCACTAGAAGGTGGGGAAAATACCCAGGGGGATGAGACCGGGGCGAGAAGGGTGTCCTATGTCCTACCTTCCAACTGTAAATATGGCTGTCCTGTCGAGGTGGGTAAGGGTGTGGACATGCCTTTCTTAAACTAGAATAATGGGCTACTGCAGGGAGAGGTGAGAGCCCCTCTAGTAGTCAGGGGGCGAAGGAAGAGGCCCTTCAAGTCCTCAGCCCCTGGTCACTGCTCTAGACCAAGTAGAGAGAAGTTCCCCTCTCTTACCCTCTTCGCAACTGGACAACTCCGCAAGGGGCCTTTCTGTGTCTCAGCGCTGTGCCCTTTCTGAGCCCATGTCTGGCCTGCCTCAGTGGAGCCTGTAAGGCCCTGGGCTCTGCTGGGCTTGCTTTGTCTCAGCTGGGTTCCTGAATGCCAGATGGAGTTGTTTTGCATGTGTTGGGGGGTCTTGCCTTAACCTCAGTGAGACTGAGCACTTCCCCCCTCCGGTTCCTTCTACCATCTCTACCTCTTTTCCCTCTTCTTCTGAGAAGTAGCGGCCCCCCCACCACCACCACCAACAACTGAGATGTATGACAGCCAAAGAGTCGATTCCTTCCCAAAGTCCGATGACTTATTTTTAGTGGGGGACTAGGCCCTAGATCTGGAGTGGGCACCCCACAGAGCCCCAAGCCTCAACCCAACTGACCTCAGTTGATGTTTAGATTAATTGCGTTTTCTCTGCTATCTAATAGTTGTGCATGTTTTATGTTGTTTTGATTTTGTCAAAAAAAAAAAAAACCACCCCACAATAGCTTGTACATATCAGATACATAGAAATGTTTTGAGTGGAAATAAATATCCAAGTCCCAGCCAAGCTGTCAAGGGACCGATGTCAATTTTTCAAAAACGATTCAGATTCCCTCCTAATGATTTTAGGCCAGCAAATTTGTTTCTCTTTTCTGGTGGTGGTTTCACTGTGGGTGTTGACTGTTCATTACATGAGAAAATGGCTTCCAAATCAGTCAGAAAATGGTGCATAAAAGCCTATGAACAAAGTGTGTATGAAACATCCAAGTGGGGGGATTGGGGGTCGGACTGTGGGCAGATCTGAGCGTGTCTCACACGTTAAGTGTGAGCTTGTTGCACGCCAGGGCTTCTGTATTTTGCCTCCATTCCCCAATTTTAAAGCTTGCTATTATGGGGAGGAGGTGCTTGACAATATATGAGGCTCCTCAGATCTCAGTACAAAGCATCTCTCCTTGCCATGTTTTGGTCAGGCTTCTTTCAAATAGGCTATGCCCTCCATGCTGGCACCTCTGCCTGGAGCCCAGCACATTCCCTTGGGGAACGTGGGCTCCACATCCTATATGCCTTAGGAGCCTCTAGCTGAGGCCAGGAAAGCTGCCACCCTCTTGCAGACCCCAACTCCCATCTAGCTCTGAGATGGAAACTAGAGAATTGCCAGCTTTTAGCAAGTGGAAGAATTACCAAGGACCACTAAATCTCTAAGACCAAGGTTTCATGGGTTCCAACTCCCTTCCTGAAGCCAATTTGATGGGTATATTTTAAAATATTTTTAAAGTAGCTATTTTAAGGAAACTACATTGGTGGGGGGTGGGGAGAGAAGCAAGCAGCCATATCTTTAGAAATGTTTTTCCCACCTGATGGGCTCAGGGAGGCCGTGGTACCCCAAGCTGGATATCTCCCCCAGAACAACGGAAAAAAGGCCAAGGCCACACTCAGACCTCAGGTCCCGAAAGCTGGGTAAAGGACTAGGAAAGCGGACTTAGATGCAGACCCTACAATAACACAGAGAGACAGTTTCTTTCCAATGTATATCATTAAATCACCATGTTCTTTCTCTTTAGCCTGGGATGTGGGGTGGGAGGAGAAATTCATGGAGACCACTCCCCAAAGAGATTGAAAGGATTCTAAGTGTAAAATCTTGACTGTTGATTGGGGCTTCAGCAGTGTTTTTCAAATCTATCCCTTTTACTGACCCGCACAAATACAAAGGCGGTGGTGTCCTCTCTCCTTTCCTAGCCGAAGTCCTATCAGGGATTTGGAACCACGACGAAATTCGTAAGAAACAAACGCCGAGAGAAATGATGCTGAAATCTGAGTGCTCAACATTCCCTCGCACAAAGACTAATGCGTCCTCCGAAATGCTGCAGTCCAGGCAGGCCTCTTGACCAAGAAAAGGGGTTTTAAAGGAGAAAAAATGGCTTCGTCTGGCGTTCAATCGGCTGCGAGCTCAGAGGGCCAGCTCAGAGGGCCGACCGGGGGACTCTTAAGGCCTGGGGGCTCTTCCCGAGGGAGGCGGGTTGGGGAGGCTTCCGGGAGGCCGGCGGGTGGAGGAGAAATTCAGAACCGTTGTAAATATTCATGCCTGCGGGGGGGGGTGTGCCTCTTCACCCCGCCTCTCCCAGCTGCATTCAACCCTCCTTTGGGGGGGGGGGGGACAGCGCCTGTCCGATCGTCCTTGGACAAAGGTGATCTCCCCACTTTTTTGTTCTCCAGGCATTTGACTTAGGGAGTCCATTCCGAAGGTTCTGCTGGGAAGGGACTGGCTCTGGGTGTTTCCCCCCCGCATTTCTCCTCTTCTTTCGTTTCCTAAAAGAGCATAAATAATTAAAGTTTGGCAGGGAGGAAAAGCTTTCTTGCAGAACTGTAGTGGCAATAAATGAAATGACTCAGAATCCCTTCCCCAGTCAGCTTTTACGAGGGCTGCCAGACAGTGTCTGTTCACGTTCTCCAGATACCAGGGGCGCCCTGACAAAGTTAAGGTCAAGTTAGTGTCTTATCTTGGGTGGCTCAAAATTACCGCATCGCGTCTGGGCGCTGCGCGGAGAGCTACCACTCGCGGAGCAGCTGGATGTGCCGGGAGGGTCGGATGCGCTCTCTGTGCTTCGAGTGGGGCCGCGCAGGCAAGGACAAGGCCACAACGCCGGAGTCTTCATGGTAGGTTCTCGCGGGACGCGCGGGTCGGGAAGCTGCGGTTTTCCTTAGGTTTCGGGGCGAGGATCGACGAGGGAGCTAGGGCGGGCGACAGGCCGAAGAGGGCCAGGCCGAAAATGAAAGCCCAAGGTTGGGCGTGGGGGCGGGGGTTCGCGCTAATGCGCAGAGAGGGGTCCGCGGCCCCTTCCCCTATGCACCCGCGCGCCGCTGCAGATGGCGCACCCTCCCCCGCCAAAGCGCGGCTCCAGGAGGAGCCGCCATCGCCATGTCGTTGAACTTGAATGGTTCCGTCCTCCCCATTTCCCTCTTCGGCGGTCATCAGGCTCCGCTTTGGGGGGCAGCGGGCTGCCTGCGCCCCACCCCGTGCGAAGAGAAGGTGCGAGAATTTTCCGCACTCCCAGACCCATAAAGACTCGGCTGGCGGGGCGGGGGTGGGGGTGGGGGGCCGCAGCCGCTGCCCTGGGTCCTGAGCGGCCGCAGGGCCAGTGTGCAGTGTCCGGGGAGCCATTTTAGGAGAGAGATCCAGGGGCGTCGACCACAAGAGAGCCCGAAAGGGAGAGGCTCGGGCGGGGGATGGAGATAGGAGGCAGATAAGTGTGTTGGCGGTCTGGACGGAGGAGGAAGGGGCGAGCAGGAATCTGAGCGAGGGTGCCAGCTGGGAGGAGGGTGCACAAAAGGATGGGTAGTTTAGGGGGCTGGGGGAGTCTCCTTGCCCTCCAGTCGCCACCGACCTGTTTGCGCAGCGTTCGGAGGAAAGCAGAGGTGGGAGGGGGGCGGAGGAAGAAGAGTGGGAGGGAGAAAAGGAGGGAGGCGGAAAAGAGGAAGGGGGGGGACATCGGCCAGAAAATAGATATGAGTTCTGATCACCCGCCTTTTCTCTGTCTGTCGGTATGGTGGGCAGAGCTCACCACACGGGCACTGCGGCAGCCGGGGCCAGGGAGGGAGCCAGCCTCACAGCCTGCGTCGCCTGCCCTGAGCGTAGGGTTGAGGCCCAGGACCCAGTTCTGGGATTGCCTGGGCAGAGGAATCTCGGGGACAGGGGCAACTTCTTGCCCTCGGTTCTGGGATTTGGGTTTGGGGAGCTTCTTTCTGAGAGACTGATTTTTTTTCCCTTGGAAAGGGCTGGCTCTCCCGGAGGTGGGAGTCCAGGCCTCGCCTGCCCCCACCCCCGGGTTAGGAAAGAGGGACGTGGCGGTAGCGGAGGAAAGGGAAGCCTTGGGGCAAATGGATGGGGGGCCCTCAGGGTCAAGTGCTGCGGAGAGGCTCAAGCAAGGAGGAGAGAGCTGCTGAGAGCACGCCTCCCTCCCAGAGGCGACGGACCACCTAGGGGAGCCCCGCTGTGACCATGCCGGCCTTGGGGCACCGCAGGAGCCTAGGGGGGACTCGGCGGCGTGGATGCGTAGGCCTTGGCGGGGCTCCGAAGCAGAGAAGGGGCTGGATGTGAGGCGGGCTGGTCCCAGTCCAGGCCAAAAAGCAGAGAGGGTGAGGAGGGTGGAGGCGCCAGTGGTTCGTCTCCGGCTTGGTAGGGAGTGAGAGGCCAGGCACCTTTGGAGTAGGACTCCAGATCCTTTTGTTCACCAGACCCCCCACCTTCTAGAAGAGCACGGGGCGTCTCCGCTGGCTGAACTTCCTCCTTGCTTGAGCGTTGGGAGAGAAAAGGCAGAGCGGCGACAGAGAGAGCACAGAGGTGGTGACACAGAGGCAGGGGAAGGGAAGAGAGAGGGGATCAGGACACAGAGAAAGACGGGGGAAAGGAAATGAGGAAAGGAAGAGGGCGGAAGACGGCAAGAAGATCAAGAGTCCGATGCTCTACAGACTAAGCCAGCCAGGAGCCCCAAGAAGGCAAGAGAAACAAGAGAAGGGAGTGGGAGAAGAGAGGACAGGAGAGACAGATGTGAGAAGACTGAAGGGAGACGAAGAAAGGAGAAAGAGAGACAGGAAAAGAGAGGAGGAGACAGGGCGAAAAGACCCGAGCGGGCACCGAGGCCCTGGCCTGGGTGAGCTCCTGGTAGCGGGTTGGCGTGGGTTTTTTCAAGGCTGGCACTCGCGCTCCTGGGGTCAGGAATGGAGAGAGCCAAGTTATTCCGCGATAAACGCGCAGAGCTGAGAAATATGTAAATCAGGGCTCCTCGCTCCCCGAGAGTGGCGCAATTACGCCCCTTGAGCAAGAAGCAACAAGCTCCTGGCGGGCAAGCTGCAGAGGGTGGCGGCGTCGCGGGGGTGGGAGCGGCTGCAGGAAGAGGTGTAGGGGGTGGGAACCTCACAACCTCACACCTAGTCCCCTGTGCCCCGGGCTGGGGCTCCCCCCTCCGCTCTCCGCTCCTTTCCCTTCCCCCTTCCTCCCCCTTCCTCCCCCTCCCTCCTCCTACCCGCCGCCTTCGGTCCGCGTACTTAAAGCGGCGCGGGCGGGCGGGCGGGCGCGGGCGGGCGGCCCAGCCGGGCGGTGGCAGATGCACCCAGCAGTGGCAGCCGCCGGCGGCGCACAGGTGACCGGCCTGCGGCGCAGCCTGGTCAGGGGGCGCCCGAAGAGTGCTGGCTGGAGAGGGAGACCGATCCGCCCCCAGCGCGCGCGTGTCTCGGCGCCAGGAGCCGTCCCGGGGCGTGTTGGCGAGAGCTGATATAGATATAAGGACATTTCTCTCCATGGCGTCACGTGACATAATTACCACCAGAATCAATCAAGATGAATTGCACGTCAGCGCCCGGTGGGGATTTTTGCTTAGTTGATCCTGGCCCAAGCCTCTTGTGCAATCGATGGCTCAGGTTGGCGGCGCGGGGAGCGGCCCGGGGCTCGCCGGCGCGCACGCCGCGGAGCCATGAACGACTTTGATGAGTGCGGCCCGAGCGCAGCCAGCATGTACCTGCCCGGCTGCGCCTACTATGTGGCCCCGTCGGACTTCGCCAGCAAGCCGTCGTTCCTCTCGCAGCCGTCGTCCTGCCAGATGACTTTCCCCTACTCTTCCAACCTGGCGCCGCACGTCCAGCCCGTGCGCGAAGTGGCCTTCCGCGACTACGGCCTGGAGCGCGCCAAGTGGCCGTACCGCGGCGGCGGCGGCGCCGGCGCGGGGGCGGCGGCGGCGGGGGCGGCCCCGGCGGGGCGGCGGCGGCGGCGCCGGGGCTACGCTCCTACTACGCGGCAGGCCGCGGCGGCGGCGGCGGCGGCGGCGGCGGCCGAGGAGGCGGCCATGCAGCGCGAGCTGCTCCCTCCCGCGGGCCGCCGGCCGGACGTGCTCTTCAAGGCGCCCGAGCCAGTGTGCGCCGCGCCCGGGCCGCCGCACGGCCCGGCGGGCGCCGCCTCCAACTTCTATAGCGCCGTGGGCCGCAACGGCATCCTGCCGCAGGGCTTCGACCAGTTCTACGAGGCTGCGCCCGGGCCCCCGTTCGCCGGGCCGCAGCCCCCTCCGCCTCCTGCGCCGCCGCAGCCCGAGGGCGCTGCCGATAAGGGCGACCCCAAGACGGGGGCGGGTGGCGGCGGGGGAAGTCCCTGCGCCAAGGCGACCCCCGGCTCGGAGCCCAAGGGGGCGGCAGAAGGCGGCGGCGGCGACGGCGAGGGGCCCCCGGGGGAGGCGGGGGCTGAAAAGAGTGGCGGCACAGGTAGGCACCCGGTGCGGGGTGGGCGGCTGGGCCGGGGGGCCACGGGCGCGGGGGGGCGGCGGGGGCCTCCCTCTGCTTGCGCCGTTTTATGTGCTACTTTATAAGCGTTCGAAGGGGTTTATACATCCTATAAGATTTCCCGGGCCGTTGTAAAGTGTGTTTACGATAGGAAACCAATTTAGGTGGGCTTAAGGTAGACTTCGAGGGGACATTAATCGCTGCAGAGAGCTTTTCCCCAGTTTGGGGGGGGGGTGGTGCTAGAGATCATGGAGGAGGGAGGGAGATTTCAAGCCACTTGGTGAGTGTGGACACTGGAGCCTCCTGCTTTAAGGGGTGGGGAGATCCTTGAACTGGACTTTATCCAAGCCTCTGGCTGACGCGCGCTGCTGGCTGGAGTCGGAGCAGATGCCCCGGCGCGCTCGTGTTTCTCTCCCTTAGGGTTCCAACTCAGAGCCTGCCTTGTCCTCTGCTTCTCCGTCTCCGTGCCAGTGTGTGTGTGTGTGTGTGTGTGTGTGTGTGTGTGTGTGTGTGTGTGTGTGTGTCCGGGCGTGTACACACGTCCACGCCCGCACTCTCCTGTGCCCGCCCATATATCATCCCCCACGACGCAGGCAGGGCCTTTCAGCTGCGGCAGGGGACGTCCCCAACGGGCCGAGGCCTGGCCCTCGCGCGGGCCTGGGCGGCAGGCCGGGTGGGGGTGAGCAGTCAGCGGCCTCTCTCACCTCTTGGTTTCTTTGACTTGCAGTGGCCCCCCAGCGGTCCCGGAAAAAGCGCTGTCCCTACACCAAGTACCAGATCCGCGAACTGGAACGCGAGTTTTTCTTTAACGTGTACATAAACAAAGAGAAAAGACTCCAACTCTCTCGGATGCTCAACCTCACTGACCGGCAAGTCAAAATCTGGTTCCAGAATCGAAGAATGAAAGAAAAGAAACTGAACAGAGACCGTCTGCAGTATTTCACTGGAAACCCCTTATTTTGAGAGCTCCAGGAAGCACCCCTCTCCCCGAACACCCCAGTCACCCACCCTCCTCCCCACCAGCCTGCCCTTGGCAGGCCCACTGTCCTTGGGTTTAATGACGCCTCTTCTCTGTGGAACTCCACGATTCCTTCCCACGGTCAACTCGGGACCTCCCAGCGACCACTGCTGCCTGCGGACGAGGCCGGGGACTTGGCCGGATGGATCCTAATGAGGGGAAAATGGTAAATGCAAACGTCCCTTTACAATTTTACCGCCAATGTGCTGTTGTTCTCCCTCCGTCACTCCCACTCCCCGTCGGGACGCTGTGGGATCTGTAGAGAGTTAGGCCGCTGGGTTGGAAGGCACTTGTTTTTGTTCTGAGTTTAAGGGACCCGACCTTCCCCCTTGGTGAATGCAGATTATTTAAACTCTGGGAATGTAACTTTGGTCTGTCGTATCAAGGCGTAAGTCACCGTGTTTTGTGTGAATAAATGGTTTCTAGTAAAATGGAGGTTACAGCTTCAACACACTATGATTTTCTCCTCTTTAAAGAAGTTTAGTGTCTGGTTAGGGTATTTTAGTGGCCAGAACCTTCTCCCATATGCAACTGAAAATCAAGTGAACTAACTGCTTTTTGATCCTGCTGAAATAAGAGCAGCTCTCTCCCACCTTCTCTAGGTTACACTGGTTTTAAAAATCACTGTAGAGATGAGTTTCTGAACCGAGGATGTGACCCAGCCATGTTGGTACTGCTTCCTCCTGGCAATGAGTCTGGGAGAGCAGGAACCGAGCAAGGGCATCTCCTCCCACCCCACCCCACCCCCAGTCCCAGTTTAGTGAACTTGGAATTTCTGGAAAGACAAAACCCATTTTAAAAAAACTTGTTAGACAATCCAAATTTGCTCTTAACAAGCTGTCAAGGAGCCAGGGTCCCTTCAAAAAGAAACCAAAGTTAGAAACCTTCATTGAAAACAAAAATAGTCTGCCAAAACGAAGTCCCCAATGGTGGAGAAGGCTTGGGATCTTTGCTAGCGTCACAGCGGGCCTGCAGTAGAGAAGGTAAGACCCCTCCCTGGAAGAGGGCCTAGGCTGCAGACCCACTTCTCATTGCATTTATCGCTTCAAGTTAAAGAATGTGGTGGGGGCTGAACTGCACTTTATGTTGCAGGGCCAGGCCAGGCTGTTTACAAAACCTTGAACTGTCTAGACAACACCATAAAAGCCAAAGTTCTAAACAGCTTAATTGGGTTATATTATACACCTTCTGGTGGGCCCAAAAGAGATTTCCGCAATGTGCAATAAACTGTAGGAGTGAGAAAAGCATCTCTTTCTCTGAAAAAAGTAAAGTGAATCTTATGACTCTTAACCTCTCCTAAGCCCAAAGTCAAAACAAAAACAAAAGTAAAAACAAGATGTACAGTACTCCATGCATCTTCAGAAGGAATATGCATTTCCAAACGCACAAATTTTTAATTGCCAAAGTGGGGGGGGGTAGGAAAAACATAAGTGCATAAGTGTATGCCTTTGAACTTCCAAAATGTCAAGGTCATCACCTTTAACCTTTCTGAATAATTAGGCGCCTTAAGGTTCTTCTGTGATTTTCAGCCGCCACCCACTCACACACACACACATGCTTACACACATCCAGACCCCCACATGCATTTATGACCACACAGAATCATATCAGGGGCTCACCATAAATCTAAGCAAATTCCTAATTTCAGGATCAATAACCTTAATTTCCCTTCAAACGTCTGTGTAATTCGATAGCAATTGACTTCTTTTTAAAATACTGGTTAGATTAAAGTGTCTACCAGCATGGTTTTTATACAGCTGGTATATACTGAGGTGGGCTTTTTTTTGGGGGGGGGTGTCATAGATAGCAGTTTCCTTTGCTGTAATAAAGAACCATGACTTTAAAAGCAGGCATTTGAAAGAGGAAGCTCTAGTCAGATTTACACCTTTGCTACATTTGAAAAAAAAAACAACAACTGTTGCCCCATCAGATAAATTATTGTACCTTCCATGATATGCAACAAAACTAAAAATATTTATGCTGTTTTCCAAAGTGCCCCTCAACCTTTGGTGAAAATTGCAAGAGAAACAAAGCCTACAATCGAATAATTTCGTTCGGAAGGGGATTCCTTTGTGTGGATTTCTGGGCGTCCGTTAAAATGTCAGTGCCCTAGTAGTATGGTCGTTGCAGGATCTTAAAACTGGTTTATTTCTTTCTCTCTCCATCTATCTTTTTTTTTTTTTTAACCGCGTCTAAATGTAGCAAGCTTGTGTGTCCAACCCTTAAGTAAGCCGAACCGAGAGATACCATTTCCCGTTTGCATGGCCTTGGAGAGCCACACGGGGGCGTGCTCACGTTCCAGAAGCCGCGTTTGGCGGAATAGGCCGCGCGGTACCATATCTTTCCAATACTGGATTCTAATAGACAATCTTAGCCCGTTAGAAACCGGCGGCCACTAAGGTATTTGTTCCGCTATTTGTTTGTTCTAAGCAGCCACGAGATGTGGGAAGTTGTATAAAGATAGGGAAAAGGGGGCTACCCAGATTCTTGAAATAGACAATCACCTAATCGTTGTCTCCTTAAAGATAAGACTGTCGCAAGGAATACCTTAGTATAACCTGGTGGTGTCGAGGGGAGATTTCTTAAAAGACAAATATGTGCATTTCGAAATAAGCCATGCCACTGCGAGTTAATTAAATGAGAGAAAATCAATTTTCTTTTTGGTTTGAGTATGAAGAACAGTAAGAGTGTAGGACCGACTAACCCCTCCCCAAAACAGCATCCGCCTTGTGCGCTCTCCGACCGCCTGTGATGATTAAAAGGCTTTTGTTTAAGACAGATGAGGGCGCCGGCAACTTAGCCGAGTGTGGTCTCAGAGAAAATGAGCCATGAGCCGCGTTGGGACTGAGGGGATCGTTCTGGGTGAGGGAGTGTCCCCCTGTCCGGCCGTGCCTGGCGCCGGGTGGTATAGGAGGCTCTAGCAGAACTAGGATTTGAGGCGTCTGGGCCAACCTGGGCTAGTGCGACAGCGGGCAGCGGCAGCCTGTCCCGGGAAACATTTACACTACAAGGCGGCAGAGAATGGGGGTTGCATTTGAAGCAAACGAGCTTTGGGTTTGACAGAATCCTGGACATTCTTTCCAGCCGCCTGCTGGCCTTGAGCACGGAGTTTGATTTTGGCACCAGCTCTTGGGAAGCAATTTGCTTGCTTCATGTCCTCCTTGCCTCCCACCCCCCTTTTGCCAAGCCCCTGGCTTTAAGGAGGGCCCGTGTCACCATCCTGGGTCCAAAAGGGAGATTCCAAAAGGGAGGGCTGCAGGACCTGGACTGTTCTAAGGAAGGGTGGCTGTCCTTTCTCTCCCGAAGTTCATTGTGAAGCGCCTCCTTCCCTCAGAATTAGAGCTGGCCTCCCGGCTCCGCTGTCTCTGTCTCCTTTCTCCAGACCCTAGACCAAAGGCCCTGGGTCCACCCCTGGGAGCTGGCATCGGCTTCCGTGGAGGCTGGAGCGCCACGAGCCCCCAAGTGAGGCGCCAGCCAGAGGCATAGGTGTTCCGCGCGGGCGCCCCTGGCTCCTGCCTGTCTGACCGCCGGTCTCCACTGTGAAGCGACGTTTCTTGGATCCTAACCTGGGCCTCCGTCCAGGTGGGGCGAGAACCCTCCTCCCCAAACGTCGTTGCGTTCCTCTTTAGGCAGCTCTAGCAGGGGTGCACGTGGCCTTTCGGGGTCCCTGGGCCTTGGCTGGCAGCCTTCCTCAGACAACGGTCCGCAGTTCCTTTCCTACCAGCAGCGCCCTACTCGGGCCTGGAAAAGGAGAGAGGACTGGGTTAAGACCTTCTGGGGGGCTGCAAACCCAATGCCTCCTGACTTGTTCAGAGCCTGTGGGGCTCATGGAGTGTGGCCATGGATCTTGAGTCACCGAGGTCTCAGATCCTGAAGTGGAAGGAAAATGAGCCAAGTAGGAGTCTTTTGTGTCTGTAACGGAAAGAGGCTCCCCAGCGGCCAGCCCTTTCGCACAATCTCCACAGACTCTACATTGAGTTGGTGGTGGCTTCCCCAGCCTCCTCATTTGCCCCCCTGATTTCTTTTCACATTGGCTGGGAGGTGCACAGTGCAACCCGGAGGGGCTCCCTGGGGAAGAAGCCTTTAAAATGTGTCCCCATCCACTTTGTTCCCCAAAGAATGACACGGCCCTGCGGCCACTCAGGGCCCAAATTCAGGGTGAACCTAGGCGTCCCCAGGTCTACTCAGGCCCGGGGTCACTGCTCTTCTTCCTGGTGACAGAGGAGCGCAGATGCAAGCCACTTCTTGATTACAAATGCTAATTTCTTGCAAAAGCGACCCTATTAATTTTTCTCTGGGAAGAGCTGTGCCAGGGAGAAGGATGTTTTGGTACAAATATGGATATTCATCTCCTTTATAGCACGATACTGATTTATTATTAATGGTAACTGCTCCAACTGATCTAAAGATGATCGAAAACAGCAGCTATGGACCTACATTAAATACTCGTAAGCAAAATACAGGCTGGCCTTGAAAGTCACTGCCTTTTCATTCCGTTTGCCCCATCTTAGCCTTAGAGTCTTAGCCAAATTTTCCATCTTCCCAGGTCCAGATCATCCTCCTGTGTTGTTTCTGGTTTTTTGGTTTGCTCCGTTTTTATGATAAAATCACTCTGAAACACTGGAGTCTCTGGCCTCAAAGAACTGGTCGGAAGGCAGACATTTGAGAAAGAATAAAATAGAATTTTGCAATAACGGATTCCAAATTACATCTGATACATGTTTTCTGTGAGCGAAGGGGACCTGTTTAAAGCTTCTCAAGTGGGGGTGACATCGAGCCCTAAGCCACTGAGAGTTGAAACAGAAAGGCCCCCAAATTCGGAAGGCAGATCCTGTTTGTTTTGGCTCACCGCAGACCTACCCGCTCCGCAAGGAACTGCGGGGTTTTAGCCTAATGTTTTCTTCATGTATAAATAAAGATTATGAAAGGGCTTTTGATGGCCATAAAATTCCCGATTAGATTAAACAGTCTTGTCTCGCGAGTGGAAAAGGGAGAATTGGACATCCGAGTTCCAGGCAGGCTCCCTGGCTGAGATGCAGAGGGACAACGGTCCTGGAGCGCCAGGCTGGCGTCAGGGCGCCTGCCGAGAGTGTGTGCAGCGGGCACTTTGTCCAGCCCTGGGCACGCTTAACTGTGGCCGGGATCATGATCTCCACCTTGCGATAAAACCATTTTGGGGGTGATGGTCAGTGGCTGTTAGCTTTGAACAGGGCTGTAGTAGGCTAGAGTCAAGAGTTGCATTTTTTTCCCCCCTGCTTCCCTCACCGCCACCTCCCCATCCTCAAGCTTAAAAACAGCCACCCCTGCGGAAAGGTAATGTTTAAACCTCGGGCTTCGCCAGCCGGCATCCCGCAGCCGGAGCAGTTAGAGGCGCCAGGCTTTTAACCTGACAATGATGTTGTATTTGAACAGCTGCGTAAAGGTTTAAAAGGTCTGTCTCATTGCCACCGTGGAGTTTTTTAAAAGGGGTTATTGTTTGGGCGAGTGCACTTAGAGGGGACAGGCAAAGTGGTCCCAAGGCTGAAAATAATGTTCAGCGCCTGTTTCCACCAGGCCAGGGGAGATGCCTTTTGGGGAGGGGGGACAAAGGGTTTATTGGAAAAGGTTTTTGTGAAGGAGTGAGCAGGCTCCTAGTTCCCCAAGAATGCTGAGGCGTGTTAATGAGCATCGGGCTCCAAAGAAATGTTCTGCTGAGGCGGAAACCCAATTTGCCCACAAGTTCAGTCTCTGGGCCTGAAATCCAAGGCCAGCCCATGACAAGGCGAGTGTGGGGAGAAGAAAACACAGACGCCTTCCTGGACAGAGAGAAACTGGTTCACAATCAGGGTTTCTGGGGCCCTTTTCCTCTCTCAGATGCTGGTAAGGGGATCTGGGAAGCCCGAGGACGGCTCTTGTGCCCTGGCCCGGCCCCTCGCCTAGGGCAAGCCTTTGGAAATCAAGGTTAAAGCTCCCTGCTGCTGCCCCGGGCCGGGGCTTCCGAAGGGCGGCTCACCCGCTAGCAACCAGAGAACAAGAAAGGAAGTTGTTGGAGAAGTTTCTCATAAAACTCTGAGTTTCCATGGTGGTGATGGTGGTTGTGCTTTAATGAGCTCGACCACAACCCCAGACCAAATCCTCTTTATAGAACTTTCCGTCACCAAAGGAAACAGAGGACCAAGGTTCTCCCACCTCCTTTTCTCTTCCCTCCCCTTACCCAAGCAAACCGGTGTCAAATAATTTTAGGAATTGTCCAAAACTATAAAACTCAACTTCTGACAAAAGTATAGCTTTTAATATTTGACGATTTGTGTTAAAACAAAAATTGACCTTCTTGGTTAGTAGCGAAGGGGAAAAATCAATAGTATAATTTTCAATAATTCATAAAGCGAACGCCATTATGCTAAATCTTAACTATTAATCTTATCCTTTACAAAGTCTCGATTGATTTGTTAATAAAATATCTTCCCGTGTGTGGCAACAGCGGGTATAACTCTTTAAAAACCTTCAGAAGCAAGAAAATTACCAAGTAGCCCAAGAATGTAGATGAGAATTTTATTGATCGCCCTGATTCTTCTTAATATGTATTAATAAATTCCACAACCTTTTGTACCTTGCACTTGTCAGAAACCAATGCTTTTACAAAATCCATAAAAGGAAAACATTTTTCTTTGCAGAAGAACCAAATGACACCTTTGCGTCTCCATCGCTCTCCTACTCGGCCCAGTCAGTTTTCTAAAACTTCTGGAGTCTGTGGGCGCGAGTTTTCCCCCTTTCCTTGAAAAAAAAAAAAAATTCTTTTCTTTCTCTCTTCCTTCCTTCCTCTTTGCTCATTATCATCAGGGTGTGTGGGGAGGGAAACCTCGGTTTCGTCTCCCGCTGGGAGCCGGAGGGACGCTTTCAAGGATAGCCCACTGCTGGCGAGGGATTGTCTCCGGGGCTGAAAGCTCCCAGCGGCCCGGCCGCAGAGGTCGGGGTGTGGTTCTTCCGACCGCCGAAGGCTCAGGGCTCGGATAGCCCACGGGGGCGCGGAGGGGCCGGGAGCCCGCATCTCCCTCGGGCCGGAGGAGGGAAGGGACAGCGCCGGAGCCGGCCGGACCTCGGGGCTCCGGGCTGGCCAGCCGCTTGGCCTCTCAGCCCTCTCGGCTCTTCTCGTCTCCGCTCCCCACAATAACTTGGCCGCGTCTTTGCGTGAGAGATCTTTACTGTGGACCCCAGAGGTGGGATGTCTCAGAGCCCGGGGAAGCCGACTCACCTTCCCAGGCTGCCCGGGAGAAATGTAACCAGCCGGGCCCCCACCCCCCGCCCGTGCCCCGGCTCTGGGGCGCGTTCTGCCCGGGGTGTGTGCGGGGAATGCTTCTGTGTGCTGGCGGCGCCGCTGCACTCCGGCGTCCCTCCCCGCGCGTGTCCTCCCGGAGGCCCCTCTAGCCGAGACTTTCCTTCCGCCAGCGGGGCCCCAGAGGCCGGAGCGGGGGGACGCGAGTGGGGCCGGCCGGCCGAGCGAGCCCCGGGTAGGCTGGCGGGCGACGGAGAGCGCTGGGCCGGTCGTCTCCAGCGCGCACTATCGCGGGCGCGTAGTAGATGTCGCTGTTGTCCGTGCTTACGCGGCCGGCCGGCCGGGCTCTGGAGCACGTGACCTGCGAGGAGGCTGCGGCTCAAGGCCATTTTCAAATCTCATTGGCTTGGTTGTCATGTGGTCGGCAGAGGCATCCACAATTACACGGGGAATGTTTTCCTAGAGATGTCAGCCTACAAAGGACACAATCTCTCTTCTTCAAATTCCTCCCCAAAATGTCCTTTCCCAACAGCTCTCCTGCTGCTAATACTTTTTTAGTAGATTCCTTGATCAGTGCCTGCAGGAGTGACAGTTTTTATTCGAGCAGCGCCAGCATGTACATGCCACCACCTAGCGCAGACATGGGGACCTATGGAATGCAAACCTGTGGACTGCTCCCGTCTCTGGCCAAAAGAGAAGTGAACCACCAAAATATGGGTATGAATGTGCATCCTTATATACCTCAAGTAGACAGTTGGACAGACCCGAACAGATCTTGTCGAATAGAGCAACCTGTTACACAGCAAGTCCCCACTTGCTCCTTCACCACCAACATTAAGGAAGAATCCAATTGCTGCATGTATTCTGATAAGCGCAACAAACTCATTTCTGCTGAGGTCCCTTCGTACCAGAGGCTGGTCCCTGAGTCCTGTCCCGTTGAGAACCCCGAGGTTCCTGTCCCTGGATATTTTAGACTGAGTCAGACCTACGCCACCGGGAAAACCCAAGAGTACAATAACAGCCCCGAAGGCAGCTCCACAGTCATGCTCCAGCTCAACCCTCGCGGCGCGGCCAAGCCGCAGCTCTCGGCCGCCCAGCTGCAGATGGAAAAGAAGATGAACGAGCCTGTGAGCGGCCAGGAGCCCACCAAAGTCTCCCAGGTGGAGAGCCCCGAGGCCAAGGGCGGCCTTCCGGAAGAAAGGAGCTGCCTGGCTGAGGTCTCCGTGTCCAGTCCCGAAGTACAGGAGAAGGAAAGCAAAGGTCGGTATGAGCAAGTTGCCACCCCAGCGGGGCGTGCAGCCCGGGAACCCGGCAGAGAGGGAGCGCCTGGGTGCCCAGCATCGAGCCGGGGCAGCTGAGGCGGGGCCCGACTGGCAGGTGCTGCTCCTCCCGGCTTTTAGAAGGGCAGTCTCAGTCTCGAGGTGGTTCCGGCTTCTTCCCGGCTGCCCTGACCCTCCTGGCTAGTCCTGGCCCCACGCTGATGGCGCCTGGGCAGAGGAAGGGCTTGCCGGGTTTATTTTTCCTGAGCTAGACCTGAAATGCAACAAAAGAGGGCAAATGAGACCTGCGGCTCGTAAACACGGCCCCAGAAGCTCCTTTCTCCCGCTCAGATTTGCAGTCCCAGCTTTGCCTTTCACCCAATGATGATTTTAAGGTGGTCCAAGGCACCGTGTTCGTGTTCAAGTGTGTGCACCCCGCATCCTGCGAGCTTGGGGGTGGCAATGGGATCGAAATGACTGGGCTGATTGGCGCTTGGGCTGGGGAACCGGACTCCCTACCTCTGTGGGGCTAGGTAACCTTGGCTTTGTCTGGGGAAAGTGCCGCAAGCTTTGCAATCCATTTGCAAAGAGGGCAAAGGCTGAAGGGAGGAGAATGGAATCTGCATGGCCCACCCGGCGGGCCAGCCTTAGGGCTGGGCTAGGGCAAAGAGCCAGGGGCTCAGGCTTTTTGGGAAGGAACCCTGCCCCTGAGCCTCTACCCCAGTGTCCAGAGGTGGGCCATAGTAAGAAGCTGGGGAATGCTTTTGTGTGGAGACAAGAAGGCATGAGAATTCAGGAAATTCTGGGGAGTATGACAATGCCCAGGCAGGTCGGAGAAGGTGTACTCGGTTCCTTGGTTATCTTTTGAAAGAGAAGGGCAACTATAAACCTGGTCGTGGGGCTCCCCGGCTGCGCAGGAGAAGTGGGGAAAAGTGGCAGACTTGGGGGCATGAGACAGCAGTGGGGTTGGTAGTCTTGTTCAGGCTGTGTTTTGCTTCTTCCACTCCAGCCCTGTTATGAGCTGACCACTTGGAATGTTGCTGGGGAGATCCTGAAAGTTTACTATTGTACACATGTTTTGTGCAGATCAGAAAGTTGAGAGAGAAAAAGAGAGAGGGAGAAAGAGACAACCCTAACATCGAGGGCAAGAGTACCCTCCCATCGTGTCATTTTGGGCATTTGAACTAACCTGGCATCAATTACAAATCCCTTCCAGGGCCCACTTCGTAAGAGTAATGTTTCATACCAGCATTTCCCAAAGCGGCCTGGCTGCCAGCGGGGTCATGGCCAAGGGTACATTTGAACAGACCGAGAAAGAAAAAAAAAAAATCTTGATTTTTTTTTTCTTCTTCTCCTTTTAATTTTGTTAGAGGAAATCAAGTCTGATACTCCAACCAGCAATTGGCTCACTGCAAAGAGTGGCAGAAAGAAGAGGTGCCCTTACACTAAGCACCAAACGCTGGAATTAGAAAAAGAGTTCTTGTTCAATATGTACCTCACCCGCGAGCGCCGCCTAGAGATCAGTAAGAGCGTTAACCTCACCGACAGGCAGGTCAAGATTTGGTTTCAAAACCGCCGAATGAAACTCAAGAAGATGAGCCGAGAGAACCGGATCCGAGAACTGACCGCCAACCTCACCTTCTCTTAGGTCCCGGGCCCGTCGGAGGCCAGGATCGGAGAGGGGGCACCGCGTTCCAGGGCCGAGTGCTGGAGGACTGGGAAGGCGGAAACAAAACCTTCATTGCTCTTTGTTTTTTGTTTTGTTTTGTTTTGTTTCCTGCTAGAATGTGACTTTGGGGTCATTCTGTTCGTGCTGCAAGTGATCTGTAATCCCTATGAGTATATATATTAAAAAAAACTAGCACGTGTAATTTATTATTTTTTCATCGTAATGCAGGGTAACTATTACTGCGCATTTTCATTTGGGTCTTAACTTATTGGAACTGTACAGCCTCCATCAGTCCATTCATCCATCCAGCAATGTGGCTTTTTCATGTTTTTCCTAACACAAAAGGTCTGTGTGTGTGGTTTAGTCCATGATCTCATGGCGTTTTGAATACATCCAGTACTTTAAAGTACTTAAATTACATATATATTAAAAAAAAAAAAGATTAAGAAAACCCACAGCTTTGGGGGGGAGGGGGACTAAAAAAGCACATTACAATGTATCTTTTCACAAATGAATTTAGCAATTGTCCTTGGTGAGATGGAATATTGACGACTTATGCCTTGTAGCCTTCCCTTGTGGTGCATCTGTGGTTTGGTAGACGTACAAGAGCAACCTGTCCTTTCTGTGCATGTTCTGGTCGCATGTATAATGCAATAAACTCTGGAAACGAGTTCGCGCCCTCTGCTTTCTGAAATGGACATATGTTTCGGTGGAAATGAAAGCCTTTGGTGAGATGATCTTCCTGTTAAACTGCTTGTTTGGGGCAGTTGCGGGGGGGGGGGCGGTGATAGAGGGCAGGGGAAGGAAGAGGAGAGAAACCGCTGGAGGCCTGGGGCGCTGAAATTTGGCAGTGGTTGGGGAATGATAGTCCAACCTGGGTGTGCTGTCTTCAGAGTTGGGAAGAAGGGGAGTCTTCTCCCCGCCCCCCTCCACTTCCCCACGGTAGTAACAGAACTGAATTCTAGATGGGGGTGAGATTCCCTCTAACCAGAGCCTGGTGAGTAACCCTTTGCCCATGCTGCTTTTCTTCCTCACAGCACCGCATTTGTGTGTTTTCCTCTCTTTGGTTTGGGTTGTGTTATTTTGCAATACTTTTAGTGGGGTCTCGGCGATTTCTGGCTGGCATGCCACCGTCAGGGGCTAGGTCGAAAGCAGCGCTGCCCACCTGGAAGCCACCGGGCCTCCATCACAGAAACAAGGACAACCAGCAGCTAGCGTTGTGTTGGATCCAGTTCCACTCCCCTTTCCCTCACCCCCACCCCTGTCCCCAGCACAAGACAAGCCAGGCCACAGTGAAGCCGAGGATGGATGGGTGAGTTTTCCCATCCCGCTTTGGCCCTGGTTTCCTTGTGGAAGGGTGTTATGTTCAGTCATTACCTTTTAGTGGCCCACGTGAAATTTTCTGAGAGGAAGACGGTATTTTCCCCAGGTAATGCTCTCTCTATTTAATTACAAAATGCTGGTTGGAGCCACTGTCTCTGGGAGGCAAGAAAACGTACAAAAGGTGACTGAAAACGAATTTGCAAATGAACATGACTTCCCACGGAGTCCAGTGTTCCAGCTGCCGACACAGCTTGGAAACCTCCAGCCAGCCTTCACCGGGAGAGTCCAGACTTATCTAGTCCTGCCCGGGGAGAAGGGAGAGAAGAGCGGACAGAGAATTCGTTTCCCCAGGTTGGGCTGTGGTTTCAAAAGGTCTCCTCCAGCTTCAAGCAGCCTCACAAAACACGGCCTTTCCACTTTTTCTTTTTTCCCCATAAAACTATCTATTTAGGGGCTCTAGGCCTTACAGTTCGCATCCAGGGAGTCGTTGGGAGACTCAGTATTTATTCAGTGTTGTAAACTACCCCCTGAAAACCAAGAACCTTCCCCAGTTCCAAGACAGAACCCGTTAGGGGAGCCATTTCCTAGGGGTGGGAGAGAGAAGGCTCCGAGTCAATGCCAGGTTGGGAACACTGGAATAGATTTGCCCAGGCCTCCATTGGCTGGGCAGGAGAAGGAGGGCAATTTTGACTTCTCCGCTTCCTCCCTGCAATGTGGGGAGCACCATTAGTTGTTGACAGGGGGCCTTGTCTCAGAGGAAAACCCGTGCTACAGGCAAAGGCATCTCCTCTGGAACAAAATCAGAAAGCCATTGGCAAAGGCAATCAATCAGGCCATAAGTAGCCATTTACCCCCTTCCTTTCCGGGGCTCGAGGTGGGCTGGGATCCCTCCAAGGGTGCTCTGGGCAACTTGTAGAGTGAGGAATATATTCTCCGCCGCCTGCTCTGGGGCTGCTTTTGTCTCGGCTCCCAGCGGCGCTTCCGAGGCTTTGTACCATGGATTTGGGAGTGACAATGGGCATTTCCCTCAGATTCAAGGCTGCCCAGTCTTACCTCTGGTTGGGGGGGGGGTGGAGGGAAGGAAGAAGAAGAACTCGGAAGACAGTGGCCCATGGACAACCACAAGAAGAGGTCCTGGCCCGGGGAGGGAGATGCGGTTCCCGCTGGCCTCTTCAAGGCAGGGTTGGGGCGGTGGATGGAAGCGGGCCTGCGCTAGCATTTGGGTTCTGCCCTATGGCATGTTCTCTTCCAGGGCCTTTCCCGCAGCCCCGGAGAAGACAAGGCACCCTGGCCGCCATGGTCTTCGCACTGCCTACTAGACAGCCCGCCGGCACTTCCGAGGGCACACGGAAGCCCCACCGGGGGCCACTGAAGCACCCAGTCGGCCGGCCAGGCCTCCCCAGCTCACCCTTCGGGCCGCGGCGTGTGCTCAGCCTCACGTCGGGGGTGTGTGTGGCTGCGCGGGCGTGTGTGAGTGTGGTAGGGGGAGGAGGCCCTCGAGCTGCTCCATCCGTCCGTTTTATTAGGGACACATTAATCTATAATCAAATACACCTCATAAAATTTTTATTGAAAGGCATAATATCATTACAGAGGTCTTCCACCTGTTTTAAACAACACGACAAGCTGTGAGAGAGCGTGTGTGGGTATGTGTAGGGAGGGGTGGGTTTGGGCAGGGAGAGAGGCACAAGGAAAAAAACTCCCCTCGGGCGCCAGGGGGCCGCCTCGGAAGGCCGGCCTGCCTCGGGCCTCGTCCCGCCCTGCGCTCCGCGGGCCGCTCCGGGCTCCAGCCAAGCGCTCGGTGCGCGCTGGACACGCAGCCGGGAGCTCGGAGCCCAGACGCTAAGGAGGCAGCGCCTCGGACCGAACTGCAAGACCGAGGACGCAAGAAGAGACGAACAAATAGTCCCCAGCGCCGCCTCCGGCCACGGTCGGGCGCAGGGGTTCCAGCCACCGCCAGGCTGTCCGAGCCCGGCCGGACCCAGCCGGGCGCACGGACCGGGCTCCTGGGCTCTAATTGCGGCGCTTATGTTGATGATGATATATATATATTTTTTAAATCACAGCAGCCCCCAGTTTAGCGGACTGATTTACTCCCGGTATTGGTAAATATGATCACGTGGGCCGCGCGACCAATGGTGGAAGCTGCAGCCTGCGAACTAGTCGGCGGCTCGGGCGCCGGCGGGGAGCGGCGCCGCGGCGGGCAGTGTAACCTTGGGTGGGAGCGCACGGCGCCTCAAAATGTCCTCCAGTGGCACCCTCAGCAACTACTACGTGGACTCGCTCATAGGCCATGAGGGCGACGAGGTGTTCGCCGCGCGCTTTGGACCGCCGGGGCCCGGCGCGCAGGGCAGGCCCGCAGGTGTGGCCGACAGCCCGGCCGCCGCTGCCGCCGAGTTTGCCTCGTGTAGTTTTGCCCCCAAATCGGCCGTGTTCTCCGCCTCGTGGTCCGCGGTGCCCGCTCAGCCCCCGGCGGCGGCGGCGATGAGCGGCCTCTACCACCCGTACGTGCCCCCGCCGCCCCTGGCCGCCGCCGCCTCCGAGCCCGGCCGCTACATGCGCTCCTGGATGGAGCCGCTGCCCGGTTTTCCGGGCGGCGCGGGCGGCGGCGGCGGTAGCAGCGGCGGCGGGGGCGGAGGTGGCCCGGGCCCTGGTCCCAGCCCCGGCCCCAGCGGCCCACCCAACGGGCGCCACTACGGGATTAAGCCTGAAACCGGAGCGGCCCCGACCCCTGCCGCCGCCGCCACCTCCACCTCCTCCTCCACTTCCACGTCTTCCTCCTCCAAACGGACTGAGTGCTCCGCGGCCCGGGAGTCCCAGGGGAGCGGCGGCCCCGAGTTCTCCTGCAACTCGTTCCTACGGGACAAGGCAGCAGCTGTGGCTGGGGGAACCGGGCCCGGGGCAGGGATCGGGTCCGGGTCTGGGGCAGGCGGCTCGTCGGAGCCCTCGGCTTGCAGCGACCACCCCAGCCCAGGCTGCCCACTGAAGGAGGAGGAGAAGCAGCATCCGCAGCCGCCGCCGCAGCAACTTGACCCAAGTAAGTGCAAAAGAAATTGCCCCCTGATTTATTGCTGAAACCTGTAAGGCTCGAATGTGCAAAACTGATAGTTTTACTAACCTATAAAAACGTCTAGACGCCTACTCTAGCCTAGGCGAGCAACACGCATCCATAAAAAGCTTCCCATAACCACCTACCCTGGGCGCGCGGTTTGTACGGTAAACAGAGCGCGGGCATTAAGGCTTTTTATGATAATTCCCCCCAAGTCGTGAAAAGCGGCCATCCTTGGTGAAATTAATTTAATGACCTCTCTCCCCCCAACCCTGTCGTCTCTCCTTGCCTCCCCTCCGCCCCTCGATCCCCTTCTCCAAACCCCCCTCTTCGTAGACAACCCTGCAGCAAACTGGATCCACGCTCGCTCCACCCGGAAAAAGCGCTGTCCCTACACCAAATACCAGACGCTGGAGCTGGAGAAGGAATTCCTCTTTAACATGTACCTCACCCGGGACCGGCGCTACGAGGTGGCAAGGATTCTAAACCTCACAGAGAGACAAGTCAAAATCTGGTTCCAGAATCGTAGGATGAAAATGAAAAAGATGAGCAAGGAGAAATGCCCCAAAGGAGACTGACCCGGCGCGGCGCCGGAGGGACCACTCTGCGCTGCGAAAGCAGTGCGGGGTTGTGTTTGTTTGTGGGTGCTTGATTTCCAGAAACTTTCCAGCGATTCGGACATCTCGCCCCCCCCCTTTTTTTTTTAGGTAGAAGTGACTGTGTGGTTGGTCTCTGTGAGGTATTGGGGGACTCTGTATTTGCTCGCTTACGTGTTGAAGAAACGAAGTGGCTTTGGGGTTTTGCCTTTTCCCGCTCCCTCCCTTTCTTTCCTCACTCGTTGGTTCCATAGGAAATGCTATATTTTGTGAGTGCACGCTGGATCGAAGAGCCCTCTCTTGTGTAAATGTCCCCTGTGTTTCTGAAAAGTGCTGTAGTTTAGCCCCCAGCGCTGCTCAAGCAGGGGGCCAAGTGCGCCCCACTTCTGAGAATGAAGGCAGAGCGACAGCCGTGGGAGGCCGCCCAGGTTGCCCACCAGTTAGGAAAAGTCCTCTCTCCTCAGGGAGCCCGCGGGCTGCCCACTGAGACCTGACATGAGGCCGAGAGAGCAGCCCACGGCCTCTGGTGGGTCGGGGGGTTTATTCTCAGTGCACTGGAGGAGCGGCTCTCTCCCGGGGAGGGCTCGGCTCGCGTGGGCAGCCGCGGGTGTAGGCCCTCCGGGTTCCTGCCTGAGGACCAGCTGTAAATGTTACCGCTTCCTACCAATAAATGCTGACCTGATCAAATGGAGCCCAGACGCTGGCCCTGAACACTGTGTGCCTGCTTTCTCTGTCTCTCTGCAAAATATCACCCTCACAGGACTGCTCCCCCACCCCTGGGAGGGAGACACCGCTAAATATCTGGGGCGCTTACACCTGAGAGGTCTGTCTGATGTGCCTCTGCGGCTCCCTTTGTGTGGGCAGAGGCAGCCAGAGCACAGCCTCTGGGGCGCCCTTGGCTGCTCGGTCCTCCCCCAGCCTGCTTCCCGCTTCCTCGGCGAACGCTGTGCCCTAGGCCCAGTGTCGGCCTCACGGCAGCGCCCGGCAGAGCCCACGCCCTTCCCCCCCCCCAAAAGCCAGGCACCCTCTCCCTGGGGGCTTTGGCGCACTGCGCCCCATGGGTCGTACCAGTCTCCACTCTACACAAGGGGAAGGCGCACTCTGTACTCGGGAACAGCTCTCCCCAAGCTCGTCAGACACGCTGGCTCCCGGAGGGCTGAGCCGGTTAGGCTAGGAGCTTCCGCCCTACCCTCGAGAGCCCCAAAGTGACCTTAGCAGACCGAAATGGTCAAGTCTCTCCTCTTCAGCTATCCCCACCCCTTCTCCACGTCCCCTCCCCCAATTCAGTTTCAGTGACTGTTTAGCCCCCAGCTTGGCCCTCAGAGGGCCGCCTTCAGAGGCTAAAATGAAGGTCATTGTAAGTGAGGGTTCGGGCCCAGCACGGCCTTTGCAGGCCCGAGGGGCGGCGGCGCCGTGTGGCCCGGGCTGGGTGGAAGGCGGGGGCGATGGCAGAGTTTGGGGGCGATCCTGATGAAAGAGGGGACTTGAAGAAAAAGCAGAGGGGGGCTGGGAGGGAAAGCCAAGGCCCAGATCCGGCAGAAGGTGCTGCTTACTCCCGCCCCTGCGGCCAACCCGATACCTAGGGCTCTTTGAAAACAGGAAGAGCCAAGGTGTCATAAAGCCATCGAGCCGGCGAGACGTCTGGAGGTAATGAGTTTACGACAGGCTCGGCGCTTCGCTTTGAAACCATCTCATTTTGATGTTGTGTTTGTGGGAGGAAGAGAAAAATGCAGACAAAACTGGGTCTTAAAATCTGGACAATAAAATATAAACAAGACTGTGTCGGACCAAGAAGGCAGGAGCTTGGGAGCCCCGGGTGAGGTGTATGCACCTAGGAAATAAAAATGGGGGAGGGTAGAAAGGAGGAGATGATGCAGTTCTGATTTTTTAAAACGGGCCTGGTATTAAAATTAGCCTACGGTGGGTGGCTCTTTATAATATTTCACCATGGTCTCCGTCTAGCTCATTCTTTTCTTTCTCTTTTAATTGGCCTGTTATTTGGAGGTGGGAGAGTTCGTGATCTTGAGTCATTTACTCGGGGCTGAGGGTCTCCCAGCGGCATGGTCGCAGAGTCGGCAGGGGAAAAAATGAAGTTACTTAAGTGCCTTTCATAAAAATACCTGGCCCTCCATTCCAAACTTTGCAGCAAAAGTACTGTTGGAAATGATATCTGCTTGCTTATAAAAAATGTAATTCTTACAGCTGAATTAGAAGAAAACATTTTTGAAATTGAGAAAAAGATTAACCTGGAAGGGAACAAGCTGGTTAAAGCTTTGCTTTAACAAAAATTCAAGTGGAACGCTTAGTCAATTCATTTCATTCGGTGACGTTTGATATAAATTTAAAGCCTCACTTATTGCGAATGGAAGTTCCAATAAACACAGCCCAACAGGGCCTTTCCAGATAGCCACTCAGAGATCCAGCAAAAAGCTTTTTAGTCGGTTTCTATTTCTCCCTCCCCTGCTCCCAGATTGCCCAGCGATATGGGCGCGAGGGATTAAAATTAGGAAATTAAAATGGCAAATATTCAGGATTTAATGCTAAGAGTAACAGCTTTAAAAGAAAATAATAAAATGAGAGCTTTGGTCATTTCTTCGTTTTGAAGTGCCTGGCTCCTCTGACAAAAAAAAAAAAATCGTGTTACTGTCAGTATTTAGAAAGTTGTCATTTTTTCAGTCTAGTCCGTCCTGTAATTGTGGGCGATTACGGAATGGGGACCTACTGTGTCTGGCAAAAGAAGGGCTGGAAGCTTTTGAAAAAGACACTATTGGAAGCTCTCGGGAGTACAAATATCTTTGGCGTTCAGGAGCCCCAGCTTGCTGCACTTGACTTGTTGACAATCAAAGGGATGAAGCATTATTAGTGTCAGTGATCCAAGCCCCAGTCAAACTAAAGAAGGTTAGAACCGCTTTGAGTCGAATAAAGGAAGTTAAACTCGGTCAGTTGGAGGCGGCATTTTGCCACTAGAGAGCGCTGTTGCTCCACTTTGGGATCTCGTAAAGCTGGCGTTGCGGCGGAGGAAGGTTTTGATTTAATATATTTACAATCTTATTTTTAACTCCTAATTAGGATAAACTTAACCAAAAAGAAGCAATGTACACTATTAGGTTCTCCAACCGTGTTTTTGTTAGGTATAATATTTTGGATTCGTCAGGATTTCAGAAAATTTGGACTACAGCACAGCTGAAACTATAAAATGTTACGGTTAAAGTAATGCATCTATCAGAACAAACGTGTAGAAGCATAGATCTTTATTTACAAAGTTAATCGTGCCCTTTTCCCATTCAGATTATAAATAGAATGCTTGGGGGGAGGGGAGCGGTGAAACTGTTTTGTCCCAAGAGGAAATGTTATGTTGTAATGTTTTCTTAATTAGGCCAGAACATGTAGAAATGAATTTCGCAGTGTTTATGTTTCTTTCTCGCCCCCCCCCCCCTAGAAATCACACACTTCTGGAAGGTGCCTTGTATAATTGACATCTGGGCTTGTTCTTCCTTATCCCCATTCTATTCCAAAACCCACTCACTGATCCAGAGTTTAAATACGCACACGCACACACGCCAAGCACTGAAGTTAAAAACAAAACAAAACAAAACACTACACCATTACAAAGTTGGTTCCAAGGCTTTATTGAGAATAATTCTCTTTTAACTGGCTATTTGCAAGATTGAAGTACAAATCGTTAACTTGTTATTTGTTCGCCTTCGGGTTTCAAGGAAGTTTTACCTGGCGACATCCGGCAGAAAACAACAGCTCCACCTCCCTCCCCGCCCGGGGTCTCCTCCACTCCATACTAATTTAAAAAATAAAGCATGCCTTTTTCATCTGGAAATTCATTAACAATCCATTTACCTTAACCATTTCCAAGCATTCCCAGTGGAAACAACTGAACGAGTATTAGACACTGTCTTGTTACGCCTTTCCATCTCGACCTCATTTTCTCCATTTGCAAAATATGATTCAGTCCACAAGGACCGACCTCAGGATCGCTCTCAAAACTGGACCAACCCACGCGGAGCAGGGGGTAGTTGAAATGACTCGCCCTGCTGCGTCTTTGGGGGCCGTCTCGGGTTTTTAGACATTTGCATTTGGCGTGAAAAGCCGGCGTGCTGTTTCAGCTTGAGCGGGAGCGTCCTCGGTGGCCCGGGGCTCGGGGCTCGGGGCGCGTTCCCGAGGTCGGTTCCCAAGGCTGGTGTGGGCCTGGTGCCTTCACGACAGGGGATTACCCCTAGGGGAAGGAGGGTCCGTCACCCAAAGGGCCCACGAAGCAGGCCGAGGAGGCGAGGGGAAACTCATTCAGCATAGACTTCTTACATTTATTGGACATTAACACGGGAGTAGAGAGGGGCAAAGGAGAGACGTGGGGGAGAGAAGATAGTTGGTGGTATAACGCCAAGTGGCTTTAGATTGAGCTTCTAAAATCAGGAATATTTTGCCGATGGGACGTTTCTCTTCCTCACCGCTCACAAACTAGGATGAGCCTTCTCTTTCCTTTCTTTTGGAAAAGTTAGTAACGTTTTAGGCTGAGTCTAGCGCCCGCGCTCAGCAGTAAGTTCACAGGCTTGGCAGACGGACTAGAATCGTTAGTAGACGATGGGCGCCGCCTTCAGCTGCCTGGAACCGGCGCGAGCCGAAAGCCGGCCCGGGGGCTCCATGGGGGGGCCTCGCAGGCGTCGGCCCCCCGTGCTCTGCCCGCGGCCACCGCCCGCCCCGGGCCGCTCAGTGCCGGGGCTGAGACCCCGGAGCCGCGCGTCCTGCTCGAGGAAACACCACCCACCCCAGCGTGAGTCCTCCTTCCCGCCCTGGAACATTTCTGTCCGCTTTTCTATTTACTCCCTCAGCAATGCTAATGCCTGCCCTCCCCCGCCCCCACATTCTTCAGCTTCCCCCCAGAGCCTAGTGCTGACGTCTATCAAGGGTGAAATGATGGAAACTATATTCATGGGCATGATTTCCATTAAATATCAATTAACCTGGGAGCCTCAGCCAGGCGTGCAGTGCGTCAAGGGTAAATGTACATCTCATTTCCACAAGGCCTGCTCGCCTGGAAAAGAAGGGCCTAGATTCGCTTTGATAATGCCAGGTTTGGGGGGGTCACCCTTGCGGCCTTTAATCAAACCCCTTAAGACCCATCCCAAATGTATGGCCGTCTGGTCAGTCTACACCGTTTGCCCTTGTCCCTGGGCTGCGCCCGCGTATCCAGAGGTGCAAAAGCCATGGCCAACCTCTGGGGGGCTGCTCTAGGGGCCAAGGGAAGGAGTCATTTGCTCCTGTAGCCTCTTGGGAGTGGCCTCCCTACTTCCCCCCAAGTGTAAGGTTCTCGCGAGCCCCCGCCTCGCCGGCCACGGGCCGCTTTCCCTAGGCCCAGGGGGGCAAGGCGAGCCCTTGGCAGTGCGGCTTTATGGGCCCCCTTTAAGGCCGGCGGAGGCATCTCCCGGCCAGCGTGAGACGTCCCGTCGGGAGCGACGGTGTCGCCTCCGCGCGGATCCCTCCGCGTGGTTATCTCGCCCCCATCTTCTTCTCCACACAGTGGCGTGGTGCGAAAATGCCTCGCCGGGGCGCACCGGGGCGGCAGCCTCGGCGGCGGCGGCGAGAGCGGTGGGAGGGGGCCGCGGGGGGGCCAAGGTGAGAGGTGGCGGCGGGCAGAGGGTGTTTTTTTCTCTTCCCTCCAGAGCGGGGGTTTGTAAACCGAAGCCAAAGAGTGTCCCCGTGGGCCGGGCGCACTTTTTTTTCTTGTCCCGGTGCGCTTAGGGCCGCCTGGTGCCTGAGAGGAAACAGTGGAGGCAGCGGGGCAGGTCACCCGGGGCGTCGGCGATTATATTGCGGCCGAGCCGGCGCGCGCCGGGAGAGGCCGGGCGGGCGTGAGCGCGGGGGCTGGGCGAGGCCCCGCTACCCGCGAGGGAGGCGGCGCGAGGCCGAGTCGGCGGGCGCGAGAGCCGGGCATGAGCGCCCAGTAGCCAAGTGCCCGCGGCTGCCGGGCCTCAGAGGCGACGCGCGCGCAGGCGGGCGGGTGGCAGCGGCAACGTAGCCCGGCGGCCCCGGCGGCGGGAGCAGCCGCCCCAGAGGCCCCCGCGGCAGTGCGGCCGCGCTGAGGCGCGCTCCCTGCCTGCTCCGCACCGCCCGCCCGGGGCCGCCCTACCTCGGCCCCTGGCCGCCGCCGCCCCGATGAGCTCTTACTTCGTGAACCCGCTGTACTCCAAGTACAAGGCGGCGGCCGGCGGCGGCGGCCGCGGCGGGCGAGGCCATCAATCCCACTTACTACGACTGTCACTTCGCGCCTGGTCGGCAGCCGCCACGCCGCCGCCGCCGCCGCCCTGCAGCTCTATGGCAACAGTGCCGCCGGCTTCCCGCACGCGCCCCCGCAGGCGCACGCGCACCCGCATCCGTCACCGCCGCCCGCCCGGCCGGGTTGCGGTGGAGGGGGTGGCCCGGGCCCCGGCCAGGACTACTTCCAGCCCGGCGGGGGCAGCCCGGCCGCAGCCTACCAGGCCGCCCCCCCTCCTCCTCCGCATCCTCCGCCTCCGCCTCCCCCCTGCGGCGGGATTGCCTGTCACGGGGAGACCGCGAAGTTTTACGGATACGATAACTTACAGAGACAGCCGATTTTTACGACCCAGCAAGAGGCCGAGCTGGTACAATATCCTGACTGTAAATCGTCCAGTGGTAATATTGGCGAGGACCCAGACCACTTAAATCAGAGCTCGTCTCCTTCTCAAATGTTTCCCTGGATGAGACCACAAGGTTGGGATGCATTTTTTTTTTTTAATGCGGGGAGAGGGGGAGAAATCTGCTTTCATCTCACGTTCTAGCTTTAAAAACTACCTTTTCCTCTCTCTCTCTCCTTTTTCTTCTTGTGTAGCTATAGTGGCTCTTATTCATAAAGTAATACTTCCCCCCCCCCAAAGTAGAAACCGCGTAAAGATGATGGGGACAGTAATTGTGAAGATCTTCCCTCTGTTGCTCTTGCCTGCATATCCTATATATATCAGAGCTAAAGAGACTTGTTTATGTTTCGTTCTTTAGACCCGTTCCAGAAAGCTCCAGCAACCTGCAGAGGCACCATTTCATTTCTAAAACGTTTATTTTTCTCCTCTTTTTTTTTGTTTTGTTTCAATCAGCAGCTCCTGGTAGACGAAGAGGAAGACAAACCTACAGTCGTTTCCAAACTCTAGAGCTGGAAAAAGAATTCCTTTTTAACCCTTATCTGACCAGGAAGAGAAGAATTGAGGTTTCCCACGCCCTAGCTCTCACGGAGAGACAGGTAAAAATCTGGTTCCAGAACAGGAGAATGAAATGGAAAAAAGAGAACAACAAGGACAAATTCCCAGTTTCCCGACAGGAGGCAAAGGATGGAGAAACCAAAAAAGAAACCCAAGAGCTGGAAGAAGACAGAGCCGAAGGCCTCACAAATTAACTTCTACCTTTAAATTTTTACCACAGACTATTAAAACTAATGATCAACATATGCTGTTGGACACCATCTATTTTCTTTGTTGGAAAGGACTTTACCTGTATTTCAAGCTACCTTCATGTCACTGCTCTTGAGGTTTCTGCGCTTTGAGAGGGGTTTGGGCGTTAAAAAAAAGTTTCTAGTATCGAATAGAAGCAGCCCTTGAGCTGTCCTATGTAAGGGTAATTTGATACTGACCTTGTTGCTATATTTTTATAATGGTAGTTTTTAATGTCTGAGCTGGTGATTCGCCTCAACAACATAAACTTCCTAATGATTAGCACTAAATAACTGAATATAAAATGCTTTATTAATCAAGCAAGTGCACTTGAACACTTAAAATCATTTCTTTATGGTGAGTAAATTAAAAGAGATCTATTAATTTTTTAAAAATTATGCCTGCAGAATATTTACTTTATGTTATTTGATTAAAACATATTATTTATGTTTTCTTTCTGCTTTTATAATGAATGGTTCGGGTGCCTTTTGTTTATTCCTAAAAGGTTTCTTTGGGTAGTTTGTAAATGTAATATCTCTGGGAAAAGTCTGGGCCAAATATTCAAAAAGCACATGTTAGCTGAAGAGTGTAACGTGTAGTCCGGCTCTGCAGCTTCCTTAAACTTGGGGAAAACATTGGGCCAATGGTAAAAGTTTCAGGAAAATGTCGAAGTTGACATTTAATATTTTCTATAGTGTATACAAATTATGGCAATTTAATCATCTAGAGTGAATGAATACTTGAAAAGCCAATTATAACATTTTCACTCATTAACTTTTCACTCTGGCTAGTCGCCTTGTGGAATGCCTCTCATTTCTCAACTTGCTTTCGTTTTGAACTGCGCTTGGCATCGCCTGAAATCGCTAGGTCTCTATGTTGTGGCTGCTGCTGTGATTCCGTTTTTTTTTTGAATAGGTGCCATATTTATTTGTATTCCCTTCGCTCTGTTTGCACGCCCATTTTGAGCCAACTTGTGTGCGTCTCAGATGTCGGTTGGTACGTCCTCTGCTGTTCTCCAGGATGGCCTCACCTATTGAAACAAGCCCCGAGAGCAAATGCAGAAAAATCTGAGTGTAAACAACCGCTCCAGAACATAGCTAGCTCCTCAATAAAGAAATGAATCTTTTTCTAGAGCTAGTGTCTTTGAGCGCCGCACATAACCCTTTCCTTGAGTCAGGAAACACCACCTGGGCTCACTAGAAGCTCTAAAGCTTCTATTTGCTTTAAAACAAAAAAACAGTAGTGGGGTTACAAGCACTGAGCTGCTGTAAAGATAAATAAATGCAGGGGATGGGGTCTCTTTTTCATTCCAAACAGGGCTGGCTAGGCTGTCCTAGCTTCGTCTTGCTGTAAATAACCTTGCTCAAGATACTGTGAGAGCTTTGAACTTCGCAGAGGATTCAAAGTTGTGGGCCCAGTGGGGGAAGACCCAGAGTCCAGGTTATACCACAGCTTATTCCGCTGAGCCTGTGCTGATGCTGGGGTTTGGGCTGTATTATTAACAAGATATCCATTTTCCACTGGAGGCTTCTGCAGCTGCCATTTTATGAGGAAAGAGGAGGGGGAAGAGAGGTAGTAGAAAAGAAGAGAAATTCAAGTAAGTCAGCATTTCTGCCCCCCAAACGGACAGCACCTCATCAGGTAGACACGGAAGAGCTCTTTGTTTTTTCCAAAAGTGTTTATTTTTCAGGAGGTACATTTTAATTTCCAGAGTGGTTTTTATGGCATAGGTTAAAAAAAAAAAAAAAGGAATCTGTTGTGGGCCTGAATCAGTCCCTCAGGCACTGAGGGGGCTATTTGCCTGCCACTTCAAGGACCAGGGAAATGTTGGCATGGGTGGGGCCAGAAGCGATGCACCACCTAGCTTTCTATCCAGGGAAGAGGCCGTGGCTGTGGCATTCGCTGACCTGAGCCAGAAAAGACAATGTTAAGTCATGGGCGGCCTGCGGCTTAAGAAACCTTTGCACGAGAGGAGACAGCTGCAAATGTCCATGCTGGATTTGGAACCGTTCTGCTCCGTGTGCTGCTTGAGACTCTGCTATTGGTGTCTACAGAGCCAGGATGCCAAGCGCCTGAAAGCGTAGCTGGAGAACAGCCTGGGGGGTGGGGGTGGGGGTGGGGGGCGATGGGGGTGGGGGTGGTGGCGGCAAAGGCCATGGTGGTGGCAAGCTGGGTAGAGCTGCTCGCTGGCTAAACTCCAGCTGCCCTCCATTTAAGGGATTCCTCAATTAGCAAAATTCGCTGTCTCCCGCTCAAGAATATCCCCTAAATACCAGTTTTAGAGCTACTGATTTGGGGCAAGACTCAGGTAGGGGACCTGGTACATGAATGGATGCGGAAATCAAGAAAATAGAGGGGAAGTAGTAATGTCCTCATCTCCGTATTCTGTGTTGCTCTGGAAGTGTTGTACCTTCTTGTTCCATTGGCCCCAAACCCAAAACAAAAGAAACTCTGTTGCAGCAATTGGTACATTAGAGACTGTTTGGACATACACAAATTTGGGATTCTGGGGTATGTATTTGGTGTATTTGTACAGGAATATAGGTTACAAACTGCAGAAAATATTGGTCATAAATGTAGGTATATATATTACCTTTTGTAGCTGGAAAAATCATAGATCTGCTTCCAAATGAGTTTGGGGAATTACACATCTCCCCTCTGTCTCTCTCTCTGTCTCACACACACACACACACACACACGCACGCACACATACACACTGCACACACCGCTGTCTTTCTTATAGTGGCTAGAAATCCCCCCATCTTGGTATTTCATGCAGACTCGAGGTGACGAGCACAGAAGATACCTTTCTAATTGGCTCAAATCTGTAAACATCTGAGGGATGCGGCAAAAAGCGAGCAAACATTTTTGCTGCAGAAATTTGCATAAACCTTCAGAGAATCCTTTGCAAGGCCAGAGGATGCCTTTCAGCTCTGGATTGCTTAGAGTCTGCTTAGGTCTGTAAACCGTTCAGAGAAAAGGACCCTCCAATGTTAACACTGAATGAAAGAACCAAGCCTTCGAAATGATTTAGGTTCTCTGCTTTTGAGAACCAGAAACACACAAAAGAGGGTGTGGGTCTCAATGGTTTCTAGAGAAAAGTCAGTTCAGGGACTGCCATTTTGTGAGGTTCCACAAAGCCCAGCGCACCCGCTTACCTCTGCACAGGAGAAAAAGTACAAATATGGCTGCCTTTTCAACAATGCAATGTCTTTTTCCCATCCCTCCTTCCCCCAGCTGAAAAGTTGGGCCACAAAGCTCCGCTTTTATTTGGGTAGGAGAAAACTGACAATTGAGATTATTTCTTAGAATATTGTAGAAGTGAGCAGTCTCTGATCAGTTCCACGTGTACAGACCAGTGTAAAACGTAGCTTAGAAGGACCGCCCCCCAAAACTTGCCCCACATATTTTCATATTTTCCTTACACATTGTCTTTTGTAATTAAAAATATTGTTTTATTATTCTTCAATGCAGAAGGTGTTGTTATTTCACATCCAAGCTTGTGTCCTCTGCTTTCCTGGTGTTGCTGAATGTTCTGGCATCTGGGGGTGGACAGGGGAATAGAGAGAATATTTTAATGGACTTTGGCTACTGCTGTGGTTCCCTTCAGTAAAGTTACAGCACACTGTTTCTAGAAAGAATATGACTTTTGCTGACAGATGGCAACAGAATTCCTTTAATAAAAAACATCCAAGGTCATCGGAATCTTTTCAAGAGATACAAATGGCCTGCTCCAGAGGGTGCTATGTATTTCCTGCTTAAGTCTATGTCCACTTAGGTACTTACTGGGTGTGAGGATGTTAATAGCAGAGAACCTACACATAGACAGCCAATGCAAATATTTATAAATGCATTACTAGAAGTTCAAAGACAGTGTCCTTGAAAGCTTGGGGGGGGTGGTGGGATTACCTCTTTCACACAGGTTCTGAAGCCTGGATGGCCATGCCTATGCATGCATTAATGAAGAGAATGCTGGGGCCCTCAAGGACATTTACTTTCAGCTGACGAGTGTTCTAGGGAGCAGCTCCTATCAGAAGTGCAAAAGGAATGTGATTCCTGCCTTTGAAGAAAAAGGACTATTTTCCCCCTAAGGTCGAAACTGGGGATTCGCTCTCTTCCTAAACAAATGGAGCCCCTCTCCTCTTCAATGTTGCCTTGTGCAGGCTCTCCAATGGTCAAACATTTTGGGGACAAGGCAAGAGGGGGAAATTAAATTGCATAGAAATAAGGATTGCATTTAGGGAAGACATAGCAAGGGGTTTCATAGGGGATGCAGAAAGACGGCTTCTCCTTTAACCCGGTACTGTCCAGAGGCTGTTTCTGCCAAGATAAGTGCCAAGCACTGTTATCTTGGAGAAGGTGGCAAGTAACCTAACACTATCACCAGGATTTGAGCTGGTTGGTGGCTCTCCTTCCCATAGAAACCCAAAGAATTGGGACGGACCCCAATTTATGTTGGAGAGGGAACAGGGGATGGCGGGCTTTCTCGGCCTGCAGAGCCCAGGTTTCCTGCGCAAGATCACTGGGGGGTGGGGTGGGGGGGGAACGACTGGCTTGCCCGCAGATGAGAGGGGCAAAAACCGAAAGTGCTTGGCTGCCGCTGCGGAGCGGGCCTTTCAGAGAGGGGAGGGGAAGAGAAGCCAAGTGACCCGCGCAAGGAGAGTCAGAGGGGGGTGACGGCCAGGATCACTTCCCCGAGCGCCTGGGCAGTACACCGCATTCATTTCCCCTCTAACACAACGCCCTATTCAGCAGAGGTTTCGAGCCAAATCAAAAAAGAGCAAAAGAAATACTTCCTAGAAGAGGTGAGAGTCAGGAACCATGGAGGCAAGAGACGCAGAGACAACAGAGAGGAACGTAGAGGAAGAAAGAGGAGAGGAAGAAGGAAGGAAAAGGAGCAGGAAGAGAGAGAGAGAGAACAGAAGAGAGCGGGGAAGAGAAAGAGAGGAAAAAACATGGCGCTTGCGAGCTGTATGTGCAAAATCCGCAAGGAATTGCAGCAAATTCCTTTTTGTTTGAAGAAAATTTACAACTTGGTAATAGACCTTTTTATGACCTATTTGCGGTCGTCATTGGCTGCGGCTGGTCATGTGCAGGCGCCGCTCGCCTTCACGGCCTTTTTCCTGATTTCCCAGGCGAATTTCCCCCCGCATTCTGCCTTCCTGGAGCCTCACCCCCTCTTTTTCTAACCTTTGTCTCTGCAGAGGTGGGATCCAGTCGCCGGCTGCGGGATTGCGGGGTCCGCGGCGGCCTCCGCTCCCGCCCGGCGCCCAACGTGGCCCCACCGCCGATTCGCTCGGGCCGCGCCGCTGCCGCCTCCGGAGCCGGTGGGGAGCCCGGCGGGCGGGAGAGCCCGGAAATGGCCCTGGGCTCGGAGGCCCCCGCCGGCGCCGACACCGCTCGCCAGGCGCAGCCGGCCTGCTCCGGGTGACTGCAGCCGCGCGGTTCCGACGCGAGTCCTTCTCCAACACCAGCGGATCCCTGCCGCCCCGAGTGCGCGCAGCCGGGCAGCGCCTAATGGATTACTGCAGCCTCCCGGGCCGACCGCCGCCTCCTGCTCGGCAGCCTCCGGGTAAGAGTCGCCCCTCCCCGCGCCCAGCGCTGCCACCGAGCAGCTCCAGGCGCCCACCCCCTTGGGCAGCCCAGTGAGCCTGCCCCGACTCCCTGTACTTCTCCGGGACCTTGGGGTGGCTGTCTGCGCCCCCAGCTTCCTCTCCACTCCATCTCTGAGCAGGCATCCCCTGGGGCCCCGGATGGGGTCCAGCTGAGCACAGAGTCGAAGGGAAGCCCCATTTCCTCTCGAGCTTCCGAGAGGTGGAGAGCAGCAGACAGGACCCCACTGGCTGGATCGAGAGCTCCTCAGACCCCACCCTGGGAAGAATGGGTAGATGGTTCCTGGACGTGTTAGGTTTGCTGTGGATCACTGAAGGCACTCTATGGTATAGAGCAGTGTTTTGCGGCTGGTCTGTGGTTCAAAGGTATCTGGGAGGCTAACAGGTGTTTTTTGAGGGTTGGGATTTGGGGTGGGGGCGGGGTGGATTCTCTGTACCCAGGATGTGTTTGGTTTGTTCATCGACGCTTTGGTGAGTGATGCTGGCTAATTTCTAGGCTTTATGGTTTTTTGAGCTTTATGTATGAGATGGAATCTTAAATATTTTTAACCGTTTCTCTAGTTTTTAGAGAATTTTTGTAACAAGTCAAGAACGTTTCCTCCCATATCTAATAGTCTATTAGGCGAATTTGGATTATTTTATGTCGCAAAATGTATACATGTTTTGGAAGGTAATAGTATCAGAAAATCTGGTGCAGGTCTTGGGTAAAAAACAATAGATATTTAAGAAATGCAAAGCATGTCTAAGTTCAAGTATCGCGTGTGTTTCTTATTTTCCAGAATAGGAAAAGAGTAGATATTCTGCTCTCTAAATGCATTGTCGTGGGGTTTTTTTGCCTACAAATAAACGTTACATAGCAACATTTTAGCCTCTACTTCAAAATTACTGAACTGAAACATTATCTATGTATCAAAAGAAAATCCTCTGCAGAAAAAAAAAATGTTTATATCCCACCTATTCTGAACAGCACTTAAGGAAGCAGTTCTCAAAATCCTCTTGACTCTTCCCTCATGTACACCTTGCGAAATATTAAAACCTGTGGACAATCTGCCGCATTGCGCATGGGATGGACCTGCGCACCGCTGAATACCGTCTCCAAAGCACCCAGCGGCGAATCCTAGTATTCCAAATATTTCTTTGTAATCGTTTTGACCATGAAAGTATTTCTAAACAATAAATGACATCTTTGTAGAAAGATATTTTTAGTAATTAACGATGGAATCACGCTGGTTTCAAAATGGAGGGCCACTATTTGTGGCCAGTTGATGCCTGAGGGATTATGGTGGATCACTGTGATCTCTGAAATAAGAAACTGAATGATAGTCTTTATTTGGAATGTCTGCATTTTGTAACTATTTCGCTACTACGGTACAATGGCTGTTGAGATTATTGTTTCATATTGGTGGAAAGCATTACCTATTGAAAAGCAGGCCCCTGGCCAGGCACGTAGGCCTGTCCCCCGGCCTAAGGAGCCCCCTAGGTGGGCTGGGATAAGCGTGGGGGTGGGGAGGAGTTGTGGCCATGATGGCCAAGCCCTAGTGTTCACTTTTCTCTGGGTTCGGTGGCTGAGAGCACCCAAGTGACTAAGAACTTGGGCGGGCTGCAGGTCCTTTTACAAAGCAGAGGGTGAGGTCATGGGCAGATATGGAGGACTGGAGGGTTCTTTGTAAATCCTGTGGTAGCATTAAGAGCTTATTGGAACTAAATGGTCGATTGCATTTAAGGGAATAAATAATCTGCAAATCACATTTGAACTCGGGCCAGGAGGAGACCGGTTAACGCTTCTGCTACTGCCGGAAATACCCCCATTGTCCCGGATAACCCAAAAAATTAAAATCAATTTTTAAAAATTAAGCAACATTTGGATTGTAAGAGCTCACGAGCCGGGAAGCGTAACTCCCAGCGTATTCAGTGGCAACCTCCATCCCTTTATAGTTCAGGCAGCCGATGGTATGTCCGGGCCTTGGTGTTTACGGGTCAGGCTGTGAGCTGGGCTTGCACTTTTCACGCGGACCGGCGAAAAGAACGGAGCTCGCTATTATATATGTGGCTAAGCACCAGGGCTGAAAACCAAACGTATTTTCCTGTCAGATGCTCCTCCAAGTAGATGTATTTCGCCAGAATTATCTTTTCTGAACTAGAGAAGCAGGGGAAAATCGGAACAAAGACAGTATTTCACTCTGGGCAGGCAGGCAGCTGTTAGAGGTATTTACGGCCTTGCCGCAGTGCGGCCGCGGGGCAGGGCACGCGAGGGCACCGGAAGCTAGGGAGAAGCCACCAAGAACTCGGAATTCCGATGTAAGTCCAATTTGGGGCCACTTTTCCGGAATTGGTGTGAACAGATACCCTCTTTCTAGGAAATGGTCCCTTAGACTTGATGGCTGTGCAGAACGAGGGGATCGGTCGTGCTTTCTGACCGTAGGGGGTGATTTTTTTCCCCCGCCTTGATTAACGACTCAAAAGAAGCCGTGCACTAGACGTGGAATTGCTGATCCAAATGACAGCCTTGAGAGTGTTCATTGACAACATGACGATTTTGTTGGTTTGGCGGAACAGAGCTTGCAAATCAGAAAGGACAGTTGAGGGTTTAATACAGGTTTTCCTGAAGAAAAAAGAAAGAAAGAAAGAGAACGAAAAAGTACTTTTTCTGCCTCTCTCAGACGGGGCGTCCAAGCTGCTCTGCAGGTAAGCAAGCAAGGAGTGCGCGGTGGCGCACACCGCACGGCGCTGCACACCGCACGGCGCTGCGCACGCCGCTCTTACCGTTCAGTGCTCTCAGCGCCTGCCACGCACGCTCGTTGGGCGTCTGGCGCATGTGCAGTGAAATAGCCCAGCCCGGGGATCCAACCGTAAGGCACAGATGGGGGGAGGGGTGAGTGGACTCCGAGCAGGAAGATAGAACCTGATCTCGCCACTCCTCCCTCCCTCAGTATTCGCTACTCACCGTTCTTTTATTCCAGCCTGCGTTCTAAATATAGCCAAACGCGTTGTCGTTTACGTTATTCTCAAGCATCTTGAGTCACCACCCCGTCGCAATTTAAATCTATACTTTAGAAAGAGCCTGCAAATAGGAATGAGTGGCCAGAGGGAAGCCAAATCTTCTTTCAAGGTGTTAAAAGAAACACGCACACACTCTCACGCACACACTTTTAACACCTTAAGAGAAGATTTATATGTGTGATCCTCGGGGAAGTGGATAGATTTTTTTCAGCCTGGTGCCTCCGCTCGGGAGAAGGCCTTTGGCTCCTGGCGTCTGCTCAAACCGCCAGATTTCAGGCCAGTCCTTCAGGCGGACCATTCCCGGATTTTGTTACTCCAGAGCAGCACGTTCGAGGGCTCTGTGGGGGCCAGCGGCTCAGCAGAGAGCGGTCAAATAAATAAACAAACAAACGGACAAACTGGAGGGATTTTCCGCCTGGACTCGCCTAATTAATAAGGGATGCACGCTCCTGGGCCGCAAGCCGGGGTCGGGTGGGGGGTGAGACGGGAGGCATTCTCTGGATCCTTTCGACTTCTGGTCCGCCCCAGGGGACACTGAGGGACCAGCTCACAGCCTTTGGTGCGGAAGACCTCCACCCGCGTGAAGAAGCCTCAGCCGCGGGTTTCCCTGGCAGGCTCCTTCCCCGTGCTCGACTGTCTGGGGCCTTGTCCAGGAGGAGGCGCTGTAGGACAAGCGTCTCGGCCGCTGCCGCAGCGCGGGAGGTGCCCCGGGCGCGGGCGGGGGGAGGGAAGGACATGTGACTCCCCTCCCTCCTCTTCTAATCGCAGGGTGCTTTCGGCCTTCGTGGAGGGTCGGAGGTACAGCGACCACCCCCAGAGGGCCGCTTCCCGGGAGGGGCAGCCGAGGCAGAACCGAGGCTGCGGAGCCTGAAGGTAGAGTCCACGGTGGCAGGCCACCTCACTTCCTCCGCCTTCCCGGAGGTGGCGCGATTTCTGCGTACTGGGCAAGAGCAGGAAACTAGGGGTCCGCGGTTGGACGAGCCGCGTTTAACCAGCCCCCTCGGGCCGGGCTGCTGTCTTGCCCGTTTTCCTTACTGCGATCCTTGATACGCAGGATGAACAGCCTTGAGAAGCACTCCGTTCAGTCCCCACCCCCACCCCCACCCCAACGCAGTTGGAAGGGCCTAACCTTGGCTTTCCTGTGACCCGGCTTGGGTTGGCTTGGGTTCCGGTTGGCCTTCCCTGAGGCTCTGTGAGGGCGAATCTCATGGATTCTGCAGGTTGAGGACACTGCAGATTCTCTGCTCTTTTTCACACCATCCCTACACACCTCTGTCACCACTGCGCCCATTTCAGGACTTTGGTGGGCTCCACGGGGTGTTTCTTGCACCACTGTGACACCCACATTCAGCAACCGGCTCTGATCCAACCCCACGGATCCTCCATGGCAATGCAGTCTTTCTCTTCCCTCTTTTCCCTACTTTTGAGCAATGATTCTTAATGAAGGCCTGCATTCAAATTTGTTTATAATTCAGGTTCCTGGGTCTCAGGCCAGACATGAAATCAGAATATCCGGAATCTGCGTTTTGCAAACACTCTCTCACAAGGCAGTTAAGAAACATGCTTATATTTGTGAACTACTGGTCAAGAGTCTCTCCTGACTCTTCTATGGTTCTTTGGTGTCCAGGCACCAAGTTCCCTTTCCTACTCAGCACCTCCCGTAGTTCCTGGGTCTCCGTCCCTAATCAAGTTTTTAAATGTCACTATCCTATAGGCTGATTAATTGCTCCCGTTTATGGAAGGGGACCATTGATTTCTTACTAACTTGA
This sequence comes from Proteles cristata cristata, assembly GCA_017311185.1. Classification (NCBI taxonomy): domain Eukaryota; kingdom Metazoa; phylum Chordata; class Mammalia; order Carnivora; family Hyaenidae; genus Proteles; species Proteles cristata. Next base: position 527,239 of record JAESUZ010003820.1, read on the forward strand.
AGATTTTTTTTGAACTTTCTGAAGTTCAGGCTGCTTTGATTCAAATCTTTACCACTTACCTGCTATATAACTTAAGGCAAGTAAGGCCAATTCCCTGGGCCTGTTGCCTTATTTGTAAAGTAGGAATAAGAGTACCTTCAAGGGTCATTATGAAGATACTTAGTTATGTAACAATACTGTGTGCCATGCACTATTCTAACCACCTTATGTACATTAACTCCCTGGTTAAGTACTTAAAAACGGTGTTTTGGCACATAACAAGCATTCAGTACGTGTGGCTTATCCTCAGTGTTGCTTATCGTCAGTATCTCTTTTCTGCTCAACAATCAGGCCCAGACTTTTACTGCTAAAAGAGACCTGGTTCGTCCACCCAATTCTTGAATTCTACAGAGGAGAAAACAGGCCTTGGCTTGGTCACCCAGGAGAACATAGATCCAGGACTCTTCCTATTGCTGTGGGGGCCTTGGAGGCCCTGCCCCCTTGGGTCTCAGTCAGTGTCTGGGATCTGCCTGTGGGTCACATTCAGAAAGAAAGGGCCCCTAGCTCCTCTGTGGACAGAAGTCAGATTGAAGAGGCTCTATACCCACACAGGCACATCTTGGATTCCTACAGAAGGCTTCAGGCCTTTCCTGAGAGCATGTCCTGCCCCCCACTGTGCAGCTCCTAAAGTCACCTTCACCACCACCACCTGTCAGTCACATCCACCAGAGCAAGTCTCTTCTTTCTAATCTCTTGAAATCTGGGGACAGGATAGAAAAGCACACGGCCAGTGGGCAACAGCAGGGGATGTCAGACGTGTTCCATCCCTTCTCCATCTGCTTATGTTTCAAGATCTGGGCTCCAGGGCCACTTGGATCACAGTGATGCCAAGGTGTATCTTGGAGTGGCCGTATCCCCCCCCAAATTTCCATCAGCCCTTGGAATTTTTGGAGATTCTTTGTATCTTTTAAGAAGAGCTATGTATGGGCGCCTGGGTGGCTCAGTCGGTTAAGCGTCCGGCTCAGGTCATGTCTCAGGGTTCGTGGATTCGAGCCCCTCGTCGGGCTCTGTGCTGACAGGCAGCTCAGAGCCTGGAGCCCATTTCAGATTCTGTGTTTCCCTCTCTCTCTGACCCTCCCCTGCTCACTCTCTCTCTCTCTGTCAGAAATAAATAAAACATTTTTTTTAAAAAAGCTATGTAAACACTACTTCATGCTGCAACCCATGTACATGCACACACCCCTTGTAACCAGGTGCCACCCCTTTAGTCCTGGTTTCCATGACTTCTACTTACAGATTTTTCCTAACAGGCCCTCCACAGCCATTGGCTTAACTGCTTCTCTTGGCTTAAGCAGGAGTTCACCTGGGTCAGATTTTTCTCTCAAAACACATATGGTCTCTTTAGCTATCAACCATGGCGGATGGGGTTTGGCCCATGAGGTAAGGCAGAGCTGCATTACCAGCCACACCCAACCCCTGTGCCATCTAACCTCCACTCTTGTTTCCCAAAGTACTAAGGTGACCACCCCAGACCCTACCTTTCTTGTGACCACTGGGGCCTTTGTAGCCCCTGGCTCCATCATCAAAGGGCCAATTCTTCTGGATCTCATCTCTCACTATTGGAGCTTCCTTCTGGGGTCACCTTTTCTTCCCAGAGGAAAAGCAAGTCAGACCTCCAATGAGAAGACTCCATTGTAGGGGGTAGGGAAAAGGGTAGCAGGAGAAATGTTCCTCTTCCAGTGATAGAATACAGTGCTGGGAATGTGGAATCCTGTTTCTGTCCTGCTTGGGGACTCCCTGCTCAGCCCTTCTCTGGCTCTTCCCCCATTCTTAGTGCCAGGCCTGGGGGTTTTCTTCTTCCATCTGCCCCCCATCTAGGGATTTCATTCAAAGTCCCATCCCTTCCTATCCTAGTTTTACAGACAGTTTAAGAGGAGATGGGATGCCTGGGTGGCTCAGTCATTTAAGGATCTGACTTTGGCTCAGGTCATCATCTCATAGTTAATGAGCTCGAGCCCCACATTGGGCTCCGTGCTGACAGACAGCTCAGAGTCCACTTCAGATCCTCTGTCCCCCTCTATCTCTGCCCCTCACCCTCTCATGCTCTCTCTCTCTCTCTCTCACACACACACACACACACAAATACACATTTTAAAAAAAGAGGAGTGCTCAACAATACCTCTGGGCAAGATGCCTCTTAAAAGTCAATGTCACAATATTCTTTTCTGGAGCCACATAGCAAGGACCCTTAGGGTGGACAGAGGGTGGGCTTCATTACATTTGGAACATAGCTGATACCTGCTGATGCTCTGGCTTCTAGGTTGGTGGAGCCCTACATGGGACTCTACCTGATGGGAGCTCTCTGGGCAGGAATTGCCAGGACTGGCTCTTTCTACCCAAATGGGGAGGGATAGTGCCCAGAGTCCCACTCTCCACCGTAAATAATTCCTTACAAGTTTTAAAGAAGGCTTCAACCTCTCCTTCCCCACCTCTTCTTCTATTACCAGCACCAGCACCAGCACCAGCACCAGCACCACCACCTTTGAAACTCCTTGAGAAAACTCCAACAAACTGGCCCAAGTTAGCATGTCGTTACCCCTGATGCTCAGTCTTCTTATTAAACCAAGTTTGTTCTTCCCCATCCCCACTCTCTCTCATTCATTCACAGAAGCCCAGGACACTGGGGGCTTTGGGGCAAGCAAAGACTGTAGGAAAGTGGACACTCTCTCCTTAATCATGTTCCTGGCTGCCCTAAGATTAGAAAGTAATTGAAGATGTCTGCCTTAATGTCTTCCTTTCCTCCTTTTCTATATGCATAGCTAGTCACTTTCCTGTTATTATGGAAGTATACAGAGTAGGCTATGCCATTTTATTCATCTTCCTGTGTAAGCCTCAGTGAAGACTGCAGGCAAGCCCAGTCACCATCCTTCATTACCATTCATTCAGAAAATACCTACTGAGCCGGATTAGGCGGATTAGGTGATTAGGCGCATGCATTGTTTCAACCACCTCCTCAGCCTGGTCTCCTCCTTATACCCCACCCCCCATGAAAAGCTCATCACAATTGCCTAGAAGGTCATCCATCCTTTGATTAATTCTGTTTTATTAACTTAGGGAAAAAATAAAGCTTTTCTCAATCTCTCAAGTTCTAATTATTTTTTTTTACAGTGAATTTACTGGGACTAATTTTGAAGCTGCTCATCTAGTCCTAACAGAATCAGAAATCATTTTTTAACGGGTTGATCTTTACAGATTTTAAAGACAGATGCTACCAACTGGAAAAGAAAAAGGTTGTCCTGAGCTAATAGGGGAGGGAGGTAGAAATAGATGTCCTACAGTCCAGAGCTAACAGCTCCCTGCTTTCTAGCTAATGAAAGTCAAATCAGGAAATGGGTTTAGAAATACACAGAGAATGGGTAGAAATTTGGATGCAAAGAGAACTTTGCAGAGAGGGATTCCTTTCATGGGCTTGGTGGGACTTGCTGATGAGAACTTTTGCAACTGCATTTGATTTAGAACTCATAGGTTTGCATGTACTCTCCGAACCTACACGTAACACCTATTCTTTTTTAATCAGAAAAGTCAAAATCACACATAGTTTCACACTGGTGGAAAGTCTGGTGGGCTATGGAAGGGTGCTGGGGCCAATTCTCTTTTTATTTACCCACCTTGGTGGGAGCTGGGGGCATCTTTCCCACAGTCCCACCTTGCCCGGCATAGACTGTCACATCCTCCCGGGAGAGCAGCGCTCAGGCCCCAGCTCCGTTTCCAGGCTTTCTCAGCAGGAAAGCGCGCTCTCTCTCTCTGCTCTTAGGCTCTCCCCCTAGTAGGAGTGGCAGTGTGGGGGTGAAGCATTTTGCTCAGGTTTGGATTTCAGGACCTCGAGCCCTGAGCCCTGTGGGAGTAGGGACATCTGATTTCCTCGGCTTGGGTTCCTTGAGAGCCTCATTTGCTTCCTCACACCCTGTCCCCTTCACACCATGGCTGTTTTATTGTTTTATAACCTTCTTTAGAGCTTTAGTTGCCAAAGATTCCGATGGGGCTATTCTCCAGTTTCTCACTTTACCAAACCCCAAGTCTTGCTGTTTTAAGCAGTTTGGTCACTTGCAAAGGCTCCCCTTTCAGATCTAAGCAAATTATAGAAACCTCTAGGCATGTGGCTACCTCCACCTTTCTCACTGAGTCCATGCACAACAATACAGAGCCAAGTGGTAACTCCAGCTGCCCCTCATAAGCCCACCCAGCCTCTCTCTAACCACCCTTTTTGTGTTGAAGTTTGAGTAAAATCTCAAATAACCTTTGGTATAAGCAAGTAAGAAGTAGTCTTTGCTTTTCCTCTTTATTTACCACATCTAGAGCTAGAAAATGATTGAAATAAAGGAGCTGATGGTACTCACAGTGAATGCAGCCAAAGAATCATAAGACATGCCCACCAACCAGTCTTTTCGAAATAGCACTATCTCCCAACTTAAAGGGACTTCTCTGAAAAGATGCTATTTGAAAAGCCCAGGGTATTGATATGAATATGACCCCCCTTGCATCCTGAATATTTGGAACGATTTAAATGTGAGAGAACAGTTTCAGTGAACCTTTATTTAGTGAATAAAAGTTTAAAGCTGAAGGTTATTTATGGTTGTGCAGAGATGAGACCTGAGTGGCTATTTACGAGCACGTGATTCCAATAAACTTTGTTTTATGGCTTGAGAGTTGACAAGCCAAAATATAATTCCCACCATAAATTAGGTTAAGAGCATACAAGTGCAGATGCTTGGTCCTTGGAGCAGCGATGGGGAAGTGAGAGGCTCCAGCTAGCGCCAGGCTCCGAGACAGTTCGACTCCCAGTTCCCCTGCCCACTGGGAGAGAAAACCAGTAAGTCACTTATTACTTTTTCCAGGACAACTCCAGGGGTGGGGGATTTCTCTGCCTTGTCTTTTCTGCCTGGGGTGAGGAGAGGTCCCATCGAAGTTGATGTTCATTTTAGCCTAAACCTAAATTAACACATAGAAGGGGAATCCTGAGCTCTTCCCCTCCCTCCTGGACACGGGAAGTTAGGAACTGAGGGCTCCTTCCTCACAAAAGGGACTTACTGTCTCTCTCTTCCCCATAATGGAACATCTGCTTGAGACGTGGAATGAAACTGTGGTGGTCTAGGTGAAGAGAGTGGGGGTGGGGGGGAGGGAGGGAGAGAGAAAGGATGGGGATGGAGATGGCTTTGCCTATGAGATTTCTCAGAGAAGACGGCCATCATAGGAAGCATGAAAACTTAAAGCTGGACACCAGCCCCTGTGAGGATCACTGCTTTGCCCTGTGGGCTCTCCAGAAGCAATACTGACGAAATACTGTCAAATCCATATAGCCGCATAACAATCTAAAGCATTGCCATTTACCTTCAAACCCATTGATTTTCCTCCTCCTTCGTTATCATTTGGGTCCTCATTCCCCTTGGAAATTGCTCTTTGTTTTGAATTGGAGCAGAAGTGGGAAGGCAAGTCCCAGTCATGCCTGGTCCTTCTTTGGAAAGGAGAAGACAGGTTTGGGGGGCGCTAGTTGGGGCTGGGCAATTTGAAACTAAGCTGAAACTGGCAAAAGGGGTTGAGTTCCTCCCAGCGCGAGGCAGACAGGAGCTGGGGCAGGGGACAGATGCAGCGGCTGCCCCCTCCCCAGTGGACTTGCGCCCACCCGGCTGATTGTGCAGAAGGAAACACACAAAGGCCCATTTTCTCCTGGCTTCCCGTTTTCCCACTGGGGAAACCCTGTTACAGGCAGCCCGAGTCTGGCCAAGGGACCAGTAAGGTTTTGCCCAAAGGTGCATGGGGGGGGGGGAGGCGATGGGGGCCATACTCTGCTACTCCCCGGGTCTGCCCTTGAGGACTGCGGTCTCCCGCTCCGCGGAGAACTTGGCGCAGTTCCTGGGGGCGGCACCCGAAGCAGGGAGGTCTGGGTATTGGTGGGGTGTCTGGGCCTTGTCATTTTTCTGTGTATCCTCTTATCTCTGCTTTATTATCCTGTGGAATTTAAGTGACCCCCGTTTTCATTGCAACAGGTTCCGGACCATGAGAGGCTGCCGCTGTAAGTACCTTCCCGTTTCTTCCGAAATGCGAAGAGGCGGTGCGGGTAACTGGGGAGGTGTCGGCAGAAAGGCCGCGCCAGAAGAGTGGGCGGGTGGAAGACCGGCCGGCTGCCCTGGCCTGGCGGTGCAAGGCGCTCTCTTCGGGGGGTGGAGGCTCTAAGTTGACTGAGCTCCTGGATAGATTTTCCGGGGCCTAGTTCACAGTCACCTATCCGAGAGAAACACACCGCAGCCTCTCGCCCTTGTGTCCTCCGGCCTCTCTGCGCCTTCTGGGCCTTCCCAGCCCGCACAGGTGCAGCTCCGCAGCAGCCTAGGCTTCTGTTAGGAGCTTGCAGCTAATTAGCAGCCCGCTCTATTAACAAGTTGCGGCGAGCATCGCTTTCTACTCAAACCAACCTGCTAAACACCAGAGCAACGCGATGCTCCTCCGCCCCCCAGCCTAGCTTAACGCGACCCAGCCTGGACGCAACCTTCCCTTGTCTTGTTTTGTTTTGTTTTTAATAAAAAGAAGAAGGAAAGAAAGACAGACTTAACCCTCTACGGCTGGCTGCGGGTGTGTGGAGTTGGCCCGCTTCCGGGAAGGGCTGCGAATTCTGAGCTTTACGGGGAAATCCCTCCTCGCCCCTCCCCCGGCCCCAGCTCCAGAGGTTTGGGCTCTGGGCTGGGGACACGGGCTGAGCAAGGAGGGAGAGATACGAAGCTTCTGGTTCACTTCTGCTTCTCTGTAACTGCAATTCGAGAATTTTCGCGCCAGAGCCAATAGTGTTGCAAGCAAAGGTGGTTTTGGTGGTGGTAGAGTTGCGGTGGGGGCAGAGATTCTTGGGGTCATGAGCTCACAACTTTGGATCCGAGTTGCATGTGCCGCAGAAGACAGGTACATTTCCGAGGAGGCCTGTGAGGTCTCCAGAGAGACTATCCCATTTAAGGTGATGGTAGTGGCAGAATGAAGGAAAAAATAGTGACCCTTCCGTCACTGCAAAATGGACCTTATTTTATTTTAATGGGAGATGGAATGTTAGGAAGGTGGTAGGAGCCAGGCACCCATCCATCCTCTGTGGTGAGAGGCACTGTCTCCAGGGTGGAAGAAACTGGGGCTTGGCTCTGGGCCAGGTTTCTTTGCCCTTCAGGCTGGGCAGCCTAGTTAACTTCCTGGGGGCTGTGTTCATCCCCAGGAGTGGAGATAACGCCCAGTTCATAATTTCTCTCTGTTAATCAGGCTGGGTTATGTGAAACTGGCTCTGGGCTCCAGGCTGGAAAATCTGGTGTTCGTCTCCAGGACACCCTGGTTTTGCCCCCCTTCCTGCTGCTGTCCCTGCTCTGGGTGCTTATCTCTGCCAGTGCTCTTCACTTGCAAACCCACATTCGGCACCCTGGAGCTGAACACAGCACAAAAAGCCCGAGAGATCAAAAGCATTTGTATGGGCAGTTGAGCGGGAGGTGAATATTTAACGCTTTTGTTCATCAATAACTCGTTGGCTTTGACCTGTCTGAACGAGTGGAGCAATAAGGTGAAATGCAGGTCACAGCGTCTAACAAATATGAAAATGTGTACCCTCACCCGGGTCCCCACCCAGCCCAGCAGGCTCCCCCAATTTGTCTGGATAAAGCCTAGGCCCAGTGTCCCCAGGCAGGTGGGTATGTGGGAGCACTTGGCATTAGGGGAAGTTGGGAGGAAACCACCCCTTGAACAAGGAAATTTGGCGTGGGGCAGCCTCAGACTCTTGTGAGAATTGGCACCCAGGAAATCCCTACAAAATAGCCAAAGCACTGGAACCAGAGGTTGGGGGGCGGGGGGCGGAGGGTTGGGGAGTTTGCAAAGTGCAGAGTAGAAGCAGGCAGCCAATTTTGCCAGGCTGAGAGGCAGAAGGGAGTTTCTCTGCTCTACCCCACCAGACCAAGGCTAAGGCTGAAACTAATTTTTGAATCCTAAGGAGGAAATTAAAACAACAACAAAAAATTTTTTTAGGACCTCTGGCCTAAGCTCAGAGATCCAAAAGCCCCACTGGAGGTCAGGCATCCTTCTGCCCCTGAAACCCATCCCGGCCCTGAGTGAGTCTGTGTTCCCGGTGCCCTAAACCGAGGGGTGAGTCCTAGACAGCGCTGAGGCACTGGGGCGGGTGCAACGGGTGAACTTTTGTACTCTTGTGTGCTGCTGTCGGCAAAGCAAAAATAATGAAACTTTGTGATATGTTTGTAAATGATTTCGGATGACCCCTCGCCCTGCCCTTCACCATTAGCACGCCGACCCCAGCCCAGGGCAGCTTGGTGCCTGCAAGGAGTGCCTGCCGCAGGGTCTACAGCTCAGGACGGAGAGACCGGCCGGCACAGGGCCCGGGAAGGTAAATGCAAGACCTCTTGGGGAACTGGCTTTGTCAACCAACCTGGCTTGCCCCTGCATTGGGAAGAAGAATGGGCAGAGGATATTCCCCTCTTGCATCTCTTCTCCTGCCACTAAGGGCATTTGCTCCTTTCTGGAAAATACCACTTGATAAGGGGAGGGGGGAGGTGGATCTAGAGAGGAAGGTAATAAACCCCCCGTTTCTGGGATGGATTATTTTTTCTTCTTTTCTTTCTTTCTTAAGAGGATTGTCCTGTCTCCTTGGCTGCTCAGTAACTCCGGGTCTGGTACACGGATGGGAAACTCGTTGCTGCAAATTGTCACCAAGCTCTTCAGGCTACCTGAACCCTCTGTGAGAGTGCGAGTGGCTGCGTCGGGCCGGTGATGGCTCCGAGGAAGAGGCCGGGGCTGGCAGCCTTCTGGGTACCCACTCTAGGTGGAGCCCGGAGGTAGTAACGTTGTCTATATATACCCTGTAGAACCGAATTTGTGTGGTGTCCACATAGTCACAGATTCGATTCTAGGGGAATATATGGTCGATGCAAAAACTTCATGTTTCTCCGTAATAGCCATAGTCGGAAGCCGAGGCCAGAGGCAGCCGGGCGCGGGTCGGTTTCCTTTCTGTTTTATTACCTTAGACTCCAGGAGGATGAACTGAGCCTGGTGACACAGGGGAGCCTTTTCCCCAAAGCCCCTCAAGTTTAAACAGAGGTTCCTGTGTAAACCCTTAATTGGTTGCATGAATGCAGGGCCGAAGGGCTAGGTTTAGGGGGACTGGGGAGCAAGGTGGAAGGCCAGGTAGCCCCAGCCTCAACTCTGCCCTCAAGGAAGCACGAGGGGAGATCAGAGGGTGCCCATTGAGGGGGCTCACAGGTCGTTGACTGCCCTGTGGGAAAAGGGAGTGCAGGGTCCTTTGGAGCCCATCTGGGTGAGGTGGGGGTGCCATCATCACCTTCCAGGCCCACCCCACAGCTGCATGAGCTGGGTGGGGGGTAGCCTTGCCATACCTGTGAGACCGACTTGGGCTAAACACACTCCAGCCTGGGCACTCACAGAAAGCTTGGCAGTTACTCATCGCCTGATTTGATACAGACCAGCCAGACTGTTGTAACTTTTGGGTGACCCTGAGGAAGACAAAGCCAGGACTCAGCCTTTGTATGGCACAGTCCCCAAAGGCACAGTCCCCATTCCCGCGGGCGGGAGCCCCGCCTGCCTGGTGTACTCTGCCCAACTCAGAGACTGCCTAACCCACCCGCCTTTTGGCATCGGGCGGCCTGAAAGAGCTGGGGTTCCCTTCCCCCCTTGAACTGTACCCATTCTGGGGAGCTGTTTTCAGCGGGGGCGAGTGGAGAGGACACTGGAGGTTAACAAAGTCAGTGGCAGACAAAAGCCGGGACTACCTGCCAGGGATGAGGGTGCCGGGAATTGGAGAACTATATTAACATCTGGCAGAGGCTCTCAAATGTGCCATGGCGAGGCACTTGATTACACTATGTTATTTAGTTAAATTTGTGAAAATTATGAGATGCTCACCAACCCGGTGATAAACTCGCTTCCTCTCTATTGGCTGGCTTGGTCACATGGCCGCCAACTTTATTCAGTTGACAGCAAGTAGGAGGGCCCTATGGAAGGAGAAAAAAAGACAACACGAGAAAAATTAGTATTTTCTACCTTCTGAATTAATGGCCATGAGTTCGTATATGGTGAACTCCAAGTATGTGGACCCCAAGTTCCCTCCGTGCGAGGAATATTTGCAGGGCAGCTACCTAGGCGAGCAGGGCGCCGACTACTACAGCGGTGGCGTGCAGGGTGCAGACTTCCAGCCCCCGGGGCTCTACCCACGGCCCGACTTCGGTGAGCAGACCTTCGGAGGCGGCGGGCCCGGGCCCGGCTCGGCGCTACCCACGCGGGGTCACGGGCAAGAACCCGGCGGCCCCGGTGGCCACTACGGAGCCCCAGGAGAGCCGTGCCCCGCGCCCCCGGCGCCGCCGCCCGCACCCCTGCCCAGCACCAGGGCCTGCAGCCAGCCGGGCGGCCCCAAGCAGCCGCCCCCCGGGACGGCACTCAAGCAGCCCGCTGTAGTCTACCCCTGGATGAAGAAGGTGCACGTGAATTCGGGTAAGGCAAGGCCCAGCGACCTCTCAGTCCCCACGTCAGCCTGAAGGCCTGGGCCCCTGAGAGGGGGTGCGAGTGGGTGGGGGCTGGTGGGGGGCTTCAACGGGCGCCGCAATTACTCTCTCCATAAATTTTTATAGCTGAGGGAGCAGGCCCGGACCATGTGGCCGGCTGCTTGGCTGTGGGCGAAAAAGGGGGTGGAGATGGGGGTGGGGTGGGGGAGGACTCCATTTTCAGAGCGCACGGAACCTGGTAGAGGAGAGGGGGGCGGATTTCCAAAAGGCTAGGGGATTCCGGAGCTCTCGGTGGGCCTGGGAAGACGGGAGCCCAGAAGGGGATCCCCGCCCCGGCGGCCTGGGGGAGTGGGTGGGTGGGAGTGAGCCGGGTGGGGAGGGAGGAGGGCAGCGGGCTGGGAGTGCGCGGGGAGGGCCGCGGCCGCGGGCACGCCGGGAAGTGAGCGGCAGTGGCGAGGGGCCTAACGTGGGGCCGGGCGCTGACCTGACCGTGCTGTTTTGTCTCGCAGTGAACCCCAACTACACTGGCGGGGAGCCCAAGCGGTCTCGGACGGCCTACACACGGCAGCAAGTCCTAGAACTGGAAAAAGAATTTCATTTTAACAGGTATCTGACCCGGCGCCGTCGGATTGAAATTGCTCACACCCTGTGTCTCTCTGAGCGCCAGATCAAGATCTGGTTCCAGAACCGGAGGATGAAGTGGAAAAAAGACCACAAGCTGCCCAACACCAAAGGCAGGTCCTCGTCCTCCTCCTCCTCCTCCTCCTCCTCCTGCTCCTCCTCAGCGGCCCCCGGCCAGCATTTGCAGCAGCTGGCCAAGGACCACCACACGGACCTGACGACCTTATAGAAGTGGGGACCCTGGGCCCATTCCTCCCTGCGCTCCCGGCTGAGCCGGGCTTGCTCTCACCTCCCTGGGCTCTAAGGTACTGTGGGGTGGGCCCGGGATATGCAGGCCGCCCTCGGACTAGATTAGCATCCTGCCCGAGGGCAGCCCCCTCCCTGAAGCGAGATGGGGGTGGGAGGGGGGCGGGATTCTCTAAGTATATAATCATATGGCAGGAGCTACTGAGAACATAAACCTTGGCGAGTCATTAAACTTATGAAAATCTCTGCTGTTGGATTTTGAATTTGCAAATGAAGGTTGGATGCTTTATCCCAGGGCGAATTGGAACATCCTCCCCCACCCCACCCCTCCAGGGATCTTGGTGGTTAAATAATGTGGGGGAGTTGAGGCAGAAGGTTGGCCACCCCTGTGCTAGGTGCTTTCAGTAGAAGCAGGAAAGCTGGGCCCGGATTTCTGAACTTTCTGGGTTGTCTGTATAATTTCCGGTGTGGAAAAAAAAATATTTTGCTCCCAGTGGCCCCATGCCCAAAGAAATGAGTCTGAGAAGGAAGTGGAAACGGGTTATTTTATGTTTAGATTATATTTGCTTAAATATTTATTTGTTGGGGGATGGGGGACAGAAATAACTGACATCTTAATGCCAAAAATCTTAAGACGGTGAAAGGGGCAGAGTTTCAGGGAGAAGAATCAGAGATGTATGGACTAACTTCTGGCTCTAACTGGCATTTTGAACTCCACCCTCTCCCCACTCCCCGGAAATGTGTGTAGGGGGCCCTTAACCCTTTTAGAGGGAAGCAGAGGGTCCACTCAAAGTGGAGTTCTTGAAAATATATTTCCACATGTGCTTTTTTCAGCACTATGCTTACAACTAGTTCTGGGTGATTAAAGGAAAGGGAAAAGAGAAAGAAACAAATGGTCCAACATTTTCCTTCTGGGGAAAGAAAACAACCTCTATGTTCTGGGTCATTAGATAATGACTGAATTTTCTGTTCCAACTGGATTCCAAATGCTGGATCCCAAATAACCCATAAAGCAGTATTTTATAGGAATTGGTGTATGGCTTCTCTGGGAGAGGGGGTATGTAGTGGGGAGAAAGTGGGAAGGTGGGGCAGTCTTGCTTTACAAAAGAAAAAGAAAACTAATTGAATCTAGAAGCCCACAAAAGTTGGTCTTAGGATTTTTTCCCCTGAAGTTTTTTAGTTTTATTTTTTAAACAAATGTAAGGAAGTTTTTCTCAACCCATTAATTAGAAGCAGAGATTGTAAAAGTATAAAAGTTTCAGGCCCTCCGCCTTGTCCTAAGAATAGTGGTTTCAAAACATTCACCCTCAAACAACAGGAGTGATGTTCTTCAGTCATTTTTCTTATGCCTTGCCTGAGAAGGATTCAAAGCTCATTTTTCTGAAATGCTGACCCTTAAGGATAAGGGGGGAAGGAGTCAAAGGTAATGGCCAGAGCTCAGAAACAGACTTTGGGAGTTTAAACACCAAAGCTGTGGGCTCCAAAAAGAAACCCCTGGTTGTAGCCACCAAAAAGTGACAAAAGAGAGGAGAGAAAAAGGATGAGCTTGAAAGAGAGGTTAAGAATTGGAGCTCTTTTTCCCCCCAGTGTTTCAAAATGCTTTAGAAAGTTCAGAGATAATTTTTAAAATATTTTTAAGTGGAAGGAGAAAAAGAAAAATACTTTTTCTACACGCATGTTCTTTGGTGTCCCCTGAGAGCTGAGAGCAGGTATTCAGTGGAGTCCCTAGGCTGAAATTCCACTTCTCTAAAGTATCTTCCAAGCCTTGGTCTTTTGTATTAGACCCTGGGGACAGCTCTTTGTTCCTCCTTGGGGTGAGCCTGGCTCTCAGACTTGCACATGGCAATACTTGAATATCGCCACGTCGGGATATTAAAGATGGATATTCCTGCATTATTCGCATCATTGTTTCTATGACAAAAAGCAAAGAGTTCATACATAGTCAAGACGTCTTTTTTCTGACGCCCTCACGTTGAGAAGCTGAAAAGGTATTTTACTGAAGTTCGGCTAAATTACAGAATCAGGTTCATCCAGAGGACAAATTTTCTATTCGATTAGCTGTATTTCAGCCGGGAGGACTGACCTCTAAACCCTTAACCTTTTGGACTCTAACTACCCTTCTCTTCTTTTTTCCCCCCCTCTAACACGGAGAGCAGTCTTTGGCTGTAGCATTTGAAAAGAGCCGCTATCGTTAGGCAAGTTGGAAAGTTGCTAAGATTCTTTCCTAAAGCCCAAATCTGTGAATATAGTGAACCTTCTCCTTGGGAGGGGGAAAAGTATATATTTTCACAACACCCAACTACATATATATTATAAAGATTATTATATAGATTCCCCCATTCCCAGAAGCTCAGGTTATTCACCCCAGCTTCAGACCAAATGCCAAAACTACTTAACTGACTTCACCCATGTCCCGGAGGAAAGCCAAGAGGCATGTTTTGATGAAGAAAACCCACGCTCCTTCTCAAACATAGCTTCACTACTTTGAAAAGTAACTAACTTAATCAGAGAAACAACTTCTTTGTTTATAAATCTCAGTTCCCCTCAGCTTCCAGGGATTGTCTTTTGAAATGTTAATGGAGCTTGGATGGCCCTGGGGATAGTCCTCAACCCTGTGGTCCCAGTCGGACCCCAGCATCCATTTGGGCCCACAGGAGTGGGGCAGGGAAGAAGCAGCGCCCCCCCCCTTCCCAAAACCACCTAGGGCAAGGAAGGAAATGAGTTTCCATCTGGGAACATACTCTGGAGAACCCTAGATGTGGAAAGGCTCAGTGCCCATTTGCTTTCATTTGTTTCCAGTTTGTTCCCCCAAATATGAGCCAGAAGTGTTTGTTTTGGTGGTGGTGCTTTTTTTTTTTTTTTTTTAAAGCTGTGTTGGGGTCGTGACTGGGGAGGAGTGAAGTGTTTACTGAGGACACTGCTCCTCAGACCCCCATCTCATTTTGTCCACTGCAGCCTTTTGTTGGGAGATGACATTGTCTGTCAGCCCCATGGTGTCTGTTCACACAGGATCCTTTTTTAATAGAATTGACCAATGTTCTGCTGCCACTGATTAAAGTATTATTTATACTAATTGTTGCCTGTAGTTTTGATGTAACTCATTGATCTACATTTGAAATAATAAAAGGTGTAGCGAAACTTCCATCCTGTTTGGTGCCTCCAAAGAAGCATTCTTCATTAAGTCTTCTAAAAGCTAACATTCGATATAAACAATTTATTATTTTCTGCATTGTGCCTGACATGTGAAGGTTACAGTGTGTAAGGGTTAGCAAATCTGTCATTAACCTCTCCCCCACACATGCACAGTCCCAATTTGGCCACCATGTTTTGTGGGTATTGGGAAGCCTAACGTTGGATTCAGGCTGCAGGGCATTATTTTTTGGAAGAAAAATAAGTAACTTCCCAGGCTAAAAGGAGGCTCCAGGTTGGCTTTCTGCCTGGCCCTGGTTAGCTCCAGACCCTCTCAATCTCTCTTTGTCTTGTGGTGGGTGAGAGACCTCCCTGTCCCCCAACTCTGGGAGAGTGCTGGGTTCTGGGCCAAGCTAAGACTGGCCAGTGGCTGCTCGGACCAGACCCTCTGGCCCCAGTCTTGGACTCCTACTTTTCCTGTGCTAGTCCGTCCCACTGGGGTCTCCAGCACCTGCCCCTCCTCGCCCAGAGCCCCCTCCGCCCTCCAGACTACAATAATACTCTCCACTATAAAAAGTGGCCTGCGCTTCTCCCCACCCCCCAAAGGCTTTTTCTCCTCTTTGCCTCGCCTTGGAGAGTGGGCCAAGACAGGAGTCCCAAACTAGCTGGAGGGGGGGTGGGGGGGTGCTCGCGACAGGAAATGAGCAGAATGCATAAAATCAGACATGTGTCCTTAATATATGGAAGGGCTCGCCTCAGACGCGTGGACATGTGTATTTATAAGTGCGCAGACAGAAGTTTAAATATTCAGACACATTTTATGATTGTCCTCTGCCCGTCTTCTGGTTAATGGCTCCTCCTGTGCCCACCAATACATCAATACCGTTGTGTGTATTGAATCACGGGCAGGGACGAGGAAGAAGCGAGTCCATAGCCGAGCCCGCTTGAGTACGTACAGTACAGTAAATCGGGACCCTCGGCAGAAGGCGCTTCCCGCCCGCCCGCCATGTTGGGGAGCCCTCCCTGCCCCCCGCGCCTGGCTGGGCAGCCGGGGCTCGCCGGTAGCCGGGGGAGGGCCTTTCATAACCCGGAGAATTTTCAAAGTGCGAGGAAGATGATAAGAATAGATTTCTACAAGTCCCGACCACGTGATTGGCGAAATAATTAATTCAGCACGTCCCTTAAGAAACACGGAGTCGTCATTAATCTGCCACGCAAAGGGCTCTCTCCGACTTGGAAAGTGCAGGGATCCCAAGAATATCACCCGCCGAGGGGGGCTGCGCGGCGCCCCCAGCCCTCCACCCCCGGCCCCCAGTGGCGGGCGCGGGAGTGCGGCCAGCAGGTAAATATTTTGGCGACTTTTATTTCTTCGGATTTAAATCCTTAATGAACTTAGCTGTCAGGGCCGCTGACAAATAGTTCCCTTTGCTTCCTGATTTGGAACCGCGCGCCGGCGAGAAGTTGTTAGTGGCTTGGATGGTGACCTTTGGTTCAGCAAAGCTTTGCACTTATGAAAAATTACCGAGAGCGGCCGAGTGTGTGGATGTGAGCGAGAGAGAGGGTGTGTGTGAGCATGTGGGGTGGGCGAGGGGCGAGGGGGCGAGGGGCGAGGGTGCGCGGGCTGCTCGGAAACAACAGGAGTTGTAAAAAAAAAAAAAAGAAAAAAAAAAAAAACCCGCCCGGCTGGGGGACGCGCCTGGCGCACGCGGGCCGAGGTTGCCCGGTCGCCTGTGTCTACCGGGAACAATGGTCGCTGTCACGGCATCTGCTGCCTATTCTTAAACCGGTGAGAAAAGGCCCCGGCCCTCTTTTCAAGCGAGGGTCGTAAATTTTTTCTTTGCGTCATAATAGAAGGCTATAAAATCGAGTTGAAATTTTACCCCAGGCAGGTTTTAACCAACAGATAATGATTTCCGAGTTTCTTCTCCCACTCCCCTCCTTTCCCACCCGCTGCTGTTTCTGTCACCCCAGCAAGGAGTTTCTCCTTCTTCCCCTTTATTTTTGTCGTTTTAATTTGGGGGCAAGTTGTAAAATAAAGGCGCGGGTTAGAAGTCCCTGCCGCCAGGGTGGGAGACCCTGGGGCGAATGGGGAGCCTGGGGCAGGGATGTGCGAGAGGCGCGGGGAGCGGTGCAAAAGCTGTCTGTCCGCTTGCCTCCCATCGCAGCCTTTCTTCTCCCACACTCCAAGGAGATTCGAGGTCCCACTCGCCACTCCGCTCCCACCCCACCCCACCCCACCCCACCCCGGGCTTGCCGGGATCCGGGTGGAGGCGCCAGCAGGCATTCTCCTCCTTCAGCTTGAAACTCAGGGCCGGTGCCGGGGAGGAGCGCCTCTTTATTCGCCTCCTTCCCTGCCGTTGGCTTTGAGGATGATTTCCGCTAGCTGGGGCTGGCTGCGTTTGGTGGTTGTTGTGGGACTGTGTGTGTGTTTTGATTTCTTTTTTGGTGTGTGTATATTTCCCCGTCAGGACAGAGACAAAGTTTCCTCCGTTATGAATTATACATTCAAACAATAATACATTAATTCAATTATTCAAAGATGACAAATGTTTATGTGCTTTGCAAGTGACTCCGACGCAGATTCCGGGCGCTTTCTTTGAGCTGCTTGCGTTTTTCTCAATGAGAGTTGGCTCCCCTCCCACCCCAACCCCACCCACCCCAACCCACCTCACCATCCCCTGGTAGGCCCAGAGAGGGAACCCACAAAAAGCCTCCCCAGCCCCGCTGGCACCCCGGCAGCCCTCAGCCTCCCAAGTCCTGGGCTTGGCGGGCCCCGGCCCCGGCTATTTTATCAGTGTGACAATTGCCCGGGTTGATGTGATAAATCATCGTAAGTAATTCCTGAAAGGGTGCGAGGCTGTTGGGGGCCGGGCGAGGACTGTAAATCTTTCCGGTTTATTGCTCTATGAACATATGCTCCGATTGAAGAAGGCTTAGATCCTTTCCTGGAGACAAATTCCCGCAAAGCGGCCCCCCTCTTTGGCAGGAGATTAACACTTGCTGCGGGCCCGTTGCTCGGGCCCCTGGCGGGAGGCTAAGGGGGCGGGATACTCCGATGGGGGTGAACTGGGGGCACCCACGGTCCGGCTCCAAGAGGCGTCCCGAGTGGGCCTCCAGGCAGGCCCGTCCAGGTGAACAAAAGGAGGAGCTCCCTGGCAGGTCTGAGGGCTCGAAGCAGCCTGTGACCTGTCCTCCGGGACTTCCTGTGCCTCCGGAGTGGGGATGAGGAGGACTTTACCCCCTTCTCCCAGGCTCTTCTGGGGCTGCAGAGCACATTCGCCTTCGTCGGTCGGAGAGACCTCACAAGCGGCGACAGGGCATCTGCTCCGTGCCCGATGCCGTTGGGAAGCAGAACGGGCCGGGAAAAGGAGACCTGGGGGTGGGGTGGAGACTTCCGCAGGGTGCGGGATTCTGGGCTGCTGCTCGGGCTGGGAGGCGACCTTGGGGACTTGCGGCAGGCGGGGACCTGGAAGCGGTCGCTCACCTCGGCTGGGAGCTTAACTCTTTCTCACACGCAGAACTGTTACCGTAAATTCCGCCTGACCACTCGGAGAGTGCTGGGAACAGGTCTCGGTGTAATATTTCTAAAACAGCACCTCCCATGACTCCCGAATAAGCCCGGCGAGGACTGATTCTCAGCCTCCTCGCCTTCTTGGAGGCGCCGCAGGAAGCGGGAAGCCGCGGCCTGACAGTCGCCGGGCCTGCGGATTCCGTGGGCCCTGCCCGGGGTCGCAGGCGCGCAGTCTCGGCGCCCGGGCGGCTCCAGGCCGCGCAGAGCCCGAGTGCGGCGCGCGAGTCGCAGAGCGGGGACACCGCTACGGGTCCGGCCGGCTGCGTATGCGCCTTTTCTGGCTCTGAGGAGTGGCGGCTTGTCTGCTGCGTCCGCGGAACAAGCCAGAGACCCGGCGGGATGGGCGTGGGGTGGGGTTTCTCCGGGGTGACAGGCCTGGTCTGGCAGCTGGAGTCACCCACCTTAGGGCCGGATCCTGCGCTGTGCCACAACTATTTGCCTCGACCGGGGAGGGGGGAGAGCAGCCGGTCTGCCGAGGCGGAGCCTGGCCCGGGTGCGTGCAGATGCGAGGTATCGGGCTCGACCGGGGAACTAAGAGAAGGAACCCTGGGTCTCCGATGCTCCCTAGCCACCTCCGGAGACGCCTCTGAGAGGCAGCCTCTAAAATTTCCAATCCGCGGGCTGGTCCGGTGGAAGGCTGGGCCAGGGTCAGAGGTCGTGGGGGTGAGACTCTCAGCGCCCCTCATCCTACTGCCGGTGGCCGGACTGGGGCTGGGTTGGACTCGAGCTGCGAGATGGGGGCTTTCTCTGCGCTCCAGACCCACTCAGGTCTGCTCCGGGGAAGGGGCCCAGATCCCACGCTTCCCGCCCCTCCTCCTCGCCCCCAGGCCTGGCTGCGCTCCGGGGCTGGATGGCGTGAAAGTTTCAGCCTCAATCAGTACAATCTTCCCTTGGGGTCACGTGAACAAATATGCTCGCATTTGAAGGCAGCGTCTGTATTTCCCGACTATGAGGGGGTTTCCGGGGCTCTCTCCAAATCCAGAAAGGGCCACATTCCGAAAGCAAAACAAACCCCGAGCTCTGGGGGGTCTGGGAGGGCTGGGTAGGAACCCAGGAGTGGGTGGGGGCGCGGGTGGCCGCCGCTCTGGGCCTGGGAGCGGACAGGCGGGCGGGTGGACCGACGGGCGCGCAGCGCAGGCGAAGCCAGCTCGGGGACTGCGAACTCGTTCCTCCTGCGTTTATTGGTAGTTGAACCTCAGCCTGGTTCCGTTCTACCGGGAATTCCGTGTGCTCGGGTATATGGCCGCGTCTGCTAGCGCGCAAGACCAGGGTTGGGACAGTGTTGTCTGCAGACAAAGGGGGAAGGCTAGCTCTGCCCCCCACTGGCGCCCACTCTGAGGCCGAGGACACCAGGCTTATGATAAATTGGGATCCAGGTAAGCAATTGCATGACAAAATGGAAATCTTTGGGCACCGGGCTGCTTGCTGCCCTGAGCGGGATACTAAATATGATTTATTTTGTGTAATCTGTGATCTTGATTATTGCCAATTGGTGAGGCAGTCCGCGTAGACCTAGATACACTTCTACATATACATCGAAGACGTGATTAATCGTAAGGAGGTGCGCTTTGTGGGGATGCTCCCCGCCTACCCAAAGGTTAGGAGGACACACTACCTTGCCAGGCTTGGGGGGTGGCTGATGGCATGGTGGGGGGTGGGAGGTGGCAGTTTGAGGAGAGGGTCGGTGAAGGGTTGGGGGCTGAGGGAAGTATTTTGGGGGTAAATGTACAGTTATAAGAATGGGCTGGAAAATGAAATGAATAAAAAGAAACTTTTTTTACACTGTCACTGCCAAAGTAAGATGGAGCGTCATATTAATTCTGTGTCTTGGGCTGCCTGGCTGGGCATAGGCAGGTTGATTTATACGTATTTAAAATAAACTCTGTGACCAGCCAGCTCCCTGCATTGTTCTGGGAGCTAGCTCCACATACGCACGCCTTTATCTCTTGCTGTTGGCTTAATATTTTTTCCTGTAGAGGTTAAAGTGTTTTTCAGGCTTCTCTGCCAAATTCAAGAGAACCCCCAAACTACTCAGAAGAGTTTGAGAGGCCCCTCTACAGTACATGCTCCCTCAGTAATCTGGGTTTTGACTTCCAGAGTGGCAGAGAAAAGGTTTAGGGCTCCTGGGTTCTTCTCCCCAAGGAACCCAAGATGAACGCTAAATCATATTTTGGCTCCTGCGTCCCATACATCCTTTTGTTTACTGGATCCTGTGGCTCCTGCTTGAGGAAGACAGGGCAATTTATCCTGGGTTTTTCCGGGGCCAAAGCCCAAGTGAGCAGCTCTGTAAGTCCGAGTGAGCAGCTCCAGGCTTGTGGGAATGACACACAGCCGGGCCAGACTGGACCTCTGTGGGGAAGGGTCCCAGAAAGCAAGGAGCAGTCCCTTCACCTAGGTGGGGACAGGCCCCAGCTGGAGAGGGCCCGACTTCCAAGGACATCGCCATCAAAGGGGAGCACTAAAGTTATTTTGTCAATCGCCTGCTCTTGGCTCCATCAGAACTTAAAGTCACTGGACATTTTTCTTCGCCTGCTGCCTTGGAGCAGTGCGCCTGCCAACTTCAGCTGAATCCAATTACTGCGAGCAGCATTTCATTTGGCCCCACGGAGCACTCACTTATAACTTCCCCGAAAATTTCAATAATCCGCACCAAGGCTCCCTATCCTAAAGACTTTTCCCCGGGATGCTGGTGGGGGATGGGGTATAGTGCCCTGCCTGCCGCTGACGGGTTCTTCGTTGACAGCTCCCAGATGGGTCTTCCTCCCGCTACCCCAGTTCCTGGCTATGGAAAGGGTACTTGAGCTGGTGGCCCAGAGCCAGCAGGGTTAAGCCTGCGCTTCTGGGCAAGCAGGAGGCTGAAGTTGGGCCTGTGCTGGAGGGTGGGTGGGCTGAGCAGGGAGCTCCGCAGAAGGCAGTGGGGACTCGGGTGGCTTAACTTTGGCCACCTTGGGGTCCTCTTTCCTTTTCCCTTCCCAAGCCTCCTGAGCCCAGAGCGCCGGGTACACAGGGCATCCTAGAATGCCTAGGAGCAAACTTACCCTGATCATCCACGGCTGGAAAAACAAAATCTAGCTTATAGGCATCGCGGCCTTGGTGACCTCTCAATTTAGCCCTCTTCTGAGGGGAAGATCCTACTTTTAAAGAACCTCCTTTAAAAAAATAAAACATAGTCAAGCGGCGAAAGTTGATGTTTGTTCACATGAATGTATCATATAAAGTGGCTTCGGGGCTCGCCGGTCCAGTCTGAGTACTTGAGTACATCGCGCCCCCACTGTGCAGCCCTCGAGGTCGGCCTAGCGGCCTGGGCCCCCTGGGCCCAGACCGGCTGGGAAGCTGAACCCCGGGCTCGATATTAGGTAGCCCTACCGGGCTGGGATCTCTCTGAGGCGCTTCCGTTGGGTGTTCATTAAGGGGTGAGTTATTGCTGTGTGAGCCAAAGGTCACTTCAAAGGCTTATGGCTGTGAGCTCTGGTCTTTAGAAGGGACCGGAATGCTTTGTGTGGGGCTTTCTCCTGCCCGGTTTAGTGTTTGCAAACTACTGAGTCGACAAATTGCACAGGGCAGATGCAAGAGGGGGGATTGTGTCTCTCCTTTCACCTGATCTGCGCGGGCACCCGCTAAGTGCCCGTAGTAGTGGTGGGCAGCTTGGTCTGTTGGGTGGCAGGGATGTTTGTTTCTTAGATTGTTTACAACCAAATCCCTACCCAGGCGTGGGCAGCCCAGGCCAGGAGCGTAGTGACTACCTACTGGAATAAAATAAATTCAGAGGAACCATTCAAGATACAAAGTACAAACCAGGAAATAGTGCCCAGCTCTCTTTCCACTGGGGCTGAGTAGGGCAGCCATTGACTAGGACCCAGCCAGGCCCATCTACGTATTCGTCCTTTTTCAGGTGACCTAATGCTGTAGCTTCCCTCCCACCCCGATTTTGTACAGTCCTTCTCTTTTGCTCCTAGAAGGTTAGGGCGCAGCCTGGGGGATTAGGGCACCTGGAGCACTTAGAGCTGGGCTGAAACAGGAGGAGAGGACAGATTCCCCTTGCGCCTTTGACCCACTGGGCTCACCCTTTGCCTGAGGGTCTGGCACTTCCCCTCAAGTCCCAGCTCCTCCTTCCCCCATCCAGCCAAAGATTTTGGTATTAAAGGCCACTCATCCCTAGAAGCCAATCAAGTCTTCCTTTCTGCCTGGGAGAGGGTGCCTGCAA
Source organism: Proteles cristata cristata (assembly GCA_017311185.1). Lineage (NCBI taxonomy): Eukaryota > Metazoa > Chordata > Mammalia > Carnivora > Hyaenidae > Proteles > Proteles cristata. The sequence continues at coordinate 549,527 of JAESUZ010003820.1, forward strand.
TGGCTTCGGGCAACATACAATAGTCACATTGATTATGACACCCTCAAAGGGAGGAAAGCGTCTCAACGTGTGTGCAAGAAAAAAGCGGCTGCCACTGAGAGTTTTCCATTTTGTTCCAGATCGGCATCAACAGTATATCAAAAGGACCCCGAAGAACCTAAAAAGAGTTACAGGCGCGCACGCACACGCACATGCACACACACCCCCACACAAACCGTGGTGAGTAGTGTGATTTAAAAAAATAATTTCCACTACATTTCCATCTGTCCTGCAACTCAGGGTAGCCATCTCAGGATTCATACATCAAGACATAAAACAAAGGGCGCTTTGAAGTGGATCACCTCCGTGTGAACTGCTGCCCGTTACATGATAACCGATCATCGGCCTTCAAATTTATGGCGCTTTAATGGGGTGAGCCCAGTGCCTTAAATGGAGGGTGTAGTACGTATTGAGTTATCTGGGCTAAATAAGAATGATTTAGAAGGCGCGTCCAGGGCTCCCCATAGGGCAGAAGAGGCTCAGGCTGAGAGATCGAGAGAACTCGGGCAGAGAGCTATCCCAGCTCTGCAGCAAATATATCCCCACTAAGCAAACCCGAAAAGGAGTGGCTTCGGAATCCCCAAATAGTAAAGCCAACTGGGAGCGAAGAATCGTTGTTATGTTCCAGTGAATTAACGGGAACGGCCAGCAAGAGTCATGTCCGCCAGAAAATTTGTGGGCTTCCGAAGCCCTGGTTTGGTGGGGGTTGGGGAAAAAGAAAAAGAAAAAAAAAAAAAAAGGAGAGGAGAGGAGCCAAGGCCAACTGGAACCTTAGAAAAATTTGAGAGCAACAGAAGCAACCGGCACATCATCGCCTCCCTCTTCTCTTTCAACTTGCCTTGACTCTACCCGCCCATAATTTACTACAATTGCCGCGCTAGTCACAGCCCAGCGACTGCCGCCCCCTCCTTCCCCGAGCCCCTCGGTCTTCCACGGCCCGGCGGGAGCGCGAGCGCCGGGCGGGCCTCCGAGCATCCAGCGAGCCTCCGGCGTCCCCAGTCAGCGGCGGGCAGCGGGTCCTCGGCCCCCGGTGGAGCCGCGCGCGTCCGGTCCTACGTCTGGCCGCGCGGCAGAGCTGTTCGGAGAGCCGGGCACGGGCCGCTATATATAATCCCCCAGCTCGCGGGGCGCGGGGCCGGGAAAAGTGCGGAGTAGGGAATTCTTTCGCTGCTCTTCCTCCTACGCGGAGCCTGTTTTCCACTTCTGAAAAGTGCCGGGCCTTGGGAAGTGTTTTTCTTTTCATTCCTTAGTGAAGCGTTTACTGCCGCCGTGCTTGCAGTCATAAATTTTGTTACAAACCACAATGACAGGTGCATTGATATGCACCGTGAGAGCTCCAGCTGCTTAATAACCCCGTCCCCGGCCGCTGTGAGCGCCTTTTATTTATTCGGTATCATATTAGGTATTGATCCTGGGCAGAATTAAGTGCAGCGAGCAAGTATCAGTGTTCGGCTGTTTGAGAGGCGCAGCGAGTGTGGCGGTCCAGCGCGGCCCAGGCGGCGGGCGGTGGTCGCTCTGAGGCCGCCTTGCTTTCGTCCGGCTAGGAATCCTTTGGTCTCGCACTCCCAGCTTGTGGTTGGGCCTCCAAGCTGAGTGGGGCAACTTCCCGGGACCGCAAGAAAGGTCGGGCCAGACCCTGTGCCGTGCCCCTACCCTAGAAGGGGCCAAACCTGGTGCTGGCGGGGTTCTGGGGAGCCTGCCCTGGCCGGTGCCCTGGGGGTTGAGGGGAGGAGGAATGAGAGAAAAGGGCAGCTGAGGACTTCGAAGACTGCCCCTCCCCCTACATGGGCCAGTCTTCACCCCAAGGCATTTGGGTCCCGGAGCAAAAATGAGCAGAGGTACCAAAGGGCGAGAAAAGAAAGCCTTTAAAAAAAAAAAGGGGTGTGTGTGTGATGGAAAAGATGAGCCACTGAACAGTTGACCATTGTCCAAGTGATTTATGACCCATTCCTGCTTTTTAGGTTCAAGCAGAGTTCACAAGGAGTAGGGATTTCTAGAAAGAAATAAGCTTTTTTTTAAACCAGTTTTGTAACAATATTCTTGGGTTCTGTTTTAGGAGATGTGGCTTCTTTGGGGTATTATGCTGTGGAGGTGTGGGGAGGCTGCACAGCCCTTCCTGATGGGGAGTGGGCTACTATCCTTGCTTCTGGGGCAACAGACATTGGAGTGGTGGATCATCACTGAATGGGCCTTGAAATTCCTTATGACAATGAAAACTGAGGCAGAACAGACTCTGTGGTTATTCATGAAGCTGCTAAATATTTGCATTTTTAAGGCCCAGTACACAGAGCTTTTTCTAAGAATATACCATAGGAAAAATATATATGTGAAGCCCTCTGTTTCCAAAACCTGAAACAGCTTCCTAAAGAAGTTATTTTAATGTGACTGGTCCACCTCTCGAGGTAACGTTGGTCAACCTGGAGGCAAGAGGGAAAGTATTTTGCTTCCACAGTTGTAAATGAAATGACAGAAGTAGCAGTGAGTTCTGGTGGGTTGAGTGTCAAATGTGACCATTCTGATATCTAGAGGGCCCAAGGTTTAAGACTGGAAGCAGGATCCCAGAAAAGTCCAGAAACAACTAAACCAGGCCTTTGGTTTGGGGGCAAACATATGCAAATGTTAGTCCCAGGATGAGGCTGTAGCTTTCCATTTGGGTATTCAGTGCCTTTAATAGTCAGAGAATGATATAGAAATTGAATGAAAGAAAAATTCACATCAGCTTTGCTGGGTAGATATCTTAACTGCTTACATTTCAGAACCATAAGAGAAACAATTTCTAAAACATAACATCCTAGTATTCTATTATCCCACTGAAAAGGGCTTGTGTCTTATCAAGATAAATACCATATTGATTTATTAATTAAAACAAAATGGGCAACAATGCTGCCAAACAAAGGCTAATATAAAGGATTTTAAAAATTGGCTTAGGCTCTTTGGTGAAAGTGGAGGGGAAATGAGTGAATGGCGGAGTGGTTTTGGTTCTAGTGGTCAAATCCTTTAGGCCACATAAGTTGTCCAGACAATGTGGTCCATCATGATGACCATGATGGAAGCGCAGGGAGTTTTGAGGAAGGAAAGGTGCCTGAAAGAGGAGATCAAGAATTAAGACCAGGGAGCTGACCTATGAGTTTTCTTTATCAGGCAGACAAAAGTGGTTGAATGCTATTAGTTATACTTTAACTCCTTAGGAGCCTTTCGGGAGATGGGGGTGGAGAAGGAAAACCTCCGTCAAGAGTCAGAGGACACAAAAGGGGAAGAATTTTTCTTAGTTTTTTTTTTTCTTCTTCTTCTAATTCTGGGTCCATTCATCATGGACCTCGTGAGGTTCTCTCATTGGTTGTGGACTGGGTGGAGGTGGGGTGCAGTGTATGATCCAGAGCAGAGGTCAATTATAATACTTACTTATACAATTAGATGCAAGATAAAAATGACAAAGTTGAAATAGAAAACATTCTACATTCACCCACGCCCCATGTATTTCAAATTCTAAATCTCTTTGCCAGTTTCTAGTGATATCCATTTAAAAGCAGTGGAGGACAAAGTAGAGTACAGAGAAATGTAGATGAAAGAAAAGAAACATTTTTTCTAACCTCAAAATAAGTCTGGAATTCTTGGTGATCTTCTTGGTTTTTATCTAGATTTCACAGTGCTGACCTGCAGAGTTAACTGGGTGGATTCTCACCCTGGCATCAGAAAGTGGACTCTCTGGGTCTCCATGAAAGAGGCTGTGACTTTGAAACCAGGTGAGGGAGATACTTTTCTTCTTCTCTTCTCCTCCCCCTCCTTCTTTTGAGAGTTCTGGCTGCTCTGAACTCTCTTTTTTCATCAAAACCATGGGATGACCCAAAGACTGATTGATAGATCCAATCATTCACTCATTCAACAAGCATTTATTGCACTTACTACATGTAGGACACTGGGCTGGGTGTTAGGAACATACAGATGAATAAAATGCAAGGAGCTCCAAGTCCAGTGGGAGAATCAGCCATTAAAATGTATGAGTCCATAAATGCTTTTCCATACCTTTCAAAAGCTGTGTGACAACCTTGGGAAGAAAGAAAACACTATCTGGGTGGTGGTGGCGGGGAGTCCTTTCTCTTGGATGGAGTTGAGCTAAAGAGAAGGAGTGGTCTTTTCATGTTTATGAGAAGTTCTTTCTGACTTTTTCAGTGGGTCAGATAAGTTGAACTTCGTAAAATCTCAGCTCCTCCCACTATGAACTGGGTGGGTAGCGAGAGCCTGGGCTAGCCAGTCCTTACAGATCCGCTGTCTTGTCAGTTACACTCTCTCTGGGGCCTTTCACTTTTCTTCTCCGCAGGTCACCTGTAGCCTGTGGCTACCCCAACCCTCTCAGGATCTGGCAGACAGTGGAGGTGGTGGTGAAGGAGACAAGTGGTGGTCAATGTTATTTGAGCAGGGTCAACAGACCCTGGAACTTCCTGAGTGCACGATGCAGAAGGCTGCTTACTATGAAAACCCAGGACTCTTCGGAGGCTATGGCTACAGCAAAGCCACCGACACTTATGGCTACGGCACCCCCCATCAGCCTTACCCACCCCCTGCTGCTGCCAACTCCCTGGACACTGATTACACAGGCTCCGCTTGTTCCATCCAGAGTTCCGCACCTCTGAGAGCCCCAGCCCACAAAGGAGCTGAACTTAACGGCAGCTGTATGCGTCCTGGCACTGGGAACAGCCAGGGTGGCGGTGGTGGCAGCCAGCCTCCTGGCCTGAACTCAGAGCAGCAGCCACCACAACCCCCTCCTCCACCACCAACCCTGCCCCCATCCTCGCCCACCAATCCTGGAGGCGGAGTGCCTGCCAAGAAGGCCAAGGGTGGGCCCAATGCTTCTGGCTCCTCAGCCACCATCAGCAAGCAGATCTTCCCCTGGATGAAAGAGTCCCGACAGAACTCCAAGCAGAAGAACAGCTGTGCCACTGCAGGTAGCTCCCTGAGGGGGCTCGCCCTGGGCTAAGTCCCCCAGACTGAGTCCTAGAAGCTAGCTCACCCGGGAAATCAAGAGTCTGGGGGCTAGAAGTGCAACTTTGGAGGCCTTGTGTCTAAACTCCTACCCATGCAGAAATGTCCTTTCTTTTTAGTGTCCCTGATTGGACCCATGCCCTTACAGTGACAGGGTGTTCCACTCTGGGCTGCTGGTGCCATTGCTGGACAAGCCCCGTAGTTATTAATAGATAGCGCTTTCATGTATTGACCTAATATCTGTTTTCCTGGGCAGCTGGTCATAACTTAGCTCCTTCTAACATCCTCTTCAAAACTTGTGATTCCCCACGCCTGGGTTTTTACGTGTCCCACAGCATATGAATCCCACTCCCTTAAGTTAAGAAGAGCTAAAGTCTGTAGCGTGCTATGTTAAGACCCATGGGAAATGCTTTACAAGCACTATATAATTTTACAGAGAACCATTTGAGGTAGGTATATGGTAACATTCCCATTTTACTGATAAACTGTTAGACACTTGCCCAGGGTCACAAAACCACAGAATGGCACACTGGAATCCAACCAGAGCCTGCAAGACATAGCCATGGACTCTACTTAGTCCGCCCCAGCCCAATGCTCCCCATCCCAGCCAATCTATAATCGGGAGGGGCATATCCTAAGGGAAGAGGATATGCTCCGGAACAGGAGCAGCCTTGGATTTCTCTCCCTGAAAAGGAAGACCCTAGAGTTGAGAAGATCTCCTGTGGGTCTATTCAGGGTGGGCAGAACAAGAGGGGCAGGGCCCGGAGCTCTGAGGCCTAGTGCCTGTCTCTGTTTAGCCTGCTTGGTTCCTGAAATTTTCCGGCCTTGTGTCCTTTGACGCAGTTTATCTTCAGGTAGATGAATATACTTCAGGTCCAGGGCTCGTTTGAGGCGTGGGATATAACTACCTTGTTACCAAATCTCTGGTTTGCCTGCAACTCTCTGGGGCTGCTGCTCTTGGGGTAAAGTGCCTTCCAGCCTGTAAGCTCCTTCTCCTGCCCCTCCCTCCCAGCTGCAAGTGCAGGCCCCTCCCTCCCAGGAGAAATCCATTTGTGTAACCAAGGAGGGAGTGGACAAGCCAGAGAGGTGGCAGGGGCTGCTCCTAGGGCTGCAATACTCAAAATGCACCCAGGCTGGCCTGGGAGCCCCTAAAACCCTGGGGCAGTATTTTTATGGCTTATCACGTCCCTGGGTTTGGGTGCAGAGCCCTTGGGTGCAGCTGAGCCTGGGTGAGGTGCCATGATCTCTATCCTCATTCCATGCTTCCTGGGGTGCTTTGCCCAGGAGCCAGCCCCTAAGCAAGGCAAGCTGGGGCTGCCTTCCTCTCCCAACCCCAGCAGAGGCTGGGAAGAATATTCAAAGAAGTCTGTTCCTTCTTTAATGGGGGTTGGGAGAGGGGGTAGGCCCTACCAGCTGCTACTAGTTTCTCGTTAAACTCCTCCACGGCCTTAGCCTTAGGGACAGGATGATGGACTAGGCTGGAGGGGAGGGGGCGGCAGAGTGAATCGGACCTCAGAAGGCAGATGTGGGGGGGTGGTTGGAGTTCAGGTGCAACTCATAGGTATGGCTGGGGCCTGTGAGGTCCCTCTCGGAAGCTTACGTCTCAGACGCCCCTCCCTCATTCCAGCCGGCTAAGGTGGGGGGAGGGGTGGAGGAAGAGGAGGGAGCCAGGGAAGCACCCCGCTCCGGCCCTGGGTGTCCTCCCCCCCCACCCCCCGCTCATTGTCCCCTCTGTCTCCCTTCCTGCCTAGGAGAGAGCTGCGAGGATAAGAGCCCGCCGGGCCCAGCGTCCAAGCGGGTGCGCACGGCTTACACCAGTGCACAGCTGGTGGAGTTGGAGAAGGAATTCCACTTCAACCGCTACCTGTGCCGGCCACGCCGCGTGGAGATGGCTAACCTGCTGAACCTCACCGAGCGCCAGATCAAGATCTGGTTCCAGAACCGGCGCATGAAGTACAAGAAGGACCAGAAGGCCAAGGGCATCCTGCACTCCCCGGCCGGTCAGTCTCCGGAGCGCAGCCCGCCCCTGGGCAGCGCCGCCGGCCACGTGGCCTACTCCGGCCAGCTGCCGCCCGTGCCCGGCCTGGCCTACGACGCGCCCTCGCCGCCCGCCTTCGCCAAATCTCAGCCCAACATGTACGGCCTGGCCGCCTACACGGCGCCGCTCAGCAGCTGCCTGCCACAGCAGAAGCGCTACGCGGCGCCCGAGTTCGAGCCCCACCCCATGGCGAGCAACGGCGGCGGCTTCGCCAGCGCCAACCTGCAGGGCAGCCCGGTGTACGTGGGTGGCAATTTCGTCGACTCCATGGCGCCCGCGTCCGGGCCCGTCTTCAACCTGGGCCACCTCTCGCACCCGTCTTCGGCCAGCGTGGACTACAGCTGCGCCGCGCAGATTCCTGGCAACCACCACCATGGACCGTGCGACCCTCATCCCACCTACACAGATCTCTCGGCGCACCACTCGTCTCAGGGACGCCTGCCCGAGGCCCCCAAACTGACGCATCTGTAGCGGCCGCCACCGGCCCGAACTCGCGGCGCAATTACCTCTCTTGCTCTGGTGGCGGGGGTGGCGGGCGGGGCCCGCGGGGCAGCTCGGTGACCCCCTCCCTCGCTCTGGCACGGTTGCCGCCTCCTGGGTCTCGGGCCAACAGCGGCCGAGGCGCAGGCGACTGGGCCTTCGCTCCAGGAGCTCCCTCCTTTGGGTGACTCGCCGTAAATCAGCCGCAAGGATTCTCCTCTGTAACCCTGACAGTGAGTGCCATATACTGCGGACCGAGGGACTCTAATCTGGTAATGGTGTCCCCGAAGGTAAGTCTGAGATCCATCGGCGGTGCGCTCTGCAGAGAGACCAGAGCCCGAACAGCCCCGGGCCTGGCCCGCGTCTAGCTTAGTTGCGGAGACCTTAATTTATATGCTCCTTCCCGTCCCGTAAGGATTGCATCGGACTCAACGACCGACCGTATTTATTATTTGAAGCGAGTCATTTCGTTTCCCTGATTATTTATCCTCGTCTTAATGTATTTATGTGTATATTTGTAGAATTCTCCAGCCGAGCTTAGGAACGCGCTCCCAGGCCGCGGGGGCCACGTCTCACCTCTTTAGTCCCCTTGGTCTGAACTAGTTGAGAGTGTAGTTTTGAACAGTTGTAACCGTGGCTGGTGTTTGTAGTTGTAAAGGACTAAGACCGCAAATTGTCCTTCATGGGTATAGAGTCAGGCGGCCCCGTGGCGTGGCACGACACCCGTTACTCATTTCTCAACAGCCGCAGCCCTCACCACTCGACACAGTTTATTGATTTCAAATTGTCTGGTACTATTTGAACAAATATTTAGAATAAAAAAAATTTCTCAGTCGGAAGTGTATCTGTGTTAATCAAACACACTTGGAAGTAGATCGCTCTGCCTTTTATCTTTTGCACAATCCCAGTAGAAGACCCCCAAATAGGCTGACTCTGATAGATCTCTTTTTCATTTATTCGGGATCTGGTATACGACTTGGTTCTGGAGATCCTTGGTTACATTGCAGCTATTGACATTGGTGTGTATGTGTGTGTGTGGGGGGTGGAAATCTGAGGATGCAAACCCAGCAATGTTCTGGGTGGGAAAATTGAGTAGGGCTTTGCGCTGTGCCTGCTATGCTATCTCCACCACCTTCTTTTTAGACACAAGTCGACTTTTTAAGGCTGCATTTACATTGGGGAGGCCAGCTCTCACGTTTCTGCGTTAATAAAAAATAAACTTTGAAAGAAAACTGACAATCAAAGAAAAGACACAAGAGAAGTTGTAAGAAGAACCGAGCTCTGAAAAAGCTAAGGTGCACAGAAAGAAACGATCATTTGGAGACACGCACCTAAGCTTTTTCTCTGGGAAATACTGTCAGGACTTTTTCCTTTATAATGGTTGCTGGTTCCTTTCTCAAGTAAACAAACGTTCCCCACGATGTAAAGTAATAAAAGTTTCATTAATGGAACACAACAAGTATAAACACCTTGTTTATTCCAGTTTCTTTGTACAAAACGGGCAAAAATGTCTTCAAATTTTATATCCATTTTGTAAATATTAGCCTGGCTTCAGCTAGGGGCAGACAATGTCCACTTGCTTCTCTAGAAGGAGACACTTGGAAAGCGCCTTCAGATAAGGTTCAAGTCTTTTGTATTTCAGCAAAGTCAGCCCACGCATCTCTGTTTGGTTTGACAAATAATACAGCTCCTACTACATCCCCGTGACATGAGGTGAAATTCCCATTGTGTGGAAATAATTTAACTTCTAGTCTTCTGGTGGAACAACAATCGTTTCTACTTGGATGTTTGTGTTTCGCTGAATAATGCTAGCTCAAATAATATTTAGTTCCCTTGTTCCTTTGTGCTGTTTTTAAAATGGCATGTTAGATTGGGGGTGGTAGGGATTATCCTTTTGCAAAATCTCACTTTATCTGAGCAGGTTTAGAGTATTTATGTTTTACAAGTGTATCAACAGAATAAATGACTTCAACTGAAGGGAGATTTTACCCATTTTCAAGGTTTAAAATGGTTTTCTATGAAATTTGCATCCATAGGCAGAATTTCTAATTGTCTTGTAAGAAATTATTTTTTAAGCTATTAGGGAAGTCAAAGAAGAGCTTGCTGCCTTGCAGGGATTACAACAACCTTTCTTAACTGGCTAAATATTAAACAGATGAATTATCAGGCTGTTTAGATTCAGCCCGGTTTTCCCTCCTCTCCTCTTCCTACCATAAATAATAATAAAAATACATAATGCATTATGGCTCCAGGCGTTTTCCAGCGCGGTGTGTTACCGCAGGAGTATGTGCTGAGTCTGCGGGTGTCTGCAAGGCCCCAAGTGTCATCTGTGGCTTAGGGTTTCATGGATTAGACTTTAAACGGTGTCTAGGCCGGCTGACATCAGCTTCCTCTCACACTTAGGCTCCAAAGAGGTGCGGGGTTGGGGGCTCCCTCTCCGGGCAGTTGCCCGGAGGCACCCCTCTCTAATGGGGCGGGGAGTTCGCTTGGGACAAACTGGCTTTCTCTCACCTTTGGTGAAAGGTTTCCCGGAGGCTTCTCAGAATAGCTTGGATTCCTTCCTGCCATTGGCGTGTCCTGTGATGGGCACACTCCGTCGCTCCTGGCGCGGGGAGATGGGCGCGGTGGCGAGCCTGGGGAGGCGCTTCCAGCGCGGCCGCCGGCCAGGGCGAGAGGAGGGCCTGCAGCACAGCCATTTAAAAATTCATAAATTATAAACAAGCCGCCTCGGCCTTCGCCATAAATTCTGCTCCTTTTGAGCCTCCAATTAGTGTTAGGAAGCACCGGAGTCTAAACACAACCAAACGCCTTCTGAAGGGCCCAAGCGCCCAAGGTTGCAAACCTTTATTTCCCAGCACCACCCCCTCTGCACCCCGAGGTCTGCACAGACAGTCGCCTCCTCCCCCGCCAGCGGTACACTCCGCTGGGTTCCCGCTCGGCGAGGGAAGGTCACAATAGCTGCTCTATCGGCCGAGGCGCCCGCCTCCTCCCTCCCGGGTCTCGGATAAGCAAAGAAGAGAGTGGGGGAGGGGAGCCCTGACTGGGCAATGGCGCCCTGGGCCCGTGCCTCTCCTTCCCGGGGACGTGGGGATTGTGCGGCCTGGAGCGGGAAGGGGAAGGTTGGCAGAAGGAAACCTCCACGCGGGCCCGTGACGGCCGCACGGGGTACAACGGGGGGAGCGCACAAGGCCTCGACTGTCCGGCGCTAGGTTAAGGGCGCCCGAGCGACCCCGGCTTCCAGGAGCCACTGCGCCTTTGTGTGCGCTGCTTCCCCAAGGGCTCTGCGTCGGCAAAGGCCTCACAATAGCGCCGCTGGGCCCACGCCTGGAGGTGGGGAAGGGCCCCGGCTTCGCTTTGGGTATTGGTCCCTGGGAGGTTTACCTCGTTTGCTGCTCCAGGGGAGGAGGTGGCTCTCTGGCTCAGGCCTGGACCAATTCTGCTTTTTCCGGTAGAGACCGCTGGGAGGTTGGGGGTGGAGGGTGGGGGAGGGAACTGCGAGGTTGTGGGGGATCCTCTTGGGCCCCGAAGAAAGGGCTCAGGGCTTAAAGCCCAGGCCCATGGATGGGGGTGGCAGCTGTTTGGGAGGCCCTGGTTGTTCTGTGCAGGCATCGAATGTGAATTAAAGCTGGGTAGAGGGATGAGGCTGCCGGAATGTCCTGCTGTAGAATGGGAAGTGGGAGCGGGGAAAGCTTTAGCCAGAAGGAGAACCTGCCCTGGCTACCAGGAGAAACTCAGTCCCAGCCAGGCGCAGGGTAAGGAGACCCAACTGAGCTAGCCGGGGGCCTGGGGAAGTTGCAGCGGAAAGGTCTGAAGAGCAGTCCTGGCCCCTGGAAAGGGGGTAAGAAAGGGCGATTAAGTAAATGTTCTGCCTCCTGGCTTTCAGACCTCAGCCTCATCCAGGGACCTGACAGAGAAAAATCCGCCTCTGATGGAATCATTAAGTTAACCATCCATTTGTACCGTTTCTTTGTACAGGCTTTCAAATGAGAGAGAATGATACAATATAGAGTGAGTATCTTCCCCCTGGTGCAGCCCCAAACCTAGTCCCTATCAGAGACACAACAGCCAAATTGGTTTCCCAGGCCCTGGAGGCTGCTAACCTTGCTGAACAGGATTTCTCGGATTTCTATCTGTACGGAGTATTGAAAGATAGTGATTACCTATACTTGCTACTCATTTCTTCTCCCTCCCCCATTCTGTACCAGCCAAACACCCTTGAGTGAAGTGCATCTTCCCAGCCATAAGTCTTGGGAGCCTAGGCTCTCCATCTGTTGAGGTTTTTCATTAGGGAGGGCGAAGAGGATGTGTGTGGGTGTATGTTTGAATAACAAAGAAGAAACCCAACATTCTAATGAAAAGTGTTTCTCTGCTCGACCTAGAGGAGCCAGAAGCCTGTTTACAATGTCGCTATGCAAGGGACAGTCACAGGCCTGTTTGGCTTTATCCTGAGAATTCGCTGAAACTTTCCAAGTACAGAACTGGTTATTCCCAGTTACAGATCCAGGAAGGTCCTCTTCATCTGGGAGTCCTTGGCGTTACTTTAGTCCTTCTTTCAGAAACTGTAAGGGAAAAAAAAACAAAACCAAAGGATGAACAGAAGTTTCTGTGTATTAAATAAAAATAAAGAGGGGCAGGAGGCCCCAGTTCCCAGAGGCTTACAGCCTCACCACTTTAGGGCACTGTCACTTCCCAGAGAGGACAGAGCTACTGCCTGGGTGTGCAAACTTCTCCCTAGACATTTTGGGCACGGACAGCTGAGACCGAGTCACTAGCCTACCCTTCACCATCTCTGAGCACTGGCTCACTTAGCTCTCTCTTGCAGAGGTCATGGATGGAGAGGAAAAATGACTTGGGTAGGCGAATCCTCTGTACTTATGGCATTGGGGGTACTGGTGGTGGTGAAGACCATCAGAGGGTGAAATCTTAGTTTTCACTGTTCCCTTGTCTTCGGGTACAACTACAAATGCCCTTATCTTTGGGGCCCAAAGTTGGTATCAAGTGGATTTACCTTGGTACCAAGGTAAATTTACTTGGTACCAAGTCCATGCCTAAATGCTTCCCTCAGGTCTCATAACCAGCTTGACAAGTCGGAATGGTACATGGGGAATTCAAGGGCCCACTTTGAGGCCAGGTCCAGCCTGAAGCACAGTGAACAAAAGTTTCCACACATGAAGAGGAGGAAATGCAAATGGATGTCCAATCATTTCCTGTAGCAGAAGCAGGTGAAAGGTCCCTAGGAGATCTGCAAGGCAGGCAATACTAGATAAATTCTCTTGTTCTAGATCTTGTGGCAAAATATCTTGACTGGTTCCTTTGGCTAGTCTGGATCATTTTTATGGAAGACTACTACTACCTGGAAAATAAGGAAAACCGGGTTTAACATTAGTAAGAGCCCAAGGAGAAGACCCTAAATTTGGATTCATGGAGAACCCTGGTGGTACAGTTGAAGTGTTTTCGCTGGGAAAGCAGGCCGAAAACCAGGCCAGGAGGACCTGTTGGGCGGAGGCCTTTCTGAAGGAGGGAGAGGAGCCTAGCTGCCTCCTAAGGAGACCAGGGAGAAGGCCTTTTGATGGCTCTATTGTTCGAAACGCTTGCCCTACAAATAGAACATTCCTCCCCAGCTCCTGCGTAAGGGCAGAAACTGGGCCGGCTGGGCCGAGCTCGAGGTAGTTGCGGCGCGGGCACCAACCTCTCTCAGCCCGGTCCGCTGCCCCTTGGGGCAGCCACGACGCGCCATCCCCGTCGCAGGCCCGAAACACACAAAGGAAGCCCCCACCCGTCCTCCGATTAGGGGACACTCTGGGGAGGAGGCTGGCGTGGACCCCGAGTCTGAGCACCTCCCTCGCCCGCGGGGGACAATAGCCGCCGCCTCCCGCGGGCGGCCAGGCGGTCGCGCGGCACAAAGGCCGGCTCCGGGCCGCGCCACCATGTGACGCGCGCGCCCGCTCGGCGCTCCCCGGCCCGCAGCGCGGCGCGGCCAGCAGAGAGCCGGCGCGGCCGGGCCGCCTGCGTCCACCTGGCACACTTGCCGAAAGACAAACGGTGAGTTAATCACCCAACCGGCTGGCGGCCGCGTCCCCACTCGCCCGCGAGGAGGCCTGGGGAAGGGGGCTTGGGTGAAGGATTTCTCAGTGTGTGTCGAGGGTGGCGGGGGCGGTGGTGGCGGGAGAGGTTAGTCCTATTAAGAATTCATCAATCACCCGGTGTGCACTTTTCGCTCGACAGCGGTTCCTCCTACTTCAGAGCAAGTCTGGGCCAGCTGGGAGCCGACCAGAAACCGCAAGCAGAGGAGACGCAGGCACGCGGGGTGAGCGCTCACGGGGGGCGCGACCCGCCGCCCCACGCTCGGCAGCGCGAGGCCCGTCACCCCTTATTCCGGGTCCGCCCCGCCGCCTGCCGGCCCCGCCTCCCGACCGCGTGCGGCCCACGGCTCTCCAGAGAGGCGGCCCCCGCGCCCGCCCCAGACACCCCGAGACTCTGCATGCGCCCGCCCGCCCTCCTGTCCCCGCCCCCGTCACACCCTTAACGCCGCGCTACCCCTAAAGGGGACGAGGAAAATCCCAGAAGGTTTTTGCAGACACTATTTAAGAGTTTTTATTTTATTTTTTTAACTTTTATTTTTTTAAATGTTTTATTTATTTCTAGGAGAGAGAGGGAGAGACAGCGTGAGCAGGAGAGGGTCAGAGCGAGAGGGAGTCACAGACTGAAACAGGCTCCAGGCTCTGAGCTGGCAGTCAGCACAGAGCCCGACGCGGGGCTCGAACCCACGAACCGCGAGATCATGACCTAAGCGAAAGCCGGACGCCTAACCGACTAAGCCCCCTAGGCGCCCCTAAGAGTTTTTAAAAAAGGATTTCCAAGTGACTAGAATTCAGGGACCGGGCGGAGCCGGTTTAGTTCCCTTATTTACCTGCAGGAGTAATTTATGTGGAAGGAAGCAGGGTAACACCTCTCTTACACTTGGAACTAAACCTGAATGCCATATAAAAGGAACAATAAAAATACACTTAAAATACCAACCACAATGATATGTCTCTCCTCTCTTTTCTAGTTCGTGAAGGAAGGACTGGAGTATTTTTACTTGAGCTCTTCTGGGTCTCATTTTATAAATACCATGAAGGGATAGACTGAACACTGCGCGCGGTGGGGGGAGGGGGGGGTCGGTCATTAGCACTAGAGATGTTTACAGCAGGAGGGCTTGGGTAAAGTGGATGGTGAGCCATTCTAAGGGGGTACTTGTAGTCTTCGATAAATTCCAGAACGTTTCAGGCCACCCCCTCTTTTACCCTTTTTCTGAGTGACAGCAGCTGATAAATTTCTGAAGTCAGTTAGAAGTGTTGCCTTAGCCTATAGGAAAGAGCCCTTGAAAGAGGGAAAATTCCAGCTCCTCCCTCTCTGTCCTCTCAGCATCCTCTCAGGTGGAAGTTAACTTGCTTTGGAGAGATGTCCTACTATCATTTTACTCTATACAGATATAAGCAGTAGCATTAGGTCCTGCACAGTGTCCTGAATTCGTTAAGCAATTAAAATACTGGTTCTCTTGCCCTTGGTTCAGAGTCTGTCTCTCGATCCTTGCCTTTCAGCAGTATCTCCTGATCAGCTCCTGCGCCGCACTGTGTTGGACTCTGAGATCTAAAAATAGGTCACTAATAGTGTATAGTTGATCTACTGGGGAAGAAAAAGAATCCTAAAACAGTGTGACAGATGCTAGATCAGAGGTGTGGCCAAAAGGTTCCTGGAATAAAGAGAAGGAGCCACTAACACAAGTGTAGTGACCAAAAAAGCTGCTCAGAGGGGGTGAATTTGGATTCCTGAAGTATGAGTTTTTCAGGTCTAGGAAGGACGGACAGACATACCAGGTGGAAAGAGCAGCATACACAAAGCAGGGAGGGAAGAAAGAGCAAGGTCTAGACCTGGAACAAAGAGAGTTGGGAGTAGAGCATCTGGCTGGCAAAAGAAGTTGTAGGAGGTTCATGGAAAGGAGTCTGGAATTAATCTGCAGGCAGTGGGAAGCCACTGAAGGTTTTAAGCTGGTTTTATGCCTTTATCTATTTGGAAAGCTTGCTCTTTGGGATGCTGTCTGATTGGAAGAGAGGTAGGAGGCAAAAAGGAAAAAAGGGGAAGCTGCTGCAATAATCCAGCCTAGAGAGGAACTAAGGTAACAAGGATGAAGAAGACTTTTAGGAGGACAAATTCACAAGACTTGCTGTTAATTGGATGAGTGAAAGAGGAGTTATGGATGTTAATCCCTAGGCTTCTATTTAGAGGCCCTGATAAAGTAGTCAGGTCATTCACTAAAACGAAGACAGGAGGGGGAAGAGAAGACTTTGCAGGAAGTCCCGTTTGAGGTCTACACTGTGTTTTCTGTTTTGCTGATACATTGTATGACCCTAAACAATTCTCTTAATCTTTCTGGCTTTCAGTTGCATCATCAATGAAACAGTCAATAGATATCTACCTCATAAGTTTATCAGTAGAGTTTTGTGTGTGTGTGTGTGTGTGTGTGTGTGTGTGTGTGTGTGTGTGTGTATTATCTTCACCAGGTATCTCCACCAGGTCTAAGTGAGAGTTGTAGGCAAACCTAGGGAAAATATCCTCTTACCCACCCCATGCTGATCAATACTTAGGTCCTGGGTGGCCAGTGAGAAATAAGTCTCTGGAAAATTAAAAACAACACCTACTGCTTCTCAGATATTGAATACAGGCTAATGCTTAGGACTAGGTCAGATCATATTGCTAATTAGAGCTCCTCTGCTTCCGGAGTGTGCTCTCCAGGGACACATGCAGAAATGTGGTCTTGGTATCAGACCACTAAAGAGGAGGCCTCTTAGCAGATGTCAGAAAGCTTTTTTATATCATGTGTCTTTCAGGGAATGCTTGAAGCTACCCACTCTCTTTGAACCTTAGGCTTCCCTGTGGCACAGTGCAATATAGGAAAGAGTGTTGAACATCTGACCTTGGGCATTTACACTGGGTGTGATAACAATAAACAGTTTATGTTTTCTGTAATGTCAGTATTAACATTTGTAAAATACAATTATGAAAGGATCAAACATGATAAGGAAGAATGACATTTTTGGAGATGCTACAAGGGTAAGGAAACGGTATTATTTTTTATTTATCAGATCCGCAAAAATAAAAAACTCTACTATCCCACTGACTTGGCAAAAGCATAAATTGATTCACTTCTAAGGAGGGCAATATGGCAATTTGTATCAAGACTGCCAGTGCACATACTTTTGACTAAGTAATTCCATGTCTGGGGATTTCTAATAGGTTAAAAACTTGAACATGTGTTTGTAATAGGAAAGCACTGAAAATGAGCTAAATATCTATTAACAGGGGATTAGTTAAATAAACTGTGGTAGGTGTGTACAGCAGAACTGCGCAAAGTGGTGAAAATAAGCCAGGAACTTCTGTATGCATCTACATGAAATCATTTTCCTTCAAGATACAATAGGGGAAAAAGCATGGTGCAGGAGAGTCTTTCTGATATGCTATCATTTATGCCCCCCAAAATGTGGGGGGATTTATAGATAGATAGAAATGTATAAAGTATCTCTGGAAAGATATATAAAAACTCATAGCTGGTGCTTATGTGAAGGAGAACTAGGTGATGGGAGTAAGACGTTCACTGCATATGACTGGCTGTACCCTTTGAATCTTGAACCATGTAAATTTAAATGTATAACCTATTTAAAAAATAAAGGAGCAAAAAAAAAAAAGTAAAAGATTAGTACAAATGTAACTGATCTGGGTACCTGTGTGTATTCACACACTGTCCTAAATTTGTACTATTCAGAAAGACATCTCTTGTTTTGATCCCCCAGGGATCCAGCTCAGCAGGAAATGAGGGGATCCTTTACCCTTGCTGGGTGGAGAGGGTGGGGACCCAGACCCATCTCTACCTTCTCTTGCTGGAGTAGCTCAAGGTGGGGCCCCGGAAGTCTGGAGCACCAGCTCAGCAAACAAATTGCAAAGGAAGGGCAGCAAACCTTCCAGTCAGCCACACTGGCTGTGCGGTCTCCCAGAAACACGGGTGCCTCCTTGAATACTGCTCTGTGTGCTCAGCATTGACCTTGCCACACTGCAAAGGAGGGGCTCTTTTACTCTTTCCTCTTTGTAGACTGTGGGCCATCGGGAGCCCCACATTAGCTCCCTTATTTTTGTAGGACATTTTTGTCTTTTAACCTCTAAGTGAAGTTACTTCCTCTCTAAAATGAGGGGTTCAATGTCACTTATCTCTAAGGGGCCTTCTTGTACTGACATTTTATGACACGAAACGTCCATCTTTAATCAAAGGAAGAGTTACAGCTTAGGCCAAGGGGCGTTTCATCCCCTCTGGATCCCTGACGCTCAGATGCTTGTTCCAGACAAATTGGGAGAGGTGGAAGGAAAGAAGAGCTGGCTCTTGAGACTCCCATTCCTATCCCTTCCTTCTTTCCATTATCTCAAAAATATTCTGAATTTTCTCTAAATAGACTGGGAGAGGGGCCCTAGGTGGCTCAGTCGGTTAAATGTCTGATTTTGGCTTAGGTCATGATCTCAACGTTCATGGGTTTGAGTCCTGTGTCAGGCTCTGTGCTGATGGCTCAGAGCCTGGAGCCTGCTTCCGATTCTGTCGTCTTCTCTCTCTGCCTCTCCCCCGCTTGTGCTCTATCTTTCTCTCTCTCTCTCAAAAAATGAATAAACATTAAAAATATATATATATAAAGACACTGGGAGAGACAAACCCCTTTCACTCCCTACCTTACTGACATCCCTAAAGCCAAGTTAGGAGCACTATTTTATCAGCAAAACTTGGGAAACTTCTACTGACTACGACTTAAGGACATTTTATGAAAACTTTACCCCAACTAGACTTGGGATGCCAAGCTGAAATGTGAAAGCCATTTCACATTCTGTGCCCCTACTGCCCAGAGGCCTCTGGGCACTGTTGAGGTATACCATGTTCCAGCTAGCCATGAGCTCTCACGATGCTGGCCAAGGGCCCCTCCCACAGAATTACCCCTCTCTTCCCACACTGCCCACCTCAATTTCTGAGAAGCAGAAATTCTCAAAATAATGGTTCCAAAGAACCCTGCTTTAGAATCACTCAAGAGACTTACTAAAACTCCTACTGGAGTCAGACATACTAGATTAAAATCTCTTGGGTGAGCTCAGGGACCTGCACTTTTAAAGAAGTTTAAAAGGGGCGCCTGGGTGGCTTAGTCGGGTAAGCGTCCGACTTTCGCTTAGGTCATGATCTCGCGGTTCGTGGGTTCGAGCCCCGCGTCGGGCTCTGTGCTGACTGCCAGCTCGGAGCCTGGAGCCTGCTTCAGTCTGTGACTACCTCTCTCTCTGACCCTCCCCTGCTCACGCTCTCTCTCTCTCTCTCTCTCTCTCTCCCTAGAAATAAAAAAAAAATAATAATAATAAAGAAGCTTAAAAAAAAAAAAGCTTCACGGATTCCCACCCACATGAATTGGTTTGGGGAGCCAATTATCTAAAGATATCCTTTATCCAATATCCATCATGGTAAAAACACACCATTTTATGCATTTTTATTTCTATCCAACAAGCATTTCTTGTATGTTTACTGTGTGCCAGGCAAAAGCTTCACCCATGAACCTTTCACTCACAGAGCTCTCAAGGAAAGGCGCACGCAGCCCTCCAAACTGTTCTCCTCAGGGAGGGTCATGTTAGCCGGCTTCTGATAGGTTTAGAATTCCTGTCCTCAGGATCCCCTTCACCCCTGCTTTCATCATGGGATGACCGAAGGCTTCTGCAGAGAACTACAAATCTTACTTGAAAGAAAAGCCCACTGGTCCCCCCTTTTCACCCCAACAAGCAAGAGCCTTTCTACCCTTTGGGGCTGTGGAGCCAAGCGTCTGTATGTGCTCAAAGCGTCTCCAGGGAGTAACACTAAGAGGCTTGTGGAGAGGGGTTGCAAGAGGCTTCTTAGGGACAACTACAAACACAGAAGACCAGAGTGCCACCCTCCATCGCTTCTGTCTTCTGTCTGCAGGGAAAAAAAAAGCTTGTTGTTCGAGTAAGAGACAAAGGTTGTCATGGGGTGGGGTGGGGGGATGGTGGAGGGTGTTTGAGGGTGGCTGCCCTGGTTAGCAGTATGGGAGAGATTTCAAAGCATTCCTACATCAAACACAACCTGGCAATCAGGCCCCTCTGCTGTCACCTCCTGCTGAGAACTCACAGCACCAGGACCCAGCAGTGCAAGTGACCCTTGGGAATTCATGACTTGAACAAGCAATAAAATTAGTAAGCCATTTCTCCCATACTCTGTGAACATCTAGGAGACAAACTTTAAAGTTATGCAAAATATCCTAGGTTCACATCTTTCTGCATATAGCTCCTCCAATAGTATCATCCGATCTCTCCTTAGAGAAATATAGATTCAGATTCTTCTGGAGTAGATTTATAGCATAGTTGAGACCCGGGCCAGAAATGAATCCCTTGTTCCTTTGGTTTGAGAGGTTTTTCTCTTTTTTCTCTTTTTTTTTTTTTTTTTTTTTTTTTTTTTGCAGCCTAGACCTCCCCTAACAAAATGTTCTTACACAGTAGGTCCTTGGGAAAGGTTGACTCTGAGTCTGAGATGACCGGAGTCTTGGCTCCAATCTGAGCAAGTGGAGAACCAGCCCAGGAGTTGAGATGGCAGCTCTGGGCTCCAACGTGTAGGATATGCCAAAGCCTGAGAGGCTAAAGGGAGTAGAGAGAGGGACCAACAGAATGTAGCTCTCTGTAGGCGATTATCAGAGAACTGCAACTGGGTCTGAACAAATACTGAACACCCCTCCCCCCACTCATAGCTCTGAAAACAACACAACACAATTAAAAAAAAAAAAATCTCGTTCTCTTTTAGAACATTTCGTCCACCAGCAAAAATTCAATCTCCAAAACTCTGCTTCAGAGAAACAGTGTGGACAAAGTTATGGGTGGATCAAAGTCAATGCTTAATTGGGACAGGAAGGACCCAACCTGCGCCCCAAGCGCTTTGCAGCAGAAGCCTGGTGTCTGCTGCAATGAAGTTTTTGCCAAGGCACCTAGGCGGCCTGTTTTCCTGAAACCTTAGAGCAAAGGCCCTTAACGTGATAGGTTTGGGTCAGATCTGTCAGGCAATCAGACTGAGCTCTTGGTCCTATGTCCTGAGTTGCAGACGTTCTGGACGTCTTCTCCAGAAAGGTTTACAAGGCCATCCTCCTTCTTGACCTGCTGGGGCTTCTGGGCCTAGGAATTGTGATTAACTGAGACCCTTTTGAGAGAGAGAAACACTTATTGAGACAGGGGTGTGCACACTGGGTCATTCTACTGGCGAAAACTGGCTCTTAAAGTCTAGCCAGGGGCACAAGAGGTGTTACGTGAACTCAGCAGCGCCTGGGTTGCTGATACTTTTGTACGGACACCGGAGTGCGAGACAGCAAAAGAGCACTTCTACATATGAAGTCTGAGCTAGACGTGAAGAGCTCTACCATTTCCTGTCCAGAGAGCTCTAGTTTTCTCTTTCAAAAAGCAATTTAGCACCTTTGTCATCTGATTGGCTAAAGGAGAAGACTGAAGTATCAACATCAAGTTTGAAGGGCTATCTTCAGCACGGGATTCCATTTCCCAATCAAATCCCAGAACTCCAGCAGCTGCAGGGACGTCTGAACTATTAGCTCTGTGCTCACTCCGAGGCGGGTACCCTCCACCTACCTCCTCCCCATCTTGGCTCAACTTCAGCCTCACTAGCGGAACACTTTTGGTGTGGCTCTGTTTATTCACAAGTTCACATCCCTGTAAGGAACTGGCTCCCCAGGACTGTGATGGCTTCTATTCTCCAGGCTTCCTCAGAGTGGAATTTTAGGCAAGGGCTCAATCGCTCTTTCATGACAAGTGGATCAGTGAAACAATAATAAAACCTCCGTCACCATAACTAAGAGGCTATAATAGATGAAATTCTCAAGGGCACTTAAATAAGCCAAGAGTAGACCCTATTCACACAGTTTTAGGAAGCCACCCTCTCTCATGACTGCTGTGTGTAAATAACATTTATTTATATAATTTTGTTATTTTCCTGCAGCCCCAAAGAAATGTTCAAGGAAGCTGGAAAGTTTGTCAGTGTAACGCTGGTCTTTGTAACCTTTCTACTCTTCATTTCCTGTGCCAATTGCACTTTTATTTCCCGTCTCTCCACACTCAGTAAACAAAACCATATTATCAAGGGAAAGACGTGAGCCCATTAACATTGTGAGCCCTCAGATTTCACTCGCAGGAGACGACGCAGCACTTATCTGATGGAACAGAAGCTTTAATTGCTTCAAGGTACAAGCCCGTCCAAACCTCTGCGATCTGACGGGTTCCTGGGAAGCCTTTGCGCCCTCGAGCCAAGCGTCCCAGCCAAAGCCCGGGTGCGGGGGCCAGCCTTCCAGAGAGGAGCACGAAAGTTCCCCCCACCCCCACCCAAGCGCAGACGCTTTATTTGGACAACCCAGTTATGGGGGAAGTGTGGTAAACTTCCCCGCAAGGCAGAAGCCTTGTCTTTTGTCCCAATCAAAACCCAGCTTTCTAACCCTCGCCCGCACCATGACGCCACAAATGGAAATCGAGCGGAAACTGATGGGAAATCTGCCGAAGTAATGTGAAAATCTAGTCTAAACGCCAAGATCTAGTGCTGCCCCAGGTACACAACGCCTACGGCACAACATTTAGTCCCGTGAATCCGCGGGAGGCAGAAAGCGAGGGAAAAGTAAACATGTCCTCTAGCTTTAGGAGAAGGGTAACACCGGTGCCAGGAAAAGCGAAAGCGCACAGGACCCTGAGCAAGAAAAGGACTATGAGCAGTGCCCTCGGGTCGAACTCCACGCTCCTTTTTAACCCCTTCCCCACCTCGGTGCCCACAATCCGCCCCCGAGGGATCTGCCACCCACCGATCCAGCAGCAGCAGCTTCTCTATCCTCTCGTCCTCACCCGGGTCGCTAGTCTTGCCTTTTTCCTCCCGCTTCGTCCAGTACCCGTCCCAGGGGGCAGGCGTCCTGCGCTCTCGCCCCGCCCTTCTCCACGCCGCCCCGGGGCCGCGCCGGCTCTCCTAGCGGCCTGGGGGTCGCCGGACGGCGGCCACCCGCAGGTTTGGCAAAGTTGGCGGCGGGGCAGGCGCTTGGAGCAGCGCGCCTGTCGGGACCCCGGCCGTGCGGGGCAGGCGCCCATTGGCCGGCCAGCGCCACGTGGCCACCCCCGCCGCTATATTAGGCCACTATTTACCTCCGGCCCTCTCGCCATGGCTCGGCGAAGGCAGCTCGGGTAGAGAGGAAAGGCGGAGAGGCGCGGCCCGCGGCGGTCCTGCCTGGCCCCGCGCTCGGGCCCCCGCTCTGGCGGGTGGGCCGGAATTATGAGCTCCTACCTGGAGTACGTGTCGTGCGCCAGCGGCGGGGGCGGCGGCGACGTGCTCAGCTTCGCGCCCAAGTTCTGCCGCGCCGACGCCCGGCCCGTGGCCCTGCAACCCGCCTTCCCCTTGGGCAGCGGCGACGGCGCCTTCGTCAGCTGCCTGCCCCTGGCCGCCACCCGACCTGCGCCCTCGCCCCCGGCCACCCCAGCGCCACCCCCCGCGCCGCCCTCGGCCGCGCCCTTCTACGCGCCGTGCACCCTGGAGGGCGCCTACGAGCCGGGCGCCGCACCTGCCGCGGCACGGGGCGCGGACTACGGCTTCCTGGGGCCGGGGCCGGCGTACGACTTCCCGTGCGCGCTCGGGCGGCCGGCCGACGACGGCGGGGCGCACGTCCACTACGCCACCTCTGCCGTCTTCTCCGGCGGGGGCTCCTTTCTCCTCAGCGGGCAGGTGGATTACGCGGCCTTCGGCGACCCTGGCCCCTTGCCGGCGTGTCTGAAAGAGCCAGCCGACGGCCACCCTGGGACCTTCCAGACCGCGTCCCCGGCCCCTGGCTCCTACCCCAAGTCTGCGTCGCCGGCCTCCGGCCTCCCCGCCGCCTTCAATACCTTCGAGTGGATGAAAGTGAAGAGGAACGCCCCTAAGAAAAGTAAGTACTTGGGCCTTGGACGGACGCAACTGGGGTTGGGAGCCGCCTCCGCAGAATTGTGCTGGGAGCGCGTTGCAGCTGCCCCTCTGGACGGCGATTTAGGATTTATGAAGGAAATGCGTTCCAAAGTATTAGAGGAGGCGCATTCCATTGAGCGTGCCCCGAGTACACGCTCCGAAAATGTGCCAGGCATTGAGGATTTTCGGGAAGGAGCTCTCCGTGGAGGGTTTCACCTGGCACAACTTGTGTCCCCGGAGCCCAGGGGACCTGCGCTGTGATTTTGATTCTGACTAGCCCCGCTGCTCGCCCGCGTTCTGGGTCCGCGCCCTGTCACCTCACTGATGCCCTGTCTTTACGTTGCAGGCAAACTCGCCGAGTGTGGAGCCGCTAGCCCCTCCAGCGCGATCCGCACGAATTTCAGCACCAAGCAACTGACAGAACTGGAGAAGGAGTTTCATTTCAATAAGTACTTAACTCGAGCCCGACGCATCGAGATAGCCAACTCCTTGCAGCTGAATGATACGCAAGTCAAAATCTGGTTCCAGAACCGCAGGATGAAACAGAAGAAAAGAGAACGAGAAGGGCTTCTGCCCTCTGCCACCCCTGTGGCTTCCCTCCAGCTCCCCCTCTCAGGAACCAGCACCACCAAGTCTGGCGAGAACCCAGGGAGCCCTTCTCAGGCCCAAGAGCCCTCATGAGGTTTAGGCTTGAGAATGAGAAGCCTTGGCCTGCAGAAGTCATAGGCTACCTCGCCCCTATCTAGACTCACTAGCTCAGTTTGAGATGGAGGCAGGCATGGGCAAAAATTAATAGGAGTTGCACTTGGGAAACGAAATATCTTAGTCGGCTTCTGAGTTCCAGGCTGTGGGTGTACAGATATCAGTGTGAGGTCTCTTAAGCCACTCGTTTGTTTTATTTGTGTCTTATCAGGGAAAAGGTACCCGGCTGTTAGCCCAGCCCTGCTGCTATGTTGCCTGACTTAGTCATATGCAAGTCTTGGGTGCAGAGTGGTGGAGTTGCTGATCTCTGCCAACCTGTGCGATGTGCTCAGAAGAACGTCTACCCAAAGTTTTTCTGATTTTAATTTAAAGGACGGGCTACGTGTATTCATTCAGCTTGAGATGACCAAAGCTAGTTAGGGCCTCCTTGATGTAGCTAAGCTGCTTCAAAGATGATCTTCACATTTGCACTCCAGTTTTTTTTTTCCTTTAAAAAGCAGTTTCTACCTCTTCATGTGCCTGAGTGAAGATACAATCGCTGTTTAGTTAGTAGCTGAACAAATCCACAGGATGGGTGAAGATTCAAACCTGAACTACACCTTGACACCAATTACTCAGACTTGAATGTAAATATATACAGTATGTATATTTTTTAAAACGTTTGCTTGCAATGAACTTCTACATGGCATTGAATGTCAGAGCATGTAAAGAGTTTGAACTTTTTTTTTGTAATAAAAATTACAGAATCTGCTACTCTGTTTTTCCTTACACTCCTTTCATTTCCATTATCTTTCTTGAGAGCTAATTGGGTTTCTTCAATTTGGAATTTCTTGACTGGGAATTTTTTGACTGATAACTTTAAAAAATAACAATTTTTTAATAGGTTGTTTACACAAACAAGTAACAGACAATTATCTGAGCAGCTTAAGGGAGGAAAAAAAATCCACTCTGCCAAATATTCGAGTGACTAAGGAGGTACCATAAAGTGCCTGAGACTGCACATTAACTCAAAGATGTCCACTGTGGGAATGTCATAAAGCCAAAAAGACACTGCAGAAAGGCCTCCTTATTCTTTTGTCTCTTGTTCTCCGGCGAGGAAAAGGCAACCTGAAGATTCTGTTAGTTGGTTAGCATTGTCAGAGAAAGGCAGCTGCATATCAAAAAGTTCCCAATGGCTGAATTCCCATTTCCAAAGTCAGGAATTACAAAGGAGGCTGGCAAGGGCTTTCCACTTCCTGTAACTCAGACTAAGCATCTGGCCTAATAAGAGAGCACAGAGGTGACTCTCTGTTTTTAAAAGTGAAATATTTTCAAAGGAATTCTTTGAAAGAAGTACAGGCACAAAATTTGAAAGTTGGCAAGAGGGTGGGTATGTGGTAAACTTATTTTCACCCCAAACCCCTAGCTCCTAACCCTGCAAGCACTCCTGGTTGGCCAGGCTTGCATGCAACCTTACGGAAATAGTATGTGAAAAAATGCAACATTAATACACAAAGCCAAGTGGATACTCTGGACAGTTGTCAGGGCAAGTCCTCACTTTGTGAATAGCTAAGCTGTATCTATAGGTCAACCAAAAAGCATGAAGCCCCAAACAATCCAGGTAAGAACTTCAGCTCTCCTTTTACCTAGACTTCTAATTTCTAGTGTAGTGCTTTATTATTTTTTAATGTTTTATTTATTTTTGAGAGAGAGAGCGAGCGCACGGGGGAGGGGCAGGGAGAGAAGAGGGACAGAGGATCTGAAGAGGCTCCGAGCTGACAGCAGCAAGCCTGATGTGGGGCTCGAACTCACGAGATCATGACCTGAACCAAAGGTGGACACTCACCCGACTGAGCCACCCAGGCGCCCCTAGTGTCGTGCTTTAATCCAATAATTTAGAAAGTCAAGCAGTTGTGGAGGATTATTATCCTTGTAAAACTGTGATGTGATTGTTTTAGGAGATTGAAATTACACTTAAATTTTTGTCCTTCACACCCACAGTGGAGTTGAAATAAAAATGAGCTCTAGTAAACTCAGCTGATTAGGGGGAAAAGAGATCATTTAGAACGCAGGCCTGTCAATATTATTATTTTTTTTTTCCTCACAGTTTCACCCTCTTATTTAAAGGTTTTATTTAAATCCCTGTTTGTTAACATACAGTGTGATAGTAGTTTCAGATTGTCAATATTGTTCTTGTGTTTCACCGTCTGCCCTCCATAGACTTGATGCTAATCAGATCTTGTTTGACACAACAGCCCCATCTCACCCTTCCACTCCCAGCTTTGTAGCTATTTGAAAGGACTAGTTACAGGAGTGTGATCTCCTGGCTCTAGCCACCTCAGGGCTTCCCCGCAGTGGTCTTTGACAAGACCATGTTTCCTTTTTGATAAGCATTAAAGGTATACCTAAACAACAACAACAATAAATACCAACACGCTTGGTCATTTCCTTAATCTACCGCCCACCCGTTTTCTCTGAGAAAATAAAGCTTTTCCTTTTGAAGCTACAGCTAGCACTTAACCCTGATGGATGTCTTCCTTGATGAAGGTGGCTGTTTTGACATATGTATTATGTTGTTCTATGAATCAGGCCAATATTAGCTATTTTTTGACCAACCCCAGGGATCTTTAAAAGCTTTCTTAATGCAGATCACTATATAGCTATATTCAGTATTAGGGTGAGTCCTGGCTGGAGATGGGATGAACTAGGTGACCTCTGGAGGTCCCTTCCAGCAATGAAAATGCTACAGAAACAATTCAATGACTTCTGCATATTTTATTTTAAGCCTATCATTGGAAAAAAGTTCAGTCCTAAGGAAGTAAATGCAGTCCATAGGATTACAATGATACTGTGTTTGTACAGGAAGAGTGAATTTTAAATTTTTTTTTAGTGTTTCTTTACTTTTTATTTTTTCTTTTTTTTTAAATTTAAAAAAATGTTTATTAATTTTTGAGAGACAGAGTGTGAGTGGAGAAGGGGCAGAGAGAGGGACACAGAACCTGAAGCAGGATCCAGGCTCAGAGCTGTCCACACAGAGCCTGATGCAGGGCTCAAACTCACAGATTATGAGATCATGACCTAAGCTGAAGTCGGACACTCAACTGGACTGAGCCACCCAGGCGCTGCAATGTTTCTTTATTAAGAGAGAGAGAGAAAGAGAGAGAGAGAGAGAGAGCGCATGCCTGTGTGCACACACAAGTGGGGGAGGGGCAGAGAGAGGAAGACAGAATTGGAAGCAGGCTTCAGGCTCTGAGCTGTCAGCACAGAGCCCTACGCAGGGCCCGAAACCATGAACCTCGAGATCATGACCTGACCTAACCAACTGAGCCACCCACACATCCCTGGGAAAAGTGAATTTTAGACTTTGTTAAATATATCTTGTCAGTGGAGGTACCTAACCCATGTGAATTGTTTATAGAGCATTTCCCCTTCCAATTATTCAGAGTCTTGCATTATTTTGAGTCAGATCGTTTGTGGAGTATGATGGTAGCTATCTATGCACGCTGTGAAACTGCTAAAACAATCCCATTTCTATTTTATAAAGATTCAAACTAAGTATGCTAATTTACCCATCAGCAGTCCTTTACAAGCATGAATACACAGTGGGCCGTCCTGGCTGTTGTATAATGTACTGTTCAATGTTCTTTTGTCTTCACAGAATACCATGTATCTGTTTTTCTGGATTCAGGATAGTTGGGAATGAGGAAGAAGAAATAAAACATTAAATAATATTTAAATTTCCATTACTTGAGTACTAGCAAACAAAGGGCTTGCTCATGTAAAAACCTAAAGCAATGTCACCTAAATCCTCAAAATGAATTGTATGTGAGTCTTCTATCCCATTCTCATACACGGTGAGGACCGAGACCAGACAAGGTTAGGTCCGATTATCATATCATCAGAAAAGAGGGGCAGACTCAGGAGAACTGCAGTAGCTCTGGAGTTCTTAATTATTTCTTACAGCCTAACAAATGCTCCATATTTGCTGAATATTAAATTAAAAAACCCCAGGACCTAATCAGGTTCAGAGAGATGTTTGGTCTGACCACAGACCTCTCAACAAGAAAAATGCCCATTGTTAAAACTTTATTTGTGGTTTTAAAGTGAAATCATACTGGGAATATCTCACAAATAATGATAAATCTTCATCTAAATAGAAATCAAGGTTTTCATGGTTTTGACCTCTAGAGCATATTTCCAGAGCATGAACATGCAACAAACATACAAAAGAGTTCTATTTAACATCTCACTTGTAACTGCTTCTGAAGGTTATAATTGTTATGCAGAAATAGAAATTAAATATTAACTTTAACTAAATTCAATAGTGAACCAGGAGGAAAGAATTCCTAAATATTGGCATAAAAGGAAGGTCTATTGCTTAGACTGTAAAGACTTGAACATTATCTCTTCTACTTCCACTGGTCTTATTGATATAATTTAATAAACTCAAAGGGTGGCCAAAGACCAGTCATTTGGACTTGGAAATAGCTAATATAGCAGGTCACTGACACTTTTGTGGCATTTCTAGAGGGCGCTAGACTAAGTAGCATATTTCCTTCTTAGGGGTTTTGTTGAGCCGAAACTACAATTTGGGGGATGTCTTTAAGAAGAAAAAAATCACGAATACAAAATTGCTAGGGTATCTTCCAGGACTCAAAAGGGCCCAAGTTCATTAACTTCATTAAGCTTCATTAAGCTTAATTTTCTTTCTTTCTTTTAAGATTCTATTATTAAGTAATCTCTATACCCAACATGGGGCTTGAACTCACAACTGGAAGATCAAGAGTTGCATGCTCTACTTACTGAGCCACCTGGGCGCCCCAAGTTTCTCTGGGTTCATGGTAAATCCCTGTCTGCCCCTTCCTGAAACTGTTGCTCATTTCCAGTATCCAGACATTGTTTGTAAGATGATAGCAATGATTGCTTCTCTCTAACATCTTGGAAACTGAATGTCTGTTTGCTCCTTTTTAGGTAAATCAAGTAGTAGATAATGCAGACAAGAACAGATTGGGGCTTTGTTCTACAACTGAGTGTCTCAATCCCACTCTGCTCTTCTGGGCTACTGGCTGGCTGAACTATTGCACTGTCTTGTAACAGGAGCTCTACCTCATCCAGGAGGCTCTTTTTGTTGTATTTCCCTCTCAGTGTTATAAACAGAAGAGAAATATAGAACCGGAGAGGACACAGCTACACAGATGGCTTCTAAGCATTTCCCAGAAGGATGGAATCACTGAAGCTTAGGTAAAGGACTGGAAAAAAAGAGAACATTATTCTTAAGGGAGGAGATGTGGATTTTTAGCATGAGTTGTGTTTTTTAAGTGAAAGGGAACATAACTTCCCTGGTCTCTATTTCTTCTATAAAACAGAGGGGTTTGGTCTGGGTGATCATTAAGTTTCCATATCACCCTAGTATTCTGCCACAATTCCTTATTTTGCTGATTATTACTGAAAAGTTTATTTAACAGTATGTAGCTGTGTAAGATTAGCATCAACAAGAAGCCTTTACATTTTCACCTACTGTGTGTGTATGTGTAAACTAGGTAATGTTTCTCATTGGTCTTAACTTGAACAAAAGAGCTGACAATGGTGATAGCTTTCCCCAGAGTTACCATTTCCCTTTGAATGGATAAATTAGGGTCTAAAAAGAAACTTTTTCAAATGTGTGGCAGTGCTTCAAGTTCAGATTCTCAATCTCCTTATTCTTAATACTTCAAAGTCGACAGCTTTCAGAATAGCGAAATAATTTTGAATTTCTCTTCCTTTAAGATACGTGGGATTCCAAAGTAAATACTCTGTTCTGTTCAGGAAAAGAGATACAAATGTCCAACTTGCTCCTGCTTTCCATTAGTCACCAAGCTCTACTTATTTTTCCTTCAAAATGTCTCACCCCTTCTTTCCTTCTCCATTGGTTCAGGCTTTATCATCTCTCATTTGGCTACTCATGGATGCCCTGTTGACCTCCTTGCCTGCAGTTGACCTCCTGGCCAATCCATTTTATTTTATTTAAAAAAAATCTTTTTTTAATGTTTTATTTATTTCCGAGAGACAGAGAGACAGTGTGAGCAGGGGAGGGTCAGAGAGAGGGAGGCACAGAATCTGAAGCAGGCTCCAGGCCTGAGCTAGCTGCCAGCACAGAGCCCGACACGGGGCTCAAACCCACAAACCGTGAAATCATGACCTGAGCCGAAGTCGGACGCTTAACCGACTGAGCCACCCAGGTGCCCCTTGGCCAATCCATTTTAAAACCCTGTCTTCATTATGTTGTTCTTTTTTAAATTCTTTGCAGTTCTTGGTTGCCAGTGGGAGAAACTCAAATATTTTAGCCTGAGATCCAAGTCTCTCATCGTCTGTGTCCATCCACGTTAATCTCACACCTGACATAGAAACTTCACCTTAGTTAATGTGATCTCTTCATTCTTTTTCTCAAGGAAATGTATCCTTTTTCTGCCTCTGAACCTTTTCTTAAGCCATTCCTCTCTCATAATTATCTCCCACCTTCTTTCTGCTTATTTAAAGCCATCTTTGGATGGCACATCTCAAATCTCATCACTGTGGCATCTTTCTGCACCATGCACACTTAAGGTGAACTCTGAGCTTCTGTAGCATTTGTTTGTATTGCTCATTCAGCACTTACAATACCCTGCTGAGATCTCTTTCTCTTTCCCTCTCTCTCCCTGCCACTGTCTCCCTTTTCCCCCACGTCCCCACCCCATTAGTTTTCTCTCCACTGTTATACATTTTATCTCTCATTGGGTACCTTTTAGATAATAGTGATT
Source organism: Proteles cristata cristata (assembly GCA_017311185.1). Lineage (NCBI taxonomy): Eukaryota > Metazoa > Chordata > Mammalia > Carnivora > Hyaenidae > Proteles > Proteles cristata. The sequence goes on from JAESUZ010003820.1 coordinate 580,545, forward strand.
CTGTATTCATTGTTGAATGTTGAATGCAGTTTTAGTGCATCATCACATATAGTGCTACTCATTAAGCACCTCTTCTGCCAGGAACATTATAACAATTTATTTGCTAAGTGTTCCTCTTTTTTTTTTTTTTTTAAGTAATCTCTGTGCTCAATGTGGGGCTCAAACACATTATCCTGAGATCAAGAGTCACATGCTCTACTGACTGAGCCAGCCAGGAGCCTCGTGCTGAGTATTCTTTTCTTTTTTCAAACTTTACTTACTTATTTTGAGAGAGAGAGAGAATGAGAGAGTGCACAAGCACTAGCAGGGGAGGGGCAGAGAGAGAGGGAGGGAGAGAATCCCAAGCAAACTCTGCACTGACAGGGCTTAATCCCACGACTGTGAGATCATGACCCAACCCAAGAGTTGGACGTGTAACCAACTGAGCCACCCAGGTGCCCTATTATTGTTTATATTTCATTATTCACAGAAGAACACGAGCTTTTCTTGACCACACAATAAACTACCAATAGGAGACAAGGAGGTGAAGGAGGAACTATAGACTTCCCTCCTTGAGCTTCAAGGCACATTTTTTTAAACTTGTTGTTTTAAATTTATTTATTTCGAGAGAGGGATCGTGTGGGAAGGGCAGAGAGAGGAGAGGAAGAGAATCCCAAGGGGCTCTGCCCTGTCGGCACAGAGCCTGATGCAGGGCTAGAACTAGAACTCAGAAACTGTGAGATCATGACCTCAGCTGAAACCAAGAGTCAGCCACAACCAACAGAGCCACCCAGGTGAAGCACATTCTTTTTATTGAATATATTGTAAACCAACAGAGACTATGAATGTTATCTAAAAGGACCCCTTTCATCCTTATAGAATATAATGTATAGTGCACTTTGGTTGCTGTTTGAGGTGTAATATACTGTATTGCATTCATTACTTACTATAATCACTTGAGTACCTTATGGGAACTTGAGTACTGTGTGGGAACTTGAGTACCTTATGGGAACAGAACCATTGGAAGAGGATTTCTGAAACCAAACGAGGTCTAGTGTGGGGTTTCTCAAGAAGGGTCCGGAGACAATTAAATGTAGTGGTTATAAGAATGCATGTTGGAGGCAGAAAGGCTTGGGAGCAAATCCTAGGATGGATAATGCGACGTCACTTAGCCCTCCATTCCTCCCTTAAAGACAGGATTAATAACATCCTTATTTCATTGAGTTGTGAGGATGAACAAAGGCAACACATGCATATTGCTTAACGCAATGTCTGATGCTTAATAAACATTCACGAATTATTAATACAGGATTGATGGGTTATGAGAGTTATAACAGGAAACTAAGTTGGAAAGACACAGGCTGAGGGAGAGAAATATTCATATATATATATATATAACATATATTTATTGAGCTCTTAAGTGCCAGGCACAGAGTATTAACAGCTAGAGTTGAAGAGACACAGAGAAGGGAACAAGAATTACAGGGAATCAGGGGCACCTGGTGGCTCACTCAGCTGAAGATCCAGCTCTTGATTTTGGCTTAGGTCAGGATCTCACAATTGTGAGACCAAGCCCTGAGTCGGGAGCCTGTTTAAGATTCTCTCTTTCTCTTTCTCCCTCTCTGTTCCTTCCCCACACTGATTCACTCTCTCTCTCTCTCAAAAAAAAAAAAAAAAAAAAAAAGAAAGAAAAGAAAAGAATTATAGGGAATCGGGTTGGAGTGAATAATTAAGGTTCAAGGTTACTGATAAAATTAGCAAACTATAGGTGGTTCATTATAACAGACTAAAGTAAAATGGTAGTTAAGGAATACTTGAGAGCCATGGCTGAGTACTCACTGAATTAAGATCCCAAGACCTTAGAAGATCCCACCCTGGGAGAAATAAAGGATGAAAGGGGCATTAGACCATTGACCTTTGCTTCCAATTTACTAGGTCATTCCAAGCAATGCAAAAAACTTAAGTCCGTTATACATCTGCTCAATTCTTCCCTATCCAAAAGGACATGTGAGTTCACACACATGGTATTTTGAGGGTCAGGTGTCATAAATTAGATTGCAGTGGTGATTTACACGAGTTTCCTACATTGTGGCACTTCCCTAGGTTTGAATTTATCAACCTTAGATAAAAAGAGACTCTGGTTGCTGTGTTCTGTTGACATCAGATTTAACATAGGATCAACCACATTTTTGATTCTGTTGCTACAGAAAGAAGAAATTCCTCCCTCTACCTACTCTGGCAGTGAGGAATCATGAATTTTCTTACTGTGCATAAACCTGTAAGTATTTCCATTGTGTGTTTATGAAAGACTGCCCTTAAACTGGAAAAGAAAGAAAGAGAAAGAAAGAAAGAAAGAAAGAAAGAAAGAAAGAAAGAAAGAAAGAAGGAAGGAAGGAAGGAAGGAAAGAAAAGCTTGTTGTAGAGGGATATTTTAAGGCAAGATAACCCTATGTAAATAGAAAGTCTTTTATTTTTCCTAAATGCCTATGACCTGATTGTCAAAATAGTGTTAGTATTCAGTTGCATGTATGAGTAATTACTCTATTGTACATAAATGTTTATATCTTCTCTTACATTTGAAACCTGAGCTATGTTTCAAATTCATGAAGTGTTTTAGCTTTACCTTAGGGGGCAAGAAAAGAAATGACTAGCTTATAAAAGAATTGTGGAAAATAAAGATTCAAAGTAAATAAATATAACAAGCTACAAAAGACAAGTTAAAATATATAAAATTTTTGGGGTGTCTGGGTGGCTCAGTTGGTTGAGGGTCTGACTCTTGATTTCTGCTTAGGTCATGATCTCATGGTTATGAGATTGAGCCCCTTGTCAGACTGTGCTGAGCATGGATCCTGCTTAAGATTCTCTCTCTCCCTTTCTCTCTCCTTCTTTCCTTTTGTCCCTCCCCTGCTCACCCTATCTCTCTCTTTTTCAAAAAAAAAAGTTTAGGGGCGCCTGGGTGGCTCAGTCGGTTGGGCGTCTGACTTCTGCTCAGGTCATGATCTCACAGTTTGTGGGTTCGAGCCCCGTGTCGGTCTCTGTGCTGACAGCTAGTTTAGAGCCTGGAGCCTGTCTTCGGATTCTGTATCTCTCTCTCTCTCTGACCCTCCCCTGCTTGTACTGTCTCTTTCTGACTCTCAAAAATAAACAGAAAACATTAAAAAATTAAAAAACAAAACCCCCCAAAACAAATACAGTTTAAAAATATATAATACATCTTATTCAAACAAGGATAACATACTATTTGTCCCTAAAAATCTTTAATCCACTTTATAAACAATTTAAACTTCCTTGGATTAACCTGACAAGACGCCCGATTTATTCTTCTGTTTTGACAGCAAATAAAAGTCCACATATAACCAGAACAATCTTTTTTTCTAGTAGCATATGGTTTCTTTGCAAACTTCAAAACCAGCTGTGTTTGTGCCTCTGAGGAAGCTTTGGAATTTGTTACATGGTGATGCTATCCAAGAACTGTCCAAGCCTACTTTTATTGAAAGTGTGTGATTTTTGGCTTGGCCCTGAATTTCAGAAATTATATAGTTTGTACAAAAAATGTTAGGGTGCCTGGGTGGCTCAGTCAGTTAAGCGTCTGACTTCAGCTCGGACTATGGTCTCACAGTTTGTGAGTTCATGCCCTGCGTGGGACTCTGTGCTGACAGCTCAGAGCCTGGAGCCTGCTTCAGATTCTGTGTTTCTTTCTCTCTCTGTTCCTCCCCTGCTCATGTTCTGTCTGTCTCTCTTAACAATTAAGAATAAATATGGGGTGCCTGGGTGGCTTAGTCGGTTAAGCGAACGACTTTCACTTGGGTCATGATCTCGCGGTTCGTGGGTTCGAGCCCCGCATCGGGCTCTGTGCTGACTGCCAGCTCAGAGCCTGGAGCCTGTTTCAGTCTGTGACTCCCTCTCTCTCTGACCCACCCCTGCTCACGCTGTCTCTCTCTCTCTCCTAGAAATAAATAAAACATTAAAAATAAAAGAATAAATATTAAAAAAAGCTTTTAAAAAAGTTACAGATTTCTTAACGAGTCTCATAAACAAAAACTATGTTACATATTTTATTATACCAAAGAACTGAATGAACCTGAGTCTGAATGATTGAAGATGAATAAAAGTATTGCTTTATACCTGTTCCTAACTTCATATGCATCACAAAGACAAAGGTGAGCTAGCCCCTGATTATTTGTAAATAAAAGTTTCAGAGTTTTCAATTCTGTTCTCTTCCAACTTTCTTTTATTTCTTTCATTATTTTATTAATTTTTTAAATCTTTATTTTTTTGAGAGAGAGAGAGAGAGAGAGACAGAGAGACAGAGCATGAGTAGGGCAGAGAGAGAAGGAGGTACAGAATCCCAAGCAGGCTCTAGGCTCTGAGTTGTCAACACAGACCCCGACAACATGGGACTCGAACTCACCGACCGAGATCATGACCTGAGTCTAAGTGGAATACTTAACCGACGGAGCCACGCAGGTGCTCCCATTCCCTTCAAATTTTCGTTGTAAAACATAATTAACAGTTTGAACTCAGAACAAATAGAGTTAACTTAAAGCTTTCCGAATTAAGATTATGTAGTATTAGGGGCACTCATAAAATGGAAAAACACATTTGAGTTGCTAAAATGTCCAAACTTAAAATTTTTTTTTAATGGTTATTTATTTATTTCTTTTGAGAGAGAGACAGAGAGTGAGCAGGGGAGGGACAAAGAGAGAGGGAGACACAGAATCCAAAGCAGGCTCCAGGCTCTGAGCTGATGCTCTGAGCTGTCAGCACAGAGCCTGATGTGGGGTTCATACTCACAAACTGTGAGATAGATCATGATCTGAGCTGAAGTCAGATGCTTAACTGACTGAGCCACCCAAGCACCCTTAAAATGTCCAAGTTTTTAAGTACTTTTCCCCCTTAATGTCAGAAGGCTCTTTTAGGGACTACTCTCTTAGTAAAGAAGAAATAGTTACCTGTTAGTTTCATGTGTTTCTCTTGTGCGTTAAATTTAATATTTTTATTTTAAAAACAACACACACAGTATGTACCCAGTTTTAGAAAATTATTTCTGTGTACTAAGCTATCTCTGCGTGTGTTCATCTATCATTCCTCCTGTGCATCTACATAGATAGGAATGTCAAAAAAGATGTTCACCTAATGTTGACAATGGTTATTCCTACATGTCAGGATTTTGTTGATTTTTTTCTTTGTAGTTCTTTTCTATGTTGCTTAAAATTTTTTAATAATGAATCACTAAATGTAGAGGTAATAAAGACATTACTTTAAAATATATGAAAAAGGGAAAATTGCACTTGACAGTCACAGCCTTTGCATTTATTTTTGTCAGCGGAAGACCCCAGAGGAATTTGGTAATGCATCTCATGGGCCAATTCCTGAATAATTAAATAAAAATGTCTGTAATATACATGGGTGTACACATGAGTCGAATAAATGATAGATAAGGTCTATCATTCATTTCTTCAACAGGGAATTCAGCACTTGGGTGTCACATATGTTCAATTTTCATCCTACCAGTTGGAAACAAACTCTGAATTGTGCTGATAAAAGCAGAATTCATGATTAGCAGAAGAATAAGAAGAGAGTATGTTTAGCTTAAGTAAAATGGAGAACCGAGAAATATGGGAAACGATCCTCTGTTTTATTTTATGGAACATAGTTTTTTAATGGAAGTATGGTTGACACACAATGCTGCATTAGTTTCAGGTGTACAACACTGTGATTGGGCAAGTTTATCTGTTATGCTGTGCTCACCACAAGTGTAGCTACCATCTGTCACCACACATTGCTATTATAATGCTATTGACTACATTCCTACCTCTTATCCCCACGACTTATGCATTCTGTAACTGGCAGCCTGTGTCTCCCACTCCCTTGCACCCATTTTGCCCATCCACCACCCTCTAAAATTAGACTTCTTATCATTTTTCCATACTTCCAAAGCGAAACTAAAGAAATTCTGCTTTTTATATGAAAAGCAAGTTTCCAAAGGTACAAGCAAACTTTTTATAAGAACAATATTCTTAATTTGTTTTGTATTTTTTCTGGGGAGCAACACCAAAGTGTCCGTTGCTAGCCCTCTTTCATTTATGTTGTAGAAAGACCAATGAAATGTCAAGGTGGTCTCTGAGGGAGACACACCCAAAGCACAGGTCCAGTGGAGCCTCCAGGAGGCTAGTTTAAGGTTAAATAACTACCATGAGAAAATGCTAGTTCTTTCGTTGGCTTTGTTTCAAATTTAAAAAAATGTTTTTTATTTATTTCTGAGAGAGATAGAGACAACGTGAGCAGGGGAGGGTCGGAGAGAGAGAGGGAGGTACAGAATCTGAAGCAGGCTTCAGGCTCTGAGCTGTCAGCACAGAGCCCGACACAGGGCACGAACCCACGAACCGTGAGATCATGACCTGAGCCGAAGTCAGACGCTTAACCGACTGAGCCACCCAGGAGCCCCTCGTTGGCTTTATTTCAAAGTTGGCTTATTTTATTAGCAACTTGATACCTGTAAGTATTTGTGAGAAAATTTAAAATAGATATGTAGTGTCCTAGGCATCTTCGTTTGGCCAAAAGTACTAAAATTTTTGTACTTTTGTACTACATTGTGGCTGCCATCGGTTTGGTCATTTTGGCTGACCTGGGGCCTACTCCTTCTTCCTCCAATAGGTCTCCACTTTTTCTGGGGGTAAAGGAAGAGCTGATTCTCCTGGCCACGACTGTGATGCCAGCTCCAGGACCTGTGCTGGCTTACACTGAGGGAGGTGTTCCTGGCTGGCTGGAGAGCCTCCTTCGTGCGAAGTTCTGCGGCTCTCTGGGGGAACCACACCTAATCACCTCCCACCCTGTTTCATCTAACTTGAGTGGGTCCAATGTGTGCCCCTCAGAACCCTGTGTGATGCACTGCCCCCAAGGAACTTAAAAAATGAGTAGTAAGGGAGATCAGACAAGTCCAAAAATAACTTTAAGTGCCTTAAGGGAGCTTCACATGCTTAGGACTGTCTACACAGCACAAAACGAAGTGGCAGTCTGGCGCCCATCCAGTTGCTTTAACAAATTTGGCAGCCCATTGGATACATAAGGCTTCAATGTCTATCATAAAATCTCTGGAGAAGGGATTCCACAACTTCCCCTGGAAACTCATTGTGAGTTGCTTCATAGACCAGCACTAGAGAAATGGAGTAGGTCCCCCCCCGCCCCCCACCTCCCTCTCTTTCGGTTTCCAGGAACTTTCTCAGCTCAAAGTGGGAATTTTGAACTAAGTGATGGCAAAGATCCCGCTGCCAATTGCTTCTTGCTTTGTTTCATAGTTTGATTAACTTTAATTCAATTCCTAAACCCCCTGTGCTCCACTTTGCATTCTGTACACAAAACGTTGTTGCAATGATCTGCATCGTGTTGGTCTCCTCAAGGAAAGGAGCTGTAGTATTCATCTTCCTAACTCTGGATTCTCTTCCTTATCTGCTTAGTGTTTCACTGGTTTGATACACCATAATTACTGAAGAGATTTTTAAATTTTTAAATTCTTAAATGTATGTATTTATTTATTTATTTCTAGAGAAACAGCGCAAGGAGGGGAGGTACAGAGAGAGAGAGGAACAGAGGATCCCAAGCAGGCTCTGTGCTGACAGCACTGAGCTCGAAGTGGGGCTTGAATTCAAGAACCATGAGATCATGACCTGAGCCAAAGTCGGCCACTCAACCAACAGAGCCAGTCAGGGGCTCCTGAAGAGATTTTTCTTTAAAGAAATTGTCCATGTGCTGCACTCTGTTCCTGCTAGAAGGGTCTTTCTCCCATGCTTGGATTAAGACGATAAAGTAAGAGAAATTTGTCTCTGTATCTTCTTTTTTTGAGGCACTTTGTAGCTGGCAATATTCTATCTCAACCAGGTTACTTGAATGGTTCAAATCATACATGAAAGCTTATGCACCCTTCTGCATATATATTTCACAGTCAAAATAAGTGAGGGGTGTCTGGCTGGCTCAATTAGTAGAGCATGTGATTCTTGATCTTGGGGCAGTGAGTTCAAGCCCCACATGTGGCAGAGAGTTTACTTAAAAAATAAAATAAAATAAAATAAAATAAAATAAAATAAAATAAAAAGTGGAATAGTGCTTGTTAAAAACAGGTGTTCAGCCTGGGTTTCCTTCTCAATGAGAGAGAAGACTGTTTTAATATGTGTTAAGCTTCTTCTGAAGTCAAGAGTGAGGCACCGAGAGAGTTAAGCTCTTGGACGACATAGAAAGCAGTGCTGTGAGACAGATTGGATGAGAAGAGGCGGTTTCAGTGAAGCCATTTAAGGGTTCATTTCAATAGCCTTCATGAGAGACGATGAAGGCTTGAGGCAAGGAAGAAGATAGAAAAACATAAAACAGACACTTTGGAGGAAAAATGGGAAGGAGTTAGTGGGACCAGATACAGACCTTGGAGCTCTAGCAACAGAAAAGATTAGAAAATAAGTTTTTTATTATGGTGAAATATACATAAATTAAAATTTATCATTGTACGCACTTTTAAGTGTACAATTCAGTGGCATGAAGTGCATTCACGTTGTTATGCAGCCATCACCACCATCCATCACCAGAACTTTTTCATCTCCCCAAACTGAAACTCTGTATCCATTAAGCACAGATTCCCCATTCCCTACCCGCTTGCCATCCCCCGCCCCGGCACGCACCATTCTCACTTCTGTCTCTACGCATTTGCCTATTCCAGATACCTTACGTGCGTGGAATCGTATATTATTTGCCCATTTGCATCTGGCATATATAAATTAGCATAATGTTTTCAAAACAGAAATGAATTTTGCTGTGCCTCACCTCTAGTACAAGTAAGTCCTTTAAGATAAAATTGTGTTTTTCAAAATCACACCAAATTATACATAAACTTAAATTTAAGACGGCATATCTCTGGGTTCTCTGATGGCAAAGTTTGGATAATTGAAGTTCAACTTTTCTCTCTTCCTGTGTCTGGGGTGTGGGTGGGATATGTGTGTAGGAAGTACTCTCTGCTCACCTACGGGGTATTCACCCGCTCTGAGGCCTTCCAACATCTGGAAATGCTGCATTTTCAGATCTTTCTCAAATGCCCTTTAAATTCAAATGTATCTTCCAGGTCTATTTCCTTTGGGCTCTGTTCTCTGCTAATAGGTCAAGAATGGTGACGACGGGTTGATGTACATTTCTCAGGTAACATTCAAATTGTAATCAGGGATTTATTAATTTTTTTTTTTTTTTACTAGACCCTAATGAGTCCTAGAGACAGTCTAGAAAGGGAAACTTCAGGAGAGAGGATGGGAGACTTTGGCCAGACCAGGCTTGGGGCTCTCCCAAATCTCACATGCAGATGAACACCTGGGATGGCTGTCTGGTTCCAGCACAGCCCACTAAAGGTGGCTGGTGCTGTAGGTGGCATGAAGCAAGAAGTGGAGGAGGAGCTTTTCACAGCACAGAATCCTCTCTGTTTGGGCTCAAAGAGACTGAATGATTTCCCACTCCAGTTCCAAAACATGGGCTTGGAAATCAGAGCACTGGAGTTTGAATCCTGACTCTACTCCTTACTGTTTGACCTTGGACAGGCCATTTGACCTCTCCTGTGCTTCAGTCACCTTATGGGGAAATGAACAAATTGTATCTACCTCATAAGACTGTGGTAAGGAGTAAATAAAACAATATATAGAAAGTACTTATATATTTATTAAAGCAACAGTAATCATCTATGACCTCACAGTTTCTGTGGGTCAAGAATCCTGGTGTGGCTTGGCTGGGTTGTTCGGGCTCAGGATCTCACATGAGGTTTCAGTCAGAGATCAGCTGCACTGCAATGGTCCGATGGCTTGGCTGGGTCTGAAGGATTTACTCCTCACGTGACTCCCTCACGTGGCTGGCCGGTCAGTGCTCGCCACATGAGGCTCTCTGTGAGGCTGCTTGAGTGCCTTCGTGACATGGCTACTAGCTTCCTCCAAAACAAGAAATTCAAGAAACCAAGGCAAAAGCCTCAATACCCTACTGAGCTAGCCTCTGGAATGACACACTCCATGTTGGAATGTTCTACCAGTCACACAGGCCAGCTCTGATCCAAGGTGGGAGGGGACTATACAAGGGTGTGAAGAGCAGGAAGTGAGGACCTTGGAGGCTGGCCACTACTTTCGTCTTCAGCTCCAGTTCTAGTTATGAATTACCCCAGGAATAAGAGAAACATGGTGGTCGGGTGGGGTCTGGAGGGAGGACTGACATTGGCCCTGAATACACGTGAGTGAGCTTTATCCACTTTCCCTGGCCCAATAGACGGTCCAAAAGGCAGCTTGAATCTGGAGGGTGTAAAAGGAAGCTACAGACCTGGGGAGCATGCAGATAAAGTGTTTCCTCTTTTAAGCAAATTGGGTACAACTTTGAAACTTGTGACAAATGCCCTGGTAATCCCTGTCACCTGGCTCGGCCAGCAGTTTCAGACAGCCACTATTGCTCTTAGCAACATATTGTATGTGACGGCAAGTTGATCTCTTCATGTCTTACTGTCTCTCACCTTTGAAATGGGTTTGACAACGTAAATTCATTGGTGGTTGTTTTGAAAAGCAAGTTATCATTATAACTACAAAGTTTATTTATTTTCATGTTATTATTTTGCTTTAAAATATTCATTAGTCTGCTTAAAAGACAGTATAAAGATCCTCATAGGTGCATTAATCAATACATTTTCTTGCTTCTTTTTCTTCTAACTTTAGTTTTCAAAAATACCCAAAGGCTACATTCATTACAGGGTAATGAACTGCGAAATCTTATTTAATTGCAATGAGCATATTTCGTGGAGTTACAAAAGAGAAAAAAATATGTAATTCTGTGAGCCTCTATCAGTTTAAAAGAATCAGAACCACTGTTCTCACTCTCTTTTACCACCCCCTTCCATCGTCATTCACTCCGACTTCACAGACCTTGAGAAACCAGGAGACCCCGGGCCTCTACATTCAGAAGGCCTTAGAGACCCACAGCTCAGGGAGATGGATATATTTAACAGCTCCAAGGGTGAGTCTGATACAGGGCTTTAGGGTGGCTCACCACCAGCAATTTCCAGAACATTCCTCCTCTGCAGACTGAGAATGTACAGTAGACAGATTGTGTTGGGGGACCCAACTGCCACGAGCAGTTCCACTATCTCTGAGCTATTCTGGCGCATTCCCTACTTACCCTGAAGATAGTGTGATTTTTGAGGTGATTAACAGTGGCCTCATACCAAGCCTAATTTATGTTTCTTGAACCTTAAAATATTTTAATGGAAGAATTTCTCCAGACATTTAAGAGCAATAATTAAAGGTAGATAAGGGGCACCTGGGTGGCTCAGTCAGCTAAGCGTCCAACTTCGGCTCAGGTCATGATCTCATGATTTGTGAGTTTGAGCCCTGTGTTGGGCTCTGTGCTGACAGCTAGCTCAGAGCCTGGAGCCTGTTTCAGATTCTGTATCTCCCTCTCTCTCTGACCCTTCCCTGCTCATGCTGTCTCTCTCTCTCTCTTTCTCTCTCGGAAATAAATAAAAAAACATTAAAAAAAAACACAAAAAAATAAAGGTAGATAAAACACACAAATTTGGGAAAACTTACTACACCCAAATTCTTCTAGAAGATCCTGGTACCATTACATGATTATATTTAATTCAATCTAAGATGATGACTTCAAACTGGATTCTCCTGCTGTCTATTTCTGGTTCCTCAGGGATCCTGTGAAAAATCTGAGGAAATTTCTTGCTGATTGGGGAGATATTAAACTGCAACATATGGCCCGCACATGTGATTAGTATTCCTCTAAGGAAAAATGTAAAGGATTATATTTAGAATACAGGGTATGTGCTTAGTGGTTCTGGATGACCCAGGGGATTATTAGGTTCTTCTTGTGGAATTTTCTATAGTTAAAAGATGAATCCGGAATTCTGACTGTTTGGTGTGGACATGGGGGCTCATCTGTAAGATTTTGCAGGTGTGAGGCCTGCCAAATTTTCAATATCATGTAGCTAGTTTCTTGGAAGGTATTTATACTGTTCTTCAGAAATTTTCTGAGTTTCAGGATCTCTACTATATATTTTAGAGGAGTTTTTTCACACAGGTATCTTCTGAAGTAAAAAATTAATAATTCATGAACAACATGTTATTGGCCCCCAAGTAAAATAGGTTCAGCCTGTACTAGCATTGCTGATTTTGTGCCTACGGTACCTTAAATGAAATAATTCTACATTTCATTCCTTTTTGTTCTGAAACAAAATTCATTTCACCACAAATGTGTTTTACTACATAGTTGATCATGGAAGTAGAGAATGGGACATGATGTCTGATAAAAATTCTGACACTCACATCGTGGTCCTGGAAGGCCACAGGCAGGTATTAAGATGGCCTGCTGCTTTGGTCCAAGGCCATGGCTAATCTGACCACCTCAGAAGCTCCATAGTCCCTTTTCCATCTTCTGATAAAATGTTCTGTATTGTAATGTTCTGTATAAGGGCTTCCAACTGCCTATACATGGCTGTTCCACCTGAATATCCTACTATCGACTCAAAATCATATCTCCTGCCCAGTCTGCCCCTCCAGTAAACTGGTTCTCTTTCCTGGTTACCCAACTGCTGTCAGTGTAGTGACACCACCTTCTCATTTCCAGTCACTCAGGTGAGAATTTTGGGGAAGTACAATTTTGTTCATTCTCTTTCTAACCTCTTTCTAAGTTCCTTTATTCATTTTTCTCTTCAAGCATTTGGATTCACCTTCCACATTCCTCTCCTTTGACATCACATGGGAAGCTCTGATTATAGATATTTCCCATGGGGCGTCTGGGTGGCTCAGTTGGTTAAGCGTCCTACTTTGGCTCAGGTCATGATCTCACACTTCGTGGGTTGGAGCCTCTGTGCTGACAGCTAGCTCAGAGCCTAGAGCCTACTTCTGATTCTGTGTCTCCCTCTCTCTCTGACCCTCCCCTCCTCACACTATCTCTCTCTCTCTCTCAAAAAAATAAAAAATAAATAAAACATTATAGATATTTCCCACAACTCCGGTGTCCTTCCCGTCCAGCTCAGCCTCAGTCCTGTCCAGTGATTCTTCATGGACCATCTCCCTCTCAGCTGTGCCACTGCCCTGGGCTCTAGATATAGACAGAAAGCTTACACTATTCATCTCAAGGGCGCCTCTAATAAGAATCTACTCATTTGGCCTGATTTCCCATTGTTGCTAAAAAAAAATCCTTCTACTTCAAACAGGTTAATTTCCTTCTGTCTTTTTCCCCTTTTTTCCATATTAAGCTCTTACTTGTTTCTGTTTTTTTTTTTCTTCCTGGAATATTCCTTTTCTCACCTTTCAAATCTCCATATTCAGACCTCTGATAATCCTACCTCCCAGTAGCTCCTTTCCCTGCACTTAAAATCAACAAAAACAGGGGCACCTGGGTGGCTCAGTCAGTTAAGTGTCCAACTTTGGCTCAGGTCATGATCTCATGGTGCTTGGGTTCGAGCCCTGTGTAGGTCTCTGTGCTGTCAGCTCAGAGCCTGGAGCCACTTTGAATTCTGTATCTCCCTCTCTCTCTGTGCCTCCCCCACTACTGCCCTGTCTCTCTCTCTCTCTCAAAAATAAATAAACATTAAAATTTTTTTTAAAAAAGATCAACAAAAATAACTCAAAACTATAAAAATGTGTTCACACTCTTTAAGCTAGTAATATCATTTCTAGAACTGTATCCTAAGACATTAACATTAACAAAGTAGGAAAACTTTGTGTGAATGAAGTTCCCTCTCTCCTCCAACACTATTGATAATACTATTGAAATGGAAAGAAACTATATGTCCAGAGATAGAAATAAATAATGATCATATATCACTCTATGGAATACACAAAATGAACATTATAAAGACTATGTAATTATATAAAATAAAAAAATAAAGGTAACTGGACAACGGCAACAGAATATAATATTGTGTGTATATAAACATTTAAAACCAGCAATAGGCAAATTTTATTTTATTTATTTATTTATTTATTTATTTTAATATATGTTCTTTTTTTTAATGTTTTTTATTTATTTCTAGGAGAGAGAGAGACAGCGTGAGCAGGGGAGGGTCAGAGAGAGAGGGAGTCACAGACTGAAACAGGCTCCAGGCTCTGAGCTGGCAGTCAGCACAGAGCCCGACGGGGCTCGAACCCACGAACCGCGAGATCATGACCTAAGCGAAAGTCGGATGCTTAACCGACTAAGCCACCCAGGCACCCCGCAATAGGCAAATTTTAAACAAGGTTGATTATGAAATGGTGAAAAGAGATAAATTAACCCTAAAGACATTACTGACAACAAATAAACAAAAACAAAAGCAAAAACAACCTCCCCCACCCATGTCCATTTACCAGTTTCTATGTAAATCAGTTTGGATTTTTCTTAAAAAGAATCTAACATCTCTTATGTGCCTATGAAATTCTAGTTATCTTATACCTCATTTAATTCTTACAATATATCCAGTGAGGGTGGTTCTATTTTACAGATGGATGAAATAGGCTGGGAGAGGTTAAATAATTTTCCTAGGATCACACAACTAGGGAATGGAAAATTCTGGAATTCCCCCTGATTTTGCTGCATGGGAATCTGAAACAAATTTAAACACTTCTTCATTCTTACTGAAATTTCTGTTATTGAGGACTTGATTATTAAATAATGTGCTTATTGTAAACTTTAAGAAGTAGGAGACCAGAGAAGAGAGAGAGGGACTTTGGGCATTATTTACATGGACTTCTTCCTAAGAAGTAGTCAAAAGCAACACAGAAGTTAATGACAAAGACCATGCTTGTAGACTGGCTGCCTTCCGGGAACTCTGATTCACCATTTTTAGCTTTAACATTTATGACTCAGAGGTGACAAGTGATAAAACTCTGCAAGCACTTGAATGATTTTATTAGGACACAATCCACCCTCAAAATCAGATAGCAGAAAGGATGCTACCACCTGTCTATAGACCAGAAATTCAGCTGGTACGTCATGACACTTTGGTTTCTAGTAATCTTTCATCTTTCCAAAGATAGCTGGCTCCTAGACTCAGGTCTGTTTCTGGAGTGGAAGAGAATCCTGTAGTCATCTCCCACAGAATGGATCATAAACTATGAGATTTTGGCAACTTCTGACTGCAAGTAATATGCTGATCTGCAGAGAATCTTGTAAAAATAATGTTGGCAAAAACCCAATTTTACTAAATCCATGGAACTGGTAGGCACCTGGGAAAGGTTAATTTTGGAGATCCATCCATTTTCCCCTGGGACTTAAAAACTCAGATTCCCCATTGAATAGGATAGATGAGATGTTTTTGAGTTTCTTCCATGCTCTTCAAACTACATGGGGGTTACCTAAGCATGTTGAATCCTACACTGATTCGGTTATTAGGTCCGTCTTTGTCTCTACCCAAAGTACACTGTGCTTTTCAGCCTACTGAGCAATAGTGCCATTGGTTAAAAAGCTGAGGTTGTTCAAGCCTAAAAGAACTCAACATTTATTTATTTCACACTGGTGAGGCAAAAAAAAATTCTGTAGTTGACTTATTTACTTATAAGCACCAGCAGATACATTTCAGAACAGTCTATAGGGGTAGCATGAATTGGGGTACTATTGCTTGGAGAGCCCTTTGCTGACAGAGTGACCAAGATAGGCAGGGAAAGAGTGTACATCTGTTGTGTGGGAGGAGTGTTGATGTAAGAAGCCTGAAGCTTATATATAGCTAACTCTTAACAAGGTTGACAGGGAATGGTACTGCCTCCCTCCCTTCCTGTACATGCAACTCAGACTTCATATTATATTGTTTTGACCTTTTTTTGCCTTCAAGTCTGCCTATTTTAACTTGAATCCATTGTGCAAAATCTCTGTGGTAAGGAGGTAGTGGGGGAAATTCTAACTTCCCCAGATATGACCCTAGGTTTAGTATCTCCCTTGGGGTGTCACTATATTGGTTAAAATTTGTAATTTTGTGAGACCTTTTCCTCAGTAGAGTGAGAAGTTCAAGGTTTGGGAGTACTTGATGTCCACCAGTCATCTTAGCATTGTTACCAACGTCTTTTTTTTTTTTAATGTCTTTATTTTATTTTGAGAGAGAGACAGAGAGTGAGCAGGAAAGGGTCAGAGAGAGAGGGAGACACAGAATCTGAAGCAGGCTCTAGGCTCTGAGCTGTCAGCACAGAGCCTGATGCGGAGCTCGAACCCACAGAGTAGGAGATCATGACCTGAGCTGAAGTCAGACACTTAACCGACTGAGCTACCCGGGTGCCCCTACCAACATCTTGTTAAATAATTCAGGTGTGTGGTACTTGCTAATGTGTTACTGAAATCACAGATAGTTTTAAAGATTAAAGTTCTTCATATGAACAGCTTTAGGAGACAGGAAATGCTGAAATTAGCAAAGGTGCATGGCATGACTAAGAACATCCACCAAGCTTTCTATCTGACGTTAACTGCATGAGAGAGGAGAGGCCCATTGGAGCTCTCTCTCCCTCTCTTTTAATGTTTTTATTTATTTTTGAGAGAGAGAGAGAGAGAGAGAGAGCAGGAGAGGTGCAGAAAGAGAAGGGGACAGAGGATCCAAAGTGGGCTCTGTTCTGATCTGTTCTGACAGCAGACAACCTCATGTGGGGCTCAAGCTCACCAACAGTGAGATCACAACCTGAGCCAAAGGCAGATGCTCAACTCACTGAGCCATCCAGGAGTCCCTCTTTATCTTTTTTTTTTTTTACTCTGAAGCCTACATAAAGTCTCTTTTTATTATGAAAGGTTAGAAACAGTATGGCTTCTAATCTTCAGAATTCTATTCATTTGAATGATTTTCAAGCTAGATAACTAGTGATTCATCTTGGTATTTTCTTAGTTTGTATTTTCTCAAAAAGAATTGAATATTTTACTTTTGATATACCTCAGATGAGCAGAGTATAGGTTACAGGCCTAAGTATACAATCTAGGGATTCTATTATGAAGAAATCTTAGAGTTTATGCTGTCATTTCATTGTTACATCAATGGTATTATTTTTAATAAAAGCATGACTTTTGGCCATCGTTTTATGTCCCCTTCACTAGGATATAAGTAGCATCAGACTTTCTTCAGATGGTGAAGAAAAAACCCTATTATTCTATCAGTGACCTTTGGCAAGAAACTGCTCTCTTGAACTGTTCATGTCTCTGGAGTGTGTGACTAAGGTTTCTTCTGGTCAAGTCATCGACAATCCAAATGTCAAACAATAATGTGGCCATTTTTCATCTTGAGATAAGTGTTTCTCCAATAAGATGATCAATTAGTCTTATTCACATTACAATACACCTCCCCATGTATTCTTATAACATACAAAGATCTCTATAGTCCTATATTACTTTCTTATTAAAAACCCTCTTCATTTAGATTTTAGGCTACTAAGAACATATAATCAATCCAAACTCACCTCATGTATGACCTGTATGTATTGATATTCTTTATACCAATGTATCCTCCAAAGATGGTATTATGAAGAAAAAAAACCCCTCTATTCTCAAGGTTATGAACTAAAGTCTTTCATAGCAAATGTCCCACTTTTGATAGAACTAACATTCTGGAAACGGGGTTTTCACTGAAGCAAAACTTATATTTAATTACAATTCCTTAGGAATTTTTTCACTTGGAAATCAGGCATTTCATGGAATGCTTTACATGAAAATTCTAAAATTTGTTTGCTTTTTGCCAGAAGGCACTTAAGATGCCATATTTGCTTCTAAAGAAAAGTCTAATGTGGAAAACATTAGGCGTACATTTTGAGAAGAATTCTCAGAGCATAGTACATATTACTTTGGAAATTTTTAACTGTCGTCTGGGGCTGTGTACATATAGCTGCTTCAAATACAGCCAGACTTTAAATATGAACTACCGCTTTTTTCTTAGTTTCTGTTGCTGGTAATATCCTCTGCATCTACCCACATTTTCAAAAGTATTTTACATTACAGTTGCACAGTTTATAAATACTTCCCAAGAGATGCCTACAGTTTAGAGAGACCTATGAATGCTCTCATTTTTAGAGATCTTATTTTTAATTAATGAAAATTTAAAAGGCCCTTTCTGAGAATGTTACTTGGAGCTCAGAGAGCTCATACCTCTGAATATAAACTGTTTTTAAATCATTTTGGGGAGTATAATAAAAATATAGTACTACAGGGCGCCGGGGTGGCTCATTTGGTTGGGAGTCCAATTTTGGCTTAGGTTATGATCTCGCGGTCTGTGAGTTCGAGTCCTGCATCGAGCTTGCTGCTGTCCACTTTGGATCCTCTGTCTGTCCCCCTTTTTGCCTCTCTCCACGCTCAAAAATAAATAAAATATGAAAAAAATATAGCACTACATATATATGTGTATATGTGCCTGTGTATAGTGAGGCAGAAAAATAGTTCCATGTTCAGAACAAGTCTTTAGTAACACACTTCAGAATTTTGAAATATTTAATATATTCAAAACAGCTGGCTTATATGATAACAAAATACTTTCCTACATTTGAAAGTGAAACAGCAGTTCCAATGAGCATTATAAAAGAACAATCTTCATTGGTTTATTAATTCATTTTCTTTTTCCTATGACAAGCCAGTGACAAGCACCTAATCTGGGCCAGGTAAGTATAAGGCACTGGAAATACAAAGATAAATGACAATCTGTGCCCTCCTGGAGATATTTTTCCTCCTGGAGTTTTAATGTTTAATTTCATTCGTGCTTTTATTAGGAAGGAAAGGCAGAAGAGGAGGAAAATGACTGTCTGAAAAAGGGATGGGAGTTTGACTCGGAAGCTATTATTCAGCTTTTCTTAGGAGATTCTGAACTCATCCTGTTATTATATTGGTCTCACTTACTTTTCCATCTGAAATGAAGCATACACACCCCTTTTCTCTCACACAACGGTAGAATGAATAGTAACAAGATAAGAGCATAGGATCTGGAGTCAGATAGGTCTAGGCTGGAGTATTAATCCTGCTACCAACTTAATTGTACCTTTCCATAATTTACTTAATTAGCCTCTCTGTGGCTTGGTTTTCTCATCACAAGATGGGAGTAAAACTATCAGCTGGTCCTTGCTAAAGGCCGTTTCTTTCGCCTTCTAGTCTTTTCTTTTCCCTTTATGCATTGAATATTATTGATATGAAAATGAGGCACCACACAAAAAATTGTAAATAATTTGAAACCTGGGAATTGTATCTTTCCAATGATGTAGCATAATTGCTAACTTTTTTTTACAAGGCACTGGAGTAAAACTGATGTCAGGGCTCCCTAATCCCTTGGTCTGGCTATGCATGTTTGGCACGGATCCCAGACTAAATATAGCAAGTCTTACTTCTTGGGTCAATATAATTTCTAATCCCTATGTTGAATGAACAAATCTTCCCAGACAAGATTTAATTCGCAAATGCATTTAGGTAGACACTGGCTATACCTAACAGTACATCATCAAGTGAAAACAGGTCATCAGCATTAGCTTGGCTAACTGAAGAGAAACCTGCATTAGGAAATGAGCAACCTTACCAACAAATCCTGCTGGGGATTGACTAAACATAATTGTTAATTGAAAAAAAATTAAAAATAGAGTATTAGGGAGATATTCTCCCACTGATAGTCGCACATAATCCTCTGAAGTGTTAATGGAAGCTTGGCAAGTGCATCATCAGGAAAATCTGCCTCTTAACATTCACGTTCATCTGTCAGTCTCCATCCAGGGACATCTGAAGTGGAGTGGAAAGCAAAGGAAAAAAAAATCCTATGGAATTTTCAAGTAGGAGAAGTCTATCTCTTTGCACTTACCAGTTCCCTACACTCTAGCCTTAGCTTTAAAATGGCTAAACAATTTGGAATCATGTGTTCCCATCCCTGGAGGATGGGCTTTGCTGTCTTTATCTGCTAGATCTAGCTTAACCCATGAAGGACAAGTTTTTAGCCAGGCCTCTCTTACTTACATGGACATTAAAGGATTTTCCCTTCCTCCCTTTCTTCCTTCATTCTTTGCCTTTGCCAAAATGTCTCTGAATTCTTGGATTTAAAGCTGAGAACAGGCTTTGTATTCTCAGAGTATCAGTAGAAGCTAAATGTCTTTATTTTTTCATTCATTTTGACTGAAATAGACAAGCATATATTTTCCAATTTCTTCACTAACTAAAATCAATTTCTGTGGTGGATGAAAGTTACTATCACAACACAGTGAGAAAAGTCAATGAGAGATTTAAGAGCACTCCTTCTGTGACTACTTCTAATGATTGCAAGAGCAGGCTTAAATGCTTTCACAGGACCCTACAAGCCAGGCCCCAAAGAATTCTTATATATCTGTGCAACCCGTTGTAATAAAACAACCCTTCAATCTGAGACTGGGTAGGCTACACTTCTGTGACTTGTTTGACTTGTGGCTTGTATTAGTTTTCTACTACTGTTTTAGCAAATTATCACAAACTTAGTGGTTTAAAACAACCCAAGTTTATCATCTTGCATTCTGGAGGCAGAAGGCAGATGCAGGTTTCACTGGCTTAAAACCAAGGTGTTGGCAGAAGTACATTCCTTTCTAGAGGGCTTAGGGGAGACCGTGTTTGCTGGTATTTCCAGTGTCTAGAAGCACTTGTGCTAAAAGAAGTTGCTGAATCCTAGTCCCTAAAAATAATGGGTCATGGACTGGATGATAAAAAGAAAAGAAGAGCTCTATTTCATGAGTCTTTTATTTTAATGACCACTGTGGTGGGCAGCCTTTAAGATGACGCCAGTGGTCCCAATTTTTCGAGTGTGAGCTGGACCTATGACTTGCTTCCAACTGACAGAATATGGAACCAAGATAATTTGAAGTTTTGGTTCTGAGATGAGGCTACAAAAAGCCACTCTCTGGCTTCCATCAGGCCAGACTGTGTTTGCTCTGATGAAAATCAGCCGCCATGTTTTGAGCTGCTTTATGAACAGGCCACATAGCAAGCAACTGAGGTAGCCTCCCTGGTAAGAGCCAGAGGGTGGAAACCTGGGCCCTTGATGCAACAACCTCAGAAGAACCTAGTCCTGTCAACAACCACTTGAGTGCCCTTAGAAATGGATCTTTTCTTGGTCATGCCTTGAGCCAGCTGTCATCCTTGAGACTGAGGCATCTGGCAAAGCTGTACTTGGATTTCTGATTCATAAACACTGTGGGAAAATAAATGCTTACTGTCTTAAGCCTCTAAATTTTGGGATAATTTGTGTTATAACAATAGGTAACCATTACAACAGTGAAATGGCATTACAGAAAGTTTAGACAAGGGAGGGGTGAAAAGTCGCCCATAATTCTACCACTCAATCACAACTGTGGCTTTATTTTTGCATGTTTTATTTCAGTCTGCATACATTTATATTGCTGATGAGCATAATGTGAATAAAATTTTGCATTCTATTTTTTTTCATTTAACATTGAGCCATCATTATTTCTATGTTGTTATAAGAATTTTTGTACTTACAATTTTTAATGGCTTCATAATATTCTCTTAAGAGGAAGTACCATAGTTTAATTTCCTCATTCTCTGTGGACATTTCCATTACTTCCTATTTAACTGGCAATTAAAAATAATGTAGCAACAGTCATCTTTGTTGCTTTTTTTCCCCTTTCTTACCAAACTTTAATTTTTCCCATGTCTTTCTCTTCCTTGGTACATTCCTCAGTTTGCTATAGTAACTCCTCAGATAATCCTCAGTGGTGGGTGGATGGCAAAATTTCTGAGTCACTTCATGCTAAAGCTGTCTTTGTTTATCTGTTCATTAAATATTAATTTAGATGGCTATTGATTTTTAGTTGAAAATTGCCATGCCCAAATATATGGCAATATCAAACCTAAGAAAAATTCTACCTCCCCAGTAAGAATATAGTTTCAAAGTTTTTAGCCAGCTTGAGTAGACAATTTTATACATAGAAACAAAATAGGTAATGTATATTTATAATTGATTTTTTCACACAAGCATTTAAATCACTGTATTACAAAAATCACTTTTTAAATTTTGAAATATTGCCTTCTTTTTTTCTTTTTGAATTCTTCTTTTTTAACGTTTATTTATTTTGAGAGAGGCGGGGGGAGAGACAGAGTGTGAGCAGGGGAAGGGCAGAGAGAGAGGGAGACACAGAATCAGAAATAGGGCTCCAGGCTCTGAGCTGTCAGCATAGAGCCCAATGCAGGTCTTGAACCCACGAACCTCGAGATCATGACCTGAGCCAAAGTCAGATGCTTAACTGACTGAGCCACCCAGGTGCCCTTTTTCTTGTTGAATTCTTAAATATTTTTTATTGTGGTAGAATATACATAACCTAAAATCTGCCATTTTGCTCATTTTTAAGTGTACAATTTAGTGGCATTAAGTACGTTTATGTTGTTGTGCAACTATCACCACTATTCATTTCCAGAACAGAATTGCCTTTCTTTTGGAGTAGGAAAAATTCATGTAAGTGGGATTACTGGGTCAGAGAATTTGAATTATGTGCCCTTTTTGAAATTCAGTTATATTGTAGTGTCTAGGAACATGTGCTATAGAATTAGATTCAAACCGGATTTGAATCCTGAATCTGAATAATACTTGACAACTTTTTGGAAATAATCTAATTTTTCAAAGTCTCATATTCCTTTGCTACAAAGTAGGGGCAATGAGGGCATATAATGCCTAATAATAATGGGTATGAAATTATATCAAAATACTTAGAATGGTGTCTGACACGTAAACACCCATTATTTGTTTAGTGATACATAAACATACGTAAAGGTAAACTCCTATTATTTATCATCATCATCATCATTGTTATTATCATCATATTCACAATTCTAGAGAATCAGTTCTTTGAGTAATGTGGCTTCTGGCATTTTACTGCTTCTGTAAGGAGATTTTCGACAATATCTGTGAACAGTATTTGTGTTTTGAACAAGTTGTGACAGTATCGGGATTGCAAAAGATGCTATTGGTGTGGTTGACCTTCAGCTTGAAGGATCTGCTTTTTATAGAGCTTAACAACAGATGCACCGAACTCGGAATTAAACCACAGCAGTATTCATAGTACATCACCACAAAGCAGAGTTCAATGTCAGATGAATGTCAATGTTCAATGTTCAATGGGAAAGAATATAAAACAATGATGGAGAGAGAGACTGAGATTTGAAGAAATGAGTAGAAAGAACCAGGGAAGTTCCTGGTTATCGAGCTATTAAGGAAAATGATTGTGGTCAACATATAGTCAGTCGAGTGCTGCAAGTATCCTCAAAATACTCTCGTGAGACAGTGAACAGTGGACAAACCAGAAAGCCTAAATACAGAAAACTTACTTTCCCAGTGTCACGAGGCCAATTATTGGCAGAAGTGGGATTGCAATTTAGGCTCCTGATTCTATGATTCGATTTGTTTGTGGTCCGCTGCATTAGTCTGATTAAGGACTAATTCTAGGAGGGTTTTTTTTTTTTTTCTATTTGAAATGAATGGGTCTTTACTCAGACACAGACTCCTGGAGAATGGATAAAGCACAGCTGTGTTGGAGCCCCCTGAGATCCATGCCTGTCCTCCTCCCTCTGGCTGTCTGCATCAGAATTGACCTGTAGAGATTGCATCAAAGGGCTCCCCTGCCCCTCGGCTTCCTGTTGGTATTGGTAAAGGAGATCAGAGGGAGGAGAGTATTTATGGTTTCCTCCCTGAGGGGTTTCATTAGGCTGGCTGTGTCCTGGCTCCTGTCTGGCATCCTGTGTACAACCTTCAGGTTCCAGTAACTTCTCTATACCCTTGTTATTGCAGGGTGGTAACAGCCCTGGAGCACTACAGTACTCTGCCTTGTGGATTCCCTATACCCTACTCACATCTTTGTAAAGAGTCCCTTTACCCACATCTCCTCGAATTATCTCATTTTGAGTATACCATCTGCTTTCTAATGGGCCTCTGACTGATACACAAACTTTATTGCCAGTAACCAGAATTTTGGGGGAAGAGAAGGCGACTTGGTCAGAGAAGGATCTGACTTCTCACCACTCCAGACTGGGTTTGGCCTATGATAATGGCAAAGGAAGGCAAATGGAGTCATTTCAATATCTATGAATCCTTAAGAAAACTGGATCCTTCCTCTTTCAGTTAAAGGTGAGATGACATTTCCATCAGTGAGTCTCCTCACCAGGTCTAGTGACCAAAGAAAGTCTCATTACTGTCTTTCATTTGAAGGTCTCTAGACTTTAAAGGAGAGATTGTTCTTGGGACCTCTACCAAAATACAGCCATTGTCCCATATGGGATAGACATCTTTGACATTGAAATTGGAGCATTTGCTGCTTTATGTCCTCTCTTGAGAATGCCTTATACATTTGATAGGACAGATAGTCCCAAAGCTGCCAGTCTCCAGCCAGCTGGGAGAGCTTCTTTTATCCTGCACATAGTGAGAAGGTTCAACTCCAACCTTACCCTCCAAACCCATTGACTGTCCTCTTAGCTCTCTCTGCTTTTCTAATTGCTTTATTCCTCATGTACCCCACATTTCGGTCCATGACTATGCGGAGGCTGCCTTTTGTTGTTACTTCAATAGTGTATGCTTATTCATTTATTCAAGTACTTATTGGGTGGGCAGGACTGGGTATCAATGGGCAGCTATGAATATGATGAATATAGTCCCTACTGTCATGGAGCTTAAAGTTTAGTGGATGATACAGATACACAAAAAGATAATGACCCATGGTTGTTTCTTGTTTCGCTGACTTCATTATAAGTAAAAGGCAGAATTCATGCTACTGTTTTATATTCATTGACATTCAGTAGGTACTTTGTTTTATACACTTTCTGCTAATAGTTCAGAGTTTCTTACTCTGCCTGCCTTCGTGTCAAAGGCATCAGATATGGCCTTGAGGCAAAGAAGGAAATCAGATCGGAAACTGATGCTTGTTTCATTCTTTCTGTACTTTCTGGGACAGCTGTCGAATTGGCCTAGAGATCTCCAGATGTCCAATAGATTGGGCTGGCTCCCTCATCCCTAGTCCTTCTGGGAGGCACAGCTGTACCCCTTATGGATGAGGCTCCCTGGCCCACTGCTAAGAACCATTTTCCAGGAAAGAAAAGATAAAAAAGAGGAAAGGACAGCTCTCAGGGATAAGAGATTATCCTCTAAATCACTTCATTATTAAAAAAATTTTCTTAACATTTATTTCTCTATGAGAGACAGAGACAGAGCACAAGTGGAGGGAGAGGCAGAGAGAGGGAGACACAGAATCCAAAGCAGGCTCCAGGCTGTCAGCACAGAGCCTGATGCGGGGCTCAAACCCACAAATTGTGAGATCATGACCTGAGCCAAAGTTGGACACTTAACCGACTGAGCCACCCAGGCACCCCTGCAAATTGCTTCATTAAAGAGAACAGGAAAAGAAAGATGCTACCTGAGAATCAGTGGAGTGTAGTTATAATCTATTCCTTTAGTTTTCTTGCTAAATTCTGGGTATTTATTGCCACTGGCTGATATATTTGACTCTTGCTTTTGGTAGGGATTAAAGTGCCAAGTTTTACAAACCCCTATATTCTGATATTATTTGGGAATGGTTTGTTTCAATTATTAATTTAATTTCCAACTTTCTTGGTATTTTTTCACTTTCAGTTAAAATTTTGTTGAATGCATCAGGATTTGTATGACATTTGACATGATTCCTTATAAAGGAAATTGAGTAGCCCTTATACTGGTGATTATCATTTGGTATTAATAGCACTTCTTCCATCTGGACCCCCCAAAATTCAAATTAAAGAGTTAAACCAATTACAGAATCATAATTACATTCATAGATTTCTTCAAAAAGTTTTTAATGTTTATTTCTGAGAGAGAGAGAGAGAGAGAGAGAGGGACAACGTGAGCAGGGGAGGGTCAGAGAGAGAGGGAGACACAGAATCTGAAACAGGCTCCAGGCTCTGAGCTAGCTGTCAGCACAAAGCCTGATGTGGGGCTCGAACCTACTAACCGTGAGATCATGACCTGAGCCGAAGTCGGATGCTTAACCGACTGAGCCCCCCAGGCCCCCCTATTTCTTCAAATTTTTATTTTTTACACAGTTATCTATTTATGTACCTTAATTTTCATTCATCTTAACCACAGTTATGACTTTTCCTTAAAATTATCCTTTAACTTGTCATCATGTCCAGCTCATATTTGTATTAATTTCCTTATGATCCTAGGTTCTATTTTTAATTTTAAGGCCATTGGAAGGTCCCTCACTTGTGTTTGCAGGGAATGAGGTAAAGGGGTCCCCTGGTGCTTATGCTGCTGCAGGACTAAATCTTAAACCACTCTTTCAGACCCAGTTGAGTAGAGTACTTGTCCATCCCACTGAGACTTTATCCACTAGTGAGTCTATAACTCATTTGTCCATCTAGTTTATTATCCATCTAGTTCTCACCTTGTCCGTTGGATTGGAAACACACCACTTGTCTTCTGGCTCACAACTGTGGCATCTCCTGACTCTTCCATTCTAGCAACAGCCTCATTGGCTGCTGCAGGAAACGCTCTCCTAACCTCCACTTAGAAAGGGAAATGATGCTTCCATCAGACTTGGTCCAGGCTTGAAGTAGAATCCACATGCCCTGTTTCTTAAAAAAATTTTTTTAAAATTTATTTATTTATTTTGAGAGAGAGAGAGAGAGAGCAAGCAGGGGAGGGGCAGAGAGAGAGGGAGAATCCCAAGCAGGCTCCACTCCGTCAGCATAGAGCCCTACATGGGGCTCGATCCCACCAATCTAAGAGATCATGACCTGAGCTGAAATCAAGAGTCAGACGCTTAACTGGCTGAAACACCCAGGCGCCCCTTAAATTTTTTTTGGCTAATTAAATGTCAAATTGTGGAAGTAGGTAGGATAGATAGGATCAGAAAGTAGATGAGAGGTGGGCTTAGAGCTGAATGCTTTAGACAGAATTAGAATATAGAATAGGTGGAACTTTTTTTAAGCAGAATTAGAATACATGTTGGCAGAAAGCCAATAACTGGTATTTGCAGCTATTCCTTTAATATCTGCAGCTGCTATGCTGCTTAAAGCCTTTTTAAAACTAGAATTAACTGGAACTGTGAAGAGCATAACTTTCCTTAAGGAAACTTTAGCAGAAGGAACAATAGCTTTCAAGGTAGAAAAAACAGTATAAATATTGAGACTGAGTTCACTTAAGACAGATGAAACAGACATCTCTATGAAAATGTATCAGTTAGGATTAGATCTAGCAGCAAGTAACAGGCACCCAAAATAATAGTGGCTTTAACAAGTTAGAGCTTTATTTCTCTTCATGTGAAAGTCTAGAAATAAGCAGTTCTAGAAGTCGTCAGGCATGTATGTCCCTCCTGTCTTTCTGTTTTACTGTCTTTAGTGTTCTATCTCCTGGTCCAAAAGGGATGCTAAGTCTCCAGCTGTCCCATTTGCATTCCAGCCAACAAGAAAGAAGGATGCTATGTACATGTATCTTATTTATATCACATTAGATAAAATTTCATCATGTGGCCATTATCAGTTGCTAAGGAAGCTGGGAAATGTCTTTATGCCAGGTGACCATGGGCTCAGCTACAGATCAGGAATACTATTGCCAAAAAGAAGGAAAGAATAGATGTTGGGGAATAGATAAGTAACAGGCAACTAGGGACAGTTGGGAGTAAACAGATCCACAAGCGTTTCATGAAAAAAAGTTCCAAAGAATTTCTGCCTTCTAGCATCAAATAATTAATTTTAAGTATATGTTAAATCATGTTCAGGAATGTGTTTATAACAACCACAGGCCAACTCTCAAGAGCCTGGTATTAAAAGCACATCACAAATTATTATTCCTATTGTAGGTGTTGAGAAGGAAGAAGAGTGAGTGAATGTTGAAAAAAAAAAAAAAAGACCTCAGAGATCTATGGATAAATGGACTCTAGAAGTATGACAGCACCTGTCACAACTTGAGGAAGGATTCTGACCATTGTCTGTGGAGTTACTCTGAATTGCAGATTTGGGGCTTAGTTTCATTTAGGTCAGAGTCTCCAAAGCAGCATCTCTGTACTTAGATTTTCAAATCATTGAAATTGAAACTTTAACTCATCAGGATAACAACTTTTTTCAAAGGAGCATTTTCCCTCCCAAATGAATCCATTTTAATCCCTTCTTGCCATTTCTGGCAATATTAATATCTTTATCCAGTGGTACTCTAAGTTAACTTAATGTGCTTAGCTTTTTACGGGAGTGATTTATGGACCGTAAGAGATAAAGTTCACGAGCTTGCGTGGGAAACAGAAGACTTGGCCTATGAACCACCAGATCGCTCACCATCACATTTTGGCCTTACTTGTTTCCCTTGGAAGACTTTTCCATCTAAATCCCTTGAGGCCAGCCACCCTTTCTATTTTGCTTGATCTCCCAAGTGCCTAGCTCAGTGCCTCCCACAAGGCTAGGTCTCAATAACTATTTGTTGAAATATTCTGAAGACGGTTCATCAGAGACAATGACATAAAAGCACATAATAAAAATTAACAACAGTGTTGGGTCATTTCCAGTAGTTCTAAGAGAAAAGAAAATTCACAGCAAGTTGGCACTGAAAGTCTTGAGCTTTTGTAAGGAAGTGGTGAAGGAAAAACATTTATTTTGACAACTGCTCTTCAGTGTGAAAAATTCACAGCTGTAAATGGCAACAAAGGAAAGCAAACCTAATCCGTGAGAGTCTAAGCACTTTACCATGCTCGATTTCAGGACACGTGATTATTCCTTTTGCTACTTCTGTTTGTGAGTGTTGCCCATTTGCCAAAATAAAGATGTCCTTTCTCCAGCCAGACTTGAGCTGCCAGAGTGAACTAATGACTTCAGAATGGAAGACAGATGCTTCCTGCAGGAGAATTCCTGGGAAGTCGGAGAACCTGTAAGGGCTGGTTCCAGAACTTGTGAGGCCCGGTGCAAAATGAAAAGGGGGTCCCCTTGTTCAAAAGTCAGGGAGAAAAGTGTCATTAAAGATACTAAAGTATAAAGCTTTATCCACTTCTCCTACAGTATCTCTGTTGACTTGTCATGGTGTTCTTTTATTTATTTCATGTTGCTCTGAGTAAAGAAGATTTGACATTTTAAATTACTGGCATTTTTTTTTTTACCATTCATCTTTCTATTTCAGAATTCCAGTTTTAAATCTGTTCAGATATATTTATTAAAATTATTTGAGAACATTTATTTTTTCTTCAATTTTTAAATGCTTATTTATTTTGAGAGAGAGAGGGAAAAAAGATGAGCAGGGGAGGGGCAGAGAGAGAGAGAGAGAGAATCCCAAGCATGCTCTGAGCTCAGTGCAGAGCCCAAAGTGGAGCTCGAACTCACGGACCGTTAAGATCATGACCTGACTAGAAATCAAGAGTTGGATACTTAACTGACTGAGCCACCCAGACACCCCCAAATTATATGAGAACATTGAACTTGCATGCAGGGTCACCAAAATTGTACAATTTGTGTTTGTAGCTTGTACCTGCATGTGTATATGTTTTCCTTCTTACTACCACACTGTGTATGTTGCAAAAAATTGACTCACCTGTTTTTTCTTTCACTTTTTAAAAAAATCTTTATTTATTATTGAAAGAGAGATACCCAGAGTGAGAGTGGGGGAAGGCCAGAGAGAGAGGGAGACACAGAAATGGAAGCAGGCTCCAGGCTCTGAGCTGTGAACACAGAGCCTGATGCTGGACGCGAACACGTGAACTGTGAGATCGTGACCTGAGCCGAAGTGGGACACTTAACCGACTAAGCCACTCTGGAGCCCATCTTTCACTTCTTGATACATGCACATTGTCCTAAGACTCTGTGCAAGCGAACAGCTTCCATAAAATGCTTGCCTGTGCTTGCTTCGAATCCCATGCTGGATCTACTGGAATTCTGTGTTCATGCGGCATCAGGAATGCTATATGAAAGTGGGGTGGCAAGGAACATCAGGTTCACATACATTGTGCACATTGTGTGTTATCTGCTTACACCATGCTATTTTGTCCCTTTGGACTTCACTCATGTAAGCCAAGTTCAAGGATTACATTATTATGAATTTCAACACAGTGATAGAGCATTAAACCAAGAGTGGGGCTCTTTTGAAACTGTGATCTTATGTGCCTGCACAGGTCATGTGCCCATGAAGACAGCACTACAAGTAATCAAAGTAAGAGTCACCTTTTCTTTTTTAGTAGTTTGAAATATCAGTAACCATTGGAAGAACACAAACCAACTGAGCACACATCAATGGGGGCCATTTTGAAAAATAAGATTGTATTGGCTAACTGAAGCCTAAGATGAATCTTGGAATATTGTAAAAAAATTAACAGGAAGGGAATCTGGCTGGCAAAGTGTCCAAGAGCATTGGACACTTGATCTCTGGGTAGTGGGTTGGAGCCCCACATTGGATGTAGAGATCACTAAAAAAGTAAATAAACTTTTAAAAAAGCAATACAAAAAAGAATTAACTGGAAAAAAAGAACCTGTAATTAATGTTAAGTTGAGAATCATCTTAGGTGCAGTAATTACATAGTTGTTGGAAAATGAATGCATTGAAGTTTTTTTAAAGAACAGGAATTTTTTTTTTATTGCTATAAACCTTACAGCTTAAAAAAAGGCTAAACACTACAGAGAGGTAATATAAAAAAGCTACTCTTACAATTTAATGTATCTTTAAAAATGTGTTGCATATACTTATAACATAACCATTTTTACTCCTAATTCAGGCAGACGACATAAGATCAAGTAAAGATAACAATCTCGTTATTGTCTTTTCATGCACTAAAGTACTATACTACTTCATTGATGAGGGCACTGGAATTGCCCCAAAAGAAAATCCATCTAAACGTTTTCAATTTGAAGGGTTAAAAGGACAATAGGAGCCCCTGGGTAACAGAGTCAGTTAAGTATCTGACTTCAGCTCAGGTCATGGTCTGGCAGTTCGTGAGATCGAGCCTTGAGTTGAGGTTTGTGCTGACAGCTCAGAGCATGGAGCCTGCTTCAGATTCTGTGTCTCTCTCACTCTCTGCCCTTCCCCTGCTTACATACACTCTCTCTCTCTCAAAAATAAATAAATATTCAAAAAAATTTAAAAAAGAAACAATAAATAAGCCATTAATTTGTTTTTGTGTTAACGTATTTTCTTTTATATTAAGGTGAAAAGTTTAGCTTTATTTTCAAATTATCAATAAAAATATACATAATTATATTAGAATGATATGGGAAGTCATATGGGACAAGAGAGCTAAGATTAAGTTCTATGAATATACAACTTTACAGATATATAAGTGTAAAAGTAGGCTGCAAAATACAGATGTGTTACGTGTTCACCAATAATTGTTTATAATAAAATTAACCAAAAGCCCAGTAACTTTTGTGCTTATTCAAATAATCTTTCTATTCCCTTACAACCACACGTGCAAGTATACGTTGAACATTTCCGGAAGGACACTCAGAGTGTTAATTAAGTGGTTCTATCTAATGAGATCGGATGATGAGAGAAAGAATTTTACTTTTTGCTTTTCTCCATCTTCTGTACTATTTGGATTTTTAAACTATGAACATGATTTTATTTTAATAACTTAAAAACTGACTAGTTAAAAAAGGTAGTCATTCAGTGAGTCTACACCAACACTAAAACATGTACTACAGTTGACAGGCACACATTGCACATAGCCATCTTTATCATGATTTCATTCTGTTCTTAAGTTGGTCAGAGCCACTCTTCAGCCCAAGGGGGTCTTTGCATTAATGTAATGCCATTGAGGGTCTCTGGAGGAGCCAGCATCTGCAAAGGGAGGGCTTTTTGCAATAGTAGGGCTTAATTGTCAATCATGAGAAGGAGCAGTACCCGTGAAACTTGCCCTGTCATATGGGCATGTAAATGATATTCTTTCATAATTGTAAACCATTTTTTAAATGGAAAAGTTGGAACGTACACAAGGGTAGAGAGAAACGAGCCTCCACGTAGTCAGCAATGAGCTTCAGCAATGATCAATTCGTGTGCAATCTTGTTTTGTTTATACCCCCTATCTCATTGAATTATTTTGGAATAAAACCAAATATCGTATCTTTTCATCTATAAATATTTCAGCATGTATTTCTATAAGGACTCAAAAACAAATAACCACAATAACATTACATCAAAAAAAATCCCAAGGAATTCCTCAACATTGTTAAATATTCCGTTATTACTAAAATTTCCGTGATTGTCTCGTATATGATAGAGATGACCTTTCTGAAGGTTTGGTAGTTCCTTTTATCTCCTTATGTAACAGGATAAGGTTTGTTATGAACATTTTCGGGTCCTTGTATTCACACAATTTCGTAGGCTTTCTGATGTGATTAAAGGTCTTTATCATTTTGTTCTTAAACTTGTCTTTTTAAACCACACCAGAATTCTTTATTTCCTTTAATTTGTCTCATTGACTGTTTTACTTCCTGCACAATTCTTCTTCTCTTCCTTTTGACAGACCAAGCAGATTTACGGACAGCTCCATGTTAGCTATGCCAACCTATCTATTCAGTTTATCCTTGGGAGATTCAGGAGACATCTGTTGCAGTCAGTGTTTATGTGCTTTTATAATATTTACTTAACAAACATGGCCTTTAGAAGACCAAGATAGGCACTGACTGAGTTGACAAATAAGAAAACTAGAGGGATGGCAAATGCAGGCACAGGTAGATGGGAGAGTCACTCTGGAAAGATGCTAATAAGTGAAGAATGTTTTCCCCCCAATATCAGAAGCAGCTGTGGCCAAATCATTCATTTCTTCAATAATTTACAGAATCTTGGATCTCTTGAAGTATACAATCTAGATATACAACATATATATGTAAATATATATTCCCCTTGACCAAATATAATACTATATACTTTGTTTCATCTTCTTTAGACTATCTAAAAATAATAATTCACTTAATACCGACAATACATTGTGACATACTTTAGGAACGAATGAGTTTATAGGTAAATAAGCTAAAGCTCAGGAAGATGGCTTTCCTCTAGTGGTAGAGCAAAAGACTAGGGGAGGACACACAAGCCTGACTATGCTCAAAGTCAACTTCTTACCCCATTTACAAAGGCAAGATAACTTATAATCTGAACTTGAATATATTATATTATATTGTATTATATTATATTATGCAATATTTTCCTGGAGAGTAGGAATTGAAAGCCTTCGATGGATTTTGCTAAACAATACAGTAATTTGTGAATGTCAAAGAGGTGGAAAAAAAGAAATCTTTAATTAGACCTCAGCCAGGCATATGAGGGTCACTAAGGGTCAAGCTCAACAATAATTAAAAATTATAAAACATTTAAGTGTCTTAAATGATAAGCACTTTATAACCCTGGAATTACAAAAAGCCTTCTTAAATACCATTATCACCAATCAGTTTAAAGTATTATCAGTTTAACACTGATTAACAGTAGTAAAATATTGTCAGTTCAAAAATATTTCTTGGGGCACCTGGGTGTCTCGGTCAGTTAAGCATCTGACTTTGGCTCAGTCATGATCTCATGGTTTGTGAGTTCAAGCCCCACGTTGGGCTCTCTGCTGTCAGTGCAGGGCCTGCTTTAGATCCACTGTCTCCCTCTTTCTTTGACCCTCACCTGCTCATGCTCACTCTTTCTCTCTCTCTGTATCTCTCAAAAAATAAACAAAACAAAAACATTTAGAATGAACCTGGACCACTTTCTTACACCATACACAAAAATAAACTCAAAATAGATGAAAGACCTAACCGTAAGACAGGAAGCCATCAAAACCCTAAAGAAGAAAACAGGCAACAACCTTTTTGACCTTCGCTGTAGTAATTTCTTCCTTGACATGTCTCTATAGGGAAGAGAAACAAAAGCGAAAATGAACAATTGGGACCTCATCAGGATAAAAAGCTTCCGCACGGTGAAGGAAACATCAGCAAAACTAAAAGGTAAATGATGAAATGGGCGAAGATATTTGCAGGTGACCAACTAGATAAAGGGTTAGTATCCAAAATCTATAAAGAACTTATCAAACTCAACACCCAAAAAACAAATAATTAGGTGCAGAAATGGGCACAAGACATGAATAGACAATTTTTCAAAGCAGACATTCAGATGGCCAACAGACACATGAAAAGATGCTCAATATCACTAGTCGTCAGGGCAATACAAATCAAAACTACAATGAGATACCTGTCAGAATGGCTAAAATTAACAGCTCAGGCAACAACAGATGTTGGTGAGGATGCAGAGAAGGAGGATCTCTTTTGCCCTCCTGGTAGGCATGCAAACTGGTACAGCCACTCTGGAGAACAGTATGGAGGTTACTCAGAAAGTTAAAAATAGAACTACCTTATGACCCAGCAATGCACTACTAGGTATTTATCCAAAGGCTAAAAAAAAATGCTGATTCGAAGGGGCACATGTACCCCAATGTTTATAGCAGCACTACCGACAATAGTCAAAGTATGGAAAGAGACAAAATGTCCATCAACTGGTAAATGGATAAAGAAGATGTGGCATATATATAGAATGAAGTATTACTTGGTGATCAAAAAGAATGAAGTCTTGCCATTTGCAACAACGTGGTTGGAACTAGAGCATGTTATGCTAGGCAAAATAAGTCAGAGAAAGACAAATATCATATAATTTCATTTATATGTGGAATTTAAGAAACGAAACAGAAGAACATAGGGGAAAGGAAGTAAAAATAAGATAAAAACAGAGAGGGAGGCAAATCATAAGAGACTCTTAAATACAGAGAACAAACTGAGGGTTGCTGGAGGGGTGATGGGTAGAGGGATTGGATAAATGGGTGATGGGCATTAAGGAGGACACTTGTTGGGATGAGCACTGGGTGTTATATGTAAGTGATGAATCACTAAATTGTATTCCTGAAATCATGATTACACTGTATTTAACTAACTTGGATTTAGTTATGCAATGCAAACACAAAAAAATTTTCTTGAATGTCTTAACACTGTGTTCAGCACTTCCAAGGAATGCAGATGAAAATAAAATTTGCCCTTTTATTTATTTTTTGATGTTTATTTATTTATTTTGAGAGAGAGAAGGAGAGCACAAGTGGGGAGAGGGACAGAGAGAGAGAGAGAGAGAGAATCCCAAGGCAGGTTCTGTGCTGTGAGTGCAGAGCCCAATGTGGGGCTCCAATTCACAAACTGTGAG
This sequence comes from Proteles cristata cristata, assembly GCA_017311185.1. Classification (NCBI taxonomy): domain Eukaryota; kingdom Metazoa; phylum Chordata; class Mammalia; order Carnivora; family Hyaenidae; genus Proteles; species Proteles cristata. Next base: position 615,625 of record JAESUZ010003820.1, read on the forward strand.
ATCATGACTTGAGCCTAAATCAAAAGAGTCAGATGCTTAATGGACTGAGCCACCCAGACTCTCCAAAATTTGGTCTTTTAAAGATATAGTAATCTACCTTGAGTCATAAACTATTTACAGATGTTTTGGAAGCGATTAATTTTCTTCTTAGAAAGTGCACATTTGAACATATACTCAAAATTTAACATTTAGCTTTTGGAGCTTGGAGCCTGACATGGGGCTTGCTTTCATGACACTGAGATCCTGACCTGAGCAGAAATCAAGAGTTGGATGCTTAAGCAATTGAGCCACCCAGGTGCCCCAAGAGTAATGCTTTTCAAAACAGAAATATTAGAAGAATGTCAATACAGTCTCCAGGCTCATTGAGAGATGGAAAATGAGAAGCCTCCACTCCACAGGGCTATAGCTGGGTGGCTGGGGCACAGAAAGTTCTTAAGTTCTCCAGAGGCAAGAGATGAATCAGATTTTATGAAAAGGCTGAGGATGACAGGAAGTTGCCAACAAGGAAATGACTTTTCCAGAGGGCAAAAAGAAAGCTGGGGAGATAAAACTTGAAGGATACATCATCATCATCATCATCATCATCATCATCATCATCATCACCATCTAGTCGAATCTCTCATTAGATGGATAGTTAAGATATAGATACACACAGGTTCATTATGTTAAACCCTAGCATCTTGAATGGAATGCAAGTATGGTAGTGTTCATAATTTAATGCTAAGACAAGGTAATCAATAACAAAGTCCCAAATAGCAGCTAATTTATAAGAAATGAAGAAAAAGATGAATATTATAATAAGTCCAGTTATATGAGATACTTGGAGTAGTCAAAGTCATAAAAACAGAAAGTAGCACGGTGGTTGCAAGGGCCCTGGGGGAGATGGAGAGGAGTTAATGTTTAATGGGCAGAGAGTGTCAGTTTGGGAAGATGGAAAAGTCCTGGAGATGAATGCTGGTGGTGGTGAATGTATTTCATGCCACTGAACTGTATTTAAAAATGGTTAAAATGGGGGCACCTGGGTGTCTCAGTCAGTTAAACGTCTGACTTCAGCTCAGGTCATGATCTTTCAGGCTGTGAGTTTGAGCCCTGTGTCAGGCTCTGAGCTGTCAGCACAGATTCTGGAGCCTGCTTCAGATTCTGTCTCTCTCTCTCTCTCTCTCTCTCTCTGCCCCCTCCCACTTGCACGTGCACTCTCTCTCAAAAATAACATTAAAAAATTTTAAAAAATGGTTAAAATGGTAAATTTTGTGTTATATATTTTTTACTACAATAAAACAGGAATCGAAGCAGTGTGCATTTTAATACTGCTAATCCAAGTCAGTCAGAGAACATCAATTGCATACCCTAATAGGGATCTGATGCTGTGGGAAAGTGTTCTACTCACCTCCTCTAATTTAATCCTCATTACAGCCTAATCATGAAAGTATTGTTTGTTGTCTCTATCATAGAAGAGGGAAAACTGGGAGCCCCTAAGCGTTCTTAGCCAAAGTCACAGAGGTAGTAAATAATGGACCCAGGGCTCAAATACCTGAGCATATGTGACTTCAAAGTCTTTGTGCTTTCTATGTGCTAATTACATTACACTGACATAGGGGAGATGTAAACTCTGCTTTAAGAAGTTCCAAAGTCCACGTTTTAAGCATGTGGCACAGTGGTGGACCACTGGCAAACACTAGCAACAGATGGTTAAAGTCAGCTCCGTTTAAACAAAAGCCAGACTGTGCTCAAGTTGAGAAGCTGGGTGTGTGAATAGGAGCCAGCTCTAGGAGAAAAGGCCGAGGACCTGAATGAAAGAACTCTGTTCAAGGGCAACATCGTGGAAGGGACTCGTCATCACACATCGGATTCATCAGCCATCTCCTCACACACACACACACACACACACACACACACACACACACACACACTAATTGCTATCATGGGGCATCATCCTCTGGTTAATGCACAACCAAAATATGATGTGCTCAGAGGTAAAATAAAAATTTCATATCTGTACTTTAGAAATAAAAGTGTTTCATAAATATAAGGCGTTAAAATGATTTAGATTCCACAAAGCAGTCTGGAAACAGGAACAGTTTTATCGGATGGGTATCATAAACCTCACTGACTGCCAAAACAACGGTGCCAAAAAGGAATTAGGGACAGACTACTTAGGGAAGCTTTGTATAATGCCAACTTGAACTTTTCTTCTTCTTCTTCTTTATTCCCACCAAAGCATGTTTTGGAAAATCTATGTATGTATCCTATTGTACAGAGAACTTCAAAAGACTAAAGTGGACCACTGCAGAAACCTCAGAATACTGTCTTGAGAATACTTCAAATATTTCCAAAACACATCAGTATAAAACATCTGCACTATAAATTAAAGATGCCAACTGAGTTGCCAGTAAAGGCAAAGTTTAATATTCCCAGATGTTACTATATAGTATCTTATGATATATTGGCTGAGTATAGTATGCACATTTGTACATCATGGTATTTTTTCAAAATGTAAATCTAGTCCCTGGAGATATAACAATAGCAAGACTGAATAAATTGTCTGAAAAGTAAAATTTATACTTCTTTTTTTTTATTGTCATTTTAAAAGATGGGGGAAGGGAAAGAGCAAGAAAACGAATTCTTCTATTAAATGGTACTTCTTTCTTACCGAAGTGGAAAATTCTTTTTATTTTTATTATTTATTATTTATTATTCTGAAGTATAATTGACTTACAACATTAGTTTTGGGTGTATAAGATAATGATTTGACATTTGTATAATTGCAAAATGATCGCAATAAGTCTAGTCACTATCCATCACCATACATAGTTACAAACTGTTTTTCTTGTGATGAGAACTTCCAACATTTACTCTCTTAGCGACTTTCAAATATGCAATATCATGTTATTGGCTATAGTCACCATGCTGTACATTACTCCCATAACTAAATTATTTTATAACTGGAAGTCTACACTCTTGGCCCCTTTGTCCATTTTGTCCACTTCCCAACTCAACTTCCCTCTGGCAACCACCACTGTATTCATTGTTTAGTTTAGTTTTTTATTTTCCACATGTAAGCCAAATTGTATGGTATTTGGCTTTCTCTATCTGGCTTATTTCACTTAGTATAATACTTAGTTCTGATTATTTCACTTAGTATAATTAATTCACTTAGTATAATACTCTGAACTATCCATATTGTGGCAAATGGCAAGATTTCTTTCTTTCTTTCTTTTTTTATAGCTGACTAGTATTCCATTGTGTATATATATTAATATATATGTTATATATATACCAAATCTTTATCCATTCAACCGTCGATGTACACTTAGGTTGTTTCTATATCTTGGTTATTGTAAATAATGCTGCAATGAGTATAAGGATGCATATATCTTTTCATATTAGTGTTTTTTGTTTTCTTTGGATAAATACTCAGAAGTGAAATTGCCGGATAATATGTCAGTTCTGTTTTTATTTCTTTGAGGAACCTCCATACTGTTTTCCACAGTGGCTGCACCAATTCACATTCCCACCAACAGTGTGGGTTCCCTTTTCTCCACATCTTCGTTAACACTTGCTATTTCTTGTCTTTTTGGTAATAGCCATTCTGACTGGTGTGAGATAATATCTCATTGTGGTTTTGATTAGCATTTCCCTGATGATTGGTGATATTGAGCATCTTTTCATGTACTTGTTGGCCATCTGTGTATCTTCCTCGAAAAAATGTGTATCTCGGGGCGCCTGGGTGGCTTAGTCGGTTGAGCGTCCGACTTTCGCTTGGGTCATGATCTCGCGGTTCGTGGGTTCGGGCCCCGCGTCGGGCTCTGTGCTGACTGCCAGCTCAGAGCCTGGAGCCTGTTTCAGTCTGTGACTCCCTCTCTCTCTGACCCTCCCCTGTTCAAGCTGTCTCTCTCTCTCTCCTAGAAATAAATAAAACATTTAAAAAAAAAAAAAAGAAAAAAAAGAAAAAATGTGTATCCAGATCTTCTGCCTATTTTTTAATCAGATTTGTTTTTTAATTGTTACTGAGTTGTGTAAGTTCTCTATATATTTTGGATTTTAATCCCTTATCAGATACATGATTTGCAAATATCTTCTTCCAGTTGGTAGGATGCCTTTTAATTTGTTGATTGTTTGCTGTGCAGAAGCTTTTTAATTTAATGTAGTTCTATTTGTTTACTTTTGCTTTTCTTGCCTCTGCCTTTGGAGTCAAATCTCAAAAAATCATCTCTAAGATCAATGTCAAGGAGCTTACCGCTTCAGTTTTCTCCCAGGAGTTTTATAGTTTTACGCCTTAAACTCAAGTGTTTAATCCATTTGGAGTCAGTTTTTGTGTACAATGTAAGATAGTGGTCCAGTTTTATTCCTTTGCAGGTGTCTGTCTAGTTTTCCCAACACAATTTATTGAAGAGATTTGTGGATTTATTTCTGGACTCTCTTTTCTATTCCACTGATTTATGTGTCTGGTTTTACGCCAATACCATTCTGTTTTAATCACTACACTATAGCTTTGTAATTTTGTTTGTAATCAAGGAGTGAGATGCCTCCAGCTTTGTTCTTGTTTCTCAAGTTTGCTTTGGCTATGCAGTGTCTTTTACGGTTTTATACAAATTTTGGGATTATTTGTTCTATTTCTGTGAGAAATGTGATTGGAATTTTGATAGGAATTACATTGACTCTGTAGATTGCTTTAGGTAACAATACTAATTCTTCCAATCCATGAGCATGGAATACCTTCTCATTTGTTTATATCTTCTTCAGTTTCTTTAATTGATATCTTATAGTTTTCTGTGTACAAGTCTTTTACCTCCTTGGTTAAATTTATTTCTAGGTATTTATTCTTCCTTTATTTCTTTATTTCTTTATTGGTATTTTATTCCTTTGTTGCAATTGCAAATGGGTTTGTTTTTTTAATTTCTCTTTCTAATGGTTTGTTGTTATTGCATAGAAACATAACAGATTTTTTGTGTATTGATCTCTGTGACTTTACTGAATTTGTTTATTCTAATAGTTTTTGGCAGTCTTTTAAGGTTTTCTGTATATAAAATCATGTTGTTTGCAAATAGTGTGAGTTTTACTTCTTCCTTCCCAATTTGGATGTCTTTTTTTTTTTAAATAATATGGAGGACATTTTATTTTACTTTTAATTAATTAATTAACTAATTAACTTTTGAGATAGAGAGGGTGAGAGTGAGTGAGGGGCAGAGAGATAGAGGGAGAAAAGAGAATCACAAGCTAACAGCGCAGAACCAAAGCGGGGCTTGAGCTCACTGGAAGCAGGGCACTAGCTCACCCAAAGTGGGACTCAAGCTCTCACCCAATGCCGGGCTCAGACACACCAACCACAAGATCACGGTCTGAACCGAAACTGGATGCTTAACCGACTGAGCCACCCAGGCGCCCCATCTAATTTGGATGTCTTTTATTTCTTTTTCTTGCTTAATTGTTCTATCTAAGACTTCCAACACTGTGTTGAATAAAAGTGGCAAGGGTATACATCCTTATTTTGTTCCTGATCTTAGAGAAAAACTTTCCCGTTTTTACCACTGAATGTGATATTAGCTGTGGGCTTGTCATGCCCTTTAATATGTTAAAGCATGTTCCCTCAATGCCCACTTTGCTGCGAGTTCTTATTATAAGTGGATATTGTATTTTGTCAAATGTTTTTTCTTCATTTAATGAAATGATCATATGATTTTTAGCCATCATGATCCATTTTATCCTCATGATCCATCAATTCAGTTTGCTAATATTTTGTTGAGGATTTCTGCATATGTTCAATACTCCAGATTTTTAATAAGCATAGATATGAAATGAATAGCTTTTTAAATTTTGGCATTGATTATTCCCATTGCAGACTTTTGAGAGGATGCAATGGAAGCTAAATATGCTTATTTAGTTAATAAACTCTCTTTTTGAAGTATTGACCATGTTATAGCTTACTCCATTTTTAGAGTTTCCTGTATTTTAAGACTACTGGTTGAACTCTATCTAGGATGTTCAAAACAAAATGAAGCATGGTAATTTTGCAACACCAAAGAAGCCATATTTACATTATAGAAGTATCTTGGAGGATTTAGTAATTCATAATATCCTTGACCTGTGGGAGTTGGTAGGAAGGATAAAATAGTGGAAGCAGTTACATTCTGGAAGTTTTCTCCTACTTTACTCCATTCGGAGTTGAGTTTCAGTGGTAATAACTAAAAAGAACATTTTTAAGTTCAAAGTTATTTTGGTTAACTGAAAAGACTATTTTTATCCAATTACTGTCTAGTTAAATTATTCAATAGATTTTGAACTCAAAATACCATTATTGAAAGCAGAAAGGGAGAGTTGTCAAGTATGTATGTCCTTTATATAGATAATATAGCTAACGTACCACTCTCCAAATACTTTGGCGTTATGCAAAAACCTTCAGGGATCAGTAAACTAGGTTTGCCTAGATAAACTTGATAAAATCACTAGCCAGTTGTGCAAGCTTGGAAAAATAATTTTGGCTTTTTGGAACTATGTTTCATCATTTCCAAAACAAGAACACTGAGTTAGACTGGGTTGTTTTTTGACCTACTTCCCCATGAGAGGACCTCAGTTTAGCAGTTGTCTTGGAAATCCTAGCTGGGAACCTCTAATTAGCTTATGTAGTCAATTTGAGGACAAATGCACAATGTCTGTTAGATGTTAGACTGGCACCATAGAATTGCCAATGTTTCCTTCAAATTCTAATATTCTATGATCCTATGACTTATTTGATAACTATCCTTCAATCATCATCAATAACGAGTAATTATTATAGCTATTATTTCACCATATTGGGCTAGGCAAGGTGGGGGGGTGGATACCAAAAGGTTTAAAAAACTCCTCTTCAATCTGGCTGGGAAGATAGGCTACATAGATAAAATTAAGGAAGCAGGGTGATGTGTACTGGGTGGTGCTGATAACTCAGGGCCGGAGTGTTTAGGAAGGCCTTTACAGACAGGACTTGAGAAAGGTTAACAAGGTAGAAGAAGGTGGACCTATGGGAAAAAGTGATAAAATCTTTCTGGGTAAGATAAATGGAGTCATCATAAACATGGGAACAGAAATATTCAATGCCTGTCTTGGAAGAATAAGCCGGATAGTTTGGCTGGAAAGAATTGCATTATTATTTAATGAGTCTTTAATCCCAAATTGTGTATAGCAGCTTAGCTGTTATTTTAGCAAATGTGGTAGCTATTATTGCTATATTTAGCCAGCCTGTGGTACATCAGACTATCCAACTGTTTACAATTACTTTTATTAACCCTAGGGAAATTATTGACGTGTCTCAGAATCTAACATTGACACAGTGGAACAATCGGCAAATATTTACTGAATGCATATAGTATGAGAGTCTTTATGAGGCATAAAGCTAGACTGGAAAGGTTCTAGCCCTAGGGGAGCATACTAGTTGCTGTTGTAGAATGCCCTTGAGGAAAAAAACAAAATAAAATATAAGATGATACTGCCAATTTAGCACTTTAAAAAATAAACCTTCAAGCAGCCTATACTTACAAAAAATGATCTTATTCATACTTATGATGAGAATGAATCACTGATGAATCTAAATCTCTATCTCTAGTCCAGGTCGCTTCTTATCCCCATTAAGTTCTAAGATAGGATTTCCTTTCTTTTTCACTCTGCAGATCTCTACATGGTGTCCTATAGCATACCAAACTTTAAGTTCCAATAGAATACATAATCTTCTTTTATATTAGTTAATTTTAATTAAAAAAAAAATAAAATGTCCTCCATGTTATTAAAAACACCATCTCTCTCCAAACAAAATATAACAATAGTAGAAACCATATTCATTGCCACTAGTATCACAAAAAGCGAGCCACCAAAAAAACTCCAAAGCAAGCAAAACCATCCTTTCCTTGGTAATTCCCACATCAGTGAATGGCACTTATTTCCAACAACCCAGTTGCAGGATCAGAAACTTTGGGCCCTGGAAGAAGGGCACGTTGAGATGGGGGAAGGTTTAATACGTAAAGGGGTAGGGATAAGAGACTGTTATGAGGCCAAGGGCTGTGTCTGTCTTCATTACTGTATTTCTACTGTCCCTGGCACTTAATAACTGTCCTATAAATATTTGTTAAATTGAGGTGAAACTTGCCTGATAGTGGACATTATTGCTTTACCAAAAGGGAGGAATATATTAATATTCATTCTTTTGCTTTTTCTAGATAGTATAAAGTTTGATCCACAGATTCTTGAATTGTTACTATTTAGTACTTTGGTTCAGTTTCCTCAGGGGCTGAACAGAGGTCTGAGAGCTAGCTTCAAAACCGAACCAGTATTTATAATCTAACTTCTGAGGGAAATTGTCCTTAGTATTTTAAGCAGCCAATTTATAAAGCTACTTTTGGAACACACTTGTTTGAAAATTGAGGATTCTCTGTTTCATATGATAAATGCTAAGTGAATATTTCAGATGCTAGTCACTTAATTGGGTGCTAGGGAGGCCAAGATTGCTCCCAGGGGGGTAGGTAAGAGAACTTCTCAAGATGGAAGATTTATACAGAACCTTAAAAGTGGGCAGGAGTTGGAAAGACAGAGAGAAGGAAGAAAGGCCTTCTAGATGAGAGAAAAATTATGAACAAAAGCAAGAATAAAAAGGGTACAGAGGGATAGTGGGTAAATGTCTGAGTAGAGAAGTATCAGAGATATATAAAAAGAATGTTACTGCAAATGCAGCATTTTTAGGAAGATTAATTGGTGGCTATCTGTGGCATGATCTGGAGCTGAGACAGACTGGAAATGTGGAAATCAATTAAGAGTCTATTTCATAAATTTCATGAGAAAATGGCCTAACCCAGAGTGGCAGTGGGTATGCAAAGAACATGCAAAAAGATAACAGTAAATGAATGCTATTTTGTTATTTCACAGAGCAGAAATTATTTTCTAGGCTTTCTGATTTATAACAAATATATAAATGACAATAAGATATTCCCTCAAATACATCATTGTAAGGCTTTCTATCGTTTTTCTTGAAGGCAGTTTTTGTTTATATAAAAGTCATATTAATGATATATAATTATACTGATAGAGTAACTAATTGAATTTTTCATTGTAAAAAAAAGGCACACTGACACTTCTATTTCCAGAAAAGTTGGGGATTAAACAACCTGAAAACATCTCTCATAAACCATCTGAAATCAGGGTAAAATAAAACATCCCCATACACCAAAAGTGAAGACTGAATTGAGAGCCAAAACAGGGTGGTGGAAGATAATGCTATGATTGTCCTGGAGAGTTTATTGGTCTTATTAGCCTAGAGCCTTGGGTTTGTTTCCCATGCAAGAACACGAGAGGCCTTGGGCCAGTGTTAAGTTAGACATCCCACAATGCTCAAGCCCCCAAAGGTTGTGGCCTCAGAGAAAGGGCAAGCTAGCAAAAATCAACCAACACAAGGAGGCAACCAGCAGCTGGACGATTTTCATTTGTATTCTGGGTGGACTAAAGTCATATCCACTTCAAATTTGTAACCACAAGTCCTCAATAGATTTGTCATTTGAATTTACACTATCTGTAGAGGCCCAGGAACTCTCCCACACTGAGAAATCAACCAAAAAATAATGAGGTGTAGGCTATGCTGGTATTACTTCTGAAGTGCTTGGTAGAAGCAAATGAAAAACCTTTCTGGAGGGGTATACTTTTAATCATACTTGCACATAATTTCCACAGAGAAAGATTCACAGATTAAAATCACAGAATACACAGGGAAATAATCTACTATGAGTGAAGGTCAGCAAATATACCATATGGCATGATTAGACCCCAAGAAGTTCAATTAATGGAAAAATTGGTTAGATAGTACAAAATATCTGATTTATACAACTATAGACTTCAAAGAAGAGATTAAAAACATAAGAAAAGAACAAGTTGTTAAATTTGTAAAAAGTATTTTGGGGCCTCATGCTGGGAAGATTGCTGGGAGAGGGGAGCTATTTGGGCATAAGCAGGGCTAAGACTGACGGTTAGGAGCTGTCAGCATTACAAGTCATGATGCCCAGGGAACTGGTATGAACTTTCATCCTAATTGATTCGTGCCTATATTAAAAATGTCAGATATCTGGGGTGAGGCCTTATGGTGGGGATCTCTATGAAATGGTGATAATTTAAGTGAAATAGTGAAAGAATAGTGGCCGTGAGACTTCTGTCCAGTTGGAAGCAAGATCCCAGCAGAAGGGTAATGATGGTGTGGGAGGGTGTCAAGGTTAGCTGCTGACAAGGACTACGGTGACTGTCAAGACCCCAGTCAAAAGGGTTTGAGGTTAGAGGCGCCTGGGTGGCTCAGTTGGGTGAGTGTCCCACTTCAGCTCAGGTCATGATCTCGTGGCTTAAGCCCCTCAGGGGGCTCACTGCTGTCAGTGAAGAGCCTGGATCCTCTTTCCCACTTCTTCTCTGCTTCTCCCCTGTTCATGCCCTCTCTCTCTCAAAAATAAATTGAAAACATTAAAAAAGAAAAAAAGGGCTTGAGTTTAGGACCAGATGTATATCTAGGAGAAAAATGGATTACCAAATAAATTGGGAAAGAAGTCCTATAATGCAGATTAGGCATGCATGAAGAATATAGGGAGCAGGGAAGATGAAGGTCAGGGTTTGAAGTATAGGTGCCCTGGATGCCAGACTTAGAATAACAAGACTAATTCCAGACCCAATGTACGATAGGAGTTAGGTTTCCAATATGTTACCGGGTTTGGTTCAGACTTGGTCAGAACTGGAGCAAATTTAGGACCTGAAACTGGGTGAGGTTCCATGAGGCAGGCACTGATAAATCTGACTGTATCTATCTATCTATCTATCTATCTATCTATCTATCTATCTATCTATCTATCATCTATCTATCTGCATTATTATTTGATAATCAAGCAATTGTCATCCTCTATACTAGAAAATGTCATGCAAAAGATTTTTCATTACTTTATATGACTTCTATTTAAATGAATGCAACATCTCAATGAACAGATTAATGATAAACCCATCCAATTCTTTGCTATCTATCTCCCACTGTCATTATAATTTCTTTTAAAGTTTCATGGAGAGAAGCACTTTCTCCTGTGCTGACAGAGTACTTCTTGAGGAGAGACTTTTCAGTAAAAAAATTCAATTAAAAATTTCATTTAGAGTGTTTGGAATGTTTAGGATGTTTTGTTTGAGACATAGAATCCCATTCAGCCTTGTCCCCACCCTGCCTGCCAGGCTGTTACTCACCTATAGGGTTAGTCTGGAAAGGCCCTGGCAAGAGCTCCTCCTTTCTGGAAAGAGCCTGCAGCTTCTGGACTCCTAGGGTTGGGGATTTGCTTCTGAGAACTACAGAGTCTTTCTGATCCTTAGTCAGACCTCTTGGGAACTGTGCTGCCAGACTGCCTGTGAGTTTCCAGAAACTCCTGGGCCTTTTGACTCAAATGGCTCCTTGTTCTCCCTCCTGCTTTCCACAGAGCCCCTCTCTTCCTCAGCACACCCTTCCATGGTCTCCAGCTCTTGGCGCCTGCTTTAGAGTGGCTTTCAGTATGCTGTTCAGTGACATGCTAGTGACAACACTAGCAGTACTTTGTGGCAATTGTCCAAAGTTGAAAGATCTGTTTCCTGTAAAATAAAAATAAAGTTCCTAGATTCTGTGTTTGACTTTGAGGGCAGAGAGGAGGCGAAGGAAAGCTGGTTTATGGAGTGGTCTAAAATTCCAAAGTGTATTACAAGATGCATCTCATCTTGAGAAACTCTTTTGGAGAGATTGGTTAAGGAAACTTTAGGTTAGTTGGAAAAAGAAAAGTGTAGAAATCTGCATACTGTTCTCTATTATGGAAGCTCATAATTCTTAGGAGCATGTTTATAGTTCTAAGAAGTTTTAATTTTTTTTAAATGTTTTATTTATTTCTGGGAGAGAGAGAGAGACAGCGTGAGCAGGGGAGGGTCAGAGAGAGAGGGAGGTACAGAATCTGAAACAGTCCGAAGGCTCTGAGCTAGCTGTCAGCACAGAGCCTGATGCAGGGCTCGAACCCACAAATTGTGAGATCATGACCTGAGCCGAAGTTGGATGCTTAACTGACTGAGCCACCCATGCGTCCCTATAATTCTAAGATGTCTTATAGTAAAGAAACTTATTTAATTTGGATTAATTAGTATTTTCTAGACTTTTTGATCTCCATAATATTTTTAATTATAATTTTTAATGTTTATTTATTTTTGAGAGAGACAGAGAGAGAGAAAGAGAGAGATAGAAAGAGAGAGACACACAGACAGAGACAGAGCATGAGAGGAAGAGGGGCAGAGAGAGAGAGGGAGACACAGAATCCGAAGTAGGCTCTAGGCTCTGAGCTATCAGTACAGAGCCGATGTGGAGCTGGAACTCACACACCCGTGAGATCATGACCTGAGCCAAAATCAAGAGTGGGATACTTAACAGACTGAGTCACCCTTGGCACCCCATAAAGTACTTTTTAAATTCTGCTTTTTTTACTTAACATAGCATCATTCATATTCTCCAGATTGTTATATTCACACATATTATTTATAGCTTCAGAAGGAATATATACTTGTTAGCCAGCTCTGGAAGGGCAATATATTCACAATGGGATGAGACCATTGTGTAAGCGGTTTTCTTTTTTGTTTCGAAAACCTGCAAGTTGGGGTGCTTAGGTGGCTCTGTGTTAAGTGTCTGACTTTGGCTCAGGTCATGATCTCACGGTTTGTGAGTTTGAGCTCTGCATTGGGCTCTGGGCTGACAGTGCAGAGCCTGCTTCTCTCTCTCTCTCTCTCTCTCTCTCAAAAAGAAAGAAATAAACTTAAAAAAAAAAAAACCCTGCAAGTTTATTGCTGTAGTGATTTAGGGTTAAGTTAGCTCACTACATTTATGTGAAAGTAACTACTTTCATAATATATATAATAATATAATAAATACCTATATAAATAATAAATATAATAATTCTGTTGAAGGCATCCTCAGCTTTTCCTCTTAGTTAACACAATCATCTGAATTTCTCTCCCCCTCCCCAACTCTAGGGGAGGTAGTCAAGGCATCATTACATTTTATGACCCCATTTATGGAAATGAAACATATTAAAGAGCTTAAGTGACTTTGTAGTTTTAAAACAAGTAGTAGCCCCACTACAGCACTCTTGATTCTTCTTTGTGGACTGTAGTACTATGGCATTGGTTTGCCTGGCATCTTTTCTTTCATTTTCCTTTGTAACAGATTCTAGTCCTCTTTTGCCTGGTCTATCATGGAACCCATTCACTCGGACAAAGTATTTCATTCAGAGGTGACAACATCCAAGTGATTATAATTCTTCTCTGGGATTATTAATTTATGGAAGTCGGGGCTGCCAATGTAAGAAGATGTGAAATTGGTGCTATCTGGGCAGCTATTTATCCTGCCAGCTGGGAGAAGGTGTGTCTTCAGCTAAAAAGAATAATGCTGAACAGATATGAGAAGTGGAAGGAGAGACACAGAGCTGATATCTTGGTTCCTAGAACTTTTCATTCAGTTTTGTGAATTACTCTGGTGTATTTTCCACTACTATGAGGCAATAAACTTAAACTTGCTTAGCTAGGTTTAATTGTGTCTTTGTAACTTGCCGCCAGTAAAGTCCTAATTAATTTAGTTCCTGTAATGATAGATAAGACATTTATCAACGACCAGTGAAAAGCACCCTCACTAGATATGGTTAAAAGACTCAGTTCCCAGTAAAAACATAAGGCTATGAAAATGAGACAACTTGGGGCGCCTGGGTGGCTTAGTCGGTTAAGCGTCCGACTTTTGCTTAGGTCATGATCTCGTGGTTCATGGGTTCGGGCCCCGCGTCAAGCTCTGTGCTGACTGCCAGCTCAGAGCCTGGAGCCTGTTTCAGTCTGTGACTCCCTCTCTCTCTGACCCTCCCCTGCTTACACTGTCTCTCTCTCTCCTAGAAGTAAATAAAACATAAAAAAAAATTAAAAAAAAAAAAAAAGAAAATGAGACGACATACACATTCTGCCAAATTAGGCAGAAATTGGGCATTTTAATTTCTGTTGAAAACTGGTTAATATTTGAAGAATCTAGGCCCACTGTAATCAATAGTGTAGGTATTTCCTAAAGTGTAGTGTTGTAGTCAATATGCCTGTAGTTCATTTGAGGGTGTGCTAGCCTAAAATGCAAGAGGCTGGGATCAGAAAGTGAGAAAATGGTAAGAACTTAGTTCAAGATCAATCATGATTTCTTAGGAATTAAGCAAAATGGATAAAGAAGAGTTGAGAGATATAAGGACGAATGGCTGCCACATTTCCATACCCTTTAAAAAATATTTTTGCAAACCTGATATGTTAGATCGCTTGTAGTTGTCTACAGTTCCATTATTTTTATTTTTTAAAAAATATTTATTTACTTTTGAGAGAGAGAGTGCAAGCAAGCATGGGGGAAGGGCAAAGAAGGATGAAGACAGAAGATCATGCCCTATGAGTGCAGAAATGGACATGGGGTTCAAACTCACGAATGGTGAAATTATGATCTGAGCTGAAGTTGATGCTTAACTGACTGAGCCACCTAGGTGCCCCTCCACTATTTTTAGGGAAGTAAAAACTATTAACAGATGAACAAAAAGTTCTGGGGTGCAACATGGTTACCTTAGTGTTTTTAATTGCATTTACACTTTATTTGGATTGATAGAATCATCCATAATTAATTCTGTTGGTGAGGGTAGGAGGATGGTCTAATTTGAATAAAAAACCTGCATTTGTTATATCATTGTCAAATAAGTAATATAATCTTGAAGGGATCTCAGCCGAAACTTTATCTTGCAGGCATTTTTCAAAAAAGAAAATATTTACATTTAAAATATTAACATTCTGTCAGAGAAAAATGAAATGCAGATAAAATGCCTTAGTATTTCAATGTTAATAAAGTATATATTCATCACAATAGCTGTATATTTCCTATTCAATATAGTAATGCAAAATCTAGATCTGAGACATGGAAATATTCTCATGATGGAACAGTTTTGCAAGAAAAGTGATTTCATTAGGGCAAACGATGTTAATAGCATGCGTTAATATTTTATTTTAAATAATTGTGTGGTTATCCTTTTAGTAACATATGGGTTCCCTAGCACTTTTGTTTTATAGCCTCATCCTTAAAAATTCCAGTGGCTTGTTTTCTTGTATTTTCCTTAATTGTGATCTTAAACAGATCTTCAGTTTTAAATCTGCCAGTTGTTCTAATACAGATGCATAAATACATTTTCTCCAGTTGGTTATTTATTCAAAGACAGCTTGTTTGTGGATACCGTCAGGCCATCTGCATTTTATTGGATCTAATTTTTAGTAATAAAGACCTCCCACATTATAGATTCTTTCCAGTCTAAATTAGCCTGTGTGGGAAGCAAAAGAACCATCAGTCAGGGAGAAAAAGTGAATCCATATGGCGCTGATGTGTCTGTTTCCCTGACTACAATGATGAAAGAGGTTGAATATAGACAGTGCCCCCAGCAGATCCCTGTTTCTTCCTCAAAAGTTTGCTTGGGATCAGTCCCATCTCAGTATCTTTGAGCCAGTCCGGTTCATCCATGCATCAAGCCATAGACACCTAACTGAAATTTTGAGGGCACATTCTCCTTTGCCTTTAATTTTCCTCTATTTCTCTTGCATGTATGCCCAGTCCCTGGCTCTTGCAATTCTCCTTCCATTTTGGGGCTCACCTTGCCTTTTGGACTTGCTGGATTTTGGAATCCCTGGTCCAATACTAAGGACTTGGGTTCATGTTTTCACATAATCTCTATGACATGGAGAAATCTTAAAAAAAAAAAATCTGCATGTGTCAAAAAGTAGTCAAAAGGGGCATCTTGGTGGCTCAGTCAGTTGAGTGTCTGACTGTGGCTCAGGTCATGATCTCACGGTTTATGAGTTGGAGCCCCACATCTGGCTTGCTGCTGTCAGCCTGTCAACGCAGAGTCTGCTTTGATACTCTGTCCCTGTCTCTTTCTGCCCCTCCTCCACCCATGCTCTCTCAAAAAATAAAATGTTAACAACAAAAAAAAAGTAGTCAAAAATTTTATTCCTGCTTTTAAAAAGTGACAAACCAAACTTGGTAATAGAACTTGAATAGGGAGCAGATCTTTACTTTTACAAGTTATACTACTTCACTGTGCAGAGAAACAGAGAGGAATTGGAGCTTTTCTTTCAATTGACACCCAATATCTGGAACAGTTCATTTCTCCTGGTCATTTTTACCCATGGGCATAGTATATTCTTTACTATCAGTGTTATCTCCCTTAGCACAAACCAAGAAAACCCTATTATTTCAGTCTCTCATCAACTCTGAATCTCTGCCAATGAGGAGATACTGTGTCTTCAAATACTGCTATGTTATGTTGATTTAAGTTTTGGGGTGAGTTTAAATTTAGTTTAACAAGTTTCCTAGTTTCAGGGTGAGGCAACCTGATGATTTATCCTTAAAAATCCTATTGTTTAGTGTAGTGGGTAGGATTGTGTCTTCCCTCTCTCAAAAAGAAGAAAAACAATGCTGCTATGTTCAAGTTTCTAATGTCTGGTACCTGTGAATATGACCTTATTTGGAAATAGAGTCTTTGCAGATGAAATAAAGTAAATATGAGGCTATACTGGATTCGTTTTAGACTCAAATCCAATGACTGGTGGCCTTATAAGAAGAGGGACATTTGGACATGAACATACTTCATACCCTGTGATGATGAAGGCAGAGATTCCAGTGATGTGTCTATAAGCCAAGAAAGACCAAAGATGGTTGGCAAACGCCAGAAGCTACAAAGAGGTAGGGAAGGCTTTTTCCTGGAGTATTGAGAGAAAGCACGGCCCTGTGGACACCTTGGCTTTGGATATCTAGCCTCTAAAACTGGGAGAGAATAAAATTGTTGTTTTAAGCCATTTAGTTTGTGGTAACCCGTTATGAATTTCTCATCAGTGAAAGGGGGCTTTGCTCACCAGATGATCTCTGAAGTCAGTTCACTTGTAATACTTTATGCTTCCAAATCTGTAACATATTCTGATGTTTCCTTAATTGTCTAGCTTGTTTAAACTGTATAGAAAGTCATTTATGGATTTAATGTCTCCTCCTCTTCCGGTCCCTCTCACCCACCTCCAAAAGGGAGAAGTGTGTGAAACTAGAGTATTGTATTCTGCAGGAGAAGCTTCATTTCAGGTGTACGGAGTTGAAGGGCAAAGTATCTCTCAGCTTAGGTGTTAGTCAAATCTCCTCTTTGGCAAGCATGTTTGAATAAAAGAATAAGCACTGATGTCTGTCCATGGACTTATCAACCTAGCAGTATAGTGGAATAGAGGAAATTTAACGTGGATTAGAATCTGGGCCTCATCATACTCCCTGAGTAGGCAGTTTAAACTCTCTAAATCTGTTTCCTTACTCTTAAAATAGCTATAACGATACCGGCTTTATCGGGTTTGTTGAGAAGCTGACATGAAACAGAATGCTGTTTATACATTTTTTAAAGTGGCTGGTGTGGTGCACTTAACAACGTTACTTGCTTACAAAACTCTCGCTTACAGAAAGGATAGTGAAAGCATCCGGGATCCCCGTTTCCGAATTCCCCTTTTCCGCGGTCGGGAACCAAGCACCCAACCCCTCAGGGCGCTCGGCTGCCGCGGGTAGTTTTGCAGTAAGGAACCCGGCGCGCCGAGGGAAGGTGGGCGGAGCGGCGCCGGCGGAAGCGCTCTCGCGCCACTGTCAGCTGCGCCGGAAGTTCCTGGCCGGGCCTGGCAGTAACCTTGGGGTCTTCACCTACTCCGCCGCCGCCGCCACGGTGGGCTGCGCGAGTCCCAGACTCAGCCGGGGCAGGCCTGGTAGCAGCTAGGTGACGCCGGGGTTGCCAGGAGGACGCCGAGCGCCGTGGGGACCAGGAACCGCGGGCGCAGGACCGCCCAGCCGACATGTCTCTAGTGGCGGAAGCCTTCGTCTCGCAGATCGCAGGTAGCGCGCGTGGCCGCGGGCTGCGGGTGGAGGCGGGGGCGGCGCGGGACAGTCGCGGGGAGCAGCGTGCGGGTGAGGGCTGCAGCTTTGCCTCAGCCTTGCGGTATTAGATGCAGAACCCAGACCTGGGGATAGAGGCGGGCACGGAGTACCAGCCTCGTTTTACGGATGAGAAAACTGAGGAGGGGACACTTGGCCAAGGTCACCCAGCAGGGGCAGGAATACCGCCTTCTTTCTCGTGAGAGTACTTTGGTTCCCCTCCAGTTGGGTCACGAAGGGCCAGGGTACGTGAACCATGTCGTGGGTTGGCATGAGGGGGCGTGGCTGCAGGGGCCAGGTATTATAAGGCTTCATTCAGTCTGAGAGTGGGGTTAGCCTTCCTCGTTGGACCTGAAGTTCTAGGTGATTGTCACTAACGAGTTGCCCTTGTTACATAATGCTATTGAAGGACCACCGAAGTTCTTGCTTTCTCTCCCAGCAACACAGTATTGCCATTTGCTAGGTCTGTAGCAAAAAGTCAAAAAGTCATCTACAAATATTTTAATCTTTGCTATTTATTTGTTTTATTTTTGAGAGAGAGAGAGGGCGAGCGAGCATGAGCAGGGGAGGGGCAAAGAGAGAGGGAGACACAGAATCAGAAGCAGGCTCCAGGCTCTGAGCTGTCAGCACAGAGCCCAACGCCGGGCTCGAACTCACGAGCTGTGAGATCATGACCTGAGCAGAGGTCAGAGGTTAACTGACTGAGCCACCCAGGTGCCCCTACATATATTTTTTAGAAACACCTTTGATTTGATGGATTGAATGTAGTTGATGTAAATAGATTTATGTTTTCTCTTTTCGAGGTTCTTATTTACTGTAGTGAAAAATATTGTTGAGGAAGTGAGGAGACTAGACATAGGTATTGTAGGTGTGTATTGATGGGGTAGTTAATCTTTCAGTGTAGTTAATCCAACTTCCCAGCAGTATTTTCAACCTGAGTAAAGAGACAGTTACCAGGATAAATAGGCACATTTAAAATGGAGTCATATTTTGGAAATGGAAAGAACTGAATGTGTCAAACGTTTTTTATTGCACTGCATTTGTGTGAACATACTTTTTTTTCCTTTTTCACTTAAATACATTGATTTCTTGCAGAGAGGGAAGCTGTCACTAGATTACAAGCTTCACGAAAGTAGGGATCTACTTGTTTTGTCCCCCATTGTATCCTGAACACCTGTAGGTTGGTGCTTAATAGAATTTGTGACCTGAATGAGTGAATAATCTTAAGATTTCAAGCAATGATTATTTCTTTTTTTTTTTTTTTTTTACCATTATGTTAAATAAAAAGTTAGATCATTGACCTAATTTCCATTTCTGGCATGTTAAAAAAAATCGACCATTTCATATTGTATGCTGATACTGGTATGCTGTAGGCTTGTATCCCAATATGTGATTTCTTCTAAAGAAAAAATGATAAGTATCTTTTCATAATCTTTCAATGAGTTTGGAATTTTGTTTCAGTTAGTAAAATTTAAGAATTTCTAGGAATTTTAATCTGTCACCTTAGCTATTTGCAATGCTCTACTGTTACTCTAGAAGGAGGCATTTAAAGATGGATAATTCAATAAATGGTGTTGACACAGTTCCTAAGTCATAACACCACAAGAGTAAGTTCCAAATGAATTAAAGATTTAAATGTAACATAAGGACAAAAGCCAAACTGTAATAAAATACTTAGAAAATATAGGAGATAATTTCAATAATCTTGGGTAGCTGAGGAAGCCTAAGCAAGACACAGGATCCAAAATCCTTGGGAGAAAAAAATTGGCAGATTTGATTGCAGAAAAATTTAAAAAGCTTTATGTGATAAAAGATGTAAGTTTTACAAACTAATGATAGTATCAGTAGAATCAAGGGTAAAGGATAGGAACAGGCAGTTCACAAAAGAGAAATGCAAATGGACATTGAACGTACGAATAGATGCTCTCTGTCAATGAAAGTAGATAATTTTCCATCTCGTGAGATGCAGAAAAATGAAGATGGTAATTTCTAGTACTAACAAAGGCATGGGGGGAAAGCATCTACCCTCAAACTCTTGGTGAACCTATAAATTATTACTACATCTTGGGAACTTAATATAGCAATATTTATTAAAATACCATCCTTTGATCCAGAAACTTTTCAGGCAATTAATTTATCTGATAAAAAATATATATTATTTAAAGCAGTATACAGCAGTATTCATTATAGCATTAATTTCAATAGCCAAAATCCAGAAATGTCCTAACTGTATGCCAGATTATGGTATGCCCGCATTATTGCAAATACTAGAAATGAAGAGACACACCTGTTAAATATATTGGCTTGAAATTTAAGATTATCTTAAATAAAATCAAGTTGTATAATATGTATACTGTATGAACCCCATTGTTAAATAAACCCTATATAAACATGTATATGTTTATGTAAGCACAGAAAAACAGAATATTCAATTAATTTTAACTTGTAATTTCAGAGTAATAAGGGTAGGAGTTGGTGGAGGGTGGAGGAGCTACATTTTCAATTGTTTGAATTGTTACAGTGAGAATATTTTACTTGTGTAATTTAAACAAATTAAAAAAATTTAAAAGATTGTATTTGGGTGAGTAGTGAAATAAGGGTGACCAAAATTATGATTTATGTGAAACCCTGTGTTTGACTTGCAAGCGACTTTTAGGTGTGACTCAAATTCAACAATTATTGAGAATATTCTGTTTCTGGCAATAATATAGTTTTCATGGAAAACATCAACGTCAAGAGCTTAGCAGTACATATCTATATAATCCTATTATAAATACAATAAGTAGTTGTGAATCTGGTTTTGTAGTTGAGAGCTTTAATTTTTAGTGTATTTAATAGCATGCTTATTCTTCTTCCTTTCAGTGGGTATGAGCCAACATACTGATACTTTTTTTTTTTTTTAATTTTTTAATGTCTTATGAGAGACAGAGACAGAGAGCGAGGGGGGTGGGGAGCAGGGACAGAGGGAGACACAGAATCTGAAGCAGGCTCCAGTCTCTGAGCTAGCTGTCAGCACAGATCCTGACGTGGGGCTCGAACCCACGGACTGTGAGATCATGACCTGAGCTGAAGTCAGATGCTTAACGGACTGAGCCACCCAAGAGCCCCTGATACTTCTTTAAGAAACACTTAAAGGTGTTTTGTATCTATCTGTGATATTCTTGAGAGCCTTATTATTGTTTAAAATGTAAAAAAAAATGTTTATTGGGGAGCCTGGGTGGCTTAGTCGGTTAAGGTCATGATATCGCAGTTCGTGGGTTCGAGCCCCGTGTCAGGCTCTGTGCTGCCTGCCAGCTCAGAACCTGGAGCCTGTTTCAGAGTCTGTGTCTCCCTCTCTCTCTCTGACCCTCCCCTGCTCATGCTGTCTCTCTCTCTCTCTCCTAGAAATAAATAAAAATATTAAAAAAAATGTTTATTTAGTTTGGAGAGGGGGGAGGGCAGGGAGGGGCAGAGAGAGAGGGAGACATAGAATCCGAAGCAGGCTTCAGGCTCAGCTGTCAGCACAGAGCCCGACGTGAGGCTTGAACCTCCCCTCCCAACTTTGAGATCATGACCTGAACCAAAGTGGGACTCCTAAATGACTGAGCCACTTAGGTGCCCTACTGTTATTTTCTTAAAATGCAAATATGACTCTCGTTTTTACATCTTCAATTTTAGTTCCATATTGTTAGGTGGAGTGAAGCATTTAAGACCTGTCATAAGTTAGTCCATCTCTTCAGCCTTATCTCTTGTCACTCTTAAATTCTCACCTTTCTGAACTATTTGTAGAGTTCATTCTTGGCATGTGTTGTCCTCTGCTTGAAATGCCTACTTTGCTTATGTAACTCTTGTTTGTCCCTTAAGACTCCGAGCACATTTTAACCTGTAAATCTATCTTATATTTTTTCCTGTCTAATGGGAACTACTCATTTTCCCCCTTTTTTTCTGATAATAATTATGATACATGGCCTTCTAGACAATGAAATAATCCAAACAAATATGAAGAATGAAGTAAAAATCACCTAAAATTGTAACACCGAGATTAAGACTTTAAAGTTTCACCCTCATCATTAAAACTTTGGTGAGGAGAGTTATCTTCTTTTCTGCTCCTAAATTAAAAAACAAATGAAACATAAATTATAGAATATACATACTTTTTTGTAACCTGTTTTGTCATATTATTGTTGAGATCTGGTTCCACGTCTGCAAATGGAATTATTCATCATTGTTTCCAGTGGTTATATAGTACTTCATGAAGAAATCATAACTTACCCATTCTTATTTTGGTTGGTAGTTAGGGTGTTGTATTAGTTCAGCCAGAGAAGCAGAAGCTGTGGGATTTTGATCTCTAGCTCTGCCTTTGGCTTTAGCTCTAAGCTTTATGTTTGTGTGTCTACACACATATGCATGCACACACACACACACGGAATTGGCTTATGCTGTGGTGGGGGTGGGCCAACTGAGGACCATGTTCACAAGGCAGATATCCAGGAATGGGAGATCTAGGAAGAAGAAAGGGCACATACTGCAGGGGCTGCTTGCAGTGTCTGAACCCATAGACCCTCTCTTTAAAGAGCCCACCCAAGGTGATCCCCCCCTTTTTTTTTTTTAATTTTTAAACATTCATTTTTGAGAGACAGAGACAGAGCATGGGTGTGGGAGGGGCACACACACACACACACACACACACACACACAATCCAAAGCACAGAGCCTGACGTGGGGCTGGAACCCATGAACTGTGAGATCGTGACCTGAAGTCGGACGCTTAACTGACTGAGCCACCAGGCACCCCATTCCCCTTTTAATTAATGTAAAGTTAATCTCATTAGGGACTTTGTTATCTGCAAAATCCCTTCACAGTAGCATGTAATTTAGTGTTCAGCTAACTGGGAGAAGGAGTTTATATGTTACAAGATGACTTTTGCTTCTCTTTTGTCTTCCAGAGTCTGCTAGAAAATATCCCTTGCTACTTTTCTTTATCAGTAATAGTAGAAAGAGAATTCTGGTAAATGTAGTTAAGTTGGTATATCCTAAAGCCATCACTGGTATATATGATTTTTCTCTGATGTAAGCAGTGCTTTTATAGATATTTTGTGTATCTCCTGTGTAGTTTCTTTGGATAAATTTCTTAAAGTGGAAGGAGATTTTTTTAAAAATAGTTTGTTGTCCAGTTGGTTTACATGTAACACCCAGTGCTCATCCCAACAAGTGCCCTCCCCCATGCCCATCACCCCTTAAAGTGGAAGGGGATTTTGAATTGTTCCTGTTACTTAGTAATATGGTAAGGAAGGGTAAGTTATAATTTTTAATTTTAATTTTTTTAATTTTTAATTTTTGAATTAATAGGTTGGATCTCTAGATGATGATATGCTAAATTTAGAACTTCGGAAAAGGGATAAAATTGAATCATTTTCAAAATCTCTTATAACACTTATAACAGTCTGTATTTTCAATATTAATTTGCTTGTATTTTTTGTTTTGTTTTATTTTGTTTTGTTTGTTTAATGGCAGGCTTTTTCAGTACATCCTAGGGGAGGGCTGAGTATCCCCATTTGGGTTGTGTGAGCACATTTGGAGTAGTCACTGGAGCCAAAAGGATGGAGTACTGTGATGGACAGGCCTTCTTGCTTAGCCCTGTGTTAGGACTGGCTTCAGGCTTTAGGGCTCCACAGAGCTACCAGATACACACAAAAGAGGAGAGAGGTGCCAAGCCCTAAGCAGCAGAAATCTCCCACAGTGTCAATCACTTCTTTTTTTTTTAAGATTTTAAGTAATCTCTACACCCAAATTGGGGCTTGGATTTAAAACCCTAAGACCAGGAGTCACATGCCCCACGGACTGAGCCAGTCGGTGCCCCGGCAAGTCAGTCAATCACTTCTTTCACCTTCTTTTACACTTGTGGTTGACTTTGGAGTAAGTCAGACCTGGCTGTTCACTAAATGTGACCTTGGGTAAATTACTTGCCTTTTTAAAGTCTCAGATTTTTTATTTACAAGATGGTGAAGATAATTCAGATTTTTAAAATATGATGAGAAAAGAATAATGTTTAACTTAGCCTTGTATCTGAGGCACTATAATTGTCCTTTTTGAGCCACTGTTTTAGATGATTGATATACATAATTGCTAATATTAACAATTTGATCCTGTTAAAAAAATTTTTTTAATGTTTATTTTATTTTTTTTTGAGAGAGAGAGGGACACAGAAGATCCGAAGTGGGCTCTGCACAGACAGCAGAGAACCCAGTGTGGGGCTTGAACTAAAAAATTGTGAGATCATGACCCAAGCCGAAATTGGATGCTTAACTGACTGAGCCTCGCAGGCACCCTTGATCCTATCTAATAGATATTATTCTTGTTTTATAGATGAGGAAATTGAAGCTCCATTAGGTAATAGAATATAAAGATTAGGAAGTGGGCCATTGGAGTAAGAGAGAACTGAGTTCTAAGCTCAGCTCTTCCTCTTGTTCTGTGATTTTGGGCATACTGTCCTAGGCCACAGTTTCTTTATTTGTAAAAGGGGATAATATGTTTTATAATATATTAAGCACTTAGTTTAGGGTGATATATGGTAATGTTTAATACATGATAGTTTTTGTTACTGCATTTATTGCCTGAGAGCCTTTGAGGATGTTCCATATGTAATGTTAGCCTATTGCCATTTTGGACAGCGGGTTGTCCAAAGTATCTTTATTTTTAGTAACCCTATACCATCTTTCTGAATGACCTTATTACTTCACCAATGCCTTTCTGTATTTTAAGCATATCAGTTAATCTCATCATACTATAATTATTAATCTTTTGAAATCAGTACAGTATCTGTTCTGTTCTTTATTTAGAAGCTCAGTAAACTATATAAAGGATAAAAAAAGAAGACTTTTAATATTTCATTTATCTTTGTGGACATGTGGGTGCTTAATTATTTAAGTTTATTAATAACTTCAGTCTAGCAGTAGCTTTAATTTATAGTAGATCTGTGAAAGTAGTTTTATGGGTTCTATGGAATCCATTTCTGAGCATCTTGAAAGTATATCAAAACAGGCATGTTTATATTTTTTAAAAGGTTTATTTATTTTGAAAGAGAGAGAATGAACATGAGTTGGGGAGGGACAGAGAGAGAGAGAGGGGGAGAGAGAATTCCAAGCAGGCTCCATGCTGTCAGTACAGTGCCCAGTGCGGGGCTCGATCTCACCAACTGTGATATCGTGACCTGTGCCAAAATCAAGAGTTGGGCATTTAACCTAGTGAGCCACGCAGGCACCTTACAACATTTTGTTTTTGTGTCAGCAATGAAGTATTTTCTTTTTTATTTTTATTTGTTTATTTTGTAGTTTATTCATTTTTGATACAGAGACAGAGCACGAGTGGGGGAGGGACAGAGAAAGAGGGAGACACAGAATCTGAAACAGGCTCCAGGCGCTGAGCTGTCAGCATAGAGCCTGATGCGGGGCTCGAACCCGCGAACTGTGAGATGACCTGAGCGGAAGTCGGACGCTTAACCAACTGAGCCACCCAGGCGCCCCAAGTATTTTCTTTTAAAAAAAAAATTTTTTTTTAATGTTTTATTTATTTCTGAGAGAGAGAGAGAGAGAGAGAGAGAGAAAGAAAGAGCGTGAACGGGGGAGGGTCAGAGAGAGAGCAAGATACAGAATCTGAAACAGGCTCCAGGCTCTGAGCTAGCTGTCAGCACAGAGCCCGACGTGGGGCTTGAACCTATGAACGGTAAGATCATGACCTTAGCTGAAGTCGGATGCTTAACCTACTGAGCCACCCAGGTGCCCCTCAGAGGCAGTGTTTTGTCATCTTTTAGAAAACTTTGATATGATGTTAAGATAACTTGAAAGTTCCTGACCTTGAAGTAGTCCATAGTTAATTATAATGTGAGTTTTAATTTTCTTGTAGCTTTATAAACATTCCATGCTCTAAAATGACATAATTTTTGGTTTTTAATTTAAAAGATTTTGGTGATGTGTACCCCGTAAAGATTTCCTAGTCTTGTTTCTGTGAAGACTTTTGAGTTATTAATGTTAGCTTAAGCTTTTCATATTTGAGTGAAATTGGAAAAAAATGATCAAATTTTTTAACATTTTTCAAACATTTTTTGCATTTCTTGATAAGCAGTTATCAAAGGGACTGGGGATACCAAATGGAGATGAGATATTAAATTCAGGCTTCTCATTTTTTTGTTCAATGACAGAAGTAATAATATTCAGCAAATTCAGCTACAGACATTTATGTGTAGAAATATTTGCCTTGCCAGTAAGAGAAATACATGTTTTAATTTTTTATTGCTTTGTAAATGATCCTTACTCTATTCTTGAACACTTTTCTTATTTTTGTATGTTTTATAAATGAATCATGGTTTTGAACTTTTCTACATCAGTAATAAAAATGAAATTTGATTGGTTAGTGATAAAGAGGGTTCTTTTCATAAAAACAATCATTTTGTCATGGCAATTCCCATTAACTGTAACTGCGTTAGCAAAATAGAAACCGTAAAAAGCATTTCATTGTGTTTATACACTTAGCTGTGTTTTTGTGCTGATTATATGTTTTTATCAGCAAAGTTTTATAAAGCAAAGAAGTTTTTTCATGGCTTAATCTGCATTAGGATTTTCAAAAAAGTTTGGTTTATTTATCCCAGGGGATGTAGTATCCTTAGATATTATAATTGAATTGCCCCACACTGTCATATTTCATTACCTGTTCAAACTAGAGCACTGACTAGAACTTCATACAAATAAATTGTATCATTTGTTAGACAGGAAGAGGGCTATCATTACTCCAGCATTTATTTCTGTAAGTTAGTATTGGCAGCTGATGTTTTAATGATCTGGCTTTTTGACCTCCTTTTCTTTTAATTGTTAGCCTTTGCATTATAGCAGACTGCTTTGGCATCATGAATGATAAGTTTGTGATTTTCTTATTTTATAACTTAAAAGAAGATTATATGTCAATAAGAATGTAAAAAGAAAAGCTACTTTCTTTTTTTCATAAGGCATTGTTATCATTGTAATTTTTACTGTTGATCAGTTTGATGAACCTAGTTTGGCTAGTGGATGAGAATTGGTTATGTAATGTTAGGTATTTATGTGGTAGTTTATATTTATTTTTTTTAGTTTATATTGTGAATTATTCTTTTTTTTTAAAATATTTTTTTATTTATTTCTAGGAGAGAGAGAGACAGCGTGAGCAGGGGAGGGTCAGAGAGAGAGGGAGACACAGACTCGGAAACAGGCTCCAGGCTCCGAGCTGGCAGTCAGCACAGAGCCCGACGCGGGGCTCGAACCCACGAACCGCGAGATCATGACCTAAGCGAAAGTCGGACGCTTAACCGACTAAGCCACCCAGGCGCCCCTATATTGTGAATTATTCTTGATGTATTTTCTTCTCAAACAGATTTCCCCTTCTTGTCATATATACTTGTACTGATTCTCCCATACTATCATGTGGTGGCTATTTGGAGAGTGTACAGTAATTTTAATCTTAAGTGTTTAGAAAGGGAGATAATGTCTTCGAAATCATGGAGTGCAGTTTAAAGACAGATATAAAGTATGTTTCATTATTTACTGTTATTGGAAGTAAATGGCTTTACTAGTCTGCTTTTTGTGAAAAGATTATAGTAAGCTTTGAGTTTAGCTAGCCTACTTAAATCATTTTCCTCTTGGATTCTTTTTTTCCTCATGTCCTAAGTAATGTAGTAACTGCCAACAGACCAGAGTTTCGGATGGCGGTAAGCCATTGTAGTCACTGGGTTCCAGATTCTGAGAACTGGCAGTCAAGGAGCAGAAATGTGGTCAGGAAGCTGGAGAGTGAGATTTCAGGAAGGTAAAGTTTCAAGGTAATGGATTAATAAAATGGAACTGATTAGAGGGAAGGTGTAAATATCAAAATCCATGTCTGAAGGAGGAAAGTGGGATTTATAATGCGACATGGTCAGGAGTCTGATTTAGATGAACAGAGGGAATTCTGAGGCTTCAGATGGATTAATATAGAAGGCTGTCTTTAATGATAGATCTGTAACTAATAGTAACTATCAAAACTGTAACTATTCAGTTGCTATTGTAGTATACAAACCACACCACAATTTAGGGATGTAAAACAGCCATTTTATTATGTTCATGAATCCTATGGGTAGGATAATGCAGACAGGCCACTGGAGAGATTGCTTGCGTCTACCTCACAGTATCTGGATACACAGCTGGAAAGACTCAAAGGCTAGGGGTGAACCAACACTTGGGGGCTAGAAACATCTAGGAGCATCATCACTCACATGTCTAAGAATTGCTGACTAGGAACTCAGCTGTGATTGTCTTCTGGAATATTTATATATGGTGTCTCCATGTGGTCTGGGCTTCCTCAGAGTCTGAAGGCCATAGAGAGGTTAGACATTTTACTCAGCTCTCCAAAGGCATGTGTTCAAGCTACCAAAGGAGAAGGTGCATCACCTTTTATGACTCTGCCTTGGAAGTCTTGAAGCATCACTTCTATCTTATTCTTGTCGGTCACAACAGTTACAAGTCTGCCCAGATTCAAGGGAAGGTATTTAGATTTTATCTTTTGATAGGGGGATGGGGTAGGTGGGGGCATTGGTGAGGTTCTAAAAGAGCTTCTAGCACAGGATGTATTGTGGCTGTCTTTAAGAAATCTAATATGCCACGGGAAACAAGGCAATGATACACTGGTGCACAGGGGTCAGTGGAGTCTGTTTTAATTAAATCTGGGAACTGGCTAGTCCCCTTCATGAACTGATAGAGGTTCTAAAATGAGGTGGGGGTGGATGGGACGTGGGTGTGGGTAGAATGGTGTGTAAAGGTGGTAGGGTGCACATGACAATCAGTTATCTGTGGAGCTTTCTAAAATAAGCCAGGCTTGCATTGCATGGCATTTCACTTGCACACAGGTTCCCTTTTTTTTCTCACCAAAAGTCTGTTATATGTGAAGGCTAAGGATAGATCTAGAGCGAGGATTTTTTTTTTTTTTTTTTACAAATAGTTTATTGTCAAATTAGTTTCCACATAACACCCAGTGCTCATCCCCACAAGTGCCCTCCTCCATGCCCACCCCTCCTCCCCCACATCCACCAGTCCTCAGTTTTTGTCAGCATTCAAGAGTCTCTCATGGTTTGCCTCTCCCCTTTCCCCCACCATTTCCGCCCTTCTTCTCCCCCTTGGTCCTCTGTTAAGTTCCTCCTAATCCTCCTATACGTGCACACATATGATATTTGTCTTTCTCTGCCTGACTTATTTCGCTCAGCATAACACCCTCAAGGTCCATCCATGTTGCTACACATGGCCAGATTTCATTGTTTCTCATTGCCATGTAGTATTCCATGGTATAGATAAACCACATCTTCTTGATCCATTCATCTGTTGATGGACACTTAGGCTCTTTCCATGTTTTAGCTATTGTGGAGAGTGCTGCTATGAACATTGGGGTACATGTGCTAGAGCGAGGATATTTTTAAAACCTCCATAGATGATTGGGTTTTGCACCCCAGGAATCATTAAACAATTTGGAGAGAAAATGAGTTTATGAGTTTTTACTGTTGAATTTAGTACACATTTTTGTTGAGATGTTATTCCTTAATTTTGTTTGATGGTTTTATTTCCAGAGTTGAAGCAACTTTTTGCTGTCAGATATCTTTCAGGCTTTAGATAGCAAAAGACCTGCTTGATTTCCTACAGAATATATTTGTTAGGTTGAGTACTTAATTTGTGCTAGGTCCTCTGCTAGTTGTTGGATTACAGAGAAGAGCAAAAATAGTTTTTACCTTTGATGAACTTACATTCTTATGCAGGACACATCCATTGAAATGGATAATTCCTTCCTTCCTTCCTTCCTTCGTTCCTTCCTTTGTTCCTTCCTTAGTTCCTTCCTTCCTTCCTTCCTTCGTTCCTTCGTTCCTTCCTTACTTTCCAATTTTAGAGAGAGCTTGAGTGGGAGAGAGGGAGAGAATCTTAGAACCTGCTAAGCAGGTTTCATGCTCAGCACAGAGCCCAGTGGGATACTTGATCCCACAACCTCGGAATCGTGACCTGAGCTGAAATCAGGAATCAGATGCTCAACCAACTCAGCCACCCAGACACCCCTGAAACAGATAATTTCAATATAGTAGTGTATCTGTTTTTTTTAAATGTCTATTTATTTTAAGAGACCAAGAGAAAGAGAGTGTGTGTGTGAGCTGGGGAGGGGCAGAGGGAGAGAGAATCTGCACTGACAGCGCAGAGTCTGGTGTGGGGCTTGATCTCACCAACTGAGATCATGACTGGAGCCGAGATCAAGTGTTGGAGGTTTACCCAGCTGAGCCACCCAGGTGCCCCAGATGACCATTTTTAAAAAGAGAATTCCAATCCTGAGTTCTAGCTATAAGGTTCATGTCTATTTATGATCACAGGTAGTTGACCTGCTTTTTATTGGAAATTAATGACAAATGGCTGATTATTTTTATAATGTGACAAAGTCTAAACATGACTATTTGGATGATGAAGCATGTACTTACTAAGAAAGAATGGAAGGTTTTAAATTTAACTTGTATTCACTTTAGCTTCAGTTATTGGCGTGTTGATGCTGTGAATTAGTTTTCTTGACCCTTGTTAATCTCCAGAAGTTTGTTAGTTTTATGAAATTGATTTTTGAATGCCATTTTGAAATTGATCTCCAGTTTCACATAGATAGATTTAGATGGTTCATGTTCAAGTCTCATAATGACTAACTTAATTTTACTTTCCTTATTGATTACATTTAATGGAAAAACTATCATTTGACCACTTTGGTTCCAAAATAAGTGATGCTTCTGTTCATTAATCTTAAAGGCTTACTCTGGAACACTGTAAAATTGCAACATGTTATTAAGGCGTGTTTTAAAACATGGCTTTAAGCCATATGCGCAAATATTTAAGTAGAATAAGATGGGCAGAAATCTTGAATAAAATTAATCTACACAGAGCCTCTCTACCACATTCTCCGAGGCAAATTAATGAAAGAGGTGAAAAGAACTTGATCTTTGATCAGGTGCACTCTGTGTCCCAGGGACAGTCATTTTTTTGGTGGTAATTACAGACCATCTGCATCAGATTTACTGGGAGTGCTTGTGGCACATTTGCATTCTTGGTCCTCATCTCTGTATGGTATCAGAATCTCGGAGTTTAGGGTCTGGTGGAAATACATAATTTTATGAAGCTCCACAGATGATTCTTACATACTAAGGGCTAAGAACCACTGTTGTAAGATGATTATAGTTGCTTTAATTGTAATATTTAGTTATTATCCAAGAATGTTTATTTGTGGGCTGTGTTGTTAGCTAATACAATTGTGTGTCCACTGACTGGAGCCAGACTACCTGGGGTCACATCCTGGCTCTTGTCACTTATAAACACTGTGACTTTGGGTAAATTACATATGCTTGTGTCTCAGTTTTCTTATTGTAAATTAGGGATAATAATAATAGTATCTACTTCATAAAGTTGTGAGATAGTTAACATGTCAGGCACTTAAGTGCACAATAGACTCACTAAGAGTCTTAAAATTTTCTGTTTACCTCAACTTAATTGAAGTATAGTTTACACACCCTTTAAAGTGTACAATTCAGTGATTTTTTAAAATACTTATTTAATTTGAGAGAGAGCGAGCGTGAGCAGGAGAGGAGTAGCGAGGGTGAGAAAGAATCCCAACCTAAGCAGGCTCTGCATTGCCAGCACAGAGCCCGATGTGGGGCTCGAACTCACAAACTGTGAGACCATGACCTTGAGTCAAAAGCAAGAGTCAGATGCTTGAACAACTGAGCTAGGTGCCCCTCAGTGATTTTTTTTTTTAGAAAGATATTTACAGAGTTGTGATTATTACCACAATCTAATTGTAGACCATTTCCATTACTCCCAAAAGAAAGAAATCCCTTGCCCATTTATAATCACTTCCTATTTCTAGCCTCAATAAACCATTAATCTACTCCCTATCTCTGTAGATTGGCCTGTTCTGAACATTTCATATAAATGGAGTAATACAATTTGTTTTCTTTAGTGACTAGCTTCTTTCACTCGGCATAATTCTTTTGAAGTTCATCCCTTTTGTAGCATGTATCAACATTTGGTTCCTTTTCATTGCCAAACACTATTCTTTTGTATGGATATAACGTATTTTGTTCATCTGTTCATCAGTTGATGGTCATTTGGATTGTTTACACTTTTTGTCATTGAGAATAATGCTGGTGTGAACTTTCATGTACAAGTCTTCATGTGGATATATGTTTTCTTCATTTCTCCTTGGGTGAATATCTCGGAGTAGAATTGCTGAGTCATATGGTAATCCTGTGTTTAACATTTTGAGAAACTGCCAAACTTTTTATATTCCCACCAGCAGTGTGTGAGAGTTCCAAATTCTCGACATCTTTTAAATATTTTTTATTTTCTGTCCCCCCCCGCCCCATCTTGTTGATTATTGCCATTCTGTGGGTGTGAAGTGGTATCTCATTATTGTGGTTTTGACTTAGATTTCTCTAATGACTAATATTGAGTATGTTTTCATGTAGTTGTTGGTTATTCATATATCTCCTTGGAGAACAGTCTTTTTAGATCCTATGCCCATTAAAGAAATTGTGTTGTTTTTTATTATTGAGTTCTGAGAGTTCTATACGTATTCTGGATGTAAGCTTTATGTGTCTTGGAATCTTAGCTGTTATCACCATTGTCATCATTATCATTATCTACCTAGACAGAAGTTTTAGGTAGTGTTTGACCAGAAGGAGATAGATTTTCATTATTTTCTACTTTCATTTGGGCCTTAACTTTTGTTGTAAAGGGGAAGTTCTGCCCTCTACTAGTTTTCTTGCATTTTCAATCAGTTTTACTTTTTGTCTTCTGCTTTCTGAATGGCAAGTTATTAGAACCTGTTTGCCTTGGATAGTAATTCTGCTGTGTCATTCATTCACATGCCGTCACTTTGGGTCATTTAAATTGCCGCTGTAAAAGAGATCACAGAGTGCTCCTTAGTCCCTTACGCCATGTAAGGACACAAGAAGACATCAGCAGGTAGAGTCTCAGAAGAAGGCGTTCACCCCAATCTGACTATGCTGGCATCCTGATCTTGGACTTCCAGCCTCCAGAACTGTGAGAAATTTCTGTTGTTTATAAGTCACCCAGTCTGTGGTATTTTGTTATAGCAGCCCGAATGGACTAAGACATGTAACCGTACTACTATGTTAGAAAATGCTTACCTGCCAGTTTTTTCAGGTTTATGGAAAGACACCATGACACTGCACTTCTTTGTTCTCCAACATGAGCCATTTTCTGACATGAACATTGATCTCTGACTATTGGGTGATGGCACAATGGTTTTAAACTCTTTTTATGGGAAGGGTCACTTCCTGCTTATACATGCTGTGTAGTGTCATTAAACATATCCTATGAAATAGTAGCTCAGGGACATGATATTTAATACTTTCAATCAGCATTTTCTGGGATATAGTGTTATCTTTGAACTGTACTGTAGTCTGCAGGTTAAATTGCTGTTGAATCTAACACATAGCTCTTAAAATTCTAGTTTTGATGATGTCCCATGTCACCATACTTTAAACATCTGAAAAGTGCATTTTAAATGAAGGCTTTATATCATAATTGCCTGAAACTTGATAGATGTCTGTGGTGATATCATGGAGATCATCAGCATAGTATTTATGTCAAACTAGTTAACTTATTTCCTTCTTTTCTCGGTGTGTCTTGCCGTAACTTGTCCATGTTTATGAGCTGCCAAATGCTTTTTGAGTATTTTGTTATCTCAGTAGTATTTGCATTCATACCTTTGGCAGAAGGCCATCCAAATTTAGAGATAGGCTACACATGTTTCTTACTCCTTTTGTATAACACTGTCTAAATAGTCTTAGGAAGCTGAAGAGATGACATCCAGGAGCTTTTGGAATTTAGTTGCCTAAGGATATACGGGGTTTGACTTCATTAGTGCACAAATGATAGGGTTGTGTATAGTTATTATAGCATTAATCAATTTGATGGATTGGAAATATGACAGTCCTGAAGTAGCATGTAATATTAGTGCCTATTATTCTACAAATTATGTCTTCACCTACATTCATATGCCAGAAGAGTCATGTTGTGCATTAAGAATGCAGAACTTAAAAAACACAACAGAGGGCACTTCTTTCCATGGCCCCTCTCTTGTCCTCTTAGATTAGATCCTCAAAAGATGTTTATTGGCTCATAGCACTTTCATACCATGAAATACTCTGTATTGAATGGCATAGATAGAACATTGCCTCTGGAATGACCCAGTTTGAAACTTGAGAGAATAATTTACCTGCAGATAAAATATAGCATCTGGAAGACACATAGGGTTAGCTATATGTGAAGTTATGGACCAGTAGTCATTTCTCTTAAGTTATAATAGACTAGTAGTAAAGGATATTGATTTTGTTGTTGTTATGTTGTGTTGGTTGATAAAGCTTAAAAATAGAGGATACTTTAAAGATAATTAAATGAGAAACAAATATGTATTTTGGGGGGCTATGTATATTGTTTTACCCTGTGTACATTTCTAACACTGTTTATGCTTTTGTTTATTTTATCTTACAGCTTTCAAAAGTCCAAGAGTATGTATCCCCCCTCTCTCTTTTTTTTAAAACTTTGTTCTCCTCCAAAATAAATACTTACAAGAATGTAGAAAATTTCTTTGAAAAATTTAAAAACACTCATTTCGATTAAAAAACTCACCATTTCACTGAAGACTGAAACTTTGAGAGGCATCGCCATTGCTTCTGGCAAAAAAGGCACTAAATGTAAAATAATCATGGCAGTTTTGCCTTGGCAGAATTGGAAAATAAGTAAAAGGATAAGTAGGTAAAAGACTTTTAATAATGTTAATCAGATAAGAAACTTTCTAAGTTTCTTAACCTCTTAGTTATGAGGTGTTCTGATATTTGCTTTTAGATTTTTTTCTTTATAAAATAATAATAAAATATGTTTTTTCTTTATAAAAATAATAAAACACTTTCATGGGTCTTTTGTTAGGGAATAAGAAGTTATTCTGATTTTAGATAATGAATTAATATGGGTCACTAAGTACCCTCGAGTAAGTTACTGCTGTTATGAAAATGATATAGAGGTTTCTTATTGTGAAAGAATTTCTGAAAGGTGGGTAGTTTTTCTTTGAAACTCTTGTAATAAAGATATTAACTTTAATGACACTCAGAAAATTAAATTTAGCTTAATTTGTATTTCATATTTTGACATATATTACTGTAAATGCCCCACTCACTTTGGAGCATTGAGAAGTCAAGCCTTTAATAAGTAATCTTAGGAACATAGGATTTTTTTTTTTTTTTTGCATTCTAGGAACTTACTGCTAAAAAGATAAGATATTGACATAATCATAGAATAGAGTTGAAAGTAATATATGGTATGAAACAAGTACAAACTATTATGGACAGTACAGATAAAAGAATTTACATTTGTTTAGTTTAAAAAGCCTTTTTGATGTAGGTGGCATTTAAACTTGGTGTTGCAAAAGGTCTAGAATTTGGGTATTGGTGGTGAAGGGAGTATTCTGTCCAGAGGGAAGTAAGTTGAACGAAGTCACCGAGGTGAGAAAGCATGGAATATATAGCATTAAATATTCCAGGGGGATGTGAGGGTCTTGTTAACTTGTATGTATGTGTTCTTTACAACCTTTACTTATCGTCAAAAAAGATGATTTCTCTAGAAAAGAGGAGGACTCTTCTTTGTTCAGGGGTTTGTGAGCAGCTGGGTTCCCTGCTAAAACATCAGATAAGTAGTTATTAGAGCAGTGTTTTCCAAAGTGGAGTGGGGTGTATTCACTCTGTGTCACGTAAGACAATCCTTTGATGTATAGGAAGAAAGTATTGGAGCTTGGACTTTAATTTATTTTTTAACTCCGTTTTCTTTTTTAGTGTATGCTTTTTAACATGCATGATCTGTTAGCTTAGGGATACCAGCCCTTTGATTGCTAAATCTATTTGGACCTGAAATATTTGGACCTCAAATATTTTATTGATGGGGATTAGATTTTAAAAAGTGGTAAAGCTTGAGTTAGAGTTGTAGGATGTGGAAAGGGGAATACTGAGATGACTTGTCAGATAACAGAAGGCCTTGTGTTCCCCTTAGGAATGCTACAACAGTAATATCAAATGGGAACTATATATTTGATATAAAACAAAGAAACAAATTGCCAGGTTTAGGGTCAGTGCATAGGTAAGTTTATAGAATTAGATTTTGCCAGCTTTTTAGGCAACTGCTTGATAGTTTTGGATTTGAGTTATTGATTGTAGTTTTAAAGTTTACTTGGTAAAAATTTTCCCTTTTGACCATGTTTTGTAATTTCTTTATCTTGTCTGCTACATTCTTAACCCAAACAGTACAGAATAATAACAGTACTGATAATGGTAATAATAAAAACATTTATTCAGCCAACATTTACTGAGTGCCTATTAGGTGCTTGATTCCTGTGATGAAGTAGTAAGCAAAGACCAGAAATGAACACTAGACTCATGGTGTTATGTTCTAGTAGGGGAGATAAACAATCAGGTAGTCCTTAAACCAGTGTAAAAATGTTGTCTATGATAAGTGGAGCAAAGGATATTGCATGCTTTTCAAGCTTGTAAAGACAGTATCTGCACTATTTGGGGAGGTCACTGAAGGCTTCTCTGAGGATAGGACTGGCAACATAATGCGTAGGGTCCAGTGCAAAATGATAACGTGAGGCTCCTTGTGTTTAAAGCAATACCAAGGCTGTAGTAGCAGTGTGTAATAGACTTAAAAATCAGGAGTGGAGTCCTACTAAAGTGTGAGCCATGTGCAGTTGCTCAGGTAGCACGTCTAGGAAGCTGGCCCCACATCTCAGCATGTGTGACCTGAGACCTACTAGGAGTGGAAAATGGCTCCAGGGCAGAGGAAACAGCACAAATGAATTTTTGGGGCAGGAAGGAACATGGTGCATTCAGAAGCTGTCTGAAGGCCAGTGTAGCTAGAGTGTAGCATTGGCAGAGGGGAGTTAGGATGAGGCCAGAAGGCCAGGGAGGTAGAGAGGGTGGTATGTAATGCCAAGTTGAGGATTCTGATCTTTATTCCAAGAGCCACACCAACCGTTGATGTGTGTTAAGCATAAGGTTTACTTTTGATGCACTAGTAATACCATATCTTGTACGTTGATAGCATTGGACAGCATTCTTTCCTAGTCCCTGTTTCCTATCAAACTCTTTTTCGGAAGCTTTGAGTTTTACTTTTTATATTTATTCTAAGGCTATTCTTTCCCAAAGGCAAGTTTAAAAGGCACTGAATTTGCACCAGGGAGTACTTTTGGTGGTAGAAATTGAACATAGCATAGGTGAGTCATGAAATTTTACTCACTGTTGAATTAGTCTGAGGTTTAAAACATTTTGGGCCAATGGAAGTAAAACTAGTAAGAGATGAAAATGTTTTATTATTAAGATGTTTCTTTTTATTTATTTATTAAAGATTTTTTAAATGTTTTATTTATTTTTGAGAGAGAGTGATCACAAGTGGGAGAAGGCCACAGAGAGAGAGAGAGAGAGGGAGACACAGAATCAGAAGGAAGCCCCAGGCTCTGAGCTGTCAGCACAGAGCCTGATGCGGGGCTCGAACCCACGAGCTGTGAGATCATGACCTGAGCTGAAGTGGGACACTTCACTGACTGAGCCACCCACGCACCCCAAGATATTTCTTTCTAAATGCTACAGATTTTTAGGATCTGTTGTTAGCACCATACTTTGAAATTCTTAATCTCCTTCTTTTACACGTGGTCAGGATCAAGGAGTGGGTATTGACTTATCTAACCTTGGGAAAGAGGAATAGGGAAAGCAGTTGCATTTTTGGACTTTGTCTTTCACATAATAGGCATTCTCAGTAAAGACGACTTCAATTAATATTGCCCAAACCAAGAAACAAGCATTCATATTTGTTATGTATGGATAATAATGTTCATGATTCATGGATTTACTTATGAAGGCAGTTAACAGAGTTCATTTCCTAGTAAGATACTTGCATGGTTGGTTTGTAGATCCATTGCCATGCCTTACAACTTAGGATTTCACTTTTGGCACTCTATCGAATAACACTCTAGGTATTTCTTCTCCCATGTCATGTTTAAAATGTAATTATCTGAGCTGGTTCCTGTGGGCGATGCACTTAAATCAGTGATGTTTGTAAACTCTGAGCTGCTCAAGGGTGAGATAGGCAGTTGATCATTTCTTGCATACTCTACCATTTCTTGCCTCCTGGTCCATGGATATATTAGAATGCTAGGCTGCTAAACTGACACATATATATGTATACACACACACATATGCATATACATACATATACATATATATGTATACATACATATGACATATAAAGGCAATCTACTTGCTGTCTCTTTTTAAAGGAAAGGTTTTATTTGTGAAGATAACATCAGATGTTTTGGCAGAGTTGCTTTTGGAAGTTTATTTTCCAAAGTAGTTTCTGAGTTGGAATATATTTTGTATCATGGATCAGGGAAAACATAACCCTTCACTCTGGTTTGTGTCTTCTGTTCTTTATTTATAACAGAGATTTTAGTATTTATAGGCAACTTCTTTATTTTTATTTGTAGTCAAGTGATATGTCTCTATTACTTTCACAAATGTCTGTTGTATTAGAACTGGAGAATCCATGGTGGTAATAATAAATTAACTGTTACCTGGAGCTACTGAACATGTAAATTGCTGTTCATATGAGAACTGTGCAGTATTGCAGAGTAGTTAAGTAGCTTCTGAGTAATCAGAGAATACTTAAAATTATTTTGAGTATATGCTTAGTGCTAGGTGTATGTTATTCCATTGTTTTGAAAAGTAATCCTTGTTCAGTACATGTAAAACCCAGCTAACCGTAAGTTAAAATAAAACACAATATCTAATTAGAACACTCCATTACTTTAGCGTAATTGATAATGTTAAGTTCAGTGAAACTTTGATTAGCCACAATGTTTAGGGAACAGAGTGGTAGGTTTAATCAAATGTCTTCTTTCTTTTCTTTCTTTCTACACACAATTAATGTATGCAGAACGTGGTACAGGGTAACATAGATTGGACATATCTGTGCCCTCAAGAAACATAGTTTCAATATCTGAAATTTTTGTAAGTTTTATTCTTATGCTTTATTGCTTTAATAAGATTAAGATGCATATAATTGAATTTTTTAAAATAATTGAATTTTCAGTGATGTAGGATCTTAGAACGAATGAACCTCATTGTATTGTTTCTCATATAGATGTAAACAGTGTAGGTGTGCTGACCATACAATTTATCCTAAAAGGTTATTTTTTAGTAATTTGCTGATGTCAGCTTGTTTTTGTTTCCCTGACTTTTATTTTAAAAACACTGTTACACAGGTTAATTGGGTTCTTACTGAAATTTTACTTTGTTAAAAGTTTTACAGTAACATATAAATATTTAATTTTTACTGTTTTTTGGTATGTGAGTTGAAATTCAGTAGCTTTTACGTATATGTATAATATTATGAGCAACAGCGTACAAAACTATGTATGGTCCATTATTTGCTTGATGATTTCATGGTATTATTCCTAAATATGAGTTTGATTTTGTGTAGTCCAAACCAAAGCAAAAGTAGCATTTATAATTTATGATGATACTGTGTTTTTCTTTTCATTCTTAAGTATGAGTAAAAACAAATTAAAGAGGTCCTCTCCCTTCCCCACTCCCTGGGCTGTTTAGTGCATCTCAATGAGAGGTTAAGGATTATCGTCAAGCCCAGACTCAAGCCTGAAATTAGTTTTACTAGTAGCTTTATTTCACATTGTAGGTACTGCTTCATCATGTTATACCAATTTATTTTTGTGGAGTGGTGGTGGTGGTGGTGGATTCAAGACAATGGAATGTTCTAGAATACAATAAGGTTCTTCTGTGAGTTTAAATACTACCAGTTTATAAGGAAAGATGCATAGCCTGAAAGAGATATATTTGATTCTTTCATGCAGTGATGTCTGTTTAAAACTTTACTTTGTTAAAAGTTTACAGTAAAATATTAAAAATTTTGTTTCACTTTTTTGATAGTGAATCAAATTCAGTATCTTATTAGCAACATTTTGGGATGCCTGTTTTTGGAGGCTAAAGCAATAGTAGCATATAGGCTGTTTTAGTTTTTTAATTTTCACTTTTGATTGGGCAAGATGTCTTCCACTTCTTATCCATTAAAACAACAACAACAGCAAGAACAACAGCAACACAACCCACCACCAAATAATAAACCAAACATGCATTTAAAAGAAATGATCTAATAACCTCCTTATACAGGATACCATACAACCTAAGGTGCTCTGATTAGTTGCCGTATATATAAGGTAACCTTGGTGATTGACTTTTAATTAAATGCGCTAAGCAAATGTTTGTGCTTATTAAAATGGTTATTGATATGCATTTGCCTTAGGTACCTAATTATCGCTGCCTTGTTTCCACAGCTGCAGAGCCTTGGCCTGAAAATGCTACCTTATATCAGCAGCTGAAAGGTAGGTACTTGTTCACAATTAAAAAGGGTTATGTATAACAATATGTTTGTTACCCCAAAACCCCCAGAGAGAACATAAAACATAAAGAGTGGATTCTCTCGTATAATTTGTATTAGAGAGTTTGCCTAAACTTGTATCTGTCAGTGTAAACCAACTATTCATGGCCAATAAGGTCCTTAGTTTATTATTGACTCATTATATTGGCTGCTATAGGCAGTGTAAAATGATGCGGTTGCAGGAGCGGTTGGCAGATTTACTGCGCCAATAGCTGACACAGCAGATTTTTGAAGTCCTGTGGTAAAGTGGGCTCTCAGTAAAAAGGAACTGTTAAAATGTATAGGCTAGGATGGTTCAGGCTCCCTTTAGCAGCTCTTCATATATCATCAGATCACATTATGGACCCCATTTGGGGCTCAGCAGCCTGCTGCAGTTGTCAGAAGACTGCAAAGTAATGAAGACTAATAGGCAGCAGCCCCAGTCTTCTAAGCATGGAATTTTTATTGCTGCAAACTTGTCATCTTTCTTTTGTGTGACAGACCTAGACACACTGTGCAATATTAACTGCAAGCCGGTTTTATATGATTTTGAATGCTTTTACTTTTAACTAGAGGGGTTTGAGCACATACTATTTTACTTAATGAAAAGAGGAATAATATTTCTTGAAAACTCGAAAAATAAATTTGTTTTTAAGTGAGTGATTTTAATTAAATATTGTTGGTAAAATACGATAAATGATCAAATAATTTTGGAGGAAACAGTCTTGTTTTATCATTATGTACATTTTATGATACTTTAATCAAAACGATGATTGCAAATAGCATTGATAGAGAACTTGTTCACTTTGGTGAAAGGCCTTTTATTTTTAAAAATAGGAATAGAGGTTTAAAATAAAAATATTTAAAATAAAAATATTTAGAAGTGTATTTTACTTGTTTAGCAATCTCATTTTTGACTCAGACCTTTCATTGTATTTCCACAGGGGAGCAAATTTTGCTTTCTGACAATGCAGCTTCTCTTGCTGTGCAGGTGAATACGTAAATAATGTAATATTTTTTCACTTTGAGTTGCAACTGTGTTTTCCTCACCAGGCAGTCTCTGATGTGGTATGTCTATAATTTTCCTATGCGATTTACCGTTATCACTATAATATCTCTTCTGTGAAGTATAATTTTATTATGTAATATTTTCAGTTAATTATTATCAGTATATAAAATAAAAGTCTTCATTCTTTTTATAAAAATCACTTATATGCTTAAACTCTTCATAGTTTAGCTTTTGGCTCGATATGATGGTATTGATTTTTTGTGGTGATAAGTTCATTTATGGACACAATTTAATAACTTATTGGTAAACATTTATTTACCACATAGTTTTAAGCATCATTCTCTCATTGTGCTCAGCCTAGCCTAAATCCTTTTGGTAATCTTAAAGTAGACATACTCTTCGCTAGGTATTCCTTATGTATTTATGGATTATATTCATGCCTGTTACCCCTAAACCACTATGGCATGCAGTAGCTCTTCACATTGTAGATTACAGTTGTGGAATCCAAAAAAGGCTATTGGTCCTATAAACTTGAAACTGTACTACAGGAAGAATAGGATACATGTGTATTATTTGCTTTAAAAACTAATATAACAACATATATTAATTAACTGGAATTAAAAGAAAAACTTAAGAAAAATAAATCCTTAAAAAAAAAAAAAAAGAAAAATAAATCCTTTTAGATATTGCCAAAGGGCCCAGTATAACCTTCAGTGAGTCTGCTTCTGTCTCCCTTCTCTTTCATTATACTGAATTTGCTTATCATATGATTCGACTGTGGATAACTTATGCATATGTAAAAAAGGAACAAACCTAACTAGTATTATAGATCGCTTTTTTAATTCATGTAAATTTAAAACAAATTCTGTATGTTATTTGATTGTTTTTTTGGTACTTGACATTGTGTTTTATATTTGTCCATATTGATAGATATACCTCTAATTTACTAATTTTTATTGATGTATGTTATCCCACTGTTTGAATATACCACAATTCACTAAACAAACAACAAAAAAAGAAATGTTTATGTAGATTATAGAATTAAAATTATTCAAACGTTTTACACAGTTAGCTATTATTTATTTAGTTAGCTTACATAGTTTGAATCACAAAGAGGGTTTTATTGTAGCACACCTAAAAGATGAAAGAGAAACCTAAGACGTGACATTTTTGGAGATGGGACTGTGAACTTCTGGAGGACAGAAGGAAAGAGAAGAGAAGGGCCTGTGAGCTTGTGCTGTGTTGTTCTAGGCATGATATAAGGCACTTGGTCATCTCACATTTTTTTATTCAACTTGGTATCCTCTGGGTTAAGTAACTGTCTGATAGCATGTCATTCAGTACGTTTTTTTTGTTAAGACAGGGAAAGAAGGAAAACATGGAAAGAAATATATTTGGACAATAATTTATTCATAGGATCTATAAGTATCTTTAAGTTTCTTTCTTTTAGATTTATTGTGTATCTTTTTATCAGAAATGTAAATTACATTTATTTTTATCTATTTACCTTTATCTATAGATACTAGTTTTATAACTAGTGTATTTTTTTCTTATGTTCACTTTAGAGAAGCAGAAATTCTCAGTGATTATATGCAATAAATATGGGCTTTATGCTGCTGTTAATCTTGTTTTTTTCTTTTTTTCTGTGGGAGAATTTAAGTTTAGCTTTCAGATACTAATAAATAGCAATGCGTAGCATACAGGATGTACTCAGTAAATATTTGTTGAGTGAAAGGTTTGTAAGTGTGGTGAAAGCAATTTTGCTTGATAACTGATAGCACAAGCAAATTATTCGTTATGTATAAATTAGTATTTTCAGTGTTTCTCCTTGAAAAAAAATAGCTTTAAGACACAGTTAATCTTTTAGTTGAAGCACTAATTCTTAACCCTTTATTCATTGCCATTTTGGGGATAACTCTTTCAGGACTTGATGAAAACTGTAAAACATTTCTCCAGAAAACATG
The DNA here is from genome assembly GCA_017311185.1 of Proteles cristata cristata. Taxonomy (NCBI): domain Eukaryota; kingdom Metazoa; phylum Chordata; class Mammalia; order Carnivora; family Hyaenidae; genus Proteles; species Proteles cristata. The sequence continues at coordinate 659,109 of JAESUZ010003820.1, forward strand.
CCAGTGCGCACACACAAATGGAACATACCTAGGCTATTCTGTATGTTGGTGCAGTGGGTTTACTGATCTTGCTAAAGCTGAGGATCCCCTGTGAAGAGCCCCTAGCGTTATCAAAGTAATTTTTATCAAATAGGAAGATATTTTGAGTAGGAATAGAAGGGGTTCTCAACTGAAGGAGATTTCTACCCCACCAACACATTTGTCAGCGTTTAGACATTTCTGGTTGTTCTGACTGTTGGGGAGGGTGCAATTGGCATCTAGTAGATAAATGCCAGGGATGCTGTTAAACATCTTACAATGCACAGGATGGTCCCTCCACAATTACCCAGCCTCAAATGAAAATAGTATCAATGTTGAGAAACTGTGGAATTAACTAGTTTTCAGTACAAACCAAGATCCCAGTATATTACCATTTAAAAAAAATACTGTTTTAAATAATCTGGAGAAGGGAAGAAAAAAGAAATATTAGTGTGTACTTTATTTAGCAACTCTGCTTTTTATGGTTCCTGTTAATTTATTTTAATCATGGCTTTTAAAATCATAGTTGCAATTAAAAATAAAACCAGAAAAAAGAACCTTTTAAAAATGCAGTATTTTGCTTAACCATTTCAATTTTTTTGTTATCCTACATATGTCACTTAGATGATAAATTAACCAGCATATATTAAAAATTCTTGGTTTTTTCAATATTCTTTGACTTGACAGCTGATAGTAGCCATGACTATAAATGTGACTTTTCCAGATATCTGATGTAAACTTTATGGAGTAATTTTCTTCTATATAGTGGGCCAGTATCCGTTTAGAAGAATCAGTTAAATGTGTAAAGTTGATCAAAACAATGTGACAGGTATCCATAAATTGGATATTTTCTAGAAGATACCAGATATGAAGCATCAGATATTTTAATAGTCTGCCAGTTAAGCCATCAGGAAATTTAAATTTTACCTACCACATAGACTTGGCATTTATTATACTCCTGAAACTAAGTGGTTGGATCTTTTTTGATTAAAGGAACCCTTATGATTTCACTTTAAAAGAAAATGAATTTTTTCCCCATGGCTATTATTTCCTCTTAGATTTGCTTTTTTCCCTCTCATCCACAAATTTTGTTGTTATCTGAAGTGTTTGCCTAGTTATATAATAATCTTGTATGTTGAATAATGACATATTAATGTATCATGTTCCTCTGGTTGTCATGAGCAGTGTGTGTGTGGGGGGGCAGTATATGTATGTATATATATGTATATCAATCTATGTGCATGTGTTTGGGAAAATAACTTTGATAATAATTCTGTTATTATTGTCTCACTTCCTAAACCTAAACCACTGTTCAATAGATATATAATGTATGAAGTGTTGGCCACATATGTAGTTTAAAGTTTTGTAATAGTCCCATTAAAAAAGGCCAGTGGTGCCTGGGTGGCTTAGTCAGTTGAGCATCTGATTTCAGCTCAGGTCTTGATCTCTTGGTTGGTGGGTTTGAGCCCTACGTCGGGCTCTATGTTGACAGCTCAGAGCCTGGAGCCTGCTTCTGATTCTGTCTCCCTTTCTCTCTGCTCTTCCCCCCTTTGTGCTCTTTCTCAAAAAATATATAAATAAATAAACATCTAAACATTTTTTCAAAAGAAACATGATATTAATTTTAATAATGTTTTATTTAACTCAGTGTATATTATCATTTTAACATGTAATCACTACAGAATTTATTAATGGGTTGTTTTACTTTTTTTTGAAAAATTTTAGTGTTTATTTATTTTTGAGAGAGAGAGAGAGAGACAGAGTGTGAGCAGGGAAGGGGCAGAGAAAGGAGCCTGAATCTGAAGCAGATCACAGGCTCTGAGCTATCTCAGCACAGAGCCTGATGTGGGGCTTGAACTCGTGAACTGTGAGATCATGACCCGGGCTGAAGTCAGATGCTTCACCCTGAGCCACCTAAGCGCCCCTGAGGTTTTACTTTTTTTAATATTAAGTTCAGGATTTGATGTGTATTTTACACCAACAGCACATCCCACTTTATGCTAGCCACATTTCAGATGCCTCAGTAGCGACATGTAGCTGATGGCTCTTATATGGAATAGCACATGTCAAGAAATACAGTGTGAGCAAATACATATGAACTCCCCTGCAAGTTTTCTGCAAAAAAAATGTCTTATTTTCTTCAAGAAGTTTAGGTCTTTACTGATTTGGAATATGCTATCTTAAAGCAGCTTCCACAAATGAAATGGGCAGCTGGTCTCATCCAAATACAGCATACGTGAAACATTACTTTTTGTTTCAAGTTTCTTCATCTGTAAAAGGGAATTATAATAGAAGCTATTCTATTGGAGGTCATGAGGATTGCACGTGTTAATACATATAGAAAGCACTTAGAAAAAAGTATTTGACGTAGTATAAATATGCAACTGATGTTGGTTATTTTTTCTTTCTCTCCTATTCATTGACAGAAGTGTATATAATCCATGTCAGCAGGAGGAATGGAAGTTTGCAGGCTTTCTAATGCCATAACACACTGAAGTCATTAAAATCACTGTTAGGTTTAATAATTTTTTTGGACATATATGAATTTGTGTGAAAATTAATAATTTTTATAATCATTTATGCTGTACGCAAAAAATGTTAATACTGAATACTTTAACTCAAACAATGTATTTTTAAAAAACTACTGAATAAGATTTGTTTTAAAAGTGTTGAATACTTTTATTGATTAAGGCATTCTACTGAGAGCTTTTATGTGAAATAATCTCATTCAGTCCTTACCATAAGCGTAGTAGAAGGTACTGTTATGAACCTCATTTTTATTATTTTTTTATTATTTTATTTTATTTTATTAAAAAAATTTTTTTTTCTAAATGTTTATTCATTTTTGTGAGAGAGACAGAACATGAGCTATGGAGGGACAGAGACAGAGAGGGAGACACAGAATCTGAAACAGGCTCTAGGCTCTGAGCCATCAGCACAGAGCCTGATGCAGGTCTCGAACTTGGGAACAGTGAGCCAAAGTCGGACACTTAACTGTCTGAGCCACCCAGGCATCCCATATGAACCTCATTTTTAAGGATGTGGAAACTGAAACGAAGGAAAGCTTTGCCCAAGGTCACAGAGCCCCAAATTGTGGAGGTAACAGACAGCAACAACATTGGTTGAATACCTACCATGTGCTTGTCACTGTGCTGAGCACGTAATTCTTATCAACTCCTTCAGTCCTTACAACTAAATGAGGTAGGTGCTATTATAATCTGCATTCTGCAGGTAACGTTACTATGAACAACCATAATAACCAAAGCTAAAATTTACATTGCACTTACTCCATGTGCCACATCTTGTTAAATGTACCTTAGGTATTAGAGATGCTTTTCATACACAGCAATTCTAGGAAGTAGGTAGTGTTATCATTTCCATTGAACAAATTAGGAAATTAAAGCACATGGCTCAAACCTCCTTAGGTGGTACCTGGCAGGGCTAGAGTGCAAACCCAGATTCTAGTCTGCGGTCAAGAATCCATGCTCCTAACACTGTGTTGCATAGTAGTCCAGTCCAGTGATGCAGGTCTTTAAATTTTTCTCCAAACATAAGTGGACATTTAATTCAAAAATCATTTCTGACATTTCTTAGCAAGCTATATCTTATAATTTATAGATTACATTAAGGTGTGAAAGATAAATGTGTCCAGCTTTTAGATCTCTGAGATGTGAAAAAGGCAGTCTTACCTATATTATGAGTTATTGTGAAGCTCAAGTTAGATAATAAATGAGAAGTTCTTTTGAAAATAGTGAAAGCAATAGAAATAGCAGTAGAAATACAAGGTGATGTTGAATGCTGAATTAGAACCTATTTTGACTATAAAGATTTATATATACATACTTTGTGAATGTACATAATAAAATGTTACTTTCTACTAAGTTTTAGAAGGGATTTTGTTTTTTATATATGAAGCCAATTTAAAAATAAACGTATTCTCCTTTTCTGTATGGCTTACTCTATTGTAAAAGTTGGAATTTATTTTTAGACTGTCTTAAACTGATGATCATTATTAGAACGCTGCATAAAGGAGAATGCTGCTTTTTACTTCACTCAGTATACTCACTTCCTGTAAAAATGACACTTAAGCCCTGGTCAAGGGAAATATCACCATTGTACTTCATTTTCTAGTTTTTCCATACTTTTTGTGGATAAATACTGTCTCTAAGAATGAAAGGGAAGACAATAGAAAAACAACTTTTTTTTTTTTATGTTGAATATGTTGTATCATTTGAAAAAGTCAACATTTTTATAGACCCTATTAATTCTGGACCACGAACATGAACATGTCAGATCTGCTGATAAATTGTTAGCTGACCCTTGCTTTTTCCTTTTAGCAAATGATGCCTTTTAGGTGGGTGGATTAATAGTTAAACGATAATATCCTCATGTAGTGATTGGGAAGACCAGGAGAAAGGAGTAGCTCTCCTTTGGACTGCAAGTCAGTTGATCCACTGGAGAAATAACAGTGATTATGAAAATAGAGCCACTGTACACATGTCATGGCATTCAGATGGCAACTGTGGACAGCTTACCTTGACAGCTGTAGAGGAAATGATTTTGAATTTTCATTTGGTTGGACAGACTTTTTCTTTAAACAAGTTGTTTATGATTGTATGCAATTTCTAAGTGTCAGTTCAAACCTGACAAAGGTGGGACCAGTGGATATATTTCGATAGATAATTAAGAGGGCACTGTTTTATAAGAGACATTTTTAACATGTTTTTAAACATTTTAAAATGTTAGATCTAAGTTCAAGTTTTTTGATATTTGTTTACCTGTCCCACTTTGATCATCCTCTGCAAAGTGAGGTTTCTCTATTTACTTTCAAGATTAGAAGAAGGAAAGCTAGAGGTAGAGAGAATTCAGGGAACATTTGTTACATAAGGAGACTTGTAAAATCCTTCTCAGTATTCTAATATGAGAAAAATGGAGGCTGCAGGATGTTTCCTTGATATTACTGAATTTAAATTCTTCAGATTGAGTGTCTTATATCACCTTTTATATACCCAGGAGTATTAAAGTATTTTGGTGATTTATGCTTCTAAAACTTGAAAGAATTTAAAAATATAAAATATGATCTCCAGAAAAGATAATTTAAATTGAGATAATTAAAACCAAATTTAAATTGCACACAGAATTTAGCAAATTAAAAACATTTTCAGTGTTAATTCCTCAGCATATAAATGGTATGGTATACATAAAACATTTAAATTAGTCTTACAGGATTTGGGAGAATGAAGTGTATTCAGTATATTCAGAATACAATTAGGTGGCTTTTAGAATTGTCAGTTTTAGTAATTAGTGAAATAAAATGGTTTTGTAGGGTAATAGTTTGCTAACATTAGTATCTCTTTAACTTAGCAAAAATGCACTTTGTTGCAGTCAGGAGAGATTGTGATTTAGAATATCAACCATATACTTTTCTGTTTAGAAAAGTAAATAGCAAGCAGGATTTTAAAATTTGTTGCTATTAAACAGAACAATAAAGATCTAGCAGTACGATGAAAAAATGGCAGTCTATTTTTTAAATAGAAAAAGGCTAGACTTCTTCGTTATTAGATATACAGTATCAGCATAATCGATCTAGCAGCATTATATTTGAGCTGAAAATACACTTAAATTTGAGGCCATACACTAGCCTGTGTGAACAAAACATCTTTCATATAGTTCTAAGATGAAATTACCCTTGAATGAATAGCATCTTCATTTATCTTCAAACCTCTTCTGTGCTTTTAGTGTATCTACTCTTTCAACATTCTACAACAAGAATTACATTATACCATTATACCAGAGTACTTCTGCAGTGTGAAATAGATTGGTTTGGAAAATGAACCTGGCTTTGCTATAAATTACATTCTCAGGTACAAAGAAATTTGTTATTTTGTTTAAAATAGTCACAAATATAATTAAGGTCTTAATTTATGTTAAACTACAAATATGGCTATTACTTTAACTGGATTAGGAACTTAATCTGTCACTTCAAGAATGATATCTAACACTTTTCATTTGTAACCTTAGATACATTATTTCAATTACAGGGTCTGCAGCTGTTTGATATAAAAAATGAATTATTTGTAGGTAGATTTGTTCATGGTTTTTAATTTTAAAACATGCTTCTTCAGTAAGGGGGAAATAATTCTTTGTTGTCATAGATTTTCTTTTGTGTCCTGGTAAAACAAGATATGAACTAAAATTCAGAACCATTTTCATTTTGTGCCCTGAAAATGGTATTCCATGCTTTTGAATAGTCTTTAGGAAATTCTTATGTGAAATATTTCAAATTTAATTATGAAATGAATAGAAGCTTTGTCCTAAAAAAGAAAACTGGAGGGGTCTGCTGTCTAAGGATTGCTTTACATGGTTAGACTGAAAATTGCTTTTCCCTGTCTAGAATTTGGTAACTTTGTTAATGTGATCTACATACATTTAGAAGCTATGTTTATAATCTCTTAAATTCCACAATATTAATCAGCATAAAGCACCTAATCTTTTAAAAATTTAAGAACAATTCCTTAAAATTTTATATTAACAAATTTTTAAAAAATATTCGTTTCTGGGAGACAGAGACAGAGCATGAGTTGGGGGTCGGGGGGTGCAGAGAGAGAGAGGGAGAAACAGAATCTGAAGCAGGCTCTAGGCTCTGAGCTCTTAGCATAGAGCCTGGTGTGGGGCTGGAACCCACGAACCATGAGATCATGACCTGAGTCGAAGTAGGATGCTTAACTAACTGAGCTAGCTACCCAGGCACCCCCTCCCCCCCATTTTTATATTTTTATTAGCAAGCAGTGTTTTTATTACTTAAACACAGAGTATTCTTGTGTGTTTAACTTGGAAGACAAGTAAATGTTCATTTTGTTTTTGGAATAAAGAAGAAGAAATAAGATAGTTGGTGCTGCTTATTGGTAAATGATCCAATTTGGAGTTGCTATTAGTTTATCAAAATGAATACATTTTATTTACTTTTTTAATTTTTTTTTTTAATTTATTTTTGAGAGTCAGAGAGAGAGAGCGTGAGCAAGGGAGGGTCAGAGAGAGAGAGAGACACAGAATCTGAAGCAGGCTCCAGGCTCTGAGCTAGCTGTCAACACAGAGCCCGACGTGGGGCTCGAACCCATGAACTGTGAGGTCATAACCTGAGCCGAAGTCAGACGCTTAACCGACTGAGCCACCCAGGTGCCCCAAAATGAATAAATTTTAAATCCCTGCCATCTAACATTTAGCTTCTCCTAAAAATTGAAAATTTGGTGGGCTTTGTTGTTGTTTTTGTCTTTCTCAGTGGGAATATTTATCTATAAATAATAAAACTTTAAAATACTCATTATAGAAACTCAAAAAAAAAGTAATTTCCTTTCTTTACTCCCAAATTGTTCATTGAGTGCCAAATATGCAACTGGTATTGCTTTAGGTTCTTGGGTTATAAGAATTATTCTTTCTTTGCCTTTGACCATTTTATAGTTCCTTATGCTTAATATTGACCTTACAACTTTTATATTTAATTCTAACATGGAGAGCTTGTATCTTTTCCTAATCTTGTTATCTCTTTTGTTGCTCTTTCTGAACTTGATTAAAAAAATTTGTTCTTTATAATGTTTTATTTATTTCTGAGAGAGAGACAGTGTGAGCAGGGGAGGGTCAGAGAGAGAGGGAGATACAGAATCTGAAACAGGCTCCAGGCTCTGAGCTGGCTGTCAGCACAGAGCCTGACGTGGGGCTCGAACCCACAAACTGTGAGATCATGACCTGAGCTGAAGTCGGACACTTAACTGACTGAGCCACCTCGATGCCCCTTGATTTTTTTTTTTGTACATCTATCAGATGTTGATGTACCTAAAGTTGGTTAAATATTCCAAAAGTAGTCTTCAGGTGAGCGTTGTATTAAAAAAGATCTGTTCTCTGATGTGTTCTGTCTTCGTATGTGCTCTCAGTAGCTTTTCCTGGTTTTGGTACCAGATTTGCTCTATTTAAAGTTTTTTATATCTGATAATGTTTTTTAAGTTAAAATCTTATAACTATTTTTCTAAAAAAATATCTGCTTGTTGATATTTATCATTTTATTGATTTTTAAAAATAACTCTGAATTTAACAAGAGGTACATCTAATTTTTTAATGAAGTAACCTTTGGTTCCATAAAATAACAAAATGCTAGTCTTTGTTGTAGTTTACTAGTTTTCTACAAACTTAGGTATGTTTGTATTTATTATTGTGTCTATCTATGGCTTGTTCCTCGAGCAAATGTTACATGAGAACCTATAGTATGCTGAGGATAAAATAGTGAACAAGTTAGACATGGTCAGTGTGTGCTAATAGAGCTTACAGTCTGGAAGGGAAGGCCTATAATCAATTCATTTATTAGTTTTGTGATTGTGTTCGACTTTGAAAAATTATTCATAAAGTAAAAGTTTATGTCAGTATCAAAACATGTTTATTCAGTTGTTTTTGTATTGTTTAAAAGATTTTATATAAGGTACTGCAAATATAGAAACCATATGTTTATCCTTTACCTTATTTTTTAAAAAAGTACTTTTGGGGATGCCTGGGTGTCTCAGTTGGTTGAGTGTCCTACTTCAGCTCAGGTCATGATCTCACAGCTCGTGAGTTCGAGCCCTGTGTTGGGCCCTGTGGTGACAGCTCAGAGCCTGGAGCCTGCTTCAGATTCTCTGTCTCTCTCACTCTCGGTCCCTCCCCTACTTGCACTTTATCTGTCTTTCTCAATATAAATGAACGTTAAAAAATTAAAAAAAAAAAACTTTTGGTTATGTTCCCTTATTTATCATTTTAATACCTATTTAGAGATTTTATCTTATGTACAATTTGCTGTTTTGATTATAAAGGAACAAATATAACGAAATTACAGTATATAATAATTATTCATCTTTTCTCTTAAGGAGATGTTAAAGCTAATAAAATAAATCAGCTTTCTTTTGAAATCACCAAGGTTAAATAGTCTTTCTTCCTTTGCAAATGGATACATGAGTATTTTTTGTTACTAATATTATTACTACCTAGTTTTAATAGTAATGCCTTATATTTATTGTGTGCCGAATGGTAAAGTGTTTTACATATAGTACCTCAATTAATCTGCCTAATAATTTGTCTTCATTTAAGAAATAAGAAAGCTTGGGGTACCTGGGTGGCTTAGTCGATTGAGCATCTGACTTCAGCTCAGGTCATGATTCCCATGGCTTGTAAGTTTGAGCCCCATGTGGGTGGGCTCTGTGCTGACAGCTCAGAGCCTGGAGCCTACTTCAGATTCTGTCTTGTCTCTGCTCCTTCCCTGCCTGTGTACGGTCTCTCTCAAATATAAATAAACATAAAAAATATTAAAAAAAAAAAAAAGAAATAAGACAGCTTATCAGGTGAAGGACCTCTGTAACAGTCAGTCACCAAGATTCTACCCAGAGATGTCTTGCTGGGAGGCTTCTGCTCTGTTAAGTCTTACTGTTCTATACAGACTCTTAAAATTGATGCAGAGGATTTTCATTTTTCAAAAGGCATTCTAGTCGTCTTCCACACTGTGCTTCTTAAGTCTATACTCTCTTCGGATCCATTAGGTTATGCTAGGCACTTAACCAGTGACCATTAAGGAGTGGGGATGTGCTAATTGTCACCCAGTCATTGGTATGGTGTATGAGTCAGCAACAGAAAGTCACCTTACTCTAAATGATGGTAGAACAGAATGTCACAGCATCCTCCCTGTGCAAATGTAATGGCCAGGGCAAGCCTGTTTTTGGCTAGCTGTGTTTCCATTCTCATCGTTTTATGAACTGAATATTTTTATTTACCTTTTTGTTTTGTTTTATTGTTGTTAAACTAATGCAATTAAAAGATGTTTGATATTTCAGGGTTTTTGATATTGCAGATTCTGTTTTCCTTCTCCTGTCAGGAAGCATCACATTTATTATTTTCCATAAAAGAGATTGATGATATTTTCAGCTTTAAATTTAATTACATTAAGTTTGCCCCTCCAGATTCTTTCTGAAATATTTTTTGTATATTTCTTTGGGAACAAAGACTTAAACTAGGTTTGCATAATTTTTGAGATGTTTTGTTTTGTTAGATTATTATTCTTTTTATTTTATTTATTCTTTTTATAATTTTCTTATATTAATTGTAAGACCTGCGTGCTTAATTTAAATCTCCTGAAGACTTATAATTCTCCATAAGGTACAGAACCATGTAACTCTGTGTTGTACCTTTTATACCTGTGACTTACTCATCCCATAACTGGAAGCCTGTATCTCCCACTCTCCCATCCCCCTACCCTCCTCCCCTCTGGCAATTGTCAATTTGTTTTTTGTTTGTTCATTTGTTTTATGTTTTAGAACACATATAAGTGATCTCATTCCTTTGATGGCTGAGTAATATTCCATGGTTTGTGTTTGTGTATACAAACACTACATCTTTATCCATTCATGTATCGATGGATACTTAAACATATATCTTCTGAATTACTGTTTTTGCTTTCTTTGGGTAAATATTCAGTAATGGAATGACTGGATTTGAATCTCCATGCAGGTTTTTCATAGTGGTTGTACCAATTTTCATTCCTACCAGTAGTGCATGAGGGTTCCTTTTTCTCCACATCCTCACCAATGCTTTTTATTTCTTGTCTTTTTGATACTAGCTATTCTGACAGGTGTAAAGGTGATAAATTTCACTGTGGTTTTGATATACATTTCTCTAATGATTAGTGATGTTGAGCATCTTTTCACGTGTCTGTTGGTCATCTGTATGTCTTTGGCAAAATGCCTATTCAGGTCCTCTGCTCACTTATTAATCAGATTATTTGGTGTTTTTGGTGTTGACTTATGTCCATCCTTTCTTTTTATACTTTGGGTATTGACTTTTCACTTTTTATTTTGATTTTTTTAAATTTTTTAAAAAATGTTTTATTTATTTCAAGGAGAGAGAGACACACACAGCATGAGCAGGGGAGGGTCAGAGAGAGAGGGAGTCACAGACTGAAACAGGCTCCAGGCTCTGAGCTGGCAGTCAGCACAGAGCCTGACGTGGGGCTCGAACCCACGAACTGCGAGATCATGACCTAAGCGAAAGTCAGACGCTTAACCGACTAAGCCACCCAGGCGCCCCGACTTTTCACTTTTTAAACTTGGTGTGCTATAGTTTCAGGGGACAGAAGAGACCATAGATAAAAGCTGTCCTTGGTTGTGTTTTTATTCTGCATAATAACTATAGCTCTACCCGTTTCTTAGTACCTCGATATTACCATACTTGCAGGAAAGTGTTGACAAAGAAAGATTATACTGATTTGTAGGTACTTCTGTCACCTCTGTCCACAAAAGAAAAGTGGGTGAGTGGCCTTTAAAGTTGGGTTTCTCAACATTTCGGTAGAATCTGCTGATCTGGTTTCAAAGCGTGTAACTGTGCCTTAGTGACCAGGTCTTTGAAAAGAAAGCAGAGTTGTCTGCTAGTCATTGCCTGTCAGAAGTTTGACAAGGAAGGATATTAGAACAGTCCATCTAAAGACTCCTAAGTCTCCCTCCTCCTACCAAAACCTGCTCATCCCACAGTTTTTCCTGTTTTGGTAAATGACATTTCCATTGTTCTACTTGTTTACGTCAGAATTTTTTTTTAATAGGCAACGGTCTTTTATTTATTATTTATTATTTTTTTCTTTCATAGTTTATTGTCAAGTTGGTTTCCATATAACACCCAGTGCTCATCCCCACAAGTGCCCTCCTCCATGCCCACCCCCCCTCCCCCCACACCCATCAGTCCTCAGTTTGTTCTCAGTATTCAAGAGTCTCTCATGGTTTGCCTCCTTCCCTCTCCCCAACTAGTTTTCCCTTTCTCCTTCCCCGTGTCCTCTGTTAAGTTTCTCCTGATCCACTTGTAAGTGAAAACATATGGTATCTGTCTTTCTCCGACTGCATGTCAGAATCTTTGAGCCATCTTTGGAGTTCTCTTTCCTATATCCACACCCAGTTGTCAGCAAACCTTTTCAGCCCTAGTTTAAAAATGTAGCCAAAATCCGACTTCTTGTCCCCTCCAGTACTCCTATCTTAATCCAGGCCACGATCATTTCTTTCCTAGATTATTGCAGAATCCTTCCGACCAGTGCTTCTGCTTGTTTGCTTCTACTGTCTACAATCTAATCTTTGAAGAGCTGCTCGTAATCCTTTAAAACGTTAGATTCCAGCAGTTTTCAGCTGAGCACTGTCTTATTATTGTTTATCTAATACAAAGTGAAAGTTAGAATCCTTACAAATATCTGTAACACCTACCTGATCTCTTGATTGTCTCTGATGTTCCCTGTTACCACTCACTTCCTTAATCTGCATTGTCAGACTGGTCTTGTTGTTCCTCGGACACACCAGTAGAAGCAGAAGACTGTTTCAGTGCCTTTGAACATGGCTGGCTCCCTAACTTTCTTCAGGTTTATACCCCAGTGTTACCTTATTGGTGAGCCCTCATTTGACCACTCTACGTATAATAGCAATACCTTCATACTGCTTTGTATTTCTTAGTAGCAGGAATCACCATACATATTTTCAGGTTTATTTGCATAGCATCTCTCTCCATTAGAATGTAAACTTGGTGGGTGAAGGCAGAGACTTTAAGGTCACTGTTCTATTCTCAGTGCCTAGAACAGTCATGATACATAGTAGCTGCTCAGTAAATATGTATTGAGTATGTGGATGAATGTATAAATATTTTCCATTCATTCTAGATATTCAGAATCATGTTTTCCTTTCAAGTTAGTTCACAGGAACCTATGCATGGACAAAATAAATTAGCCATTTTCAGGCCTTATTGAGCTGTGTTTTAATGTTTTGCCCCAAGCTTTTGAAGAAAAATAACACAGAAAGCAATTTTGCATTTGGTGTATGTTGTTTCATGTCATTCGGCAGCCATACAGAAGATTCCAGATGAGAAATGACTTTTGGAGTGTAGTATAAAAAAGTTCAGTTCAGGAACAACTCTATTCTTCTCTTTTTTTTTTTTCCTTCAAAATTTTATTTAAATTCTAGTTAGTTAACATATAGTGTAATATTAGTTTCAGGAGTAGAATTTAATGATTTCATCACTTACAACACTCAGTGCTTATCACGAGTGTCCTTCTTATTATGATTGCCCACCCCCACCCACCTCTCACCATCAGCCCCTCAGTTTGTTCTCCATAGGAGTCTTGTATGGTTTGCTTTCTTTTCTTTTTGTTTTTCCCTTCGCATGTGTTCATCTGCTTTGTTTCTTAAATTCCACATAGGAGTGAAATCATATGGTATTTGCCTTTCTCTGACTTATTTTGCTTAGCATAATACATTCTGGCTCCATCCACATCATTGCAAATGGCAAGATTTCATTCTTTTTGATGGCTGAGTAAGGTTCCTTTTTGAGGAACCTCCACACTGTTTTCCACAGTGGCTACACCAGCTTACATTACCACCAACAGTGTAAGAGTGTTCCCTTTTCTCCGCATACTTGCCAATATCTGTTGTTTCCTGTGTTAATTTTAGCCATTCTGACAGGTGTGAGGTGGTCTCTCATCATGGTTTTGATTTGTGTTTCCCTGATGATAAGCGATGTTGAGTACTTTTTCTTGTGTTTAACAGCCATCTGGATGTCTTCTTTGGAAAAATGTCTATTTATTTCTTCACTGGATTGTTTGTATTTTGGGTATTGGGTTTGATATATTCTTAAAAAAATGTTATTAATGTTTACTTATTTTTGGGGGGAGCAAGTAAGGGGAGGGCAGAGAGAGGAGGGAGGCAAAGAATCAGAAGCAGGCTCCAGGCTTTGAGCTGTCAGCACACAGCCCAACGTGGGGCTCGAACTCATGAACTGTTGGATGCTTAACTGACCGAGCCACTCCTTGCCCTGGGTTTGATAAGTTCTTTTTAGGTTTTGGGGTTCATTCTTTCTTGAAGACTACAAATATTCCATTGATGGATTCACCGCAGTTTACTGAGTCAGTTTCTTATTGATGGGTATTAGGCTATTATTATAAGCATAGTATAATTATACTGTAAGTGGGGTTTAGGCATGAATATCCTAACATGTATTTTATGTAATTTTAGGCAGATATGTCCATATGATATACTCTTAACAATACAATTGTGGGCTCAAAGGACATGTACATTTAGGATTTTTATAGATGTTGCCAAACTACTGTTCAAGAAACTGCATTGATTGAATACAGATTTTATGTTTTGACTAAGCAGCCTTTAAAAAAATGTTTTTATTATCAGAATTTTCTGTTGCTACATTAAAAAAATTCACATTGGAAGAACACTAGAAGATTTACTGAGATTTAGACTTCTTTAGTCTTCATTTTGTGATTTGATGTATTGTTGAGATTTTCATGTTTGTTCATTTGTTTATTGAGCTGATAATCCTTATCTGGCATATAATTGAGAATTTCAACAGTAAACGCTAGTTTTAGAAGACAGAGGAATCTGAAATGAGAAGTGAGAGGAATCTGAAATGAGAAGCAAGAAGAATCAGAAGCTTGTCATTATGTTACTGAAAGATTACTGTAACAGAATCCCTGTCTGTATTCCTTATATGCTGTTATGTACAACATTTGAAAAGGTTTTCTCAACATTTAAACTTTTAGTTTTATAATCTGATCAAAGCAATGGCATTGTTATTAAAAACAACACCTTCTGAATCTAGGATTTAAGGTATTTGTAATGGTCTACTTGACTGGTAACAGATGTTCTTGTTCTCTATGCTGTTGACTTTACTTTCACTTATATGCAAATAAAGTATATTTTATTTTTCAAAACCAGTTTTTACAAAAAGATCTGAGCCATGGTTCCCAGAAGATACAATTCAGAAGTAATTATTGAAGACATAGAATTTAGGCTCTTTATGGAGTATTGTAGGTATCATGTTCTGGGACTGTTTCTAGAATTTCTCTGATTTAAAAGTTCTCAGTGAATGCTCTTTCTGAAGAATTCAGAATCAAGAAAAATATATAACCCTTGTGTATACTTCTTTCTCATAATAGCAATTGGTGACATTATATGTCCTTTTAAGCTTAGAGTTAGGAATTTTATTTATTTTTAATGTTTAGTTTTGAGAGAAGGGGTGGGGCAGAGAGAGAGGGGGACAGAGGATCTGAAGTGGTCTCTGTGCTGACAGCAAATAGTCTGATGAGGGGTTCTAACTCACGAACCGTGAGATCATGACCTGAGCTGAAGTCAGACGCGTAACAGACTGAACGGACTGAGGCACTCAGACATTCCTGGAGTTAGGGATTTTAAAGTCAAGCTTGTTGCTCATATTAGTAGATATTTGAGTTGTTCCCAGTATTTAATTATTACGATCAAGCTGCTAAGAGCATTTTTGTATATGTGTAGGTTAGTGGCTACATATGCCTTGTTTCTTTTTGATTTATTTCTGAGAATGGAATTGTTGGCTGATAGGATAGTCATGTGCTTAGTAGAAAATACCACACATTTTCAAGGTGGTTGGATTAATTTACACCCCCACCAGTAATGTATGAGAGCCTCATCACAAATGAAAAAGTCTACTGTCCTATCTTACCCCACCCAGAGCTGGATATCCAGAGATAACTACTTTCAATTCTTTTAGCTGTATTATTTTTCCAGGTATTTACCTCTGTATTTTTAAGTAAGATGCTTATGTTACTATTTCATTTAAAATATTAATTTATTCATTTAAAATACTATTTCACTTAAAACTTATCCCCTCTCCTTCTCCATCTTCCCAATAGTGTTCTCACTTTCTTGATTACATTAATATTCAGTGTTTACATTATAATTAGAATGTAAGTGTTGATCTCAGTTGAGTGGCTCTGTGTACTATGAACATATTCTTTCTCTAGGATTTTCTCCCTTTGGGTTATTAATTGTTTTATTTAATTCATTTGAATAGTTTTCTCTCCTAAATGCTGACTGATCTATAATACTCCCTCTTACAGTGGTTAAATACATCAGATCCTTTCTGTCTTTTCTCTCAGAAATACTGTGTTGGAAACTCCTGTTCCTTTTGCTTAAATTGGAAGAGCTGTTTTCTTATGACTGCTATTCATCATCATCCAGGGAATTCTATTTGCTTTTATGTTTGATCCCCATAGTCTCTGGATCCTGTATTCTTTTTTTTTTTTCTCAGTTTATTATTTTTATTTTGTGCAGCACATTCTTCATTAGCTTCCTGAGAAAGAGTACACGGGAAATAAAAATTTAAAGACCTTGCTTATGTGGTACTATTTTTATTCTGTCTTCACAGTTTATTAATACCTTGGCCACATGTAGAATTTTAGGTTGACAAGATTTTGGAAGCCCTTGAGCTTTCAAATTACCATTGAGCTTTTAGAGTTGCTCTTGAGGCATTGAATGTCATTGTCATTTATTTTTTCAGTCCTTTGTATGGTTCAATTTCATTTTTCTGTTTTCCCCTCTCTTTCCTTTCTTTCTCTCCTGTCTTCTCTCCCTTCTTTCTTCCTTCCTTTCCTTTCTTCCTTCCTGTATGCTTGTTCAGATCCCTTAACCTCATTATATGTTTGTGTGTTCCCATATTAAAATAGGCATATTTGTTGTACCTACCTCTTGGCCACAAAGTACCTGGTACCTAGTAAGCGCTCAGTAAATATTAATTATAATTTTTCTTTGAAGTTGTTTTCTCTCTGTATTTTTTTGTTTCCTGGCAGTTTCTTTTTTTTTTGTGGCTTGTTTTGGCTCTATATTTTATGTTCGAGGCTTTCCTCAAATCGCTATTGATCTGTCCTAGCAATTTATATTTAAGAGTGAGGCACTAAAAAGCTGATGGGGGGATGAGGGACTTTTTGACATGTGGACTTAACTGTAGACTGATTGCACAGTGAGCTGCCATTTTTGTTGGTGACTATCCCAGCATCCCCCATCCCTACTAAAACTATCAGCATTTGTAGGACTTTTCTCTAGTTATCTTTCTTATCTTGGAGGTACTTAAATTCATTGCCAGTGTGTGAAAGCTGAGAAGCGACAGGGGTGCTGTGGTCTTTTCCATCAGTGTGTACACTCTCCCTTACGGTCCTCTTTTCAGTGTGACTCCCCCCTGCTGTGCTGCTTGAGCCTTGAGTCAGGAGTCTCTCTGGTTGGGTCTTCAGAGAATAAACCTGTCTCCTACTAGGTCAGGGGTAGGTTAGTTGTGTGATCTTGTACAGACTTCAGCCACTCTTATTTTTAGTCCTTTACCTCACCTCCACTGTCTGTGGTACGTGGTGCCTTCAGTTTTGGAATCTTCCTAGTTTCTGTGATGTGAACACATTTGTTTTTTGCCTCTGCATGCTCTTGGGTGTCAGCTTCCTCTGCCCTGCTGAGTCTGCTTTCTATCTGACAAAATGGGCAGATAGCTCTGGTCTGCTTCTTTGTGTCTTTCTGGGTTTATCAGTTTCTATTTCTTCGCTGTTATTTTAGTAGATTTTTGGAAGATTAGAGAGATAAATGTGTAACTTCATTGCTTTATGTTTGTTTATCTGTGATCTGGTATTTGTGTATTTTTTAGGAAATAAGAAATGTATCAACATCACTTCAATACAGTTTTTAATGCTGTGAATTTAATTTATTAATATGTTGAAACTGCATCAAGCTTATTAAATTTCAGAGTTTAGAAGGCAGGTACTATGTCCTGTGTGCGTACGTGTGTGTGTTTAAAAAATTTGTGTGTATGTGTGTGTATTTAAAAAATTTCTTACATTCAAAGAGTGAATATATTTATTGGTTGTAGTTTTAATTTATTCATTCTTAAGTTCTTAGTTTTCACATGTTAATAAATTTATCTAACCATTTTGTCAGATTTGCTCAGAGTAAACCCTATTTAGTTTAGATTTTTTTAACTGAAAATATTATGGTGCTTTATGTGTCACTGTCATCAAAAGTTGATTGATCAATTGCAGAGTTTATTGGCACTTTAGTATTGTGCAGATTGTTTTTATAATATTTAGCCTGATCACTTTCAGATGATGTCAGCCTGTCTTGCTAAGATGTCTTTTGTGCACTGATTACCATTGCTGTAAATCTGTATTGTCGAATAGAACTTCCTGCAATGAGGTAAATGTTCATACCAATAAATATGGTAGACATTAGCCACATGTGGCTATAGAGCACTTGAAATGTGGCTAGTGTGACTGGGGAACTGAATTAAAAATTTTATTCCATTTTAATTATTTTAAATTTAGGTTAAATAGCCACAGGTGGCTACCATATTGGACAGCACAGTTATTGATCATTATTCTGATAGTATGTGCTAAGTTTTTGGTGCAAATTATTTTATATTGTTAATCACTTGAATTAGTTCAGAGTAAAATATCCAGCGGAGGATTAGGAGTTAGCTGAGTTACTCTAATTTCCTTATTATAATTAGAACTACATATTTCTTTGAAGTCACATGAGGATAAACATACACAGACTGCAATTTCAGAATTGAAAATAAAATGTGTTTCAGGTTGGTGTATCGTTCCAACCTAAGAAAGAGATTGAGAGTAAAAGTAAATGTTGAAAATACTATTTTGGAACCTCTCAGAAATTTTCTTCCATCCTACAACATAAAGGAGAAATACTGTTTGGATGAAAGCCTGGTTTGGATTTGAAGTTTTTATGTTCTCAAAGACAGTTCTAGTTTGAATTTTTAATATTTGAATAAAAATGTTCTGTTTGTGACATCGACTTCTTTGGGAACTGCAGGTTAATTCATAAAATTTCTTTTGAATCAAGGATGAAGATTAATTGTAGTAAATGTTGTAAAATTAATCTTTGGCTAACTAGAATTATGTCATCAGTTGAGGTCTGTGGTAAGTTGAGCATTGCTAAATTGCTAAACTTTTTTTAAGTGAAAAAGTAAAAAATTCACAGGACTGGAAACATGGCTTTGATCGCAGAACATTATCATACTGCTTAATCTTTTTTTAAGTGAAATACAGCTTTTTGGAGAAGATTAGTATAGTTGCCACTATACATTTAGTTTAGCAAAGTATACCATATTTACTATTTTTATAGTATTATAATTGTTAACTAACAAGGGAATATTATCGAGACATTTGAGAAGATATTAAGTAGTTCTTTCAGATTCTTTTTGTTCTTCTCTGAAGGCCTCTATCTCCTTATTCCTTCATTCTCAGCAGATGATTGCTTCTCCCGTTTCACAGAATGTGAACATTCTCATTTTCTTGTCCCTCTTGCTTACCATCTTGCAGTTGTCACTGACACCGGCCACCATCAGAGTAGAAAGTTGTCCTGTTTCCTGACAAATAGCCAAATCCCTCTACCTGTGCTCTTACATCCCTTTTACCTTCTCATGAATCTTGTATGCCTGTTGTTCTGCCTGTTTCGTATCATTTCAGTGTGTTTTTGCTGTTTTTTTTTTTTTCTTTTTTTTCCTGCTTATGTTTTAACAGGCCCAACCTTTCTCCATCATCGGGTACAGCTACATATTAATAGAAGGAAGGACCCCTCTAATCCCTTTTTTGTTTTCTTCTCATCCATTCTTCTTAAAAGAGCTGTTGATACTTACCGTCTCTAATTCTTCCATTCCTAGCAATTTATGTTTTAATAAGCCTTCCACCTAATTTTGATCCTAGTGTATACTTGTGGGTCAGTCAAGTAGTTGACTCTTACAATTTGGAAGCACAGGGGATAGTATTTAGATGACAGTGTACATTTATACAGAATCACTTCTGGTTGGCTGAGGTGGGGTTTAAAGCCAGACACAGTAATTGTTGGTGAATTTAGTTAGAATTAGGTTTGGCTAGGGGTTATGGAAGACCCAAAATAGCAGAGGCTTACAAAGATAGAAGTTTATTTCTTTTCTTATAAACACAGGTAATGTAGGTTCGGTGACTTTGTGATTATCAAGGACCTAGGCATCTGTCCCCTTGTTGTTCTGCGGTCTTCTCTCAGCTTCTGCTTCGTAGTTTGATTTGACTGCTGTGGCTATAGTCATCCTTTTTATATTCTAGTGAGCAGGAAGGAAAAATAGAGGGGAGGTTATCTCCTGTCCTTTTGAAGAAACTTCCCAGCAGTTGCCCAGAACTTTAAGACCCATTGGTTAGAATTTAGACATTGGTGGGGCGCCCGGGTGGCGTAGTTGGTTAAGCGTCCGACTTTCGCTCGGGTCATGATCTCGCGGTTCGTGGGTTCGAGCCCCGCGTCGGGCTCTGTGCTGACTGCCAGCTCAGAGCCTAGAGCCTGTTTCAGTCTGTGACTCCCTCTCTGACCCTCCCCTGCTCACGCTGTGTCTCTCTCTCTCTCTCTCTCCTAGAAATAAATAAAAAAAACCCAAAAAAACAAACAACAACAACAACAAAAAAAAAGAATTTAGACATTGGTCACATCCAGTTGTAAGGGAGACTGGGAAATAAACTTAGTTCAAACAGCCATGTATGAAGATATAATTCATGATTTTTTAAAAGTGATTACATAACATTCCATGGTTTGGATTCACTATAAATGATTTACCTGTTCTTTATTGTTAGACATTTAAGTTGCTTTTGAAATTTTTGTTACTATAAACAAAGTGAAAATCAACAACTTGTGTCTTTAAAAAGTGAATCAGTGAGCATAAAAGCTACCCATTAGAATATTGAGTATATAGGAGAGAACTTGGAAGTAGCAAAAATAATGTTTTGAGAGTTTTCCTCTAAGTCTAAGATGAAGATGCTGTAAAGAGTAGTGGAATTAAGCAATACCTTATAAAATTTGGACTTTATAGTCATCTATTAAAGAAAATTAAACCAACATATAGTATTGCTGACTTACATAAATTAATGCAATAAAACAATTATGGATAATTTACATTTTTAAAAAATATTTTTAAAATTTATTTCTAGGAGAGAGAGAGAGACAGGGTGAGCAGGGTAGGGTCAGAGACAGAGGGAGACACAGACTCTGAAATAGGCTCCAGGCTCTGAGCTGGCAGTCAGCACAGAGCCGACGCGGGACTTGAACCCACGAACCACGAGATCATGACCCAAGCGAAAGTCGGACGCTTAACTGACTAAGCCACCCAGGCGCCCCGATAATTTACATTTTTAAAAGTGTGTATAAATGGTCTAAGTGTCATACATATGTTTACTGTGTCTAAGTTCTTGATGTTTTTAGCACTGAAATGACATATGATTTTGTTTGGACAAGTATTTCACTTTAAATTGATTCATTCTTTTCCAATAAGGTGTTACTCTATGAGCTATTACTTAAGCTTAGAAAATAAATAACAAGTTATGTTCAAATTTATATATACTTTCACGAGGCTAATTATACTTGTATTGACTTGCAGGCCTTTTTGCAGATGTGTAACCTGCCTGTCAAAGTGGTTTGTAGGGCAAATGCAGAATATATGTCTCCATCTGGTAAGTGTTTTAAAAATTCTCAGTAATATTCTGTATTGATAAAATTGTAACGATAGTTCATTTTGTACCTAGATTTTAAAAATGCCTATTTTTGTTTGTTTTGTTTACCCTTTGAAGAATTTTCCCATGGTTTTATAAAGTAACAGTTGTAAACTTGATAATCTTTGGGTGGACATGGCTATTCATTTCAACTTTGTGGTCACAGGTGGTTAGTGGAAAGTTATAGGAAATACTAAGAAATATTAAGAAAATACATAATCTCAAGTATCCCCAATCTTATTTACATAGTGCTGTTTCCACTTCAGAAAACAAATTTTAATATTAATGAATCCAGTTTTTATTAAACACACTTCTCTAAACTGTACTCTCTTATTATACAGAGGGAAGAAGAGAGATTGTGGAATAATTAACTTGTCAAAGATCTTAAGGTCATCTCTGAAAGCTTTTAGTTTCTAATTTAATTTTGTTTTATTTTTATTTCAACAGGTTTTAAAATACTTTTTATTAAAATTTTAGCCTTTCTGCTGTATTTTATAATCAGTGTTGCCTTTTCTGTGTGTCATGTATTAGTAGGTTAGGGTATAGTTTTAAATAAATATGGTTCAGATAAATTTTTTTAATTGTAACTTTCAGTTTTTTATTTTTTTTTAATGTTTATTCTTGAGAGAGAGCGAGAGAGAGAACACGAGATGGGGAGGGACAGAGAGAGGGGGAGACACAAATCTGAAGCAGATTCCAGGCTCTGAGCTCTGAGTTGTCAGCACAGAGCTGGAAGCAGGGCTTGAACTCATGAACTGTGAGATCATGACCTGAACCAAAGTCAGTCGCCCAACTGACCCAGCCACCCAGGTGCCCCTGGTACAGATAATTTTATAAAAATGTAGTGCCACAAAGCTCACAGATGTTAAGTAGAATTGGTATGGTTTTGCTGGTGCAGTAATAACACAGAATCACTCCTTTATGGGTAAATCCATGAGTATAAATGGTTGGGATGTGTGAGTTACATTTCTTTTAGGGAGACATTTATTTGTTTCCTCACTGTGAAGATAACTTAGAAATGACTTGTATAGGGGCGCCTGGGTGGCTTAGTCGGTTAAGTGTCCGACTTTGGCTTAGGTCATGATCTTGCGGTTCGTGGGTTCAAGCCCCGCGTCGGGCTCTGTGCTGACTGCCAGCTCGGAGCCTGCAGCCTATTTCAGAGTCTGTATCTCCCTCTCTCTCTGACCCTCCCCTGCTCATGCTGTCTGTCTGTCTGTCTGTCTGTCTGTCTCTCTCTCCTAGAAATAAATAAAAATATAAAAAAAAAAAACCAAAAAAAAAGAAATGACTTGTATAAAGCATTTTTTTCTTTGCATCTTAGATTGTTAAAGGTAGTAATAATTATCAAAAGCTGTGAAGAAAGCCTCCATATACACTGAAAATTCTACATTAATACATCTGCATTTATAGATTTATGAATATACATTTTAAAACATCTCCACAAAAGAATTTCTAGGTTTGTAAGCATAGACATATTTTAGATTCTTGAAGACCATTCATTGACTCATTTCTGTTAATTTTGTATATTTTATAAACTTTCTAAATTCTGGTGAAATGAATTATATTGAGTTCTATCTTTTTCCTTTATATAATCATATAAAGAGTATAGCTATTCATATAAAAAAGCTAACACTCTAATACTAAAGTTACTATCTTTGGCAGATGAGGTAAAGCCATATAATTCATTCTTTTCCTAAAATGACTGTACTGAGTATCACCTAGGTAGATATCTGACTTTTTATAGACTCTATGAAAGATAAATAAATACTATAGAGGCTATCTATCTATCTGTCTGTCTGTCTATCTATGTATATATACACACACATACACACACATGTATGTATATGTGTGTTTATATACATTCATAGGGAGGAGTCTCCTGTAAGTAGATGAAAATGGCACTTTCTCTTAAGGCATTTATTTAAATTTCATCTTATGACTAGTATTATTCTCTTCAATCATATGATTTGGTGTGATCAGGGGTAGTTTTATTGGTTTTCGTGATCTTGTAGATTTTTAAAGCAGAGAGCATCATGGAGTGGTCAGAAGACTGCTTGGCTAAGAGCTAGGAAAATTTTTACTCTAATCCTTCTGTGACCTTATCAGTTATTAACAGTTTCTTTGGGAAATTTTACTTCTCTTTTTTGAGCTTCAGTGACTTCATCTGTAATATGTGGTGATTGCATTAGATGGTCTCTGGGGTTCTTTTTGTTTCTAATGTTTTCTGAACCTGCAAACTTCCTTGCTTTCTCCTTCCTTTAAAAATGAAGGTTCTTTTTTAAAAGCACTTTTTAAAAAATCTTTGTTTTAAGTAGGCTCCATGCCCAATACGGGACTTGAACTCATGACCCTGAGATCAAGAGTCACATGCTTTATCGACTGAGCCAGCCAGGAGCCCCTAAAAACAAAAGTTGTAAAAATGATTATTTTGCCTAAAATAAGAAATAGGGCCCTCAGTTTTTTATATGGTTTTGGTGCCAGAGGATAAATGTCTCACTGTGCTTTTGCTTGATACCTGAAATAATAAGGATGTAACACTGGCTCCATTTTTCAAGGTTTATTTATTTTGAGAGAGAGAACAAGCATGCGAGTGTGCGAGAGGCAGAGAGAGTTGGGGGTGGGAGGGTTTGGGGAGAATCCTAAGCAGGGATCCCAAGGCAGGGCTCAAACTCAAGAACCTTGAGATCATGACCTGACCTGAAATTAAGAGTCAGATGCTTAACTGTCTGAGCCACCCAGGCACCCCAACATTGGCTCCGCTCTAAGTCAGGCTAGTGACAAAAAACATTATTTACTTCTAATTTGTTGCCTTGATTTTTATATATTTCTTTATATTTAGAGATATAGGAGTATTCAGTTAACCACCCTCACTGATTTCCTGCTTCATAATCTACAGTACTGAAAACATATTTTTTAAAATTTATTTTTGAGAGAGCGAGAGAGGGAGCATGAGCAGGAGAGGAGCAGAGAGAGGGGTACAGAGGATCTGAAGTGGGCTCTGTGCTTAGAGCAGAGAGCCCAATATGGGGCTTGACCCTGCGAAACGGAGATCATGCCCTGAGCCGAAGTCAGAAAACTTAACTGAGCTACCCAGGTGCCTAATACTGAAAGTATTTTTAAGAAAAGAAATAAAATACAAACTCCATCTAAAAATGCCTAACTGGTTATTCAAAATGAGAAATACACTTCGCTTTCAAAATGCTATGCCCTAAAAATAGCCTTAGTCTAGGCATTTATCCACACATAGTTTTCATTCTTAGATCATTTTATCTCAGAGGACCTGCACTATTTCTAGCATTACAGTACTTACAAAGATTTTATCTCAAGTTAAAAAACACTATGACCTAATACTTACCCAGATAAATTCTTTTCTCCTTTGCGAGATTAGAAGAAAGGGATGTGTGGAATGCAGTGTTTTTATATTGGTAACCTGGAAATGTCTTTGAAATACATCTGTTGAGTTGTTTCCCTGAAGACCTGCCTTTCCCATGTAATGAATGTTATCTCATGAATGTAGGTGAAGCTTCTGTTGGTGCTGTGCACCTCATCCATTACCCTAGGGCTGCATGAGGCCTAGGGAGTCCAGCTGTTGAAGAGGACCGTGGAGAAGCCTGCTCTTAGTGTGAACTCTATTTGAACTAGGTCTGACAGCAGGTTTCATCCTCTAGTTTTTGGGGTGAACTTCATTGCTATTTGGAGACTGTTATCATCTCTGATAATTTCATCAACTATTAGTTTTCATAAAAATGAAATATTACTTTTTTAATATGACGTTTATATAGAGAAACCAGTTTTTATAAGTCTGCTTTTATTTTTTCCCCCCAAATGTATCTGGGAGCATACTTTGTATTAGAATTCATAAACTAGCATACCTTCAAAGATTGTTAATTCTCTTAATTACAATTTTTTTTGAGTCAAAGACATTTATTAATGTACCATCATGTGCTTAATATATGGAACTTAATGGGTGTCCGAGGTTTAAAAGTAGATGTAAAAAGGTCTTTTCTTAAATGTAGTTTAAAAATAGATTGATTCATTGTACTCTGAAGAAAAAGACCCACTACATTTCTTACAAACCTGTCAGTGGTTGTGAACCAATGTCCTGCCTGTTCATGTAAGTTGAATAATTAGCATTTACTGCTATATATTGTTAGTGTTATATATATTTTATAGTATATATATATAGTGCTATATATATTATATATATTAAATATATATATTGCTATATATTGTTAGTGTTAGTTCTGAAAAGGGAATATTATTGTGATCAGTTATTATATAGAAGTGAGAATTCTAGAAATGAATCTCCTTTTTTTCTTTTAAAATTAGTAATGGTTTATAGAATTTGGAGTGCCTGCGTGGCTCAGTCATTTAAGCGTCTGGCTCTTGATTTTGGCTCAGGTTATGATCTCAGGGTTGGAGAGTTCAAGTCCCACATTGGGCTTCATGCTGATAACTCAGGGCCTGTGTTGGATCTTCTCCCTCTCTTTCTGACCCTCACCTTCTCATACTCTCTCTTTCTCTCTCTCTCAAAGTAAATAAACTTTAAAAAAGTTCATAAAATTTAAGGTACACATTTAACTATAGTTTTCAAAAGTTATAGGGTTACAAGGTCAGTATTTTAATAAAACATATTACATTTTTATGTTAATTTACTGAAAGTGTTTTTATGCATTTCTTTTTCCCCAACAGGTAAAGTACCTTTTATTCATGTAGGAAATCAAGTAGTGTCAGAACTTGGTCCAATAGTACAATTCGTTAAAGCAAAGGTAATAAAAAAGATATTAAATATATTTGATCACAGTTACTCTTAAGTCATTCATCATTCTTTAGCATGTCTAAACATTTACATTGATTTTAACCTAGTTTCATAAAATGCCAATATAAACTAGTGGGGAAATATTTCTAAAGTGTAAGTTTTATTTCTCCATAATGTAAATCAATGGCAAAAGATGTAATTTGATCTTTACAAAATGGTAGATAATTTTCTGACTTACACTTATGAGAATTTTGGTCATAAATGAAAACTTAGGTTGTTATAAAATGTCAGGTTAACCTTTGAGAAGGAAATATAGGATATATTTGGAAATTGAATATTAATATATACATTTGAATTATTCAGTTTAGGTTTAATAGTTATGAAACAAAAAAATAGTTATAAAGGACGACCCCCATTAACATTTTGGGAAACATCTTTCCAGACTTTTTTCTTTGCATATAAAGAAAAATATAGTTCTTACTATTATGTGCTATTTTGCAACCTGCCTTTTAAAATCTTCAATACATTTGGAAATTCTTTCATGTTAATGATGACAGAAATACATCGTCCTTTTAAATTGTTGTATATAGTATTATACATTCTCTTATATGATGTATTATAATTTATTTATTTAAGTCTTTATTGATGGATACTTAAGTTGTAGTCAGTTTTTGGCTCTTACCGAGTATTCAGGTAAATATTCTTCTGCAGACACCTTTGTAAACTTGTCAGATTATCTCCTTAGGATAAATTCCTAAGAGTAATACTGTGATGTTGAAGGGGGTGTGCATTTTTAAAATCTCACCACAGATGGCTGGATTGAACTAAAGGGTATACCATTTTATGCATTTTTCTCATTATTATAGTATATTAGATTTAAAAATTAATGTCTATTTCCCTATATATTTACTAACATTTTTTTCACCTTTGAACACTTTATAAGCAGCACATGTCAATCTTTTGGCATTTATTTTATTACTAATAAGATTAGTCTCTTAGAAAAACAAGGTTTACTGACCATTCTTGTTTTCTTCTTTTGTGAAATAACTAAAAATGTAATTTTGTCCATTGAAAGATACACTTTTATGATAGCATATAAACAGTACGTATTATTTTGTCATGGTAGCAGATAATTAACCATTTTTGTTATAAAATTTTATTTTAGGAGATATTTTAGAAGTTTACTGGACATTTGTTGTAAAAACATTGATGTAAAAACATATTATTTGGTAGTAAGATAACTGAAAGTTTTTGTCTATTTAATATGATGCTCTCTTAAATTTTTTTAAATTCCCTTTAGGGCCATTCTCTTAGCGATGGGCTGGATGAAGTCCAAAAAGCAGAAATGAAAGCCTACATGGAATTAGTCAACAATATGCTGTTGACTGCAGAGGTACAATAGAAGATAATAGGCCTTGAAAATAAGCTTTTCCTCTTATAAAAGATAATCTTTCCTCATGGGTTATTTAAAAATTATTGCAAAATAGGAATATAGTCAGTCAGTTCTAGGACTAGGATGGTTCCTGGCATTATTTGATTATTATGTTTGAACAAGTTGCCTGACATTTTCAGATCTAGTTTTTCTATTTGTAAAAAGGAGTGATTCTTGCCCATTCATTATCTGACTTTGGTCTTGGGAGGTTTTCTTAATTAATATATGTAAAATCTTTGATGGTATTTAGAGATATACTATATGAGTAAGAAATCCTTTTATTAAGTACTACCATTAATTAAATTTAATAATTCTGTATAGCAACATTAGCCAAAGAAGGAAAACTCTCTTATATGGGACATTTATAAAGTTGGCTTATAAAAAATCACCATGGCAAAAAATAATTTTCTTTATCCATTTTCTCTTTGGTGTTCTAAAGTTTTAGTGACTGTTCTTTTGTTCCTAGTTGTATCTTCAGTGGTGTGATGAAGCTACAGTAGGGGAGGTGAGTGGTTCTGCAGCATTTATCTTAATTAAAATTTAATGAGAAAACACTTTTGCTCAGAATCTTAAGTCCCTGCTCATAAATGAAACATTGTGGTTTATACCATTAGTGATATAGTTTTTCACTTACTTTAATTTTGCTTGCACATACATTTTAGGGAAGCTGTGTGTCATTGTTTGATATAACTGGTTGCAAAGTACATAAAAGTTTATATATTTTTAAAGGGAATGGCTTAAAATTTTAATTTTTTAGATTGCAAGCGATGTATTTTTTTCAAACTGCTGTGTTGTGTTCTGAAAATATGTTTTCCTAAGAATTCTATTTGTAAAAACAGGCTTTGTTTTTAGAAAGAGTCATGTTTATAACAAATCTTTTTGCTCTAGATCACTCATGCTAGATATGGATCTCCTTACCCTTGGCCCTTGAATCATATTTTGGCCTATCAGAAACAGTGGGAAGTTAAACGTAAGATGAAAGCTATTGGATGGGGCAACAAGACTCTGGACCAGGTGAGTTCAGGTTAAAGTTGACAAAAGCGTTGATTTTAATGCATTAAGAAATTTATTTTTTGTATTAATTTTTTAAAAAAAATCCCAGCATAATAAAAAAATTAAGAAAAAATTTGCCCTTTTTTCTGACTTGAAGTGGTTTTCATTTGTTTTATAAAAATCATATATGCTTATTGTAAAACATATTACATAACACAGAAAACTTCAAAAAAGAAATAGAAATTGCTTGAAATCCTACCACCTAGAAATTACCACTGCTAATTGGAGAACATTCTTCTGGATATCTCTTAATAACATTTTCCTTAAATGGGTTCATATTATACCTGTCACTCTACATTCTGATTTTTTTTTTCCTATTCACCAATACATTGTGGGCATCTTTTATGTCAATAAATATAGATCTGTAGCATCAGGGCTTAAAAAAAAACACAACAAAACCTTGTTAAATACAGTGGTTAATATATCTTTTTTTAAATCTTAAATTATTGAAGTAGCAAAATTTAAAAAATATGTATCTTGTCAAGGTCATGAGATTGAACTAATTCAGTGATTAAACTAATAATGTCTCCTTTCCAAGGTTCTCATAGTCCTAGCAGCTAGTTTACCGATGTGTGCCACTGGCCACAAGGGGGATTGGGCAAATGAATAGGGATTGAGTAAATGAAATCCATCTCCACTAGCAAGAAAACAACTCGAATGCTTTTACTCATGGTGGGTCAGCAGTGTCATCTTTATGAAGCAAGTTTTTTTAATATACATACAGTCATTTGAATTTATGGATTCAGGAAAACATTTTTGTAGGGTGTAGAGTTTTGAGATAAAAACTTTCTTGATACTAATCCTTATAAGTAACTTAAGTGTACTTGTGTTTAAAGGAAATCTGTTCTTATATTTTCTTCCTATTCGTTACACAGAAAATTTTGCTTATGAAAAAAATACCGCTTTTATTCTCTGTGTGTTCTGTGGTCTCATTTAAATATATTATAAAAGGTTACCTAAATTTGTATTTTTGTTATAAACTGTGATGCAAATTACGTATTAGACACATTTTATTGTTTTGCTAATTTAAATACTTTCTTTGTGGTCTGTTGCCTTTGTTAGGTCTTAGAAGATGTAGACCAGTGCTGTCAAGCACTTTCTCAAAGACTGGGAACACAACCATATTTCTTCAATAAGCAGTAAGAAATTTTATCTCTTTTTAGTTTCTTTTCTATATTGTTAGGTTACAAATTTATTTTATCATAGAGGAATTGTTTTATCAAGAAATATTTGTGAAAAGATCTTGTTCTATTTAAATTCATTTTTGCCCTCATTTGACATTTACTTAGCACTTCTTGGGTATCAGACAAAGCTCTAGGCTCTGGGAGACTAGTTCTTGCCATTAAAAATTTGTCTTAAGGGCACACATGTAAACCAGTTATTATTTTCTGATATGATAGAGGTGCTACTAGGGGTGGTTCCAGATGCTGTGTATGGAACTACATAATCTTAATAAAATTCTACATTTGCAAAGTACTGTTAAAACATGAAGAGTAACTATACTTTTTTATATAGGGTCATACCCTGGGGATTAGAAAAGTGAATAAAAATAAAATATTGTTGGATGGACAAGCACTGTTATGAACTTATCTTTTAAAAGTTAATGAAAATAGGGGTGCCTGAGTGGCTCAGTTGGTTAAGTGTCCGACTTCGGCTCAGATGATGATCTTGCAGTTTGTGGGTTCAAGCCCCACATCAGGCTCTCTGCTGTCAGCACAGAGCCCATTTCAGATCCCCTTTCCCCCTCTCTCTGCCTGTATGCTCAATTGGTAAAGCGTCTGACTCTTGACTTTGTCTCAGGTTGTGCATGATCTCTTGGTTTGTGGGATCGAGCCCTGTGTTGGGCTCCAGGCTGAGAGCATGGAGCCTGCTTGGGATTCTGTGTCTCCCTCTCTGCCCTTCCTCGCTTGTGCATGCACACGTACAGTCTCAATAAATAAACTTATAAAAAATTAATAATTAGGTTTAGGGGCTCCTTGGTGGCTCAGTTGGTTAAGTGTCTGACTTCGGCTCAAGCCCCACATTGGGCTCTCTCTTATCAGCACAGAACCTGCTTTACATCCTCTGTCCACTTCCCCTGCTTGCACATGCGCACATACTCTCTCTCCCTTTCAAAAATAAACATTAAAAAAATTTTTGTTTTGATTAGGTTTGTTATGGTATTTATATGTAGTAAAATTATCAATTTTATGTTTACAGCTTGTGTTAGTAATGTTTGCAATATAGAATCTATTTGTGCTTCAGAGATCAACAGATCTCTGTGTGTCTAACACAAAAGAAATGTATCCACATGTTAGTATCAAGTAGTTCCTTGTCTTGCTGATAAGGAATTCTTAGGGGTTGGAAAACCCAGAAGAGGTGTGTTTTATTTTTGAAGTGCATTGTTATGTGTTCGGAGTTAATTTTGTTACAAATGCAATCTTCATGAGAGGCCAAGAGAATATATCTCACTTATTTTTCTCCATTAACTCAGTATCAGGGACTTCATAACCAGCTATCATTTACCATGTAATTTAGTGGAAATATAAAAAAAATTTTTTTCTTTTAAGGATACAATTATATTTAAGCTTGTAATGAAAAATTCAAACTTTAGAACAGGCAAACTTAGAAAAGTTTGCTATGGAGGAACTGTTTAATATTAAGATGTAGATTTCTGAAATAATTTTATCTTGTATGAGACTTAATAAACATTTTCCCCTAACGATTGAAAAATGAATAGATTTTATTTTTAACTTTAGTTTTACCCCATTGTCTAATAATACTAAACTGGAATTAGGAAAAAGTAACTTGTATTTTCACTTCGATATGACAGAATTTTTCTCATCCTTTTATCTGTCAGGAGTCATTACTTTGTGAGATACTATACCTTAGTGAATAGAACAGTAGCTTAGGATACTTAAGATACTATGAGATCAGGTAATATTGGATTCCATGTCAGTGGCCCTGAATTCCCTTCCTGGCTCTAATGTATATCAGACTTCTGCAAGTTACTTTACTTCCCTGTGTGCCCTCCCCTTACCCTCTAAAACTAGAATAAGTTTTTCTCCTAGCTTACCTTCTGGGGATGTTGAGAGAACTCATGAAAGAAACTCAGTATTTGTACTTGATGAGAGAAGGGGAATGGGTAGTTGAGGGAGATCTGCAGCAAGAATAGGAATTGGGAAAAGAGGACAAAGAAAATAAATGGTGGAAAGAAAAAAGTAGAGTGAAATTGAAAGAAATTAGAAATAATGCAAGACAATTATTAACATTGGGTGGCCTCTTTATTCTTAATAGTATATAGTGTTGGTAGCTTTTAAATCTTTAAGTCATATTTCTGAAATGCTGTTAAGCAAAATCTGTATTCCTTGTTATATAAAGCTATCTTGCTGATGTGATATCTTTTAAGACACTTACTGAAAGACTGCTAGGTCATTTGTTCTTTTTCATGTTGTGAGCATGGACTTGGAATAAAAAAGTAAAACTGCTTAAAGTGTTATTTTTATATTATCTACATATATATTTTTAATAATATTTATATTACTGAGTGAATTACACTGTTGTAAAGCATTTATGAGCTCCCTGCATGTCTGTGTATTCTAAACAAAACCTATTTGGTAGCAGGGGCTCAGTAAATGTTTTTCAAAACTAGCTTAAATTGAGAAATTGGAAGAGTTATATTTGAAAAAGGAAGAGTATTGTTACTAACTATTAAATGGTAAAAGGTGAAAGTAAACCTTCATATACCGATGGGAAAGGATATTGAAGAAATGCTGCAAAAATTACATGTGGCAAAAAAAAAATTACATGTGGCAATCTTAGGATGAAAGATTTCAGAGAGGAATTGGGTTTTATTGAGGTTTATTCAATAAAGAAATTACCAATTGAGAAATTTAATCAGTAATGAAAGAACTCCCAACAAATGAAGTCCAGGACTAGATGGTTTCACAGGTGAATTCCACCAGACATTTAAAGAGGAGTTAATACCTATTTTTCTCAAGCTATTCAAAAAAATAGAAGAGAAAGGAAAACATACAAATTCATTCTATAAGGCCAGCGTTACTCTGATACCAAAACCAGGATAATATCTCTGATGAGTATAGATGTAAAAATCCTCAACAAAATATTAGCAAACTGAATGAAATAGTACATTAAAAAGATCATTCACCAAGATTAAATGGGATTTATTCCATGGATGCAGGGGTGATTCAGCATTCTCAAATCAATCAGTGTGCTAAATCACATTAATAAGAGAAAGGATAAAAACCATATGGTCATCATCTCAGTTGAACCAGAAAAAGCATTTGACAGAATATGACATCTCTTCATGATAAAAACTGTCAACAAAGTGGAAATACAGGAAACATACCTCAACATAATAAAGGCCATATATTAAAACCCAGATAAGATTCAATTGTGAAAAACTAAAAGCTTTTCCTTTAAGATCAGAAACAAGACAAGGATATCCATTCTCACCACTTTTATTCAATATAGTGCTGGAAATCCTAGCCACAGCAATCAGATAAAAAAAGAAATAAAAGACATCCAGAAGATGTTAAGGAAGAAGTAAAACTGTCACTATTTGCAGATCACATGATAATATATATAGGAAATGCTAAAGACTCTATCAAAAAGCTATGAGAACTGACAAATGAATTCAGTAAAGTTGCAGGATACAAAATTAATCTATAGAAATCTATTGTGTTTCTATGCACTAATTACAAAGTAACAGAGAAACTAAGAAAATAATATCATTTACAGTTGCACCAAAAAGAATAAAAATACCTAGGGATAAATTTAACCAGGGAGGGGGCGGCTGGGTGGCTTAGTCGGTTAAACGTCCGACTTTCGCTTAGGTCATGATCTCGCGGTTCGTGGGTTCGAGCCCCGCGTCGGGCTCTGTGCTGACTGCCAGTTCAGAGCCTGGAGCCTGTTTCAGTCTGAGACTCCCTCTCTCTCTGACCCTCCCCTGCTCACGCTGTCTCTCTCTCCTAGAAATAAATAAAAAACATTAAAAAAAAAAAATTTAACCAGGGAGGCAGAAGACCTATACCCTGAAAACTATAAGACATGATGAAAGGAATTTAACATGAACATAAACAAATGGAAAGATGTAGTCTACTCATGGATTTTAAGAACTAATATTGTTAAAATGTCCATATTACCCAAAGCAATCTACAGATTGAATGCAATCCCTATCAAAACACAAATAACACTTTTCATAGAACTAGAACAGATAATTCTAAAATATGTATGGAACCACAGAAAACCTCAAATATCCAAAGCAATCTTGAGAAAGAAGAACAAAGCTGGAGGTGTCATAATCCCAGATTTCAAGATAAATTACTAAGCTGTAGTAACCAAAACAGTATGGTACTGGTACCAAGTCAGACACATAGATCAATGGAGCAGGATAGAGAGCCCAGAAATAAACCCATGCATATATGATGAATTAATCTGTGACAAAGGAGACAAAAAATATACAATGGGGAAGAGATAGTGTTTTTAATAAATGGCGTGCAAACTGGACAGCCACATGTAAAAGAGTGAAACTGGGCCACTTTCTCACACCAGACACAAAAATAAACTCAAAAAGGATTAAAGACCTATATGTGAGACCTGAAACCATAAAACTAAAAGAAAAACAGGCAGTAATCCTTTAGACATCACCCTTAGCAACATATTTACGGGTATGTTTCCTCAGGCAAGGGAAACAAAAGCAAGAATAAACTTGGTACTACCCCGAAATAAAAAGTTTTTGCACAGTAAAACCACCAACAAAACAAAAAGGCAACTTACTGAATGGGAGAAGATATTTGCAAGTGATGTATTTGATAAGGGGTTTATATAAAAAATATATAAAGAACGTCTACAGCTCAACATCAAAAAACCAATGTGATTAAAAAATGGGCAGAAAACATGAATAGATATTTTTCCAAAGAAGACATACAGATGGCCAACAGACCCATGAAAAGATGTTTAACATTACTAATCATAAGGGAAATGCAAATCCAAACCACAGTGAGATATCACCTCACCAGTCAGAATGGCTGTTATCAAAAAGACAAGAAATAGTGTTGGTGAGGATGGAGAAAAGTGAAGCCTTGTGTATGGTTGATAAAAATGTAAATTGGTGCAGCCACTCTGAGAAACAGTACATATTTAATATTGTTGATTGCAGCATTATTTACCAAAGCCAAATTATGGAAGCAACCCAAGTATCTGTCAATAGGTGAATGGATATATGTAGGTGTATATACGTAATATGTAATAAAATACACTGTATATAATATATATGCATATAACATGGAGTATTAATCATATGGAATGAGTCTTGCCATTTGCAGCAACATGGATGGACCTAGAGGGTATTATACTAAGTCAAAGAAAGACAAATACCATATGATTTTACTTATATTTGGAATCTAAAAAAACCCAAAACAGAATATATAAACAAAAAAACAGACTCTTAAACACAAAAAACAAACTGGCAGTTACTAGAAGGGAAGTGGATGGGAAAGATAAGCAAAATAGATAAGGGAATTAAGAGGTACAAACTTCTAGGTATAGAACAGATAAGTCATGGAGATGAAAAGTATAGCATAGGGAATATAGTCAATAATATTGTAATAATGTTGTATGGTGACTAGTAATTGTGAGTATTGAGTACTGCATAGAATTGTTGAATCAGTATGTTGTACATCTGAAGCTAATCTAACATTGTGTGTCTATTATAATTTAATAATAATAAGTTTAAAAGTCACCACCTAAGAACATTAAGGACAAAATTTCAAAGATTATATATAAAAAAGGTTGGCAAGGGACTTGATTTACAAACTTGAACGACAATCCTATAAAAAAGGTTGGTAAGGGACTTGATTTACAAACTTGAACGACAATCCTAAAGATCCGTGATTCGTATATAAAGAAAGAATACGTAAATTATTGCTAGAGTATGAAGACATGGCAAGTTAGTAATATAAGGGAGAGAAAAACTACTTGAACACTGAGACAAAATTAATGTGTTTAGACTGACTATAAAAGGCATCAGAAAGAAATATGCAATCATAATAAAGCAAAAAAGTTGAGTGCAGAAAAATTTTAAATGGGAAAGATGAAGAAAACATTCACATTTTACAGTATTTTTATTTTGGTATTCAAATGAAAGAATAGTAGATAACTGATGGATGTTAGCAGAACCTGCTGGGATAATCATTTCATAATATATGTAAATCAAACCGTCATGTTTTACATCTTAAACTTATACAGTGATGTGTGTCAATTATTTCTCAATAAAAATAGGGGAAAAAAAGAATAACAGAAATGTGGGGAGAATGATAATGCAAGATAAGGAACTTAAAAATATATTTATGACCCTTGAATATTTTTCTAATAAAAAGTCTATAAAGCTAGTTGTAATAATACATATAAAAGATGTTAAAAATCTTAGAATTGTTGTCAGTATTCAAATTATAATCCACTACTTAGCAGAAGGGTAGGAATGTTGGTTTTTTTTTAATATGGTACAGGAAAAGGTATTAAAACTGGATGTTCATCAGGATCTTGGCTCTTGAACAATTCAGTAGAAATATTGGGCAAAGTGTTTTTTTTCTCTTGCATATGAATTGCAAATATTTTCTGAGTTTATTGCCTCCCCCACCCCCCTTTTTTGATCAGGTCTAGGGGCACCTGGGTGGCTCAGTTGGTTAAGTATCTGACTGGCTCAGGTCACCATCTCATGGTTTGTGAGTTCAAGCCCCTCATTGGGCTCTCTGCTGTCATCACAGAACCTGCCTCAGGTCTTCTGTCTACCCCCCTCCACCCCGCCCTCCCCTGCACGCACATGCTCGCACGCTCTTTCTTTCTCAAACATTAAAATTTGTTTTTAAAAAATTAGGTTTGTTACGGTATTTATATATAGTAAAATTGACAGTTTTATGTTTATAGCTCTCAGTTTTAGTCATGGTATACAGTTGTGTAATCACTACCACAGGTGTACTTTTCAAAAAGAAAAAATTGTAGGAATTAGTAATTTATATATGTCATATATATAATTAATATAAGTAATCACTGAAATTTGTAAAGATTACGAAAAAAATATGCATTAGAAGTTATGTATGTTTCATTTGATAGTATATTGTATTCTACTGCCTGTTAGATATTCTAAAGTAACTTGCCACAAAGTTGCTATCTTTATATAACATAAGATCAATTTCTGTATGCCTATTACCCTTATAATTCAGCAACTTTTGAAGTTATGTGGAGATATATTTGCAGCAAATAACATTTTGACCACTTCAGAGGTACTTCTGGACCACACTAGTTTGAAAATACACTTATACTTGAACTCCTTCAGAGCTTTCATTTATTGATAAAAGATGCCCACCTACATACACTACTGGAAGTTACATCAGGAAATAAATTCACCTTTTTTCATGATCTAATTCAGGAAGCAAAGAGTAGTTAA
This sequence comes from Proteles cristata cristata, assembly GCA_017311185.1. Lineage (NCBI taxonomy): Eukaryota > Metazoa > Chordata > Mammalia > Carnivora > Hyaenidae > Proteles > Proteles cristata. The sequence goes on from JAESUZ010003820.1 coordinate 696,172, forward strand.
TCCTAAACAAGGATTAGAAAAAATTGGTGAGATAAGATATATCTTTTAAGAAATATGTTTAGGGATATGGAATAGTTAATGTTTATATTCTCACAAAGTGCCTCAGCTCTGCATTTATCCACCTTCTACATCCCTGGTTCTTTTCAGGCATCCATTTGTTATTGAATCTTCATTTGTATGATAGGATCATGGTGCTAAAGTCCAAGGACACTTGTGATCTTTTTAAACTATCCTGTTGGCTACCCTCAGTCTGAATAATAATTCTTCATGAATGTGTCAAAAAAGGGAAGGCTTTGAAAGAATGTGAATAACTACTATTGAAAAACTAAATATCCTCCATACCTTAGGCAGGATGCATCTCTCTCTATTTGCATCCAGCAAATACAGATTCAGTTCCTTAGATCCTTTTCTAAGAACTGGGGATATAAAAGATACATACAGTGTTACCTTTAAAGAGCTTGGAGAAGGAGCACGTGGGTGGCCAGTCAGTTAAGCCTCTGACTTCGGCTCAGTCATGATCTTATGGTTCACAAGGTCAAGCCCTGCACCAGGCTCTGTGCTAACAGCTCAGAGCCTGGAAGCCAGCTTGGGATTCTGTGTCTCCTTCTTCTCTCTGCCCTTCCCCTGTTTCTACTCTGTCTCTTTCCCTCTCTCTCAAAAATAAGTAATAATTTTAAAAAAACATTAAAAAAAATAATGAGGGGAAACAAGTGGACACAGTTTTAGTGTGGTGATAGAAATGCATCACCCTTTTAATCATTCAAAACATACTTCTAAGAACCTACTTTATAGCAGGCATTGTTCTAATTATTAGGGACACAGCAGGAAACAAGTGGAGATCTCCCTGGTAGAGGGAGACAGACACCTAGCAACAAATGTTAGATAGTATTAAGTGCTGCATGGAGAATTAAAGTGGATCACATGGTAGTAAGTGACTGCATGTCCACTTAGTTTGGGTGTTCAGGGGAGGCTTTAAGATGTGACATTTAAACCTTACTCTGAAAAATAAGGAGCCGGCAATGTGAAGTCAAGGGAAGGGTGTTCTAGGCAGCAGGAATAATTGCGTCAAGGCTGTAATATTGGCTTGAGTTTGTTATGTTCGAATGGAAGAAGCAAGGCCATTATTGGCTGTGTGTTGACAGTGGTAGAAGATGAGGCTGAAGAGATAAGCAGTGGCCAGGTCATCTGGACGTTGTATGCTTCATGTAATGAGTTTGGCATATTACTTTAAGTGGAATGGATATTCATGGGAATATTTTATGCTTGGAGTGGTATGTGTGATGACTTAAAAAAAATCACTCTGGCTACTCTGGACAATGAAGAGAACCAGCGTTAGGAGACTATTGCCGTGGTCTAGGGGAGAGCTGATGGTGGCTCAGAGTAGACGATAATGGAGAGAGAGAATTAGTAGTAGCCAGGACATGATTTGGTGGTTGTGTATCACAACACTTGCTAATAGATATGAGGGCAAGGGAAAGAGAGGACTCAATAGTAACCCTGAGATTTTTGGCACAGATAGCTGAGAGGGTAGTGGTGCCTTTTAGTTTAGGAAATGGGGTGAGCATGTTTGAGATGCTTATTCATCATTCAGGTGGAGGTGTTATGGAGTATGTGTGTATGTATGATTCTGGAGTTTAGAAGAGGGGCTGGGATTGGAGGCAAATCGTGGGGAATTAGTGGCATAAAGAGGTATTTAAAGCTATGCAGCAGCATGAGGTCTTTGATCATTAGTGATCAAGGCCACGTAGCTAGTAAGTAAGTGGCAGAAATAGTATTCAAACTTAGATATGATGGACCGCAAAATCTGTTCTTCTAAACTAGATTATTGTAACATGCTTTGACATTTAGGTAGGCTAACACATATTTTCTCAAAAACTTTATGTCACTGTGGGACTGACAGCAATAATTAGCTCCTAATTATGATATTTTCTTTTTAGTAAGATTGTGCTGGCAATTATTTTAATATAATGTAGTTTGGCGATGCCTCATTTATAGACCATTAGTAGTGAGGTAGATGAATTTCTGTTTTTTGTTACTAATATATAATTAAAGGGAAAAAGCCCTAGAAAATATATGTTGAAGCTATGTTTATTTCTCTTTCAGAAAGCTAAATTACTTAAAAAGTGGTAAAAGTAAAATTAAATCATGTTGTTAATATATGATTGGGTATTCAGGTGTCCTTTGTCCGTGACTCACAGTGAAATCCTCTGTGCTTTGATACCATTTTGTTTATGCATCTATTAAAGCACTTACTAAATTGTGCTGTGGTAATTTATGTTTTGTGTTCATGTCTTAGAACCTTTGGGGTTCTCGTATCTCTAGCACCTAGCACACACTTCCTGGCACACTGGAGAACTGTTTAGCAGATAAACTAATGAGTAAAATGAATATAATCAATGACACCAAAATTGTTTTAATGTATTACTACTTTAAAAAGCAAGTCACACAGCTAGCAAATCATAACATAAAAGGTTTTTTTTTTTCCCTATCTTACAACAGAAACTCCAAGTAAAAACAAAATAAAGTCTATCAAGTTGAGGTAGGATTTATTTCTTATGTGACTTTCTTTTGAATGAATGAATAAAATGTTTTAAAAAGTAGTGTATATTCTACCATACAGGTTAAATGCTGTTCATGTTACTCTCATTTCTATTTGTGTTTTAGGCCTACTGAACTAGATGCACTGGTATTTGGCCATTTGTATACCATTCTTACCACACAGTTGACCAATGATGAACTTTCTGAGAAGGTGAAAAACTATAGCAACCTCCTTGCTTTCTGTAGAAGAATTGAACAGCACTATTTTGAAGATCGTGGTAAAGCCAGCTCATCTATCAGATCATCTTAGAGACACGTCTTAATTTAGTCATTTAAAAAAATTAACTTGAAATATGTTATGTGGAAGACCTGATAAATGATGGTATCAGAATTTTAAAACCAAAAACACTGTTTTTTGAAACCTCAGAATAAATTATATAATGTATCCTATACACGTACTTTATACTGTTAATTAAAGTAATTCTGAATGGTTTCACTTGCTATGTTGTACTCTCTATATCTTGAAATTTTTGTTTTCTTCAAACATGTATGCATATAAAAATAAAGCTCAAAGAACTGGATGGCTGGTGTATTTATTTCTTTCTGATCTTTCTGAGAGCCACTCTGAGCTTTTTATACATGGAATAAACTGTCTTTTCTAAGGCAAGTAATTTGTGTTCCATACTTTTAAGATTACTTTAATAGGTACATGGTGAACCTAAGCATGGGAAAAATGTTCTTCAAAAGTATGTACTCAGAAAATGTAAATAATTGCAAGGTACTTAAATCCTGGAACAGATTACCATTTAAGAGCATTCTTCATATCTAAACTGAGTTGAAGTTTGTTTATTTTTATTTATTTATTTTTTAAATGTTATTTATTTATTTATTTATTTATTTTTAATGTTTTTTTATTTATTTTTAGGAGAGAGAGAGAGACAGCGTGAGCAGGGAGGGTCAGAGAGAGAGGGAGTCACAGACTGAAACAGGCTCCAGGCTCTGAGCTGGCGGTCAGCACAGAGCCCGACGCGGGGCTCGAACCCACGAACCGTGAGATCATGACCCAAGCGAAAGTCGGACGCTTAACCGACTAAGCCACCCAGGCGCCCCTAAATGTTATTTATTTTTGAGAGAGGAAGAGAGACAAAGCACGAGTGGGGAAGGGGCAGAGAGAGAGGGGGAGACAGAATGCGAAGCAGGCTCCAGGCTCTGAGCTGTCAGCACAGAGCCCGATGCAGGGCTCGAACTTGGGAACTGTGAGATCATGACCTGAGCCAAAGTTGGATGCTTCACTGACTGAACCACCCAGGCGCCCCTTGAATTTTTAAACATCTCATTAGAGCACCCACAATTTATATTTGATAAATGGATAGTTTCAAGGATCTTATTTTTTTTGAGACAACAATGTTTTAATAATGTTTTATTCCTCTTGTGTTGAAAGCGATGCTGTAAACATTGGGGCTACATGGCCCCTATGCAGCACTCCTGTATCCTTTGGATAAATTCCTACTAGTGCTATTGCTGGGCTGTAGGATAATTATATTTTTAATCTTTTGAGGAATCTCCACACTGTTTTCCAGAGTGGCTGTACCAATTTGCATTCCCACGAACAGTGCAAGAGGGTTCCTCTTTCTCCACATCCTTGCCAACATCTGTTGTTTCCTGAGTTAATTTCAGCCACTCTGATTGGTGTGGGGTATCTCAGTGTGGTTTTGATTTGTATTTCCCTGATGATGAGTGATGTTGAGCATCTTTTCATGTTTCTGTTAGCCATCTGGATGTCTTCTTTGGAAAAGTGTCTGTGTCTTCTGTCCATTTGTTCACTGGGATTTTGGATACTAACCTTTTATCCAGTATGTCATTTGCAAATATCCTCTCCCATTCTTTTGGTTGCCTTTTTGTTGATTGTTTCCTTTGCTGTGCAGAAGCTTTTTATCTTGTTGAGGTCCCAGTAGTACATTTTTGCTTTTATTTCCCTTGCCTTCGGAGACAGGTCAAATAGGAAGTTGCTGTGACCGAGGTCAAAGAGGTTGTCTGTTTTCTCCTCTAGGGTTTTGATGATTTCCTGTCTTACATTTAGGCCTTTCATCCATTTCAATTTATTTTTGTGTATAGTGTAAGAAAGTGGTACAGTTTCATTCTTCTGTCTGTTGCTGTCCAGTTCTCTCAACACCATTTGCTAAAGAAACTGTCTTTTTTTCCACTGGATACTCCCTACTTAGCTGAAGTTTAGCTGGCTATACATTTGTGGGTCCATTTCTGAGTTCTCTATTCTATTGCATTGATCCATGTGTCTGTTTTTGTGCCAATACCATACTGTCTTGATTACAGCTTTGTAGTAGAGGCTAAAACTCTGGGATTGTGTTGCCTCCAGCTTTGGTTTTCTTTTTCAGCATTACTTTGGCTATTGGTTCCATATACAGTTTAGGATTGTTCTAGTTCTGAGAAGAATGCTAGTGCTATTTTGATTGGGATTGCATTAAATGTGTAAATTCCTTTGGGTAGTATTGACATTCTAACAGTATTTGTTCTTCCAGTCTATGAGCATGGAATGTTTTTCCATTTCTTTGTGTCTTCTTCAATTTCTTTCATAAGCTTTCTATAGTTTTCAGTGTACAGATCTTTTACCTCTGTGGTTAGGTTTATTCCTAGGTATTTCATGGTTCTTGGTGCAATTGTAAATGAGGTCAATTCCCTGATGTCTCTTTCTGTTGCTTCATTATTGGTGTATGGAGATGCAACTGATTTTTGTACATTGATTTTATTATCCTGCGACTTTGCTGAATTTACGTATCAGTTCTAGCAGTTTTTTAGTGGAGTCTTTCTCCTATTAATTAATATGTCTCCTATTAAACCCTTTAGAAGTCCCAACTTACTATTTTTAACTGACTTGACTACTGGACAAGTAGACATTGTGTTAGTTCATTAGGAGCCCAACTGTAGGAAAGTTGAATTGTAAAATGTCAATCTGTTCATTTAATACATCTTGATACTTTTTTGAAGAACAGATAATGAGTAGTTATTTTTATTGCTGTTGTGTATGATTGTTGCTTGATGAGGATGGGTTAAATGTAGCTATGCATTGAGATATTTCAAGATACTGTTTTCTAAAATAAAACTTTATAATTTTTTGAACTTATTTGAACTTGTTTTAATTATAACCAGTTGCGTCTTATGAGCTAACAATTTATATATTTTATTGAGTCTTAAAAGGAAATATTGAAAAGATTGATTATATCTAGACTGATAGAATTATTTTCCTAAACTGTTTTTAAGTTCCTAAGAATTGGGACTGGATTTATATCTTTAGAATCTTTTTTTTTTTTTACATTTTTATCAAATTACAGTAATTGAATTTGTGATTAAACTTAGTAGATTCTCTGGATTTTTGACTTTGGCAGTCCTGTGTTCTGTGAATAGAAATGATTTTATTTAATTCTTTCTAATCCATGTGCATTTTGCTAGCTTGGTTTTGAATTTTGGTTTTGCCTATAGCGCTGACTAGGATTTCTAGTACAGTACTGAACAGGAGTGATGAGAATGGACATCTTTGCCTTATGCATGATCTTAGGGGTAAAGTATTTAATCCACCATTAAGTATGATTATAGGTTTTTGTAGATGCCCTTTAACAGATTGAGAAAGTTCCTTTCTGTTTCTGGTTTGTAGAGTTTGTGTATGTGTGTTTAAATTATGAATGAATGATGTATTTTATCAAAGGCTTTTTCCGTTCCCATTCAGATGATCATATGCTCTTTTTCCCTTAGCCTGTGGAAATGAAGAGTTACATTAATTGATTTTCGAATATTAAGTACACTTTAGTTTCCTGGGATAAATCCCGTATGATTATGATGTATTTGGATATGATTTTCTAGATTTTGTTAAGGGTTATTGTGTTCATATTCTTGAGAGCTGCTGGTCTCCAGTTATCTTGTAATACCTTTTGTTTTGGTATCAGATTGATGCTGGCCTCATTACATGAAACAGGAAGTATTTCTTCCGCTAGGGAGAGTTTACATTTGATAATTATCTTTTCCTTGAATGTTTGGTAGAATTTATCAGTGCATCTGGCTAGGCCTCGAAGCTTCTTTGTTGGAAGATTTTAAACATTAAATTTTAATTTATCGAATAGATTTAGGACTGTTCAAGTTATTGGTTTTCTCTTGAGAGAGTTTTGGTGTGTGCCTTTCCAAAGAATTTGCGTATTTTTCTACACATTTTTGAATTTATAAGGCATAGAGTATTGGTATTCCATGATTATATCTGTAGCATCTGTAGTAATATCCCTTCTTTCCTTCTTTATATTTGTAATATTTGTCTTCTCTTTTTCTTAGTCTGCTTTGAGATTCATCAGTTGTATTAATTATTTTTCCTAAAATCCAGGTTTTGATTCCATTGATTTTTCTGTGTAGTTTTGTCATTCTCAGTTTCTTCTTTGTTCTTATTATTATTTCCTTCCTTCTACTTCCTCTACATTTTTTTAAGTTTATTTAAGTAATGTCTATATGCAAGGTAGGTCTTGAACTCATGACCTCAAGATCAAGATAGGGTCATGTTGGGTATGGTCTACTGATTGAGCCAGCCAGGTGCCCCTACTTGCTCTATGTTTTATAGTTTTACTGTGGAAGGTTAGACTGATTTGAAAGTTTCTTTTCTAATACAAGCTTCTAATATTAAGCATTTTCCTCCAAGCATTGCTTAGAGGGAAATCTGAGATGTTGTGCTTTTATTTTCATTCAGTTTGAAATATTTTCCAATTCCCTTATGCTTTCTTCTTTGACCCATGGATTATTTATAAGTGTATTCTTTTATTTGAAAATATTTGAGGATTTTCCAGATGTCACTCTATTATTGATTTGTAGTTTAATTTGGTTTTATTTCTAGAACATGCTTTATATTTCATTTCTTTTAGATTTGTTAAAGTTTGTGTTATGGTCCAGAATATAGTTTATCTTGGTAAATGTTTCATGTGCGGTTGAAAAGAGTATTTTGCTATTGTTGGATAACTATTCTGTAAATGTTGTTAGTCTAATTGGTTAACAATTTATTCAGGTCTTTTATAACCTTATTAATTTTCTGTCTACTTTTCTGCATTACTGAGAAGAGTGTAGAATTTTGTGTTTTTTTTCTCCTTTCATTTCTATCAATTTTTTTTTCATACTAGATGAAGATCTTCTGTTAGGTGTATATAGATATAGATACTTAAGATTATCATTTCTTCTCAGAAAATTAATCCCTTTATTGATGTGTACTGTCCTTTATCTCTGGTAATGTTTCTTGGTTTAAAGTTTTTTGTTTGATATTTAGTCGTTTTGGTTACTTTAGTTATTTGATACAGCTACTCTATATTTCTTTTTACTAATATTTGCAAGATCTATTTATTTTTATCATTTTACTTTTTGCCTACTTATAAGCTTATATTTAAAATGTTTTTCTTATGGGACACTTGGGGAGCTCAGTCAGTTAAGCGTCCTGACTTCAGCTCAAGGTCATGATCTCACAGTTTTTGAGTTGAAACCCCATATCAGGCCATCTGCTCTCAGCCTACTTTGGATCCTCTGTCTCTTTCTCTCTCTGCCCCTCTCCTGTGTTTGCTCTCTCTCTCTCCTTCTCTTTCTCTCAGAAAATAGACATTAAAAAAGATTGATGTTTTTCTTATAAACAGCTGAGAATTGAATCTTGGACTACCTGACAATTTCTGTGATTTATATTAATTTTAGTGGAATGAAGTAAGAGTCTAAGGTTGTGAGTTTTTTTTTTCTTTGCATATGGATGTAGAGTTGCTTTTGTTTGACACCTTTTGTTCCATGTGAGAAAGAGGGGAGAAGGATCCAGGTGAGGTCTTTGTGACTTTACTGCAGCTACAGCTGTTCTTCTTGTCAAGGGACCACAAGGGACACTTTCTTAGATTCCTACTCTGACTCTAAGTTTGTTTTTTGTTTTTTTTTTGTAAACTTTCTGTGAAGTCCTTAGACAAGAGCCTGGGAGTGAATGTGAATTCCTCTTTTGCTGTGGCCCCAGGATTTTAATAGTCTTTTGTCAGGCTGCGCTCAGCCTGTAGCAATTAATTAGAAATTTTAGTTGAGTTCTTACCGTTGTCCAGTAGTGTCTGTTTATTTTTTTACATTTCAATAGTGTCTGTTTAAACTAAACAAATGCTTGTGTATCTTCTCTCCTTAGACCTGGTTCATTGGCTGTGCAGTCTCCGCTTTCCGCCGGTCAAGAACTGGGGTGAATTTGTTGATTGTCAGTTCATCATCATTACAAGGGTGGGAGCAATACTTTCTTTAGCTTTCTACATTCTAAAACTGGAAATCTGGAAATCTAGGCTACATTTTAATCTTGAGACAAGAAATGCTCATTTAGAATGAAAAGTGCTAAATTCTTAAAGAGATTTTATTATGTAAAAATTTAAATATACAAAAATGAGAAAATAAAACTCCTGTATACCAGTGAGCCACTCCCTTGCCTCAAATGCTACTAAGGGCAGTCAATTATCCCATTCTTTTTTATGTTTTATTTACTTAATACATGTTATACATAAGTTCATAGAAGTTTGCTTTTGAAGATATAACATACAAATGCATTCTTCTTAATTAGAAATTAGAAATTTTAGTTCACACTGTCTTAATATATTGTTACGTAGATCATATTCGCACCAGTTAAAAAAATACAACATTTACTAGTGTCTTAAAGACCTCTCTATGACACTATTTTCACCTAATCTCAGCTCTTTACTCCACCACTGGAGGTTGCCGCTGTCCTGAATTTTGTGTTAATTTCCATGATTTAATTTTTTGCTTTTGATCCTTCTATAAATGGAATTATGCTATATGCATTCTTCAGTGTTTTGCTTCTCTCCCACGATATTACATTTTTGAATTTTATCCATTTTCTTGTACTTAGCAGTGATTAATTATATAGTATTCTTTTGGCTTGCTGGGGTGGCTCAGTCGGTTAAGTGTCCGACTTCAGCTCAGGTCATGATCTCACGGTTCATGGGTTCGAGCCCCACATCCTGCTCTGTGCTGATAGCTAGCTTAGAGCCTGGAGATTCTGTGTCTCCCTCTCTCTCTGACCCTCCCCTGCTCATGGTGTCTCTATCTCTCTCTCAAAAATAAATAAAACATTAAAAAATTTTTTTTATAGTATTCTTTTATCTGCAAATATAACACTTGATTTCTCTGTTCCCTTATCAGTGGACATTTTGATTGTGTCCAGAGTTTTGATGTTCTAATAAAATGTTGCTCAGGAACAATCCTGTACATATCTGGTATAAACGTGCAACAACTTTTCCAGGGCATATACTTAGGAGTATAATTGCTGGGTTGTCAAGTATGTGTATATTTAACTTAAGTACGTAATTTTTTTTTTTAATGTTTTATTTATTTCTAGGAAGAGAGAGAGAGAGAGAGACAGCGTGAGCAGGGGAGGGTCAGAGAGAGAGGGAGTCACAGACTGAAACAGGCTCCAGGCTCTGAGCTGGCAGTCAGCACAGAGCCCGACGCGGGGCTCGAACCCACGAACCGCGAGATCATGACCTAAGCGAAAGTCGGACGCTTAACCGACTAAGCCACCCAGGCGCCCCAACTTAAGTACGTAATTAAAAATTGTTTTCATAAATGTTTGTGCCAGTTTGCAGTTTATACTTCTAGTTCTTTGCCAATGAATTATTCGTTGTATTTCCTAATGTTATAATTTGTATTTTCAAGATTACCAGTAAGCTAAGTATATATTTATATATTTTTTGGCCAATTCTTTTTTTCCTTTTTTACATGTGATATGACTACTCATGTTGGCTTTGCTCGTTTTTCTGTTAGGTTATTTGCCTGTTCATAATTTAAAGGAGTCCTTTGCGTATTACCGATATTAATGCTAACTTGGCTCTAAGTGCTACAAATATTTGTACTCCTAGTTGGTGGTTTGTCTTTTCACTCCATTTATGATATGTTCTTTTTTTTTTTTACAAATAGTTTATTGTCAAATTAGTTTCCACATAACACTCAGTGCTCATCCCCACAAGTGTCCTCCTCCATGCCCACCTCCCCTCCTCCCCACATCCATCAGTCCTCAGTTTTTGTCAGCATTCAAGAGTCTCTCATGGTTTGCCTCTCTCCCTTTTCCCCACCGTTTCCCCCCTTCTTCTCCCCCTTGTTCCTCAGTTAAGTTCCTCCTAATCCTCCTATACGTGCAAACATAGGGTATTTGTCCTTCTCTGCCTGACTTATTTCGCTAAGCATAACACCCTCAAGGTCCATCCGTGTTGCTACACATGGCCAGATTTCATTGTTTCTCATTGCCATGTAGTATTCCATGGTATAGATAAACCACATCTTCTTGATCCATTCATCTGTTGATGGACACTTAGGCTCTTTCCATGTTTTAGCTATTGTGGAGAGTGCTGCTATGAACATTGGGGTACATGTGCTCCTATGCCTCAGCACTCCTGTATCCCTTGGGTAAATTCCTAGCAGTGCTATTGCTGGGTCCTAGGGGAGTCCCATTGTTAGTTTCCTGAGGAACCTCCACACTGTTTTCCAGAGGGGCGGTACGAGTTTACATTCCCATCAACAGTGCAGGAGGGTGCCCATTTCTCCACATCCTCGCCAGCACATTTATGATATGTTCTAACGTACAGAAGTTCTTAGGCTTTATATAGTTGAAATGTTGGTCAGTCTTTTCCTTTATGATTTGAGCTTTTTGTGCCTTGTTTATTCAAAAAAACGACACCCTTCCCAATCCTTATGTATAATTCAGGAGTCAGTTTTAGTGTCCCATCATTCATTAGAATAAGAAGGCCATACTGTTTTCCTAAGCCTTCGTGGCTGGTTTATTTTCTGCATATTAACCTCTCAAGTGGACACAGTCTTGGGAACCAATATGGTTATAGTGGATCTTCATGTCATAGAGCCCATAACTGGAAGCTAATAAGCTCATTGTGTGATGTCGAGTAGAATTTTTCTGTGTATTTTAGTGTTCCTTTTGTATGCTTTGCTTACTTTACCAACTTAGGGGATATCTTAAAAAATCATATATCAAGTAATACAGGCAAAGGACATTTTGTGTAATTCCGAAGCATATTCTTTCATTGAAATTTGTGGAGGAAGACAATGAAACTGACATCAGATATGCTGAGAAAGATAAAATTTTCAACTGCAGAGCACACTTCTATAAAAGTTAAGAAAGTCAAGTTCTCACTGGGTGTTATGTGGAGACCAACTTGACAGTAAACTATTAAAAAAAAAAAAAAAGAAAGTCAAATTCTTCAGGTACTGGTTGGCCTGAAGAATTGTCCTACAAAGGACTAAACTCTGCTCACCTACCTCTTGGGTATTTTGATGACAGTATATGATGATCCTATTAATGAACAAATCTTTTAAAACATTGAGCAAAACTAAACAAAACCCCACTAGAATTTACTCTAGATAGTTTAAACAAGAAGGAATTTGTTATCAGATATTAATGGCTGACAGAAATTTTGAAAGTACTGAAGAAACATCTAGGTTGTACCTTCAGGGATGATTCCTTAGAACTTGGTCACCAGCGAGGCCTCTGCCTCTTATTGTCGGGAAACCGTGGGCTCCCCAGCCGTTCCGTCACTGCTGTGACCAACAGGCTGCCAGGATGGGGATGCTCTTGGCCTGCCGCAGCATGGAGCAGGAGTCCAACGGTGCCTGCTGTCATACGCGCTGGCAACGTGGATACCCACACCCTGTCTCTGAATTCCACAATGCTAGGGACCAGACTACCAGGACCTCTGCTGATGCTGCTACAGAAACAACAACCTTTATGAAATGCTCGCTAGAGAAATAGAATTGTACCTTGCATGTCACTTTCACTTTTCAAGATTTTCACAAATGCATCTGATTGAAATTAAGTAACCTCCAGGGCCCTACTTGTAAAGCAGTCTGGAAAATGCAAGTTTTAAATTTCTGGCTTCTGCAGGAGAGAACAGAACCCTAAAAGGATAGTGTCACAGGTGTTGAACATCGACCCACTGTATTGAGCCATGCCTCAAAATTTTCTGACATAAGTTTTGTCTTTCCTATTCATGTTCTTAATGTACCAAGTATATCTGGGTTTTTTTTGTTTTTGTTTTGTTTTGTTTTTTTGATGGTATGAGGTAGCTATTTAACATCATCCTTTTCTCAAAATGGATAACTAATTTTCCCAACAGTGCTTATTGACCTTGACTGGTCTGAGTTTTTCCTGGCTGGTACATAATCCCAATTCTATTTCCTGTCCCTTGCACATAGGATTGTTTCTTGGCTATACTATGACAGTGGTCTAATAAATTGACTAACCTACTTTGCATCAAATTCAAATGCTCAGGGCTCCTGGGTGGCTTAGTGGGTTAAGTTTCCCACCTCGGCTCAGGTCATGATTTAACGGTTCCTGGGTTTGCACCCCTGCATTGGGATCTGTGGTGACAGCTCAGAGCCTGGAGCCTGCTTCGGATTCTATGTCTCCTCCTCTCTCTGGCTCTCCCCCACTCATGCTCTGTCTCTCTTGCAAAAATAAAAAACATTAAAAATTTTCTAAATAAAAAATAAAAACCAAATGATCGTAATTACTGTAGTTATATCAAGTTTTGACATCTGATCAGGCAAATATCTCATCATGTTCTTTGTATTTAGGAATTGAAGTTGGATATTTGAACTTTTATGCAAATTTTAGAGTCCACTTTTAAAATTTCACCCAAAACAAAAACTCGGATTCTGATTGGATTTACATTGAATCCTGGATTACTTGGGGAAGAATCACTACCTTTACAAACTTGAGTATATTCATGAATGTGTCATGCCTCCATATGTTTATTTAATGTCCTTCAATAAAGTTTTTCTCCACAGAGAAATTTTTTTTGTTGATTTTGTTGCTATTTGCTCACTTTTTCTATTTTTAGCTATTATAAATGATATTTAATTAAAATTTTAAATTGTTGGTATAAAGAAATGTTCTTGACATTTATGTGAAATCTACCCTTGCAATCCTGTTGAACCTTCTTCTAATGACCTAAGGATCTTTTTTTTCTATGGATAAAATAATACAATTCCTAGAAAATGGCAGTTTTAGTTCTTTTACATTTTTGTTTCGTTTTCTTGTCATATTATGGTAACTAGCACCTCTAACATAATGTTAAATCAGAATAAAATATCTTTTTGTTGAAAATTAATTAGGTGGGAATGGACATTAAAAAAATAGAGTTTCCTGTCTTAAAACATGGTAAATCTCTCCATTCATTTAGATTTTTCATTTTGCCTCATGAAAGTTTTATGTTTTCCCACATGTAGACTGCTTTTTTTTTCCCCCTCCTTTCTTATAATAGGTTTTATCTTTCTGCTTCTTTGCATTCCTGGTAACTTTTCATTCGGTGTCAGATAATGTGAATTTTATCTTTTGGGGACCTGGAGAATTTTGCATTTCTATGACAATTCTCAAGCTTCGTTCTGGGATGCAGTTCATTTACTTGGAAATACTTTGATCCTTTGAGGTCTTGTTTGTAGTATTTGTCAGGCATGAGAGGAACAGTATTTAGGGCTAATTATTCTCTCCTGAGACAAGACTCTGAAATACACCAACATTTTGTGAATTATATTTTAAAATCTCACTGGTGAGAATAGACACTATTCTTACCTTTGTAGGATCTCTAATCATACAGTCCTTTCTAATCCTTTTAGGTGTTCTGGCCTCAGCCCCAGATAATTTCCTCATACATGTGCACTGCTCAGTATCCTGCTGTACATTCAAAGGGGACCCTCTGTTGATCTCTGGAGTTCCGTTTTCCTTCTACTATTCTACCCTGCAAACTCTAGCTGCCTTTGTCTCCCTGGACTCTCCCCTCTACCTCCTCAGTTTAGGGAGTCTGCCCGGCCCTGCTCGGGTTCCTCTTCCCTGTGCCCTGTCCTGGAAACTCAAGACAATAATGGGGGGCAAGCCTAGGAATCACTTTGTTTCTCATCTCTCAGGGATCGCTGTCCTTTGCTGCCTCATATCCAGTGTCTTGAAATCATTGTTTCATGTTTTTGTCTGAACTTTTAGGTATTTCAGGCTGGAGGGTAAATATGGCCCCTATTACTCTTATCTTAGCAGAAGCTGCTATCCAAATAAGAGTGATTTTAATTTCCCAGATTTTAATTTATTTTTGTTTCAGATAACAGTATCCTCTGCAGTCTCTGAAGATACTATTATTTTAAACTTATCTTTGGTTGCCTAAGTTACTCATTTTGGATGATAGTTTCTCTTTTGAATTTGGGGTCTTTTTCTCATGGGGTTGGTTTTCTTTATGTGTTTGACAATTCTGGGTTGTCTGCTAATCTTTCTTTGCATTTGAGAATTGCTAGTCATTTCTTTGCAGGTGCTAGTAATGTAACCTTACTCGGCTCTCACTTGTCATGATAGGCTTCTAAATTGAGTTTGGTGGCAATTTGTCTTGTGAATGTGTTGTTCCTCATTCTAGGGATTAGTTGCTCCTTGTGTACTTTTCTGTCTCTCTGATCCCATATCTGTGCTCCCCCTGTCATCTGAGAGTCAATACTGTGACTGAACACTTACTTCGTATTCTTAGCAAAAGCTGGAGGTGGAGAAGTGCTCCATTAGCCTGGCTTCTCAAAATTCATTTTTTTCTAATCACTTGAATACCTAGGACCCCTTCCTGTGCTTTGTATAACGTGCCACTCACTGATGTACTTTCCGTACATTCATTTTTTTTGTGATAACCTTCTGCTATCATTTGGAGCTTTGATTTCTTCCAAACATTTCTTTGTAGATCTAATGCCATGTGCATTATTTGTTTTAATCAGGAGTTCTTCAGAATTTCTGACCCTCTGGGAGCACTTTTTCTTGGTGATTTTCACTGTTATGAATATATTTTTAAAAACATATATATCTTCTTTTGACAGTTTATGGGCTATAGAGTAGAGGTTGTGGACACATGTACAGTGGTCCCATAATGTTTCATTATATGAAGATGTGCCATTAATAAGAGATTTTAATGGTTTTAATGGTGTATAAGTTATAATCAACGTTGTTGAACATATATCTTCACATGTTTATATAAATATTTCTGAAGGGTAAATTCCAAATGGTAGAAATTTTCTGTCAAAGAGTATATGCTTCTGGTTCTTAATAAATGTTAAAAGTATATATTATCAAATTATCCTTTCAAAAAGTGTATTTACATCTGTCCAGACCCATAGAGTGTACAATACCAAGAGTGAACTGTATTGTTCTCTGAACTGTGGACTTTGGGTGATATGATGGGTCTGTTAATGTGGATTCATCTATTGTAACAAATGTACCACTTGGGTGGGGATGTTTTCAATAATAATGTGTACGTGAGGGCAGGGAGTACAAGGAAGTCTCTGTTGTTTTCAACTTTGCTGTGAACCTAAAACTGCTCTAAAAAATAGTCTGGGTTTTTAGAACATATTTATTTAATAAAGACATATAGTGCCAGTAGTGTATGTGGCATTGTTCTAAGCTTTGCACAGATATTAAATAACTTATTCTTCACAGTAAACCTAGGATTGAATATCATCTCCTTTCTCAAGATGAGAAAACCAAGGAGGTACAGAGAGATTAAGGAATTTGTTCAGGGTCACATAGTGAAGTTATATCAATTTAGATTCCCCTAAAACTGTTTCACTGTGAAACATTTATATCTGCCAATCTAAGTAAAAAATATCCCATTACTCTTGCGTCTTGTGTCTCCAGTTAGATAAGTGAGGTTAAACATTTTCATATCTTTATTGGTTATTTGCACCTCTGGTTTTGTCTGTCACCATTTGGATTGTTTCTTGTTGATTTATATGACATGATCTTTGTGTCACAGATAAATTAATGCATCGTTTTCATAGGTGTTGTGGATATTTGTCCTCAGCTTGGCATTTGCTTTTGACTTTATTTTTTCCAGAAGTAAATTTAAACATTTTACATGTATTGTTTTAAATGTAAATACAGGGGCGCGTGGGTGGCTCAGTCGGTTACGTGTCCAACTTTGGCTCAGGTCATGATCTCATGATTCATGGGTTCAATCCCCACGTCGGGCTCTGTGCTGACAGCTAGCTCAGAGCCTGGAGCCTGTTTCAGATTCTGTATCTCCCTCTCTCTATGACCCTCCCCTGCTCACACTCTCTCTTTCTCTGTCTCTCTCTGTCTCTCAGAAATAAATAAAAAAAGGTAAATACATTAATGTAAATAAATAAATGTAATATAAGTGTAAATAAATACATTAAAATTTTAAGTGTATTTGTTTTCATTGTGGCTCTCGGATCCATGTGCTTCTTATGGTCATTCTCGAAATTTCGAGGCAAGAAATGAGACAGTTAAGGACTTGGCTTTATTGTTTGTGTATTTATTTATTTACTTGTTTATACAAATTGCTAGACTGTTGTCCCAATGTCATTTTATGAATTCACTGATTAGAATTGTCATATTTAGGGGCTCCTGGGTGGCTCAGTCAGTTAAACGTCCGACATTGGCTCAGGTCTTGATCTTGCAGTTCACGAGTTCAAGCCCCACATTGGGCTCTGTGCTGACAGCTCAGAGTTTAGAGCCTGCTTCAGATCCTGTGTCTCCCTCTCTCTCTGCTCCTCCTCTGCTTGTACTCTCTCTCTCTCCCTCCCTCCCCCCATCCCTCTGTCTCCCTCTCAAAAATAAAATTTTTATAAAAAAAAGAAGAGCTATATTTATCATATTAAATTGTAATTTGAAATTTTGTCCAGAAATGTTACAGTGACTTTAGTTATTATAGTAAGCTATTGTATTTCTTGTTACATGGATTATCAGTTTTCAAATAATTAAAATGCAATAGAATGTACTTAATGAAGTTGCATCTGGTAGAATTTGAATTTCTCAGAATGAATCTGAAAGTATTCTAGGATATTATAATGCTTTAGGGTTATTTTTATTAAAATCAGTTGTAATTAGAATGAATTTTAGTGCCAATTAACTGATATATGTAGTTGCTAGAGTGTGAGATACATGTTCATATCATAATTATTAACCTTTATAAAGTTCTAAAACTTTGATTTACTCACATCAGTATTTATTGTTTTACTTCCAGTTTTATTGAGCAATAACTGACATACATGAGTTGAAGGCATACAGCATGATGGTTTGATTTACATATTTGTGAAATGATTACCACAGTAAATTCAGCCAATATCCATCTTTTTATAAAGGAAAGAAAGGAAAATGGAAAAAAGTGTTCTCCTTGTGATGAGAACTCTTAAGATCTACTCTCCTAACAACTTTTGTGTATATCATATAGCAGTCTTGGCAATAGTCATGATATTGTACATTATATCCCTAATACTTATTTTATAACTGGAAGTTTGTACCTTTTCATATTGCCCCTCCTCTTACCTTCTGCCTCAGGTAACCACAAGCCCTACCTTTTTCCCTATGAATTTGGTTTTTTGTTTTCGTTTTCATTCCACATATAAGTGAGATCGCAGAGTATTTGTCTTTCTCTGTCTGACTTACTTCGTGTAGCATAATGCCCTCAAGGTCCAATCATGTGGTCACATATGGTAGAATTTCCTCAATTTTTATGGTTGAACAATATTTCTCTTGGCTTAAAAGTTTCTGTTGAGAAACCCACCAGTAGTCTTATGGGAGTTCCCTTGTATGTAACTTCTCTCTTTTACTGCTCTTAAAATTATTTCTTTGTGAGTCTTGACAATTTAATGTGTCTCTGTATGGCCCTATTCAGATTCAACTTATTTGGGGTCCTTTGAGCCTCATGGATCTAGATTTCTCTCTCCTGGATTGGCTAATTTTCAGCCTTTCTCTTTAAATATAGTTTCTGTCCGTTTCTCTTCTCCTTTTGGAATTTCCATAATGCAAATATTGTTTCTCTTCCTTGAGTCCCTTAATTCCCATTGACTTTCCTCTGGGTACTTTCCAATGTCCTATCCTCCAGGTCACTGATTTCTTCCTTCTGCAAGGTCAACTCCTTTTGTAACTCTATTCAATTCTTCAGATACTGTATTTTTCAACTTTAGGATGTCTGTTTTTATTTTTTTTAACCGTTGCTATATCTGTGTTGAACTTCTTGTCTTGTTCATGTGTTGTAGTCCTAATTCCATTTAGTTGTCTGTTTTCTTGTAGTTCATTAAATTTCTTTAAGAGGGTGTCTGAATTCTCTGACAGTTCATAGACCTCTGTTTCTTTAGCGTCCATTATTGGAGCTCTAGTAATTTGCTTTGATGGTGTCAGATGTACCTGATTTTTCATATCCTTGATTCCTTACATTGGAATCAGGCTTCTCTTTCACACTTTACAGGTTTGCTTTGGTAGCCTAGTCATTCAGCTCATTTTGGGTTTCTAGATGTGTTTTCTGGTAATGTGCTTGGGCAGGTAGGGCCTGCTATTAATTATTTTGGGTGAGGCAACTGTATGAGTTCTAAGGACTGGGATGGTGGGGTGTGTACCCTGACTGAGAACAGGTGGATAGGACTGCTGGCTTGGTTCTCTACCCATGTGAGGCTGTAGAATGGGCTCCATGGTTACTTGGATTCTCTGGTCAGGCTTGCTAGATGGCTGGGACTGGGTGCCATAGGAATAGGTGGGGCTGTGCTGTCCTGCCCTGGCAGGACAACAGGACAGGAACCAGAATCCATACGCCTTGTTGTTTGGGAACCCCGGGAAGTCCAGAGGGTGCACTTAACTTTCTGTTCAGGTGAGGCCACCAGTTTTGTTCTAAAGACAGGGGAAGCCATGGGCAGCATTCTCTGTTCAGGTGTCCCTGTACATAGGGTTGTTGAAGGGACTTCACGGCTTCCTACGTGCCCTGGTTAGGTTTCCTGATCAGAGAAGCTGCAGGCTGTGTTCAGCAATGAGCAGGGCTATGAGTTAGATTCCCTGCCCAGGCACAGTAGGAGAACTA
Source organism: Proteles cristata cristata (assembly GCA_017311185.1). Classification (NCBI taxonomy): domain Eukaryota; kingdom Metazoa; phylum Chordata; class Mammalia; order Carnivora; family Hyaenidae; genus Proteles; species Proteles cristata. Next base: position 715,599 of record JAESUZ010003820.1, read on the forward strand.
GCGCTAAAGCTGGTGAAGCTCTTTGTTGTCTTGACTCCAGCACCTCAAGTTCCCCGACCAAGCAGGACTATCAGCTTTGTTCTGCAAACTGTTGGCTCTGCCTGCCTCTCAGCATGGGTGCTGCTCGGCCAGCACAGCTTTCAGAAGTTGTCACCAGCTCTTCCGCTCAGATGAGACTGGAAGACGCTCTAAGTGGGGCTGTGACTCAGCACCTTGCCTGCGCATGAGCCCCTGGGCTCTAGGGCCAGCAAAACTCTTTGTCTGAGGATCTGGATCAGGCAGATCTGCACCTTGTTGGGTTTCCCTGGTCAGAGTGCAACCCTGACTTGGTTCTGCAGATGCGGAAAGCCACTGGCTGGGATTGCTCCTTGGGCACTGCAGACATGCAGACTCCGTCTGCCAAGATCTGCGTGGTGCTTGTTGCAAGCCCCTCCTCTCTGTCATAGTCCCAGTCCCAGTGGGCCTCACAGATTCTCCTGCGCTCTTGTGGTGCAAGGTCAGAGAAGATGTTACTGCAGAGTGACCCACGGTGCTGGGAAGGAGGCTGGTTCTCCCCCTGCGCTCTCTTTTCCCAGTGGAGGAACCAGAGGCTCAGGGGAGACCTTTCTGAATGGTGCCATGCTGGCCTGGGGAGGGGCAAAGTGGTCAGCATGTAGCTCCTTTTCTTAGCCTTCTAATGTAGTCTTTCTTGGTCTCTGAAGGGCTGGGGGTGCTTCAGTCTCACCCCATGTTCTAGGATTCTCTCAATGGTGTCTCTCTTCCTCCCTCCCTCTCTACCTACCGTCCTTCTTTTCTTCCTTCCTCTCTCTTCCCTCCTCCTCCCTCCCTCCCTTCCTCCTTTCCTTCCATTTTAGAGAGAGCACATGCATGCCTGCTTGTGCAAGTGGAGGAGAGAGAGAGAGAGAGAAAGAAAGAAAGAGAGAATCCCGAGAGAGAGAGAGACAGAGAGAGAGAGAGAGAGACAGAGAGAGAGAGAGAATCCCAAGCAGGCTCCATGCCCAGCACAGAGCATGATGCAGGGATGCAGGGCTTGAACTCATGAACTGTGAGATCATGACCTGAGCAGAAATCAAGAGTCAGATGCTTAACCAACTGAGCCACCCAGTCACCCTCTTTATTTATTTATTTTTTAAAGTAAACTCTGTGCTCAATGTGTAGCTTGAACTCATAACCCTGAGATCAAGAGTCACGTGTTCTACCCACTGAGCCAGCCAGGTGCCCCAAAAGATGTCTTGTTCTTGAATAGTTGTTAGCTGTTCTTGTGAGAGGGAGTGAAATCAGGAAGAACCTATGGTCACCATCTCGATGATGTCACTATAGCATTCACATCCCACTAAAACACTAAAGATAATACAGCACCCATTTTATCCTTGCCTACCTACTGATGAGGTTGTGTAGGAGGAAAAAATATTGTTTTAATTTGAAAAATGATGTTTTTCCCTCCTGACTCCTACCTTTTCCCATTAGTGTGAGATAGTCAAAGACTATACATTTAGAAAAACACTTTGTTATTTACTAAGTATTTTGAAAACTTGACCAAGTATATCAAATTACTGAAATATGAAGTTAGGTGATTATACTGACTGTTGGATCAATGTCCTAAGTTTGGTTTATTAGATATTACTTAATATTGTTGTGGTTTTTACACCTAGTGTTTAATATGTGCACTTTCAATGGTTATTGAGTTAAAATTGTGTTCCTGAGAGGAAAGCAAACTCTCTGCTCCCATATAACATGTATATTTTGTTAATGTTGAACATGTAATTATTTCATCTTGGTTTAATATATTCTAAAGAAATACCATTCATAGGCACAAAATTGTTTCTGGGGCATTAGCTCCTTATTGTTTTTCACTGCCTAGGTTTTCAAATTAAACTTAACAAAATTGTTTTTAAAAATAATAATGTGTAAAAGAACTATAAAATAAAACTATTAATTTTATGCTGTTTTTTTTTCTTTAAATCAGAGATGTTGCCTTACTGAGCTTAATGCAATATAGTGTCATCAGTGTAATGTTTCACTCTTATAAAACCAGAGAGAATTAAAAATAAAGCATTAAGTATACTGGTATTTTTAGGTTTTTGTTGTATGTATTTAGTTTGAATTCCTGGCCCTATTTATTTTTTGTGTGTTGGAATAAGTGAGGTATCATCACAGGAAGATTGTTTAGGACTAGTACAACAGAAAGAGAAACAAAACCAAGAAGAATATACCATGGGGAGAAACAAATAGCAAGTCTCATTAGCGACCATACATGGAGTCTCAAAGTAAAAAGACAAAGCTAATAATGAAATTAAGGCAATTAATGATTTTTTAAATGTCCAGACTTTTAACGAGGAAAGAGCACTCCGTAACAGTCGAGTTGTTCATCATAAATAGTTGATGTTTTAAATAGACTGGAAGATTACTTAATCTATGATATATTACTGGATATAAGGCCATAATTATGTAAATATTAATTTAACACATTCATATAATATAGATTCACAGTAGTATTTATTGCCAGTCATTTGACTATATGATGTTTAAAGTTTTTTCCAGTCAAAAGCAGTAACATTTTGGGCATCCATTGTCTGTTCTCTTGGAGAATTTGGAAGGGCTGAATTTCTCATTGGACAGTGCAGGAAGCAATTTATCAAGTTCCTGAATACCCACCCGCTGTTGTCTTTCTCTTGGCATCTTATTCTTATTTCATCACTAGACTAATACTCTTGGGAGTTAAGCTCCAATCAGATTTGATGTTTACATTCCCCAAAGTACTTATTTTCATTTATTTAGTAAAAATCTTTAGTTTTCAAGGTCTGTGCAAGGTAAGTTGTCTGGATAAAGATCTGCTGCCTAATTTACTGCCCCTTATCTCCAAGAGTGTACCTACTTGTTGTAGATACTCAACAAATAGTTAATGTGTAAATTTAGGTCAGGGATAATCCCCTGATATTTGGAAATGAAACAACATGCTTCAAAATAACACAGAAGCAAAAACAAAATCACAAGGGTGCCTGGATGGCTCAGTCATTTAAGCATCTGACTTTGGTTCAGGTCATGATCTCACGCTTCCTGGATTTGAGCCCTGCATTGGGCTCTGTGCTGACAGCTCAGAGCCTGGAGCCTACTGCAGATTCTGTGTCTCCCTCTTTCTCTGCCCCTCCCCTGCTTGCGCTCTGTCTCTCTCAAAAATAAATAGTAAATTTTTTCTTTAAATCACAATGAAAATTAGAAAACATTTTGAATTTAAGAATAACAAAAAAATGTAACTAAATTTGTGGGATTTAACTTAAGCAGTGCCAAGAGGGAAAATTATAGCTTTGAATGTTCATATTATAGGGGTACCTGGGTGGCTGAGTTGGTTAAGCGTTCAACTCTTGATCTTGGCACAGGTCATGATCTCACGGTTCATGAGATGGAGCCCTGGGTTGGGCTTCATGCTGACGGTACAAAGGGATTAGGATTTTCTCTCCCTCCCTCCCTGTTTCTCTCTCGCTCTGCCCCTACCCTGCCCATGCTCTCTCTCTCAAAATAAATAAATAAACTTAGAAAAAAATAATTGTTCATATTAAAAAAGGAGAAAAAGTTTATGACCTATGATCTCAGCTTCTACCTTTTGAACAGAAAAAGAGCACTAACCCCTGATAAGTACTATGAAGAAAATGATAAAAAATTGAAATCAGTAAAATATGAAACGGACATACAATAGACAAAATCAGTGAAAATGACATAGAAAATAGAAACACAATGGAGAATAATCAAGAAAACTAAATAATTCCAAAAGAGAAATGGTTATCCTTTTAGACAGATGATTCTGGAACAACTCAATATCATATTAAAAAAAAAACAAACTTCTTCAACCATACACAAAAATTAACCCAAAATGTATTATAGGTCTATGTAAAAGTTAAAACTGTAAAACTTCTAAAAGAAGATACTAGGAGGAGCACCCCAGTGGCTCAGTTGGCTAAGCATCCAAATTTGGCTCAGGTCATGATCTCACAGTTCGTTAGTTCGAGCCTCGTGTTGGGCTCTGTGCTGAAAGCCTGGATTCTGTGTCTTCCCTGTCTCTCTGTCCCTCCCCAACTTGTGCTCTCTCTGTCTCTCAAAAATAAATAAACATCAAAAAAAATTTAAAGAATATACTGGGAAAAATCTTTGTGACCTTGGGGTACGTAAAGATTTTGTAGATAGGACACAAACACTTACAAAAAAATGAATATATTGAAAAATTGGACTTCATTAAAATTAAAAGTCTCTGCTTTTCCAGAGACACTAAGGAATGAAAAAGGTTGCCACAGACTGGAAGAAAATATTTGCGATAATGTATCTGATAAATGTCTTCTATCTAGAGCACATAAAGAACTCTTAGAACTCAATGAAAAGACAGCCCAGGTTAAAACTTGAGCAAAAGACTTACACAGAAATTATATTTTATATATGTAGTCATATATATATATATGTAGTCATTAATATATATATGTCATTAATATATAATATGTATACATATATATGTAGTCATTAATGTAGTCATATAAATGTGTGAAACATTTATATGTTTCAATGTATATATTGAATTATATGTTCAATGTATGTTATATGTTCAATTCATATGTAGTCAATAAATGTGTGAAAACAACTTAATGTCATTAGTTATTGGGTAAATTTAAATTCAACTACAATGAGATACCACTACACACTTATTAAAATAGCTAAAATTGAAAAATTTGACGTTAACAAGTATTGACAAAGATGGGTAGTAACAGTTGGAATTCTTTTTCTTAATTATTATTTTTTTATTTTTTATTTTTATTTATTTGTGAGAGAGAGACAGAGAGACAGTGTGAACAGGGGAGGGTCAGAGAAAGAGGGAGGTACAGAATCTGAAGCAGTCTCCAGGCTCTGTGCTAGCTGTCAGCACAGAGCCCGACGCAGGGCTTGAGCCCACGAACTGTGAGATTATGACCTGAGCCGAAGTGAGATGCTTAACCGACTGAGCTACCCAGGCACTCCAACAGTTGGAATTCTAATACACTGCCAGTGGGAATATAAATTGGTGTGAGCACTTTGGAAAACTAGCAATTTCTTTTTTTTTTTAATTGAAAAAAGATTTTAAATGTTTGTTTATTTTTGAGAGACCGAGTGCAAGCAGGGGAGGAACAGAGAGAGACACACAGAATCTGAAAACAGAGCTTGATGCAGAGCTTGAACCCAGGAACCATTAGATCATGACCTGAGCCAAAGTTGGTGCTAAACCATACTGAGCCACCCAGGCACCCCAACTAGCAGTTTCTTAAACATGCATTTATTGTATGACACAGCAAGTCCATTTCTAAGTATTTGCCCTAGAGGAATGAAACTATATCCATATAAAGATTTGTACCCGAATGTTCATTGCAATTTAATTGGTAATGGCCTAAATTTTGTTTTTTTTTTAATAGTTTATTGTCAAGTTGGTTTCCATATAACACCCAGAGCTCATCCCCACAAGTACATCCTCCATGCCCATCACCCCTCCTCCACTCCCCCCCCACCCCCACCAGCCCTCAGTTTGTTCTCAGCATTCAAGAGTCTCTCATGGTTTGCCTTCCTCCCTCTCCCCCACTATTTTTCCCCTTCTTGTCCCCCACAGTCCTTGGGTTAAGTCCCTCCTAATCCTCCTATATGTGCAAACATATGGTATCTGTCCTTCTCTGCTAGACTTACTTCGCTTAGCATAACACCCTCAAATTCCGTCCATGTTGCTACACGTGGCCAGATTTCATTCTTTCTCATTGCCATGTAGTATTCCATTGTATAGATAAACCACATCTTCTTGATCCATTCGTCGATTGATGGACACTTAGGCTCTTTCCATGTTTTGGCTGTTGTTGAGAGTGCTGCTATGAACATTGGGGTACATGTGCCCCTAGGCATCAGCACTCCTGTATCCCTTGGGTAAATTCCTAGCAGTGCTACTGCTGGGCCATAGGGGAGTTCTATTGTTAATTTTTTGAGGAACCTCCACACTGTTTTCCAGAGGGGCTGCACCAGTTTACATTTCCACCAACAGTGGAGGAGGGTGCCTGTTTCTCCACATCCTCGCCAGCATCTAGAGTCCTCTGATTTGTCCATTTTAGGGTAATGGCCTAAATTTTGAAAGAGATCCAAAAGTCCATCTATAGATGTGTAGATACATTATAGTTTGTTCAAACAGTGGACTACTACCCAATAATAAAAAGGGAGAAACTACTGTTACTTGTAACAACATAGATGAATCTCAAAACCTTATTGAGGGTAAGAGGCAGAAATGAAAGTATACACTCGATATACATATATATGAAATCCTAACGTAGGCAAATTTAATTTATAGTGATGAGAGATCAATGGTTGCATGGGGTAAGGTGCTTCAAAATTTTTCATTTTATTTATTTTGTTAATTGAATACAGAGGGACACAAGGGAGCTTTTTGGGATAATGGAAAAATTCTATGTTTTGATTATGGTGTCATTTGTAAGATGTGTAAAACATTTTGGCAAAACTCATCGAACTATATTTTATTCTGTGAAAATTATACCATACTTGAATAAAGTTGATTTAAAGAGATGAGTTGGGTGACACTTTCTCTCTCTTCTCTGAAACTTATATGTGATAGAGATTACCATTCTTTAAAAGTTATTGGATTTGGGAAAGGAGTAGATTTTTGTTAACTCAATTTATATTTTTGGTCATCAATTTGTATAGGTTTTCAATTTCCTCTCTAAATTTTAAGAGTAAATCAGTGATAGATCAGTATTCTAGATTCCAAGTACTTTTCTTTACTTTTTATTAAGAAGTATGAGATATTGTTGAGGGAAGAAGGTTCTCCTTTCATCCTGTGTCTCCACATACTTCAAATCCTAGTTAGGACTATACTTTTTTTTTTTTTAAACATTTATCTTTGAGAGACAGAGAGAGACATAACATGAGCAGGGAAAGGGCAGACACACACACACACACACACACACACACACACACACACACACACACACACACACACAGGATCTGAAGCAGGCTCTGAGCTGTCAGCACAGAGCCCAATGTGGGGCTTGAACCCATGAACATGAGATCATGACCTAAGCCAAAGTCAGAGGCTTAACTGACTGAGCCACCTAGGCACCCCATAGTCTTAAGAGTTAGTTATCCTGAGTTCTAGATTGGTTACCTTCCCCTCTTCTGTGTTTCCATATCACTTGCAACATTGTGCATTTTCCAAGTGGTTTTGATACCATGCTAGGCTTTAGCCTTGTTAAGATAAGGGCAGAAGTAAGATATTTCCTAACTTAAGAAATTGATGCTTATATAATTTGTGAATCTTGAAACTCTCTGGGTATATTTAGCCGCATATCCCAAACCTAGGCTTTTCTTTTTTAAGTCCCCCCACCTTGGTTGTTATTTAATACTTCTCCATTTAGCCAGGAATCACAAATTCAATTCAGAAGCCAGGCTTGTAATGAATAGAATGAGACAGACTGGATATTAAGACAATAGGGAATAGTGGGGGCTATGCCAAACTGGAGAGTGCATCCTTCTACCCAAAGCATTAAAATAACATAAGAAAAATTAAAGTAACTTGCCTGCCAAACAAACATGTCCGTAGGCCATATTAAACTGATTGACCACCATTATGAATCCATTGACTTGTGACTTAAAATATATAGTGCCACTTAAAAAAATTTTTCAACTAGGAAGCGAGGAATATTGTGTGAAGCTTTTCAAACAATATATATTCCCCTTCCCGGTTGCCTAACTGAGAACCACTGGTACTCTATCTTACTGTGCAGTGTTAACTGATAATAATCAAGTTGATGGCACTTGGTGGCTTTGGTTACTGGCCATTGCTAACAGTTTTCTTTTTGCCAGCAGAGAATGTTCATTTTGCTATGGGTTTGAGCACAATTGCATTATTAGAGAAATGACAGGAGATAACCATATGTAGCTCTTCAGTGACCCACAGGACCATGTCGAGTGCTTGGGCAAAACTTCCTATTTTCTCATTTATTATTCATTCATCCATTCATTCCTCCATTCAATAAATATTTAAATGCATGCAAAAATGAGTTAGTGGTTTCTTTCTCTGAAGATACTTAAAACTTAGTGTTGGGAGGGAGAAAATCGAGCACTGGTATTCAAATGGCGAATGTCGCTGAGTTGGGCTTAATGAAGCCTCTTAGGATCAGCTGGCCTGCTAGCAAACGCTTCATTTCCTGTGGATTTCTTTCCTCCCAGGCTGAGCAGAGCTCCAACAGTCCTCACAACAATTATCACCCACTTGTTCTGTAGGTCTCAAGTTTTTTTGCATTAGTCAGGTTGAAGGATTCATGGTATTAATCACGACTGAAGTTGTTATTTATCACCTGCTGGGTGAGAAATAATAATTTTGGCACTAGTGGGGCAGCAGGCCAGAGGTACCAAATTAAGTAAAACATCTAAACACTAGCAAGGATCATTTCTCTGATTAATGAATTGTTACAAAGAAAAAGTGCTACTCATTATCTGGTCTTACCAATACAAAGTGGGGCATGTAAGGAAAAAAAAGTACCAGCTTGCTCAGACCGATTTTTCTGTTTATTTTATTTTCCTTTTGCTCTTTTTTTCCCTTCAGCTATGAACACGCTATTTTTAATTTTTTTCTACCAAATCACACAAAAGGAGAAATACCTTATATTTTAATAGTATATCAGAACATATTTCTGGCCACTGACACAATACAATGGTTTTTGTGACCTTTAAGAAATTAAAATGATTTTGAAAGAGATTAGGTACATCGCCTTTAAAATGTTGAATTACTGGGGCGCCTGGGTGGCTTAGTCGGTTAAGCGTCCGACTTTCGCTTAGGTCATGATCTCGCAGTTCGTGGGTTCGAGCCCCGCGTCGGGCTCTGTGCTACTGCCAGCTCAGAGCCTGGAGCCTGTTTCAGTCTGTGACTCCCTCTCTCTCTGACCCTCCCTTGCTCGCACTGTCTCTCTCTCTCTCCTAGAAATAAATAAAAAAAAAATTAAAAAAAAAAAATAAAATGTTGAATTACCACCTCACACATGTATAAATCAAGGATTTTATTCTAAAGACTTGATGCATTTTACTCTTTCTATTCTGAACTGAATATCATTGCTAAAGGGTTTATTTTAGAAAGGGTAAATGTCCATTTCTGTTTGTTTGTTTTGTTTTATTTTTGGCAATTCCTGAGAAGAAAAGCTCAATTTTTCCTCTGTGCCCTAGAGTAACCTTTACTTTTTATAATGCTATCTAAGAACTTTCACTTTTAGTCATGATAGGAGTAATAGGCACTGGATTTATTCTCCTGCCTTAAACAACAACAACAACAAAGGCAGACAAAATATTGGAAACAATGGTTTTCAGACATTGAACAGTAGTAAGTTCAGGATTGTGATCTTTACATGAAGGAAAATAAAGTGAGCCCTTCCACTGCTTCGGCTTCTCCTCAGTGAGCATTTCTAGGCTGCTCACTGAGGGGGAACTCAAACAGAACCCACTAGATTCCCTGTGTTGAGAAGATAAGAGCTCAGAGTTCAAGAAGGCCAACCTGGCCAGAGACCCAAGGCAACGTTGCAGAGTGGGAACAACTGCATAGAGAATTCCAGAGATCTATAGAGGGTTTTGGCTTTGGTCTTGAGTGTTGATCGTCACATTCATAAGAAGACACTATTAAGGCTCAGGGAGGAACTATTGGAAAAGAGCAAGAAGAATGATCTTTAGGGCTCCTGGTGGGCTGGAAATAGTTTATGTTCCAATCAGTCAAGAATGGAAAGATCACCTGATACACGGGGCATCAAATCGAGTCTTCAGAAAAGTGTTGGCTCAAAAGAGGATTAGGGCCAAAGTAGACCTAGACTGAAGGCTGTGTGGACCTTCCTAAGACAGCTTCAAAGGAAGCCTCAGAAAAATTTAATGAATTCCAAGTAACTTAACTTTATTTCAGGGCAAAACCTTAAAATATTTAAGGATAAAAATCTCTATCACCTAATAATGGAAAATTCACAATGTCTGGCATCTAAGAAAAAATTACCAGGCATACAAAGTAACATGAGAAGACAAATCAATCAGTAGAAATAGACCCAGAAATGACACAGATGACAGAATTAGCACAGTATGTTACAAAAGCTATCATACATACTCCGTATGTTCAAGAAGGTAGATGAGAGGACCCTATATAAAATAAATGTTATTCTACATTGATAGTTGATATTACAATGATGTTGAGATGTTGAAATGCTAAGGACCCAATAAATGCAGATAAGCCAGGATTAGTATGATTGGCTTTGCAAAAGATACATTTCAAAAGTATAGAAAACCTTGAAAAAATGTGTTAGTTGTATTTTCAAACAATAGGAAAAGAAAATGATCTTGAATGGCAAATTGAAATGCTGAGCTTTATCATATTTATGCTTGTGTTAGAAATTAAAATAATAAATATGTAAAATAAAGTCAATAAAATATAGGAATAAAATATAGGCAAATGTCCACTTCATTTGGTATGTTGTCAAAGCTTTACAATTTATTCAGTGAATACTACTGATTAATGACATATTTCTCCTATCAAAGTTGTTTCATCTTTGGTTTTCTATTAGCCAGTGAACACCATCTCTGTGTAAACTTAATCAGAAAGTAATGCGTCACATGAAAACTTGATTTCTAGAAGAGACTAAGAAAAAAAGTTACTTTATTTTAAATTCCTCATTTGATGATGGTTAATAATGTAATGTATATAGTACTTAAAGTAACTATAATTTAAAAAACATATCAAGTTAAATGGAAAGCATCTGAAGAGGGTAGTCAAGATACCTGTATATGGAATCCTATTATAAGGCCAGAATGGAAATTCCAAATAAAAAATCATCTAACAAAACTCAATCAAAATGAATTTAATTCATTTAAACAAATATTTACTGAACACCTTTTATGTTGCATTTGTTAGCTTCTGAAGGAGATACAAAGACACAGCCATGCTCTCTAGCAGATTATATTCTATAGGGGTAGAAAAGGCAAAGATGTGTGCAAAGTTGAATGAGATGGCAAAAAAGCAACAATTTAAGAAGAGACAGAAGATCATATATAAAGAAGTATTCCAAAAATGACAGTTTGAGCATGTGAAAAATAATTGACATTTAATGGAATGGTTGTAGAAAGCTTCATGGAAAAGGCAAACTGAATTGTATGTTATTGATTGATTATTGATGTTTATTTATTTTTGAGAGAGAAAGCATGAGCAGGGAAAGGGCAGAGAGAGAGAGGACAGAAGAGATGGAAGACCTGGGGCTCAACTCACAAACTGCGAGATCATGACTTGAGCCGAAGTGGAAGTGGGAGGCTCAGCTGACTGAACCACCCAGGCACCCCCTGAAATACATTTTAAAAGGTAAGAAGGTAGACTTTGAGTAGGGGAAGACTTTTATTAAAAGGTCACAGTATGAGTAAAAAGTGCCCAGCCAATTCGTGGATGGAGGTAAATCATTGTGGTTGGATCAGAGGTTTCTGTAGGATAACCATGAAAGATAAAGTTATAAGTATACATTTGGACTAGGTGACAAATGGCCTTGAGCATACTGAAGCAGTTTTGACATTTAGGCAGCGTTTAGTCATTGGACAGTATGGTGGAATGGAAACAGCTCTGGGCTTAGAGTTAAAAACCTTGAGTCGGACTCCTGGCTCCAACTGGTAACTGTGTAAATGGTCTCAGGCAAGGTATACCCTCTGCAAGTTTTATCTGTCTCATCTACAAAATGGAAATGGAAATGTTAATACCTGTTCTGTCCACCTCACAGGCTTGGTGTGAAAATCAAACAAATTAATTAACATGAAAGTGCTTTGTGAATTATGAAGCTGCACAAATCCAGTGTTATTTTTATTGCATAGAAGAATGAGATATGATTAAATTGGCTCTGGAGCACGATTGATAAGGAAATGATGTATTCTATGCCTCCTGTAGTTAGGAGACAAAAATGAAAGCCCTTTTCATTAATTTAAATTGAGGTAATGAGTCCTTGGATTAGGAAGGTTGCCAAGAGAAAGGAAATAGAGGGGCAGATCTGAGAAAAACTTGGAAGAAAAAGGTTACTGGGCTGATAGCTAATGAGATGTGGTGAAAGAAAAAGTGGTAGCAAAGATTTTGAGCCTCAGTGGCAGAAAAAATGCAGTTGATAGAAAAGCACAGGGCGCCTGGGTGGCTCAGTTGGTTAGGCATCTGACTTTGGCTCAGGTAATGATCTCACAGTTCGAGCCCCGTGTCGGGCTCTGTGCTCAGAGCCTGTTTCAGATTCTGTGTCTCCCTTTCTCTCTGATCCTCCCCTGCTCATGCTGTCTCTCTCTCTCTCTCTCTCTGTCTCTCGTTCTCTCAGAAGTAAATAAAACATTAAAAAATTTTAAAAACAAAAAGAAAGAAAAGCACATGCATGACACATTTGGAAGCCTGTTTTGGACATGTGGAGTTGGACATCCAAATGGAAATGTCCAGTAGGCAGTTTAAAAAGACATTAATTTTTACAATACTAATTTAACAAATTACCCAAAGAATCTTCCATACATAAAAGAGACTGTATTACCCATGCCCTTGGTATTTGTAGGATATGGGAGAACAAAAAGCCAGGGGATGGAGGAGGGGTAAACTGGGTGTAATTTAGCTCTGCCAACTTTGACAATGCTCATTTTAAAACATGTAAATTAAACTTGTCAGAATAAGTTCCTAGGGGGCTGCTGGCCACATCTTAAAAACTCCCTAAATGTAAATTCACAAAATCCATCTTGCTTGTTTTTCTATAATTTTATTATTAACATATGTATGTTTCCATTTTCTTCCTTCTTGTCATTAATTGAAAGAATTGCAGGTAATCAAAAGTGGCAAATATTGATGGAAATTCTGTTAACTGGCTGTTATTTTCAATTGACAGTATTCATTTTCTGGAAATCATATCCTATTGAGTCATTACTAAGATGGCCTCAATGGCTTCTATTTCACTTACTCCCATAAGCATAGCTGGTCCTAAGTGGGGTTTTTTCATTTTGGTAAGTACATGGATATTTGTTTGGTAAATTGAATTTGAGGAATGATTTCTTTTTATTAAAACAATGGTACTTTCTTAAGGTACTTTTGCTCAAGTTTTCAAAGTCCATGTTTGACAATTTTTAAAAATTTATGTCCAAATATGGTAAATGATGGAAGACAAGAACTAAATATCACATGTCTTTGTTTAATGCCCCCTCCCACCATTGACAGAGGGGGGTCGGGGAGATATTTTACGTCCATGTGAATTTTACAGCAAAATAAATCCATATGTTTCTGATGAATTTACACTTAACTCATCAAAATGTGTGGTTTTGTAAAAACTATTTGATGTCTAAACAGATCCCTTTGGGACAATCTTTAAACTTTTTAGTTCTTTTCTGTTGCTCCCCCTCCCTCCCTGATAAAAACAGAGGATCATAGTAAGGTAAAAAAATACTGTATTCTGTCTTGAATCAAATGTCTGGATTCTGGAGAGCATTTACAAGCAAAAAAAAAAAAAGTTTAGAAATTATGTTTTAAGATCTCACTTTTACCCTGTGCATATGTGCACATGTGTGGCCGTCCATATACGTAAAAGAAAATCTTACTTAAATGTTCCTCAAACTTCAGATCGGCAGAGCCGCCTTGTCATGTCATCGTACGGAAGACAATTCCCTCCACTGCGTCTGGTCCACAGTAATGGCAAATCCCTAAAACTAATGACAGCTTCAACTTGTAGGTGTAACCCTTTCTGTTTATGGCTAATGACAACAAGTACACCTCGCACCGCATCCTCTTCCAAAGGGACAGGACACAGGCCATTTCGACGGCCTTTGGCGCCCAGTGGACGCGGGGATAGCGGCAACACCCTCTGCTTTCCCCTTTATCAAAATATATTCATTCCAGTTTTCAGATCGCGCTCTCTGAGTCCTAAATCTCTCCCCACGTTAATGTCTGCAGGTCAGACTCTGACCCTGATTGGAACACAATCTGGAGGCAGATATTCACACCAGAGCGCCCCGCCTCCCCGCGTGTCAGAAGCCATATCGCCGCAAATGCGTCACACACCTCGGAGCGCAGCTTGCGGAACTGATGAGGTGAGAGCGCGGCACAGCGGCGCGGGCCCGGTAATCACAGGGCTGGGGAAACACATACATCATCTGCCACACAGGTTGGCATTTCAAGTAAAAAACCTTCACACTGTGTAAGATGTTGGACAAATGATGGCCATATGCATGTTTGTCTGGGTGCAGATGGCTCTGCTTTCTCAGAGAGGAGAAAGCTGAGCTCGGCTCTTTTTGCAGACAGTTTAATATTGGTGACACAGTTTATGTCCTCTGCAAAAACAATAATGGAGGAGAAGGTGACATAAATTATTTGCAAATCGTTTGACATATGCAGGGCATTGTCCTTGCAATAATCACCATCAGTCTGTCAGTTTAAGATATGAACCGTGCCACTGCCATTTTATATCACTGTGTTAAGCTTTCACATGTTGTAATTTTACAGATTTGTTCTTTCGAGAGCCACTGCAACACAAATCAAATTGGATTATGTTTAGTCATGTACTGTATCACGCACATTGCTTAGATAAAAATAAAAACGCGCCTTCCATGGGATGGGGATCTTGAGGCAGTCTTCCAATCCCTATCTCTGTGAGGTGGTAGTTAAATAAACCTCTCCATCTGTAACCATTATTCACCCTCCGTTCATTTTTCAAGTTGGCGGGGTTATTTTTGAGAATATGGACTTTCGCTTTCTCACTATAAAGATATCCAGAATGTGCAGAAGATGAAAATGGCCCATCAGAAGGATTTTTGGTACGCTTTCTGGTGAGTTTAAGAAGTTAATATGCACATGTCCGAAGATCTCTCATGGTCACCTTTCATTTTATATGTGGTATTAATTGGATTTCTTTCTCAGCCCAAGAAAATGACTAAAAACGGTGATTAACAGTAGATGTTTGTCTGGGTTGCTATAGAATGAACTTAATGCCACAGGGCACCTTTTGCTTACTGAGTTCCTGATGCCAATAGACATTGAAACTGCGTGTGACAGGTTACATTGAAACTGCATGTGACAGGTTAACCATACACAGTAATTGTTTTAAGCCCTCCCGAGTCCTTGTTCTGTTGCATATGCTTGGACTAATTGATGAATGAAACTTAGAGACAGTTTCTCAATTTCCCAGAGTTTCAAAAAAAAAAAAAAAAACACAACGATCAATTCCTAAACAGACATTGAGTACAAAGATTTCTAAAGAGAAATATGATTTGTTTTCATTTGGAAAAGTTACCTCCATTTACTTACATCAGCACAGCTGCACCTACCTTCTCTCTCTCATTACGCAGTCCTTGAAACAAAGATTTATTGCATTTCCCTCTTTGAGGTAACATTTTTTTTCTCACTGAAGGTAGCCATTATCGCTATACCATTTTATATTTATACTGGTAAGCACAGTGAGGTGAGCATTTATAAATAAATTGCTTTAATCTATCTTAAATGATGCCCTTAAATAGTGCATCAGGGAATTTGACATTAGGTCCAGATGACTTCACAAAGTCTTTATGGTAACATTAAATTGGAATATTCTTTACTTAGCATTCAGGAAACATTTAAAGGAACAAAAATGTAACCTCGATGAAGATGCTG
The DNA here is from genome assembly GCA_017311185.1 of Proteles cristata cristata. Taxonomy (NCBI): domain Eukaryota; kingdom Metazoa; phylum Chordata; class Mammalia; order Carnivora; family Hyaenidae; genus Proteles; species Proteles cristata. The sequence continues at coordinate 731,254 of JAESUZ010003820.1, forward strand.
ATAGAATAAAATATTGTACTTACAGGACCAAACTGTAAAGGTGGCAATTTTGGCTGTCTTCCAACAAACTTAACTAATTGCTTGTTTTGGAAGCCATTGCCTATATGCTGATGTGAACTTCATCTAACCTCCTGGTGTCCCTGATGTCCCATGAGCACCTCAAATTCTATAGTCCTTTCTAGATTGCTCTTCCACCAGGGTCCCCACCATCTTGGTTAACCTCACCATCCATTCAGTTGATCCTTGGTCCATGTTCTCACTCTCTATTTTTCTTTCTTTCTTTCTTTCTTTCTTTCTTTCTTTCTTTCTTTCTTTCTTTCTTTCTTTCTTTCTTTTTCTTTCTTTCTTTCTTTCTTTCTCTCTCTCTCTCTCTTCTCTTTCTTTCTGTGTTTATTTTTGAGAGAGACAGAGACACAGTGCAAGCTGGAGAGGAGGAGAGAGAGAGAGGGAGACACAGAATCTGAAGCAGGCTCCAGGCTCCGAGTTGTCAGCACAGAGCCTGACGGGCTTGAACTCATAAGTCACAAGATCATAATCTAAGCCAAAGTCGGATGCTTAACTGACTCGAGCCACTCAGGTGCCCTAGTCCATGTTCTCTTAAAACGTTCATGCTCATTTCTGCCGTAAAGCATTTGTATATGTTATAGTTAATTATTTTAATTACTAATCTCTCCAGTTAGACTGCCAGGTCTTTGAAGCCATGTCAGGCACACAGCTGCTCAAGAAATAGTTATTGAATTGAGTTGAATGTTCTTTGGCTCCTCTTTCTTCCTCTTCTGAGTATCAGCTGTTCCTGTGAACGGTCTCTAGAATGTATATCACTGTCTTCATTCCATTGCTCTGCTCCTGGTTTCACATTCTCCTTGTTCTTCTATTAATTTTTGCTACCCATTCCCTCCAGATTGAGGTTCCCCATTTCTTTTTTTTTTTTTTTTTAATGTTTTATTTATTTCTAGGAGAGAGAGAGACAGCGTGAGCAGGGGAGGGTCAGAGAGAGAGGGAGTCACAGACTGAAACAGGCTCCAGGCTCTGAGCTGGCAGTCAGCACAGAGCCCGACGCGGGGCTCGAACCCACGAACCGCGAGATCATGACCTAAGCGAAAGTCGGACGCTTAACCGACTAAGCCACCCAGGCGCCCCTGAGCTTCCCCATTTCTGTCTCTGCTTTAAGTGGTACATGTTTCCTAGTGGTCCTTGGCCTCTTTCCTCTTGCTACTCTGGGGACTCATGGCCTTATTATAGGATTTGTGTTTCACCAGTCAGGACTTATCCAATATTATCTTCCTGTTAAATATTTGCCCAGGGTGAATTTTGTTATGTAATTCTTTACATTCACCAAGTTGGATCTCCCTTCTTTGTGACATACATTTTTAGCTCACATACCCTGATTAGATTTCTCTTTTCCTTTCAATTGTTTACTGATGCTTACAAAAACATTTTATTTTGACAAATTTTAAACAAAAATCTAAAGAGCATGACATAATGAACTCCTTGTACCCATTGTCCAGCTTCAAGAGTAATGAACTCATGGACATGTTCTTTTGTCTATATATCCATTCCAATTTTTGTGTGGGTCATTGTGTTGAATCAGATCCTCAATGATCTGTATCACCTTTAAATACACTAAATATTTTTAAATGATAAGGACTCCCTTGAAACCTTATTAAACACTATTATAACACTTAAAAATTGATAGTGACACTTACTATCATCTAGTATGTAATGAATGTTCATATTCCTTAGTTGGCTCATAAAATGTATTTTAAAAATTACGTTTGTTCAGGGGCACCTGGGTGGCTCAGTCGGTTAAGCGTCCGACTTCAGCTCAGGTCATGATCTCATAGTTCGTGAGTTCGAGCCCCGCGCTGAGCTCTGTGCTGACAGCTAGCTCAGAGCCTGGAGCCTGTTTCAGATACTGTATCTCCCTCTCTCTCTGACCCTCCCCTGCTCATGCTGTCTGTCTCTCTCTCCCTCAGAAATAAATAAAACATTTAAAAAAAGGAAAAAAAATATGTTTGTTCAAATAAAGATCTAAATAAGATGCACACATTGCTATCAGGTTGATGAGTCATCTTATATCATCTGTAGAGAGTGCCTCCATCTCTATTTTTTCTTGGCATTTAGTTGTTGAAAAAAACTAGGTATTTGTCCTACATACAGACTTTCCTGCAGTCTGGATTTGCTGATGCCATTTTCTTTCCCCTTATTTACCAGTTTTCAAATTAATGAATTGGTTCCCTAACATTCTTCAATGACCAATGAGTGTATTTTTTTTGTTTGTACCATTATGAACAAATGGACTTCTAAAGATTTGCTTTTCCAACCCATGTATTTATCTTTATTGATGCTCAGATGATCCCATCTTTGGCCAGTGAGAGGGTCTCAAATTTGACTCTGAATCCCTTTGACTGGAATAGTATTTGGTCGCATCCAAGGTTTATTTGGCTTTTATTGGGATCCATTTATACATTTCCTTTCCCAGGCCTGGGGTTAGCTATCTCTCTTCAGAACTCTGACGCTTTTTTTTTTTTTTTTTTTTTTGGAGGGGGCCAGTGAAAAATGGTATTTAGAGAACACAGTTGAGAAACTCATGGCTACTGGGTTGATCATTATTTTAGGCATTTTCAGTGAATGGAAGTAGGAAACATAAGTATATTCATACATATAAATAAAACACAGGGCATATTCAGAGAAGTCTGGCCTGTATCTCTGTCCTGAATATATCATAAGTCTCTGGGTATTTAGGTATTTTCCTATTGTTCTGTTTTCTATTGAAGAACAGACAGTGCTTTAATGAAAAGTTGTATATATGTTTTTTCCCATATTTTTGTTAATGTGTCTTTGGAATTGATTCCTAGAAGTGAGATATATGGTCATTTGGTAGCTATTGGCAAATTCCCTATGAGTGATCTAATTTTGCATTGCTGCTAATAATATATGTGTGTTCCTATTCCTTTCACATCAACAAAGTATGTTTTCTAACTCTTTGATTTTTACTAATCTGATAGGTAAGAAATAATATCAATGTAGTTTTAAAAAAATGTTTTAAATGTTTATTTTTGAGAGAGAGAGAGAAAGAAAGAGAGAGGAGAGAAAGAGTATGAGTGGGGACAGGACAGAGAGCAAGAGAGACACAAACGCCAAAACAGGGTCCAGGCTCTGAGCTGTCAGCACAGAGCCCGATGTGGGGCTCAAACTCACGAATCGTGAGATCATGACCTGAGCTGAAGTCAACTGAGCCACCCCCTCAATCTAGTTTTTAAGATCAATTTTATTGAGGTATGTGTTTACACATGGTAAATGTCTATTTTAGACATACAGTATTCAGGTAGAAAAATATACATATCTGTGTGACTACCACCAACATGAACATATGGAACATTTCTGTCACTCTCCCAAGTCCTTCATGACACTTTGTAGTCAATCCTCACTCCCTACACCACTCCTGGTCCCAGGCAGCCACTAATTTGCTTTGTATCTCTATAGATTAATTTTTCCTATTCTAGAATTTCATATAAATGGGATTAGATGCATGTACTTTTGTGTCTGACTTCTTTCAATCAATATGAATTGAGGTTCCTTTTTAAAAATGTTTATTTATTTATTTTGAGAGAGAGAGAGAGTGGGGGGAGGGAACAGAGAGAGAGGGAGAGAGAGAATCCCACGCAGTCTCCACGTTGTCAGCACAGAGCTTGACATGGGGCTGAACTCCATGAACCATGAGATCATAACCTGAGCTGAAATTGAGAGTTGCGTGCTTACCTGCCTAAGCCACCCTAGGCGCCCTAGTATGAATTCAGATTCTATGTGAGATTCATTCATGTTGTTGCATGGAGCAGTTCATTTTTTGAAATGCATTTTGTAAAAAATATATGGTTAGACTATAGTTGTTTTCCATTCACCTCTTGATAGACATTTGTGTTGTTTTAAGTGTTTGTTATTTTGAGAAACTCTTTTGGGAATATTCATGATCATGTATAAGTTTTTGTGTGGACATATGTTTTCACTTGGATAAACACTTAGGAGTGGAATGGCTCAGTAGTATGCTAAGTATATGTTTAACTTTATAAGTAACTACAAAACATTTTCCAAAGTGGTTGTACTATATGGCATCGCTACCAGCAGGATTTGAGAATTTTAGTTGCGCCACATCTTTGCTGTTACTTGGTTTTGGCACTTACTTAAATTTGAGCCATTTTAGTATATGCGTAATGGTATCTCATTGTGACTTTATTTTGCATTGTCCTGATGACAGGATGTTAGCATCTTATGTAGGCTTACTGGCCAGTCATATGTCTTTGGTCTGTTTAAATCTTTTGCCCAAATGTTAATTGAGTCTAAGTTTGTTTTCTTAAAAAAATATCCTGGCTATAAGTCCTTTGTCAATATTATTAATGTATTTTCCCAGGCTGTGGCTTGCTTTTTTCAATTTTATAAACAGTGTTTTTGGAAGAGCAAAGTTGTGAGTTTTGATGAAGTACAATTTATTATTATTTTCTTTCTAGGCTTGTGCTTTCTATGTCCCATTAAAGGAAAAAAACAAAAACAAAAACAAAACAAAAACCCAAGGCCACAAAGATTTTCTAAAGTCTTAGCTTTTACATTTATTTCTGTGTGTGTGATTGTAGCAGCATCTGTTGAGAAGATTATTCTTTCCACACTGAATTACGTTGGTACTTTTATTATAAATCTGTTGACCACATATGTATCAGTTTCTGGATACTTTCTTCTGTTCCATTAATCTATATGTCTATTCTTGTGCAATGTTACACTGTTGTGATTATTGTAGCTTTAGAGTAAGTCTTGAAATCAGGCAGAGTACATCCTCCTATGTTATTTTTCTTTAACAAAAAAGTTTAAGTGATTGTAGGTCCTTTGAATTTCTGTGTAAATTTTAGAATCCATTTGTCAATGTTTGCACACACACACACACACAAACTTGCTGAGATTTTTACTGGGATTTCTTTAAATTAAGGGAGAATTGGGGCGCCTGGGTGGCTCAGTCGGTTGGGCATCCGACTTCAGCTCAGGTCATGATCTCACCGTTTCTTAGTTCGAGCCCTGCATTGGGTTCTGTGCTGACAGCTCAGAGTCTGGAGCCTGCTTCAGATTCTGTGTCTCTCTCTCTCTGCACCTCGCCTGCTCAAACTCTGTCTCTCTCTCTCTCTCTGTCTCAAAAATAAATAAACATTAAAAAAATAAATTAAGTGAGAATTTACATCTAAACAATATGGTTTCCTCCATCTAATTATCATAGTACTTATTTAGGTCTTTAATTTTTCTCCGCAATACTTTATAATTTTTAGTGTATAGTTCTTACTCATGTTTTGTTAACTTTATCCCCAAGTATTCTGTTTTTGATAATGTTGTTATTGCTTTTAAATTTCATTCTTGAATTATTTATTGTTAATATGTAGACATTTAACTTTGTGTATTTCTCTTGTACCATACAACTTTTCTAAGTTTTCCTATAAGTACTAGTAGCTTTTTGTAGATTAGTCAGAAGTTATGCATACACGGTCATGTTACATCTGCAAATACAGAGTTTACTTCTTCCTTTTCTATCTGCATCCCCTTTATTACTTTTTTCTTGCCTTATTGTACTGGTTTGGACTTCTAGTACTCTGCTGAATAGAAATGGTGAGATCAAACATCATTGTCTTATTTTCAGTATTAGGATCTCAGATGTTCACCATTACCTGAAATTATTTGCAGTTTTTTTTCATACCTTCTTTTCATCAGATTGAGATAGTTCCCTTCTATTACTTGTTTGTTCTGTCAGATGAATCAACTTACTTAGCCCCAGAAGTGAGAGGAAGATAAGTGGAAGGTACTTACTGCTCCCGAGGGTACAGATCTATAGATAAAGTTCCATTTCAGGAGCATGTTTTTTGAAGGTCAGTTTTTTAGAAGCAGGTGTTGCATGGAAGGGTAATTGAGATAAAGGTCATTTGGGAAGTTGGAACCTGATTGAGATATTAACCTTGATGTTTCAGCAAGCTAGTACAAAAAAAAAAAAAAAAAAAGAACAGAAATCCAAAAATAATAATGAAAGAAATAATGATGTATCTTATCCTCTTGGTACTAATTTGATTTTACGTGCCCCATTGCAGTTTTTACTGACAGCTAATTTGGTCAAAATTTGGCATTTTTCATCCTGTACAGGAACAGAATTGTCTACTGCCCTTTCAGATAGGAAAAGACACCCTCAATCTGGTCTTAGTCACATATGTGCACCCAATTGACTAGCCACTAGCAGAGCTGGTCTGCCGTAAGCCATCTGCCTTTGGTGTAATAGCGGGGTGAGGGGTGGGGGGCGAGGGACATCATGATACTTGGCAAAAGTACAGCCTTTGGAATTAATCAGACCTGGGTTCAGATCTCACCACCTCTGCTTCCTAGTCATGTGACCTTCGGAAGTCAGTTTCCCTAATTGTAAAATGAGCATATAATACTTACATTATAGGTGCTGAGCTGGTTAAATGTAAAATGCATAGTAGTCTCCTTTCTCTCCTGCCTTTTATTAAGTCATCGCTAATGCAGGTGAGTAGGAAGGGCCACGATTTATTTTCATGTCCTGGTCTTTCTCTGTAGTCTTCTGAGTGGCATATCAAGGGATTAAAGCCGTGACCTTGGCTTTATGATCATTGCTTTGGTGAAGAAACTCAAAATTTATATTTCATTTTATTTGAAGTTAGAACGTTAAAAAAAAGATTGCATTTCTCTTTTTGCTAAAATGGTATTTGAAACAAAAGCTGGCAAAGTAGAGAATAGTAGGTAAGCCTCCTGGGCAGTCTCCTTGAAGATGTGAATAGATCCAGGAGCACCTGCTGTTCTTTTTCCACAAACATAAACAGAATCTTTCCTGGATGCAGAAAAAAAACCAGTACACGATTTTGGAGCTCTTAGAGCCAGAGCCTAAAGCCAAACTAGGGCTTGATGTCAGTTTTCTTAGACTTCAACTGTAGAGATTTTTCAAAAAACTCATTTCAAATCTTACTCAATGAAATCTATGCTAAGGGATATTTGACACTTTCTAATATTGTGGGTACCATCTGAACTATTTTCCAAACAAATCTTGCTGGAATCATTGATTCATTCATTTAACACAACTTCCTGGGCACCTATGGTGAGTCAGTCACTTCCAGGTGATGATCTTGTGCTACAGTGACTTCTAGGTAAATAGAGGAAACTAATGTGTGTAATAAGGAAGTTCAATTTTAGTTTTATTTTGAAATCAGTTTCTTACGTCTGGATGCTTAGTGGAAAATAAAGGGATTCTATGTATACTAAAAGCAGCAGAATACCAAAGAATATAGGAGATGGCTGAATCATTTTCTTATTCTCTAAGATATCCTTTGTAGTTGGAAATGAATTACATACAATAATTGATTTTTGAGTCAACTTGGTATTTTTACTACAATTAATTTCATAATGTAAACAAATGTTTAATCAGGGGCATTCTGTGCCTTTTACAGGCACATGTTTATTAAAAGAGATACACATGTTCTGCATTGTTCTAAATATTTATGATTTTATAATTTTTAATGCTAATCTTAAAAAATAATCTGTTTCTATCAATGCAACTGGTGCTTTTCTGACTATAAGGAGGAAACGCCCAAACACACACATATACACAGACACACCAAACCCCAAACAATAAATAAACCCACTCCAGGTTTGCCCATCTCGAAGCATTAAGTGCCACATGGACAATCCCTTCTTTCTCTAATACAAATACAACAGAGGTGTATACTTAGCCCCTGTCACTGTGGTCTTGTTGGCAATGCACGTAGACCCCCCGCAGAGATGGCATTCTTCCTTTGTCACACAGGCTACTACAAAATGCAAAGTGTTACAGTTTTGTATTAACTCAAGGGAATTGGACAAGAATAAAAGCATTATGATAGTATGCAATGTCCTTCTACTTTTGGCAAGAACAAGATTATCAGTGAGGATTTCCCTTTGTACCAAATCTACTGCTTTCTGCCTAAGTACTCATGGTGTTCAGGTAACATAGAACCAGGTAAATTAGTTCAAATTTTAGTTTCTTATCTGTAGACTCAAGTGTGGTGTCCTTTTGTGACAGTAAGCTTGTAGAGTGCCAGATAAAACGTAGGGTATCCAGTTAAATTTGAATCTCAGATGAGGAATGAATACATTTTTAGTATAAGTATGCCCCAGGTAGTGCATATTTATACTAAAAAAATTATTTAGCATTTATCTGAAGTCCAAATTTAATGGGCATTCAGGGTTTTGATTTGCTAAATCTGGTAATCCTAGTTGTTGGGCTTTTTGGAAAGAGACCATTCATAAAATATGCATATTTATAGATCTCTGAAGTTTAGCACAGAAGCATGTCTAAAATATGCCCAAAATATGTGTTTATTTTGTTTTTACAGACATCTGTCTGTAAACCCTGTCCAGAGGTCCTGGTACAACGTACCTGTTTCACATTTAGAACTTTTAGAATGATTAAATAATAATGTAAAATATTCTGGGAATGGAAATGCCCCAGGGATGCTTGCCTTTCTTTTACCCCCAGTCCATAGGGAGTTACTCTGAGCTGGATTACACGGCCACTTTCTGTTGTCTGGCTCAACATGAGACTGTGTGTTTCCATTTCATCTCCAACAGGTCACAGTAGGAACAAAGTCTTCTTCCCCAAGTCCAAGTTCAATATTTGGCTTTTACTCCATATTTTGCAACTACTCATTTTGCATGCCAGTGTTCCTTTTATTGGATTTTGACGTCTGATCCTGTCTCCATAGGAATTGAATCTGTTCACAAAAAGATTCAATTTGAAACTTGTTATAAGGAATTCCTCTCCCTCTCCCTCCCCCCACCTTCTTACATCTGGGTATCCGGGGCCACCAGCAATGGTATTGTTCTTCTGTGGTACTCCCGTTGTAATGAGCTTACAATCCTGAATCTTTAGATCTACTACAAGTTTAATTGAAAGAAGCATTTCAGCATAAGATCTATTATCCAGTAAATTGAAGGGGAAATAAAAAAAATAACATTGATGTATGTCTAGGGTCCACAAACATACCAGATGAGCAAATATATTGGCTCATAATTTATTTTGAAAAGGGTCTTGTAATACAAAATGTTGAATAATGAAAAGTGGTTGATGGGTGCCTATGACTAAGGCTGACGTGTTTAGACAATTATCCCCTTTTCTATATAAGAATCCATATCACAAGTGGCCAGTCCTTAATTATATGGAGAAACAAAAGTCATAGAATGAGCACATCCCATTCCTGGGCAAACATCTGAACAAGAGAATTACCATTATCAAAGGCATATACATTGTCACATGAAGGCAATATGTGTTTTAAAAATAACAGGTTGTGCATGGGAGCATCTTGCTTGGCAATGGCTTCTAGTCCCTATGGAATTCATGTAATTCTTTTAAAAAGTCACTTGGCTGTAGCAGGCTGATTCTGATCTCGGCTGGCACACTAGATTAAGTGGTAAACAGAATTTTTTAAAGTGGTTGTGTTTGTTTAGCATGTGAGAAATTTTTGCCCAGAAGAAACTTCTCTTGGTCCTCTATGCTATCCAAGATGAGGTCCTTCCAGAATTTTCAGACTGTGGGTTTCCCTATATAGTGAATCAACATCTGTCATTGATTGATTTGTGATCTTTCCTTTGCCTTTTGTTGAAGGTTTTAGCAATCAGGGAAATGACTAAATAGAAGGGATCAAGTTTGACTCAGATTTATAAAAATATTAACCTTGTCCTAAACCTTTGGGGTTTTGGATTTGGTCTATGAAACAGTTGTATTTGTGACTCTGGTTAATTGAGCTCTTAGAACATATTCACTTATCATAAACTATTGAGATACGAGTATGTTTTAGAAGCACCCATGCACCATGTTTATTAAAGTTCATATGTCTTCCATGTGCTGGTAACTTACCCAAATCCAAGGTAAGCATTATTCTTTCCTAGTGGATCATAGGATGCAGAAGCCCGTAATTTTATTGATTCAGACTCTGTTTCAAATGCTACCAAGCTGAAACTTGGCAAAAACAACTTCTATCGTAGATTTGTTTTTTTTAATCTTTATGTACTTGGGATGCTATTTAAGATGATAGTCATGGAAGTTAAAATCCATAGCAGATGGAAATCATGCCTTTTAAGACAGATTGCCTCATAGCAGCACAGTGCCGGATACGTTGAAGCCAGAGTGGGAACACAGTGCAAATCCCAATTGCTTCCTCAGCCGTTTATGGTAATGAAGGCTGGGGGAAGGAACAGGGCTGCAGAGAGGGCATCTGGAGGGAGAACGGAGGGGGACAGGAGGACTACTTCCAGGTGGAGCCTCCTTTGAATGACCTGTGACTTGTCAGCTTCCATGATGATTCTTGAGAGGCAGACTTTGAATGGACTTGCTTCTGGGGGCAGAACTTGAGGAAACCACAAAGGACATCTTGAAGGAGACTAAAGTTTTGCATAAGCTCTTGGGATGCTGAGCTAGTTACAGTCAAACATTGTTACTTGGACTCCAGAGGCCGGTGAGGCTGGTGAGATCTGGGGTCAGTTGAGTTACCTACAAATAGTCCCAATCATCATGGAACATCCCATATCACTGAGAACCTTCTTCAGTTCTCATCAGTGCCATCACTCAAGGGGGTCCAAGCTATCTGATGTAGTGCCAATTGGCATATTTGAGATGAACCACTGGCCGGGGGAGATGGATCCTAGGAGTCTCCAACCTATACTTTTAGAATAGTGTTTCTCAATTTGCTACAGCTTAAGAACTATCTGAGACATTTGTTAAAAATATAAATCTCAAGACACACCTTTTGGAGATTCTGTTTCAGGAGGTTGGTAGGAGGGTGAGGTGGGTGTTGATCACTAGAAGGAGGTCTGGGATATGTATTATTTATTTGGAGAGAGACAGAGAGAGGGAAGAGAGAGAGAATCCCATGCAGGCTCCACACTGCCAGCACCAAGCCTGACGTGGGGCTTGAACCCACAAACCATGAGATCATGACCTGTGCTGAAACCAAGAGTCAGATGCTTAACCAACTGAGCCACCCAGGCACCCCTGGGATGTGTATTTCTAACAAGCTCTTCAGGTAATCCTTATGATCAATATGTTTAGGAGACATTGACTTTAGCTGGGTTTGGTATGAAATGCCCTGGTTGACTAGATTTTGTTTAGAATCTTATCTCTGGGATTTGAAGAGCAAGCACATCATGTTACCCTACTCATTACTTATCTTAATTTCATAGACTTTGGTACATTTTTTCTTTTAGCCTTTATTAGACATAGAGTTGATTTTTTAAAGTATTTCTTTCTATGAGAACTGTTTCACCCACATGATTATTTTAGTTGCTTTTTATCTAAGTTTCTGGCATGTGTTGATATTGAATATGAGGGCCAGAATTGTATACACTTTTCCAGTTGTGGATGTACCATTGTTCCCAAGAGGGCAAGAGCAAGTGTTTATGTCTTTTCATAAACATCTCTTTCAGACCCCATCTCTCCATCTCCGTATTCCAGCCACTAAGAACAGCTTCATCAACACCCCCTGTAGCCTCTCCAGCCTCCCCATGGGCTTTATCTCTTGTAGTTTTTTCCTTCTGGGACATCAAATCCTTTCAACCCATCTACCTCCAACTAACTCCCACCACTTTTTTTTTACCTTACTTGACCCCAACCATTTAGGCTATGTGTTCCTTTTCCATATTGCACCATGTGGTGCATTTAGGAGAGAATCCATCACACTCCATCAGTCTGTTACCCCGTAATATCAGATGCTTTGCATTTTTAATAGCAAGCATAGAGCTTTGCACATAGTCTATGTTCAGAACATGTTTATTGAAAGATATAGTGTTTATTTGTTATGTTTCCGATACCATCCACAGTTATTCACTTCTTTGCTTGCAGGAAGATGGCAGGGGGCAGTGTTTGTAGAAAAAGCCCTTAAACTCTTTGGCAAGACTGAAAGCCCAAATCATGGTTTCATAGAAACATTTTGCATGACTTCTCTAAATGCTGACACTCATGCTTCAATTTTATATAAATCACAGGTTTGAAAGATCCTTTTAGTATTTTACTCCTATCAGCATTTCACACTTGAGCTGTCTTAGTATTGTCTTTACTTTGGGAGCTTTCTCTTGTGCTCCCTTGAGGAATGCTTATAAAACATCAGATGGTCCCAATTCTGATCTCTAGGCAAACCAATTTTGTACTCAGAAAAATGTTTACTTTTACTTGCTTTTTGTTTTTAGCCCTTATATACTAGTGCTTCCCCCTTGTCCATGGAAGATACTTCCCAGGACATTCTCAGTGGATACCTGAGACCGTGGATAGTACTAAACTCTATATATGCTATTTTTTAATACATACATACCTATGATAAAATTTAATTTATAAATGAGGCACAGTAAGATATTAACAATAATAGAACAATTATAACAATATGCTGTAATTTATGCAAATGTGGTATCTCTCAAAATATCTTCTTCAGGTACCGATGTGAGATGATATGATGCCTGCGTGATGAGATAAGGTGAAGTGAATGACAGGCCTCATGAGACAAGGTTAGGCTACTACTGACCTTCTGACCTTTTGTCAGAAGGAGGATTGTCTGCTTCTGGATTGTGGCTGACTGCATATCTGAAATAGGAAAACAAAGTTGCAAGTAAGGGGGCTTGGGGACTTCTGCACTTCTCTGTATCTCTCTCTCTTTTTTTAGATGTTTCTCAATGTTTATTTATTTTGAGAGAAAGAACAGAGCGTGAGTGGAAAAGAGGCAGAGAGAAAGGGAGACACAGAATCTGAAGCAGGCTCCAGGCTCTGAGCTGTCAGCACCGAGCCCAACATGGTGCTCAAACTCACAGTCCAAAGAAGTTGGACGCTTCACTGACTGAGCCACCCAGGCGCCCCTGTACTTCTCTCTTTTTGACAAAACAACAAAGCTTTCAAGAAAAAAGATCTTAAGCTCATGAATATCCATTTGGATAAGAATGAATCCAAAAGGACATATATTGGCAGATTCTAATGGGAAAGAGGCCTCTAAAAGTACATCAACTAGAACTCATAGCAAATAATGTTATTTTGGGAACCATTCCTTAGAAAGAAATGGTACTTTCAGAACATGTATGAAAGGATCTTTTAGGGGAGCCTGGTGGCTCAGTCAGTTAAGCATCCGACTTTGGCACAGGTCATGATCTCATAGTCTGTGGGTTCGAGCCCTGTGTGGGACTCTGCTGACAGCTCAGAGCCTGGAGCCTGCTTCAGATTCTGGGTCTCCCTCCCTCTCTGCCCCTCCCCCACTCACTCTCTCTCTCTCAGAATAAAATAAAAAACACATTAAACAAATTTTTTAAAAAGGATCTTTTAGGAACGTATGTCTATCAACTCAACTTGAAGTCTTTACAAAGGCCTATTGGGCCAGACATGATTTGGCTCCGGCTGGCTCTCCAGACACATCTCCTTGCCACATCTTCCCTTCACCCACTTGGTTCCAGCCAATGATCCTTCTGGGCCACTTTCCCATCTCTTTTCTTTCAACCTCTGTTCAAATATCATCGTCTTAGTGAGTTATTCTTTAGCTACTCTATAAAAAACAGTGCTTGCATGGGGACTTCCTAGTAGTGCCTACTTACTGCATGTACTACCTATCTCTCTCTCAGGCTTTTCCTTAATAGTGCTTATCTGTTTCTGATGTACTTGGATGTTTACCTGTGCATTTGTTTTTCTGTCTTCTCTGCTGGGAGGTAAACTCCATGGAGACTGACGTTGTCTTTTTTTTTTTTTCTTAACTGAAGTATAGTTGACGCACAATGTGATATTAGTTTCAGTTATACAGCATAGTGATTGAGCAAGTTTATATGTTATGCTCACCCCAAGTTTAATTACTGTCTGAGGTTGGTCTCTTTTGCTCACTGCTGTGTCCTTAGCATGTAGATCAATGCCTAGAAATATACCAGGAAGTCAAATCAACATTCACTGTTCACTATTGAATTAGATTCTATTGTATAGTATTGGTAAAATCTGAATTATTATTAAAAATGGAATAGAACATGACCAAAGATGAATAAAGTAGTTATGGCATAACTACTTTCTTTTCTTTCTTTTTTACAATGTTTTATTTATTTCTGAGAGAGAGAGAGAGAGACAGCATGAGCAGGGGAGGGTCAGAGAGAGAAGGAGACACAGAATCTGAAACAGGCTCCAGGCTCTGAGCTAGCCATCAGCATAGAGCCAGAAGCAGGGGACCATGAGATCATGACCTGGGTGAAAGTTGGACGCTTAACCAACTGAGCCACCCAGGCGCCCCGGCATAAATACTTTCTAAACTATTGGGCTTTACACACTTTCACTGAGGTGTTAAAATCTTTCATGGAACATTTCAATCAAATACTATTAAGCTCTTTTGAAAGATAGGAAAAAATATTTATCACAATTTATTATAGTGGAAAATGGAAACAATTTAGGTGTCCAACAGTAAGGAATTGCTTACTAAGTTAATGCATATTTATGTGTTGTATTCTTTAAAAAATTTTTTAAATGTTTATTTTTGAGCGTGAGACAGAGAGACAGAGCACGAGCTGGGAAGGGGCAGGGAGAGAGGGAGATACAGAATCTGAAGCAGGTGCCAGGCTCTGAGCTGTCAGCACGGTGCCCAATTGGGGTTCGAACTCATGAACCATGAGATCATGATCAGAGCAGAAGTCAGATGCTTAACTGACTGAGCCACCCAGGTGTCCCAGGTGTATGTTATATTCTTATATAGTCATGAGAAAGAATATTGGAATGAAAAATGCTTCTGTTAGACTCTTAAGTGTATAAAATAAGATATAAATATGCAAAAAAAAATAAGATTTCAATTCTGTGTTTGTGTGTGTGTGTGTGTGTGTGTGTGTGTGAGATTGTATACACTCAGAGGACTGGAAAGAAACACATCAAAGAGTAATGAAACTGAGATTCGGATGGGTTAAGTAGACTGCCCAAGCTCTCACTCCACAGTACACAGAGGAGCTGAGTCAAATCTAGCCGGTCCAGCTCTGGCCTTAGCATCTTAGCAACTTCTGCAGTGCACAGTGCTGCTCTGCATGCGTCATGCTGTTCCCCTCAGCCTTACCAGAACCTCTCCCTCTAGCTGTGAGCCTCCCCAGTGCAGGAGTGGAGGTCCAACTCAACAACCAGCACATGTACCAGCTCACCCCAGGGCTGTAGAATTGAATTACAGCCTCATATAACTTTGGGCCTTTATGTTTTCTCTGTGGGATAGTAGGGTTAGATTTCAGCAAGCATAACTTAGTCTTTTAGTTTTACCTGGAAACTACTGTTGAATGGTAGTACTCTGCGGGCTAATAAGTAGTGATTTCTGTGATGGCGGTGCAAGAGCCTACCAGTATTGAGTTCATTTTTTTTTCTTTTCCAGAACTAGTACTGTTGCTCTTGGTCAACATGGCAAGGGTTTAACTAAAAAGCAGATCTATTAAAAATAGGTCCAAGTTGCTTGGTTGGAAGTATGCAGATTAACACCTTGGACAACTCTTAGTTTAGGACATTGGTGGGCTTGAGGGCAAGCTGAGACAAAGCATCTTCCAAGACTCATCCCTGGTAAAGTTTATTTGGATGTTTAATCAAAATACAGTGTCAGTAAATACAACCCTAGACGAGAGTAATCTCAGGGAAGTAGCTTACAAGATGGTCACCATTTGTTCTTCTGTTTCCTTAAGCAGCTATCTTGATACCCAAGATGTCCTGTTTATAAACTGTCATCTAGGAGGCCAGGGAGCAGAGAGCCATGTGATGAATCACCCTCAGCGGGCTGACTCCGCCTGTCGCTCTCGCTGGCTCTAATTAAAAGACGACTAAGTCAGGGGTCTAAGGCAGGGATGACAATAGGGCAGCAGTCCCCAAAATAGCAGCAAAGGAAAATGGATGCCTTTGAGTGATTGCATGATGTCTGAATTAATGGCCAGGAAATGAGCGATTATTGCATACTTAAAGCTAGGCTGTTTTATAAAGCTTGTGGTGTGCTCAAAGCCATATACTTGAACTTGGGGAAATTTAAAAGAAGAATTTGTTCAGTTACTGCTTGGCTGGATATAATGCATATCCAAGCAGTGCTTAAACTAAGGGGAAAAACACTTTCTGTTACTGCTGTTTTAGTATTGATATTTCTAAAATAAGCATGATCTCATAAAATTCATTTTATAGGCACATAGAGTCTCCAGCCCACTGTTGACTTAGAGAAACAGCTTTTATTGCCATGGCCTCTGTTTCTGACTTATAATAATATTAGTTGGTATTTAAATAGATGTTGTTCTGTAGAAGGAAAGCTTCTAAGATCTCTCTCTTTTCCTCTTCTTTTTAATATATTCTCATAGCGCTTCTATTTTGGCAAGTCAGTGATAAGCGTCCTTATTTTTCTGTGGCTGATTAGTTCAGTAGGTTAAAGCACCACACAAAAAAGGGCAAGGTCCAGCGTTTGATTCCCTCATGGGGGTGAGCCTCTCTAGGCTGCACTCCTAACCCCAGTCGCCATCTTGTAATGGTGCCCATTCATCATGGGCGGAAACGGGAGAAAGGGTGAGGGTGGATCAGAGCAAATCCATCACCACTACTGGAAACCCAACTGATCATGCTGGCCTCACAGACTGGGGGCGGGGAGGGGTCAGGGAAGCCATTTTATGCAAACAACAGTACAGTATGCAAATGGGGAAATTGAGGTACAGATACATTATACTGCTGAATTTTTTAAAAGTAATCATTTAGATAAACTTCAAACCTATATTATCTTCTACGTTTCAGTTTGAATTTTTTTAGACATAATCCTAAAAACATTTGCCACTGTCTAGCCTGTATCACATATGGGCACCTAATTATTTCTTAAACTATCTTTTGTTCTAAAAATAACCACTGCAAATTTAATAGTTGGAAAACAGATGTCAACTGAAACCTTGCTCACATATATCTTCTCATAGAGAATGGCCTACCTTAGAAGAGCCTATAGGGAATAGAGGAGAAAAAAATACCAGAACATAACACTGACTTCCAAAGGCAGATGATTTTGGCTGAGGGGTAAGAGACGTTATATTTGGCCTGGTTTTGTTTTTGCAAAACAGTTATTCTTAGACTGGCTGACCCTCCTATTGTGGATTTCTTTTATCTTGACTAAGTTTGGCTTCCCTGTTTTCTCCGCCCTTTTGTTTATTTATTTTTCCTCCAACTGGTGATGTTTCTGAGAAGCCCAGCTCCTCTCAGCTTGCAGACGGTGCTGTGGGGTTCAGGCAGGTGCCCATGGTGGCTGAGGTCTCTACTGAACATCTCATGCATATCAAGCCCACAATCAAGTTAGATGTAAACACCTCGCTGAGATGAGAAAAATCGGGGCCAAGCTCCTTAATTCATTCTGTTGAATGTTATGCTTTCTTGGTTGAAGGGCTTTATGAACATTCATTGAGTTGAAAAGAAGCCAAGGTCTGTAAATGCTATTTATGTTCTCTGATGAGAGTGGTTCGGCTTCATTTTCCAATGTGCTCCATCCACAGTTAGCCAGGGTGTCCTTCTTACTCGTTCAGGCAGACTTGCACCTCCACTTCTGGTTTGTTTCCTATTTGTGAGTGCCTCCAGGATTGGAGTCACCACCTCCTCCCATCTCACCCCCCTGCCTCGGCCACCAACATTATCCACCCCCAAGCATGTTCCGGCCGGGGAGTACCTGATTCTCACCGTTTAAAGATCCTGTCTCCCGAGGCTCTCCTTTCCTGATCCCTGTTCTAAGCTTCTGTCCTACTTGGCTGGCAGGTTTCTGGGCTTATCTGAAGCACTTTCCATACCCACGCTCTTTATTCCTCCTGACAGAAAAAACAGCTTATTAATTATCCCGGGAATTAGAAAGGTAGAGTCTTGGCTTTCTATCTCAGGCTCAAGGAGTTAGAGTCATAATTAAGAGCACAGACTCTGGAGCCAGACTTGCTTGGATCAAATCCATCACTTTATAGCTGTGTGACCTTAGATAAGTTACTTAACCTCTCTGGCCTCCATCTTTTCATCTTTCAGTATAAATAATAGTATCTGTCTCACAGGTTAGTATTTGTAAAGCACTCAAAACAGACCTGGCAAAGAGTAAGTGCTATGTAAGTGTTATTCAGCTGATGTGAATTGTTTCCTCCTCAGTATTCCCTCTAACTATCTTGGCTTTTCTTATTGCATTGTTATTCTGGGCAGCAGGGAGATTGGGGCTATATGTGTGGCCACCGGGAACCGGGCATCACCTGCCAACAGTCCTAGCCCCTGGCAAAGGCATATAACTGCATGGTTCATACATTTTCTGTGAATGGGTCCATGGGAAGCCTTAGCCCTGAGGTAGGAACCGTGACTGCAGGTCTGGGCCTGCCCAGCACGGGAGGCTGCTGGCTATGGGAGCTGTCGAGTACCTGTGTGTGTGTGGTATATAAAATCAGAATGTATGTGTGTGGTCTGTGAGGTATGTGGGTTATGGTATAAACCAGGATCTCTGGATAAAAACCTGTTTTGTACTGAGACATTTTTAGGAGGAGAGGAAGCAACTCAAGAGAATTAGAGAGAAACTCTGGAAAACAAGGTATATAAGAGAGAGAAAAAAATCAAGATCATTAAGAAAATTGCTTTTGGAGGAGAGTTTAGAGACTTTAGTTACTTTCTCAGTATTAACACTTACTCACTATATCTGTGACCTAAATATGCTCCTGATCTTGACTAATAAATGTAAACCAGTACCCAAGGATGTCTGTGTGAAGGGAGGGGGAATGACTAGCACCACCAGCTTCTAGAGCCTCAAGAGGACCGTGCTTGGACCTCTTTGGAACTTTCCACATTCCTAATTAAATCTTCTTTTTACAAGTACCCACAGTCAAGCTAAAATCAATACAATTTCTAATCCATTTTATTGCTGCTTTTCATTTTTGTTTGATAACCAGCAATGGGATGCATAGGAGAACTACTATGTGTGTGGTTTTAACATATTTGAAATGGTCCATATATTTAAATATAATTTCTGAATTCTGAAAGATAAAGGCGATTCTCCAATGCCCATAGGCCACAGGCCATGTCTGTCTTGATTATGGTAACCAAAGGATTGCTCAGTGCTTTACCCCTTAGGAGACCTTTAATAAATACTTATTGAATCTAAAAAACAAAACAAGTGACTAAACAAACAAAAAGCAGAAGCAGACCTATAAATACAGAGAACAAACTGATGGTTACCAGAGGGAGGAGGGTGTGGGGTTGGCTAAAATGGGCAGAGGGGAATGGGAGATACAGGCTTCCAGTTACGGAATAAATAAGGCACAGGAATAAAAGGTGTAACATAGGAAATACAGTCAACAGTATTGCAATAGCATTGTATGGTGACAGATGGTGGCTACACTTCTGTTGAGCATAGCATAGAGAAGTTGAATCACTACGTTGTACACCTGAAACTAATGTAACATTGTGTGTCAATAATATTCTAATAAAAATTTAAAAAAATTAGTCAACCCTCAAAAAATATTGTGAACAAATCCTATTAAAAATAAATAAATATGTATTGCATCTAATTGCTGAATATATGGGCAAAAGTGCCGTATGTTCTATCATCAGTTAGGCAGGATTTGGGGCTGGTATATTTTTGTCTCCCATTGGATTTCAGATATATAGAAATGGGTTGATAATTTTTGGTTCATGACACACTCTCATCAGTGGTCCTGTTTTTATTATTTATTTATTTATTATAATTTAATGAAGCACTAAGTGTCCATAAACCCACCATCCGGCACAGAAGCTCAGTCTTAACAATAACCCACATCTGACTTATGGTTCCCTCCATCCCACTGACCCTAGCAAGCTACCATCCAGAATTCTGAGAGGAGCAATCATCTAAAATGTGTCTTAGGGGATGGAGGCGGGGAAGAAAAAACACTCCCATGTTCCAAACAACTGGCTCAGGAATTTCTGCAGCAGATCCATTTACAAGTTGAAGACTGTTGCACATCTGTATTTTATTCAGACCAGTAGAGTGTCTGGTCTGAGCTAATTCATCTTGGTGCAGAAGGCTTCGCAGGCCTGTGATGAAGGGGTAGGATGAATTTCTTTGCCCTTTGTATTTTAAATACTTAAAACGACTTGATAGTCTACTTTTTTGTTTGCTTGTTTGCTTATTTATTTATTTTGAGAGCGACAGAGAGCACAAGCGGGAAAGGGGCAGAGAGAGAAGGAGACAAACAATCCCCAGCAGGCACCTCACTGTCAGTACAGAACCCCATGTGAGGCTCAAACCCACGAACTGTAAGATCATGACCTGAGCCCAAATCAAGAGTTGGACCCTTAACCAACTGAGCCACCCAGGTGCCCCTTGATAGTCTACCTTTTAAAGTATAGAATTAGAGGTCGCCTGGGTGGCTCAGTTGGTTAAGTGTCTGACTTTGGCTCAGGTCATGGTCTCATGATCCGTGGGTTCAAGCCCCACATCGGGCTCTGTGCTGACAGCTCAGAGCCTGGAGCCTGTTTCGGATTCTGTGTCTCCCTCTCTCTCTCTGCCCCTCACCCGCTCGCTCTCTGTCTCTGTCTCTCAAAATAAAATAAAGACATAAAAAGAAATTTAAAAAATAAATAAAGTATAGAATTAAGGCCAAATTTCTGCAGTAGAATATCAGGACTGATGTTCATCTTTAGGTAAAAGCTATGTCTTCCACGACTGAGGAATGGTCTCATTTACTATGTGATGAAGCTCTGGTCCCCATCCTTCAATTACTTTTGGCTCTTTTACTCCTTCTGGTAGGATTTCCATGTTTCTAAGTAAGTGTACGCTTTTCTCTGTTGAATCATCACTTCTCCTCACCACTCCAGAGGACCTAGCTCACTTACGCCACCCTACAGTCTTTCCCCATTATTTTTGGTTAGCTCAACATTTCAGAATTTATAAAATTATAATGGTCAGCAGTGTTGTCTGAGCCAAGACTACTTGACTCGCTAGTGTACTTGCTACATTTTTCCTACTATGTGACTTTTCACTTTCCCTGGAGTTACTAACTCCCTTGATTTTCACTGGATTTGTTTTCTTTGTACCCATTAACGGGGTTTTCCATTGTCTTTCACAGTCTCTCAGTCCAGTTGCCCTCAGGGTTAATCCATCTGATACTCTGTCAGGTTCTCCTTATACCCTCCCTTATGACTTTTCTCCTTGAAAACATCTTTCCTGGATCCTGGTTCTTCTTGCTCTAATCTGAACCAGTTGCTCTGAGACCAGTTTTGAGCCACCTAAGTTGCTCTTAGGATTTTCTTTTGCTTTTTTCCCTACATTGGATTCCCTATTTTCTTGAAGCACGTGTTTTCATTTTCCTTGTTTTGGTCACTTGTTTTGTAAGAAAAAAACGTTTCTGAGAAAAAGGGGCAGAGGAGGCAATCATTTTGATATTTTGCATCTTACACGATCTTTATTCTGCCCTCACATTGGAATGATAGTTTGGTTATAGAATTCTAAACTGAAAATGATCTTCATTGTTTCACTGTCCTCTGGGTTGTAACGCAGGCCTCAGACACCTGCTGCCATTTTTATTCCCAATCTTTTGTGGGTCCAGACCTAGCTGTCTCCCATTTGGAAGCTACTAGGATCTTCTCTTTATCCTTAATGTTCTCCA
The DNA here is from genome assembly GCA_017311185.1 of Proteles cristata cristata. Lineage (NCBI taxonomy): Eukaryota > Metazoa > Chordata > Mammalia > Carnivora > Hyaenidae > Proteles > Proteles cristata. The sequence continues at coordinate 752,887 of JAESUZ010003820.1, forward strand.
AGTTCCTGATGTGAACATTTTTCATTCATGACACTAGGCTCACAGAAGGCCTTTCACTTTTCAGATTTATCAACTTAATTCTGGAAGTGTTTCTTGTATTATTTAGTTGAGAATTTTCTCTATTCTTTCTTTTTATTTATTTATCAGCTGTTCAATGTTCATTGATACTTTAATTTTCTCATATTTTTCTTTCATCATCTATTTCCTTAGAAGGTTTTCTTGATTTTGTCTTCCAGTTTTTCTCCTGGAGTTTTTCTTTTGGTGGCCATATCTTTCTTTTCTAAAGTTCTTCCTTGTGGGACACCTGGGTGGCTCAGCTGGTTAAGCGTCTGACTCTTCAGTTCGGTGCAGGTCATGATCTCCTGGGTGGTGGGTTTGAGATCGGCTTTGGGCTCTGTGCTGACAGCCCGGGGCCTGCTTGGGATTCTCTCTCCCCCCATCTCTCTGCCCTTCCCCCACTCTCTCAAAATAAATAAATAAAATTTAAAAAAATAAAGCTCTTCCTTGTTATTTGTTCCCTTTTAAAGAGTCACATCTTGGGGCGCCTGGGTGGCTTAGTTGGTTAAGCGTCCGACTTTCGCTTAGATCATGATCTCACAGTTCGTGGGTTCGAGCCCCGCGTCGGGCTCTGTGCTGACTGCCAGCTCAGAGCCTGGAGCCTGTTTCAGTCTGTGACTCCCTCTCTCTCTGACCCTCCCCTGCTCATGCGGTCTCTCTCTCTCTCTCTTCTATAAATAAATAAAAACATTAAAAAAAAAATAAAGAGTCACATCTTGTTTCATGAATGCAATACTCTTCTCTCTTACCCTTGATGACATGGATTGTCCTTTTTTTTTTTTTGGATTTTTTTTTCAGCTCCCTGCATTGTTTCCCTCACCTTAGAGGCCCTTTCTTTTTCCCACCATGTTTATTGGTTTACGTTTCTGTTCAGTATATTTGAGGATTTTCTCAAATGTCTGCTATTTCTTGGCTATAAGTTTATAATTAAGATCAAGGACTATATTTAAAATTATTTGGGTTTTTTTGGAAAATTTAAAATTTTTTGTAACATTTTATTTTCTAAATAGGAATTGTCTTTGATTTTCTGATATGTTTGGTAAAATATTCAAATAATACAGAGAAATGATAATTCATAATTCTGCCTCCTAGGACATTTATTTAACCAACCATCTCTGATTGGAAACATTTAGGTTTCTAATTTGTTACTTTTATAAATAATGTTGGGTTAGGCTTTGTTGCATATACCTCTTTGTCCACTTCTCTGTCTGCTCCCTTAGGAAAAATTCCTAAAGGAAAATTGCTGAGAACATAGGGAGGGACATTTCTAAGATTGGAGTCATTGTTGGTATGTGAGAAACTTAGCTGGTGAGAGTCATTGTAGAATAATCAGACTGTGAACTGCCTTTTTCCTTGACAAGCCGCAGATCGAATGAGCTGTTGGTTTGTTCTCTAGGGCTCTCCATTAAGGTCCATTCATACACTGCTCTGGTGAAGGGTGTATAAATCTTACTGTTACATTTGGAAGGAAGGTGGGAGAAGATCCTGGCATCTTGTGGTTTCATATGAAGATGAGTAGTCACAGCCATCTCCCCCATGCTTTCCGCTCTGCCTCGTGTCCCTGAGTCTGGTTCTGTTTCTCCAGAGAATACGCTTTGCATCTCCTGGCCTCACAGGGTGGAGGTGAGCATCTAAGTCACAGGAGGGAGTGAACAACAGCTCTGTATGAAAATGTCAGCTGAGTGCTCTGGTTTCCCGGGGCATTTAAATCCCATCCTCCGGCCCCTGGTGCTTCCCATTCCTGAGGCTTTCCCAGTTTGGGGATTCTGTTGGCTGGGCTGGCTTCTCCCTCAGTGGGCACTCAGCTTTTACCCTTTTAGCTTGGCTGAGTAAGTTACCACCTTCCCCCTGCTTTCCACATATTTCCACGAGGGTTGCAAGTGACTGTTTGTCTCATCAGAGATGGAGCTTGTGTTTTTGTGTCTTGTTTCTCCTACAGTCTTAGGAGTGGTGTTCACATGGGATGTGGGGGAACAGAAAAGTCAATCTGTAAAATCTTAAAACCGAAAGCATATGATTTTTAAAATACAATTATGAAAAGGGTCTCTCCAAACTATGAGAGTTTATAACCGTGGGACCTGCCACGGTTTGGCCACTTGAGTAAGGAGGAAAAAAGGGTCCTGAGGAAAGAGTATAGTTGGTACCCAGGAAGCAAATGGTTCAGTTGGTCATACTGATCATTTTCCTTGAGACTTGGAGGACTTTGCCAGGCATTTTGTCTTTAATATTAGGTATCTTAAAACTTATGAGGATGTAAACTTTTTAAAAGCAAAAACTGTTTAAATACTATATCCATTGGCAATGATCATTGGAACCTCTTAAAGTGAAAAGGGGTATTTTATTGGAGGGTGGAGAGTCTTGCTTTGAAATGGCTATTTCAAATAGTAAAAAAGTAAAAATACTTTTTTCAAATCCTTAACTAGTAGTTTGCATTACTCTCTCTTCCTTTGAACATTCTGGAACCTTAGAAACCGAATCTGTATTTCTCAGAGACCACCACATTCTCCTTTTCCCTAAACAACCGTTCAGGCAACTTAACGCTCAAAAGAGGAAACACTGGCACTTAATCAACAAAAGAAAGTTGTACTCTGTATCCTGTTTGTAGAGACAAAAATAGCTCTTCAAAAATAGCAGATTGAAGTTGATAATAAAAAAGTCCGTTGTGATAGTGAGCATTTCTCTATCCCTGAGATAATCTTGGCCACTGTAAGACATAGGGTGTTGAATGGAACACAGTCTTGTCAGAGCTGCTCTAACGCAGATGCACATATTTTGCAGTGACAGTTGCTAATAAAGACTTTCCCAGGACCCAGCTCTTTGTACTTTTTTGATAGTCCCATAGTCAGTGATGCATGGGGGACTTTATTTTTTTAATGAAAGACAAAAGAGCAGGAAGCAGTAACAAAATCCAATTGGTAGAGCTGTTGTCAGTCAGGTTCTTTGAGCTGTGGTGACTGCCCTGGCCTCATTCAATGGGTTTCTCCATGGGCTGAGGGTTAGAATGACCACTGTCAGCCCTCTGTCAGCTCATGGGGCAGTTGAACCTATGCCTCCGGTATAGTGTCTAGAGGAATTGTCTTTACATTTCCCTAATTGAGTGCCCACCATATGTATGTCTACCTATTTAGAGGAGGTTCCATGGACTTTATGTACATCAAGGAGAAAATTAAAGAAGATGATCTAAGTAGTACACATAAATAAAACAATTATATGGAGCTATCTCCCTATATCCCGGTATATCATTCTTATTTTGGAGCCCACTGGTCTGGAAACAAGGCCCCCATTTTATCCATAAAATGAAAGGTCCTAGAATTTGTCTCTACAATAAGTGAATCACCTGGTGAGAAGGAGTGGAGTCTGGACAAGCTTCTGTAGGTTGATTTTCTCTTCTCTGTGTTCACCTGAACCTCTCTATTAGGTCACTCCACTCTAACAGAAAATTCCCTTAGCGAGGCATTGGTATAGAAATTCAGCTCCCAGAAATCATATTCTGCTCTGTGTGATTTGAGAGTCTTCTGCTGGCTATTTTTATGTTCTCCAAGTCCAGGACCAGAAATGGAACTTTCAGATTAGTTGCAGATGCCGGCCCCTCCCTCTTTTGTAACTGGATGTGCTTTAATTCAAAAGGAAACTTTTCAGGCCATTAAGTTTCAATACAGTTTAATGCCTTTGGGCTGTGGGGCTTGAAATCATAGAGAAGCCTGAATAAATGTTTTAAAATAAAATCTGGAACACAAAGTACTTTTTTTTTTTTAATCTTACAACAAATTTGTTTTTAGGTTTGTGATTTTCTGCCTTGTTGAAATTAAAAAAAAAAAACCTTGGTCATGTCCAGACTGCAAAATGGTTGGCCCAGCCCAACTCAGGAGAGGATGAGGGGGTTTGGCTTGTCTTAGGGGGAGGAGGGCAATGACCTCTGCCTCCTCCTGCTTCTAGTTTTAAAATAGTCCCAAGTGACCAGTTTGCATTCTAGGCCATGGTAACTCTTTTACAGAATGAATAATATTTTCTTAAGCACTTTTAAGTTCTCATTCACAGTGTATTTTAAAAATGATTTAATGAACAAAAATATGCTGTTTATAAGTCCCCAAGTGGATATTTTTTTTTTTTTTTTTTTAGAATGGCTAAAAGAGTAGCTTTGTTTACACACATTTAATACAATGGCCAAGTGGGATGTTATTGTGGTCAGGACTCCCTCAAAATGATTTATGGAGAAAAGTGCTATCTGCCTGGCCATCCTTTTTCAGGACCAAATTTGATTTTAATACTTAATTCACTTGAGCTTGCACAGACTCTCCCCCTTGCCAGCCTTTTCAAGTGGGGACTGTAAGGCTTGCATATATACAAATAGCTTGCTCCAGTTTAAGCCCGAGACAGGTATTCAGGAGCAAAGTCGGGCTATCTGAAAATCTACCCCACATACTGCTTATAAACCTGCAGTGAAACCTTCTTAGTCAGAAGAGCTCTGATAATCGAGATAAGACCTGGGTTCTTACCTCCAGACCGCAAAAAGGATTGGTCAAGCAAGTTAATAATGTACAAAGACCAGTTTAGCATACATGCCGTTTTAAGGTTGGGGAAGTAGCCGGTCATGTACAACCAGAATGCTAATTATGAGATTATGCGTCATTTCGCTGTTTGTTAATCAGGTCCCTTAGGATGTCCTAAGGGACATCCTAATCAGGTCCCTATTTAGCAATGTCCTGTAACCTGTATCAGTTATTGTGTGTGATTTAAAGAAATAAAACGGCATTGATTTAAAATATTCTCTAATTCAGAGGAGAACTAAATTAGAAAGTATCATAGTAAAGTGTTAGCTTTAGGGGCACCTGGGTGGCTCAGTTGGTTGAATGTCTGATTCCGGCTCAGACCATGATCTCATGGTTCATGTGTTCAAGCCACCCTCCCCCCCCCCTCCCCATGGGGCTCACTGCTGTCAGCAGAGACAGCTTCAGATCCTCTGTCCCCGTCTCTCTCTGCCCTTTCCCCGCTTGTGCTCGCTCTCTCAAAAATAAATAAAACATTAAAAAAAATTTTTTTAAAGTGTTACCTTTAAGTGTCCTAATTTTTAAAATTAGCTTTATTCATAAAGTTTCTGTCATCTAATCTATGGGGTCGGGGGGCTCTGAATATTTTTCTCATTTAAATTTAATGATTATTCTAATTTTAAATATGAAATTGGTTTTTTTTTAAAAAATCATTCCCCCCTCATGAAAAAATGAACTTTATTTTTAAATTTAAAACATTTTTAATTAATTTATTTTTTATTTTTGGGAGGGGAAGGGCAGAGAGAGGGGGAACAGAGGATCCAAAGCAGGGTCTGTGCTGACAGTACAGAACCCAATGTGGAGCTCAAACTCACGGACTGTGAAATCATGACCTGAGCTGAAGTTGAATGCTTAACCAACTGAGCCACCCAGGTGCCCTGAACTTTACTTTTTTAAAACAATATCTTCATGAGCCACTCCATTAGGAGTGAGACAAAATTTAACTGAAAAGTAAATCTTGCAAGAGTATGTCATTTCAAATTTTTAAGTGACAGCATTCACTAACATTTATTTCCTTTTTAGGTGGACTTCCTAGGAATAATCCATAACCTTTGAATAAACTAAGAATGTACTCTTTGTTGTTTGGGTAGTGCTTTAGGAATAGCAGGAAGCCTATAATTCTGGTAAAGTAAAAGAAATGACTTAAATATTTCTCAGGAGAAAAGAGAGCCCCAGGGGTGCCTGGGTGGCCCAGTCGGTTAAGTGGCCGATTTTGGCTTAGGTCATGTTCTTGTGGTTCGTGGGTTCTAGCCCTGAATTGGGCTCTGTGCTGGCAGCTCAGAGCCTGGAGCCTGCTTCGGATTCTGTGTCTCCTTCTCTCTCTGCCCCTCCTCTGTTCACATTCTCTCTCTCTCTTTCTCTCTCTCTCAAAAATAAATAAACATTAAAAAATACTTTAAAAAATAAAAAGAAAAGAGGACCCCATGATATTATACTCTATTATAAAGCCCCCAAATAAAAAAGGAAAAGTAACTGTGGGTTATATATTTAAGCAATCCTGCAAATGCAAAGTCACCATTTGATTTGAGTTGTTTAACAAATCCAGCCCAGATCAATCCAAGTTAATCAGATACAGGCCACCAAAGAGTACACAGAGTGATTTAGGAGGTGCGCTGCACAGGTCAGTCAAGAGCGAGTCAGAATTCTTTTGAACAGTTAAACCCTTAAGTTGTTAAGTGTTTAAAGTGGGAAAATTCATCTTTCTTTTTTTTTTTTTTTTTAAATTGGAAAACCGAGGTCAGGCTAAAGTGATACAGTACATCTTCTGAGCAGAGAATAATATTGAATTGATCTGAGGGTGGGAGTTCTTGATGATTAGTTTTCAAATAAGGGCGCCATTCTCTGGAATTCTGCATTAAACCCAGTTTCATCTTCACCTTGAGAAGCAGTTATTTTCATCCAGCAAAAAACATTTCTTGTGCGGTGGTAATAACACAATGAAATTTTATCATGTGCCTCTGTAATGTATAGTCATCAATGAATCTAACAAGGATACATTTTATAAGAAAATCAATAAGAGAAAATGATTATATTGTTGACTGGAGCCAGCATCCAGAAATGAAAAATAGAAAGGAAAATATCACTTTGCATTGGACGGAGTTTCAGTGTATATAATGTGCTGCTGGGACCTTCTCTTCAAAGTTATTAGGTCTCTCTAGAAACAACAGGCAGCAAAGGGATGAAAATATTTCAGCCCTTTTTAAATGTCAAAAACAACCTTAAAACCACTATTTCATCTCTAATCTATTGTTGGAATAAAGTGCAGTTTTCTGTCCCACTGAAATGTTTATATGTTTAAGTTGAAATGTGTTGTGAGCCACTGTTTGGAGATACTCATATTTACAAATGGGAAACTATTCAAATAGTGAACTGAAGAAAAAAGTCAATGAAAGATTCTACCAGCTAGACCTCAGGAAAACATAGGAAATGAATTTTTTAAACCTCTGAGGACAGGAGATTTTGTACTTATATGTCATCTACCCAGTGTTGTTTCCAAACACTGGAAAGAATGAGCACATGCCTGGGAAAGTGATACACAGTATAAAAAAAGAATACAAAATACGTAAGATTTTGAAGTATACTTAATGTAATTGAAGCTATCTTAACAACTTAAAAAATTTTTTTTTGACATTTATTCATTTTTGAGAGAGACAGAGCATGAGTGGGGGATGAGCAGAGAGAGAGAGAGGGAGACAGAATCTGAAGCAGGCTTCAGGCTCTGAGCTGTCAGCACAGAGCCCGATGCGGGGCTCAAAGTCACAAACCATGAGATCATGACCTGAGCTGAAGTGGGACACCCAATCGACTGAGCCACCCAGGCGACCCTTAACCACTTTTTAATACAATGGCTGTAGCATTCTGTCATATCCTCCCATTTTTTTTCCTTAAAAAAGTATATTAACTTGAAATGTAAAACCTGACACACTGTTTAACAGGTGTTGTCATTAAATTTAAAATATGCATTCATTATCATAAATGTGTCTGACTCTAGATTATGGATTTATTTTGATGTTGTGATTCTACTTATTTTATCCTTATATTTTCCAAACTTTTATAAAGGTGTATGTAGACACAATTTTTAAAAAGGTGGATCATTTTAAAGGTGTTTCTTCCCTGAGTCTTCTTCACTAGTAACATGTTTTAAATCTTCTAACTGTTCTAGTATTTGTGATCGTGTTTCTAAATAACGTCCTTACACTGTTATTTAAACTTTTTCTTCAGCCTTTAGGTATTATCTGTGAGCTTCCTACCTTTAATGGTGATATGATGAGGTTTGGCTCTTACACCATTCCTCCCTCCAGACACTGTCACTCATTTCGGCTAGATCAATATTCTCAGCCTATGAACATCTTATTCACAGGCCAGCTCTATAATGGTACCATTTCCTTTATTGTCTCCTGTGTTGTTTTCCCTTGAACCAAGATCTCTCTTTCTCTTTTTTGTTTACTTTCCATTTCTGTTTTTGTTCTAGTTTATCCCCAAATCTGGGACAAAGGGGTTAAGTTTCCTATGATGACAATCCTAAAAAGCAGGTAGTCCTTTTCTAAGATACACTCTTCTGGAATCCCATTTTCACCTTGCTTCTGTGTAGACTGGCTCCTAGCGGCTGCCCTGCAAGCTCCCTTTATCATTCTTGTGTAGGTTCTCTGTGCCTTTTTCTCTCTGTTGGATCCCTTGTTTCCTGGATCCCAAATCTTCCTCTTGTTTTTTATCATCCCTTCTAGTAGCCTCTAGTCTAGCAGCTTCCTAATAAAAAATGCAGAGAAGGTTAATTTTTGTTTTTGCACTTCCAAAAATGTTTTTACCCTGTCTTTACATCTGACCAATAGTTTGGCTGCAAATACAACTCTTTTATTGAAGTTATTTCCCCTGAGATAATCCCCTCAGGATTTTTGAGGCATCGTTCCATTGTCTTCTTGTTTCCAATTTTGCTGTTATGATTTCCTGTGCCATCCTTTGTATGTGGCTGTTACATCAGAGTTCCCGGATTTCCTTTTTGGTTTTTGGAGTTCTGAAGTTTCATGATTATGAGTTTTGATATCAGCCTTTTTTTTTTTTTTTTTCCATTTACTCAATTGGGTACTTGAGAAGCCCTCTTCATATGGAACCTTATGTACTTCTCCACTGAAGGTTCTTTTTCTGGTGTTCTTTGATGATTTCCTCCTCACCTTATTCCCTGTTCTTTCTTTGTTAAACTGCTATAATCAGAAGTTAGACTTCCTGCACAGATGATCTGAACTTCTCATTTTATTTCCTTCACAGCCATATGTGTATCTTCTTTATTTGATTTGTGGGGATTTTCCTCAACTTTATCTTCTAGCCATTCTACTGCTGTTTGTTTTCATTTCAGTGATTGCAGTTTGCAAGACCCTTACTGTCTTTTGAGTATGTCTTTTAAAATAACATGTTTCTGAGGCTCTCCCTTTTTGAATGTTTTCTTCTTTCCCTACATTATTTCTATTTTCTCCAAGTCTGATCCATCTTTCTTTTCTGCCTTCTTTCTTTCCTTCTCCCTTTTCTGTCTTTCACGTTAGAAGTGTTTCCTAATACATGTGGTGCCTGGGTGGCTCACTCATGTTTTTATGCGTGCCTCCTCATCTAGAGGGTAAGTACCTGAAAGTCAAGATGCCTGTGTGAGCATGGCTTCTTGCTAAGTCTAAGCAAATAGAAGACCCTCAAATTCTCCTTGATAAGTAAGAAAAGCTCCTCAAATGTTTTATACAATAGTTATATATGAGAAAAAAGGACAAATTTTTAAAAAAATTTTTGAGAGAGAGAAAGAGTGTGCAAGTGAGCAGGAAGGGACAGAAAGAGAGAAAGAGAGAGAGAGAGAGAGAGAGAGAGAGAGAGAAATGGAGAATTCCAAGCAGTCCATGTCCAGCACGGAGCTCGACTCGCTGCTTGATCCCATAGGCCGTGAGATCATGACCTGAGCCAATAAACAAGAGTTGTACGCTTAACTGACTGAGCCACCCAGGTGCTCCAAGAAAGAAGGACTAGTTTATCTTCCTATTAAAAGAATATGATTTCAAAAGAAAAGCATATTGCAGGGTTATCCCACACCAATATCAGAATTATCATGAATCATCAGTAAGTATATATTTAAAAATATTTGTGTAATTATATAAAATGTTCTAAACTGAGTGGTGAAATTATAAAACCTAAACTTTGGTCACTTAAAATCTATTTCTGGTTACTATGATTATTATGAAGCTAGAGCTTAATAAAAGTTCATACAATGTAGGACAGCAAGACATTTTCTAAATACCACCAAATGCAGCCCTCTAGAACTCCAATAAGGTCCCTATAGACCGTCTACCTCCTAGTTTCTCTCCTTGATGAATGCCTGTGGTTTCATCACTAACAACAGAGATTTTGAAAACAAAGGCAAACAATAATTGTAATGATTCTGTGATACATTTTCCAGCCCTTCCAGAATACTTCACCTGGTATCTTGTTCAGTCATTTCAAACGTTCCCCAGCAACACTCTGCAAACTGTCAAACTCCCAGTTATTTGGGAAGTGAGAAATTCAGGTCGGAAGTGGTAATGGCGGTGAATTTGTGCTTCTTTGGGAATATGTGAGGGTTTGAATTTAGGACTGAATCTCAGAGCTTTCTAGCCTTCATGACCATTATATAAGGGCAGCATGTCCTGGGTCCTGGCAGTTTTCCTGGTTGTTCAGGCCTGGACTCACCACTGCTCAGTTCTCCAGTGCAGCCTTGTGATGTTTGTGGTGGTGATCCAGTCACTCATGTGATCCCTGTCTCCGTGTAGCTTCCCTACTGTCATCAACAGGGATCTGCTTCTTGGCCCCAGCACCCCTCAAAACTCAGTGTGTCCATGAACCACCTGGGATCTTAACACCCGGATGCTGATCAAGTGGATCTGGGTGGGTCTGAGTCTGCAGAAGCTCCTAGATGGTGCCAGTGCTGCTCGTCTGAAGAACACATTGAGTACGAAGGATGTAGGAATTCTGAGAAGAATTTGTCATGCTCCAAGGTGTTATTTTTAAGAGTAAATGTACTACAGACATGCCAAACTTCCTTATGTTGAATTGTCACGATCTCTTACTGATAATTACAGACCCATGATTTCATACTTTATTTCCATCTCCTAGCATCCCAGCGGGTATGTTGTCCTCACACTGGGGAAGGCAGGCAGTGCAGACTAGCATGTTTTCCATGAACTCACTGGGTCAGGGCTGATTAGACCTCCTTGGGAGCCAAGGGAACTAACTGTTCACAACCCTTCAGGGTCCTGCTCACTTGGGGGACTTGGGATGTTTCTAATGCCATCCAGCTCTGAGTCTATTGGATCCTTATTTTTAAGAGTGCTGCTCTGAAGTACTTAGCTTTGAAGAATATCCTGGGGTCCCACTGCTGGCTGGGAAGGATGCCTGTGGACTACGGAACTCTGATTTATGGGGCTTCTCCTCCGCCTGTTCAGCAGGGAGTCACTTGCCAGATACTCAAACAGAAATATGACTCTGGGTGGTGATAAACATTCTAAGAAGAGGGCATGAAATACGACTGTTGAAGGAACTGAAAAAGAAACTGACATTTTATTCACGGAGCTACACTCGGCTTCTATTTCTATGAGATGGTGAATGTCCTTCCTTTGGGTGGTAGATATAAAAACGTGAAGCACTGGATTACCAAGTGTAGGCTGAGCAGATTCTCACAGACTGCCTTTGCCTGGCATTTCACAAGGATTGATTCATGTTAAGATACAGATGAGATGGGGGTATCTCCCTTTACAAACTGATTTTGTTTAATTTTAATTTTAATTAACCTATTTATTTATTTTCCAGGACCAGGTTAAATAGCCATTTGTTTGAGTGAAAGACATTTTATCTGAACTGATATTTGTCTGTATTTGTCTACTTGAGAAAAGTGGCCTCTGAAATTTGACAGGATAGCTGAGGTTAGTTTCTGCAACTATCTAATCACTAGATTAAGGAGCACTTTTAGATCAGACCCAAACAAGGGAGGACTGAATTGATTTACCATTGTCCTCAGTCTGTGTTTCTCAAAGTGTGGGCTCCAGACCAGCACAGCTTCAGCTTACCTTGGAACCAATTAGAAATGCAAATTCTTGGGGCACCTGGGTGGCTCAGTCTGTTAAGCATCCAATTCCTGAATTTGGCTCATGCCATGATCTCACGGTCTTGAGATCCTAAACCCCACATCAGGCTTCATGCTGGGTACAGGGCCTGCACCCTTCCTCTCTCTCCCTCTTCCATTGCCCTTCTCCCCACCCCCTCAAAAATATCAAATTCTTTAATTAATTAATTATTTAATTAATTTTTAAAATATAGTCTATTGTCAAGTTGGTTTCTGTATAACACCCAGTGCTCATCTCAACAAGTGTCCTTCTCCATGCCCACCACCTTCCTCTCTCCCCCACCCCCATCAGCCCTCAATTTGTTCTCAGTATTTAAGAGTCTCTTGTGGTTTGTCTCCCTCCCTCTCCTTAACTATTTTTTCCCCCTTCCCTTTCCCTATGGTCCTCTGTTAAGTTTCTCCTGTTCCACATATGATTTTTTTTAATGTCTTAGTTATTTCTGAGACATAGAGAGACAGCTGAGCAGGGGAGGGTCAGAGAGAGAGGGAGACACAGAATCTGAAGCAGGCTCCAGGCTCTGAGCTAGATGTCAGCAGGGCTCGAACCCACAAACCGTGAGATCATGACCTGAGCTGAAGTCAGATGCTTAACTGACTGAGCCATCCAGGCACCCTTCCTGTTCCACATATGAGTAAAAACGTATGGTATCTGTCTTTCTTTGCCTGACTTATTTCACTTAGCATAATACCCTCAAGTTCAATCCACATTGCTACAAATGGCCAGATTTCATTCTTTCTCATTGCCATGTAGTATTCTGTTGTATAGATAAACTACATCTTCTTAATCCATTCATCAGTTGATGGACACTTAGGCTCTTTCCATGATTTGGCTATTGTGGAGAGTGCTGCTATGAACATTGCGGTACATGTGCCCCTATGCATCAGCACTCCTGTATCCCTTGGGTAAATTCCTAGCAGTGCTACTGCTGGGTCATAGGGGAGTTCTATTGTTAATTTTTTGAGGAACCTGCACAGTGTTCTCCAGAGCAGCTGTGAAAGTTTACATTCCCACCAACAGTGTAGGAGGGTGCCCGTTTCTCCACATTCTCGCCAGCATCTAGAGTCTCCTGAGTTGTTCATTTTAGCCACTCTGACCGGTGTGAGGTGGTATCTCAGTGTGGTTTTGATTTGTATTTCCCTGGTGATGAGTGACGTTGAGCATCATTTCATGTGTCTGTTGGCCATCTGGATGTTCTCTTTGGAGAAGTATCTGTTCATGTCTTCTGCCCATTTCATCACTGGATTATTTGCTTTTTGGGTGTGGTTTGGTGAGTTCCCTATAGATTTTGGATTCTAGCCCTTTATCCGATATGTCATTTGCAACCATCTTTCCCCATTCTGTCGGTTGCCTATTAGTTTTGTTGATTGTTTCCTTTGCCATGCAGAAGCTTTAAATCTTGATGAGGTCCCAATAGTTCAGTTTTGCTTTTGATTCTCTTGCCTTTGGAGATGTGTCGAGTAAGAAATTGCTGCGGCTGAGGTCAAGGAGGTTGTTTCCTGCTTTCTCCTCTAGGGTTTTGATGGCTTCCTGTCTCACATTCAGGTCCTTCATCCATTTTGAGTTTATTTTTGTGTATGGTGTAAGAAAGTAATCTAGTTTCATTTTTCTGCATGTTGCTGTCCAGTTCTCCCAGCACCATCTGTTAAAGAGGCTGTCTTTTGTCCATTTGATATTCTTTCTTGCTTTGTCAAAGATTAATTGGCCATATATTTGTGAGTCCAAATCTGGGTTCTCTATTCTATTCCATTGGTCTTTGTGTTTGTTTTTGTGCCAATATCATACTGTCTTAATGATTACAGCTTTGTAGTAGAGGCTAAAGTCCGGGATTGTGATGCCACCCATTTTGGTTTTCTTCCTCAATATTACGTTGGCTATTCAGGGTCTTTTGTGGTTCCATACAAATTTTAGGATTGTTTGTTCCAGCTTTGAGAAGAATGCTGGTGCAATTTTGATTGGGATTGCATTGAATGTGTAGATTGGGTAGTGGTGACATTTTAACAATACTTATTCTTCTGATCCATGAGCATGGAATGTTTTCCCATTTCTTTGTGTCTTCTTCAGTTTCCTTCATAGTTTTCTATAGTTTTTAGCATACAGATCTTTTATATCTTTGGTTAGGTTTATTCCTAGGTATTTTATGTTTTTGATGCAATTGTGAATGGGATCAGCCTCTTGATTTGTCTTTCTGTTGCCTCATTATTGGTGTATAAAAATGCAACTGATTTCTGTACATTGTTTTTGTACCCTGTGACTTTGCTGAACTCATGGATCAGTTCTAGTAGGCTTCTGGTGGAGTCTGTTGGGTTTTCCATGTAGAGTATCATGTGGTCTGCGAAAAGTGAAAGTTTGACTTCATCTTTGCCAATTCTGATGCCTTTGATTTCCTTTTGGTGTCTGATGGCTGATGCTAGGACTTCCAGCACTATGTTAAACAACAGTGGTGAGAGTGGGCATCCCTGTCGTGTTCCTGATCTTAGGGGGAAGGCTCTCAGTTTTTCCCTATTAAGGATGATATTAGCTGTGGGCTTTTCATAAATGGCTAAAAAAATCAAATTCTTAAGCTCCACCCCAGACTTACTGAATTAGAAATCTATGTGTTTATCCCCTCTGAGATCCATCTACCTTTTCATTATGTATTTACCTTACCATTTATAGAACCATAAAAAGTGAAAGATCTCCCAAGTATATATAATCTAACAAATCAATAGGCTAATGAAGAAAACTCATACAATCATATTAATTGATGAAGAAAAAACATTTGACAAAATTCAACACTACTCAAGACAAACACTCAACAAGTTACGAATAGAGAGAACTTTCTTCATGTGATAAGGGCATCTACAAAAACTCTACAGCTAACATCACATGTAATGGTGAGGGACGGGATGGCTGCCTTCTCTCTAAGACTGGGAACAAGGTAAAGATGTCCTCTGTTACTGTCCTTATTCGATATAGTTTTTAAAAAGCTGGCTTTATTTAACTTTTAGTTTTGAAATCATTATAGATTCATAACAAGTTGCATAAAGCAATGTACATGGAGGTCCTGTGTACCCCTCAGCTAGTTTCCACCAATGCTAACATCTTTTATAACTAGAGTGGGATGTTAAACCAGGAAGTTGACACTGGTATAATCTACAGAGCATATTCAGGGTTCACCAGTTTTACCTGCATTCAATGGTGTGTGTGTGTATGAGTGTGTGTGTGTAGCTCCAGGGAACTTTATCTCATGCATAGATTGTGTAACCACTATCACAATCAAGGTACACCATTGTTCCACCACCACAAAATCCCTTGTGTGATCTCTTTGTAGCTAAGCACTTCCTTCCCCTCTACTCCCATTTTTATCCATTGGCAATCATTAATCTGTTCATCTCTATCATTTTGTTATTTCAATTTTCTTTGTTATTTGTAAGTTTATATTTGTTATATAAATGAAATTATACAGTATATAATCTTTTGGATTGGCTTTTTTTTTTTTTTTTTTTACTTTGCATGATTCTCTGAGATTCATTCAAATTGTCACACGAATCAATAGTTTCTTCCTGTTTCATGGCTAAATAGTATTCCATGGTAAGGATGTCCCACAGGTGGCTTAGGCTCATGGTAGAATATGGGTAGTTTTCAATTTTTGACTACTATGAATAATGCTCTCATAAACATTCTTGTACAAGTTCTTGTGTGACACAAAGATTTTATTTCTCTGGGCTAAATGCCCAACAGTACAATTAATTACTGGGTCATACTATAGTTGTATATTTAGTTTAAAAGAAACCTGTGAAACTGTTTTCCAGAGTGGTTATATCATTTTATATTCATATCGGCAGTGTATGAGACTGATCCAGTTTCTGGCCATTGCTTTTAATTTTACCCATCTATTCTGAAAGGTGTGAAGTGATATAGTAGTTTTAATTTGCATTTTCCTCATAGTGAATTATTTTGAACGTCTTTTCATGTGCCTATATGTCTTCTGTGTATTTTTTTGTGTGGAATGTTGGTTCATGTCTTTTCCTATTTTCCAGTTGGATTGTTTGATATTAACAATTGGGTTTTGAGAGTCCTTCAGATATATGATTCATAAATATTTTCTCCCAGTCTGTAGCTTGTCTTTTTATCCTTTTAACAGGATCGTTCGCAGAGCAAAATTTTAAAGTCATGCTGAGGCCTCTATTTATCAACTTTCCCTTTTATGGATTATGCTCCTGATGCCAAGTCTAGGAGCTCTTCTAGCTCTGGGTCCCAAACATTTCCTCTTATTTTTTTTTCCTAAAAGTTTTTTTAATTTTCCAGTTAAGATTGTGATCCTTTCTGAGTTAACTATGTTGAATAAGAGCAGTAACAGAAGACATCTTTACCTTGTTCCCAGTCTGAGGGAGAAGGCACCCATCCCGTCTCTCACCATTACATGTGATATTGGCTGTAGAGTTTTTGTAGATGCTCTTATCACGTAGAGAAAGTTCTCCTCTATTCGTAGCTTGCTGAGTGTTAATCTTGAGTGAGTGTTGAATTTTGTCAAATGTTTTTCCTTCATCAATTAATATGATTGTATGAGTTTTCTTCATTAGCCTGTTGATTCGTTGGAATATATTGTTTGATTTTTGAATAATGGACCTACTTTGCAAACCTGGACCCAATTTGCAAAATGGACCCAATGTTTACACATCTCACTTAGTAGTGAGATTTTTTTTTTTTTTTTTTTTTTTTTGCTGGATTCCATTTGCTAGCATTTTGTTGAGGATTTTCATGTCTAAGTTCATGGGAGATATTTGTTTGTTAGGGTTTTTGCGTGTGTGCTCTTTGTCTGATTTCCGTATGAGGGTAATACTTGTCTCATAAAATGAGTTGTTCCCTCCTTTTCTTTTCTCTGAAAAAGAACATGTAAAATTCATGTTAATTCTTCTTTAAGTGTCTGGTAGAATTCTTCAGTGAAACTATCCAAGCCCAGGACATTTTTGGGGAGGACTTCTAAATTATGAGTTTAATTTCTCTAATGGTTATAGGACTATTCAGGTTATCTATTTCATTTTGGTTAATAGTTGGTAGTTTGTGGGGCACCTGGGTGGCTCAGTTGGTTAAGCTTCCAACTTCAGCTCAGGTCATGATCTCAACATTCTTGGGTTTGAGCCCTGTGTCGGGCTGTATGCTGACAGCTAGCTCAGAGCCTGCAGCCTGCTTCAGATTCTGTGTCTCCCTCTCTCTCTGACCCTCCCCTGCTCATGCTGTCTCTATCTCTCTCTCAAAATTAATACAACATTTTAAAAAATTTAAAAAAATAGTTGGTAGTTGTGATTTTCTGGTGTGATTGGTCTGTTTCTTCTAAAGTATCAAATTTATGACTGTAAAGTTGATTGTAGCATCCCCTTATTATCATTATAATGACTATAACATCTGTATTGAAATATATGTCATTCCTAATATTGGTGATTTGTGTCTACTCTCTTTAGTTTATTAACTCTCATTACTTTATTAACTTTGTTGCTTTAAAAATATTTTTTTATTTTTTAAATTTATTTTTTAAAGGTTAAGTTTCAATTTTTAAAATTTTATTTTAAGTTTATTTTTAAGTTTTATTTTCTTAAAATCATCATGGAGCCCAATGCAGAGCCTGAACCCATGAACCATTAGATCATGACTTGAGCCAAAGTTGGATGCTTAACTGACTGAGCCACGCAGGTGCCCTAAAAAAAGAATTTTTAAAATTGATTTCCTCTATTGTTTTCTTATTTTCAATTTCATTGATTTCTTCTCTAGTATTTCTTTTCTTCCCTTTGCTTTGGGTTTGTCTTGATCTTTTTCTAGTTTCTTGAGGTGGTAGCTTGGTGTATTGGTTTGAGAGCTTTTCTTTTCTAAAATAAACATGTTTCTTTCTCAGCACTGCTTCACTTGAACCCCACAAATTTATTATACTGTATTTTCACCTTCAATTTAGTTCTTTGCATTTTTATTTATTTATTTATTTATTTATTTATTTATTTATTTATTTGAGATTTTCTCTTTTACTCATGGATTATTTGGAAGTGTGCTGCTTTATTTTCAAGGGTTTTGAGATTTACTTGTTATCTCTCTGTTGTTAATATCTAGTTTGATTTCATTATGGTCAGAGAATATATATGTATAATTTCAATTCTTTTAACTTTGTTGAAGTTGGTTTTGTTAGCCAGCATTTGGTCTACCTTCATCTATGTTCCATGGCCATTTTGAAAGAATGTGTATTCTGCTCTTGTTGGGTGGAGTTCTGTAGCTATCATTTAGAACCCATTGGTTGATGGTACTGTTCAATTCTTCAACATCTTTGCTGGCTTTCTGTCTAGCAGTTCTATTAATTGCTGAGAGGAGTGTTGAAGTCCCTAGCTGTAATTATGGTACTCTGTATTTGCATAAGCCTTCTGGATAGTTCTGATCATGCTGAAGTTTAGGGACAAGTACCTTTAACTCTTTGTGAGTTTCATCTTCATGAAAGAAATCACCTTGAAAGTAGAGAAAATGTGAGTTCTTTCATGAAGTTGAAACTCCATAGCTCTGGCCCTTACTTGCAATCCATATTCCAGATCATCACTAGGTATATTTTCCTAAAGAAAATTCCAGTCATATTAATTCCAGGGAAACCTTCAATGACTCTTTCCTGCCTCTGAGTTAAGCCTACTAACTTAGCATGAGTGGTGTGGCCTCTTTGCAAGGACCGCTACATGCTACCATCCTCTATGGTCTGTAGTCTCTATCAAACTTAAGGAGTCATAATATCCTTGTAATATCGTGATTTATAGTAAAAAAACATATATTTGTTTTCATTCCTGCTTCTGGCATAGAGTTCCTAAAACCTTTGGAATTTCCTAAGCAATGAGAGTGGCAAAGGTGTCTTGTTATGTTAATGAGGTGACTTTTGGATGGCACCTGAGGTTGAGAGCTGGTTACCAGGAGAACTAACCATGTTGAGAGTGGGAATTTTCAGTCCCACCCACTTGACTCCTTGTGGGGGAAATAGTCTGGAGGTTGAATCCATCCCTAATGACCAGTGATTTAATCAATCACTCAATTTAATCAATACCTATGTAATGAAGCCTCCCAAAAAACACAAAAAAGGAGATTTGAAGAGCTTATGTGTTGGTGAACATGTAGAGATGCAGAGAGAATGGTGTGCTGAGAGACGGCTTGGAAACTCTGTGCCCCTTCCCACATGCTTTGCCTTATGCATGTCTTCCATCTGGCTTTTCCTGCATTATATCCTTTAAAAATATTTTTTTAATTTTTATTTATTGTTAAGAGAGAGAGAGAGACAGAACGAGAGCAGTGGAGGGGCAGAAAGAGAGGGGGACACAGAATCAGAAGCAGGATCCAGGCTCTGCACTGTCAGCACAGAGCCCAGTGTGGGGCTCAAACTCACTAGCCTTCGAGCTATGAGATTATGACCTGAACTGAAGTCAGCTGCTTAACTGACTGAGCTACCCAGGCACCCCCATTATATCCTTTTATAATCAACTGGTGATCTGGTAAGTAAAATGCTTCTCTGAGTTCTGTGAGCCACTTTTGCAAATCAACTGAATACAAGCAGATGGTTGTTGGAACATCTAATCTATAGCTGGTGGGCCAGAAGCACAGCTATGGCATCTGAAGTGGAGAATAGTCTTGTGGCACTGAGACCTTAACCTTTGGAATCCAATGCTATCTCCAGGTAGATAGTATCAGAATTGAGTTGAATTGTAGGACATCCAGCTGGCGTCTGAGAATTGCTCGTTGGGGTAGGAACCCCGCATGCCTCCCCACTATATTGGAATTGGGTCCTAGAATCCTTTTAATCCTATACCCACACTGTGCCTTCCTTTGTCTGAGTGTTCTTCATCCAGTTTGTATCTGGGATGTCCTCCCTCCATATGTAAATTGGTTGCAATTTTCCCTTTCTGACCATCCTTCATGAGGACTTTTCTCCCTATCTGAACAATATGTAATTTCTCCCTTTTTGGAATCTACAAGGCAGTACATTTCTCTCTTTTCCCTTTTTTTACATTGTCTTCTTTAAAGTTAGCTGGGATTTTATCTTCTCTCTCTTGCTAGGTTTCAAGTTTACTGAAGGCAACGATTCCATCCTCGTATTTCCTATAGTACCTCTTGCATGGTTCCTTAAAAATACTTCAAAAGTATTTGCTGAATTGAATTTTCTGGACAATTAATGATACTTAATGTTCCATTGCTTTGTTCTTCTTAAATTAAAGAAAGTTTCTAAAAAAGTTATGAGTTTCCCCTTGTAAAAGCCTAAAAGTACAATATTTTTCTTTTTCAATGGAGGAGAATTCATTGAAATTTATAATGCACTTTAAATATATTTTAAGTAGTGGTATCATAATAAAACATATAGAAATATGAATATTACACTGTTTGTAGTGATTCTGAGTGTCTGCCTCTACCCCCCTCTTTTTCATTCCCACTGCCATTTTCAAGGGCTGGTTCTGGTGAGCTAGTCTCTGGATTATTGTAGTGTTTCTCAAACTTGCCTGGCTATAAGGAGAGCCTGGGATACTCATTATAATACAGATTTCTTAGCCTCACTCTAGAGCTCCAAAGAAAGATCGAGAATCTATATTTTTACCAAGCATCCCATTTGATTCTAATCGTCAGACCATTCATTGCCTTCTAATAGTTATAATTTCTCATCTTCCCAGTCCACGGCTTATCTGTCATGTTACTTAATTATCAATTAAGTTGCCAACTACTTTCATAAAGGGTTTGTAATTGAGGGAATAGTGTCTCTGAATGTTTGATTTTCTAAATGAAAGGAACCTTCACAGTGGTCTGGGATATTTATTAATTCTGGAATGCTTTAGTATCCTCAATATGAACATGAAAAATGCTACTACTTTCCTCTACCCGGGATAAAATATTGGATATTATGAGAGCAAAAGGAAAAATTTTTACAGCATAACATAGAAATATAGCAGAAAGCAATGTGGTACTACCTTATCTGTGTTTTAGGGCAAACTGAAGAACTGATACAAAATGATTTCAGGAGCTTCTGGGAGTGTGATGGACAGAATGACTCAACACATTTGATACTTTATAGTATAAAACAGCTAACTAATTGTAAATAATATGAAGAAAATTTAATCTAGAAGTCTTCTAATGTCTACAAATGTTGACAGAAACTTTGAGTACCATAAAACATAATAGCAACATTACTATCTTAGCTTTTGAGTCTGAAATAACTATATATATATATATATATTTATTTATTTTGTGTGTGAGAGAGAAAGTGAACAGGAAAGGAGTAGAGAGAGAAGGAGAGAACGAATCCGAAGCAGATTCCATGATCTCAGTGCAAAACTGGACTTGGGGCTTGATCTCACAAACTGTGAGACCTTGACCTGAGCTGAAATCAAGAGTTGGACGCTCAATGAACTGAGCCACCCAGGTGCCCCTAGAACTCTACTCTTTTAGGTGTAAGCCTCTACTAAGGAAATAAGACACAAATACCCTGAGTCAAGTCATCTCTCCTTAGTAAAAGAAAATTCAACTCTTTTTGTTTCTAATACAATATTCCTTCTACCTCACTGGACTACATAAAAACATGCCAGATAAATTTGTGATTTCTTTTGGATCCTTTAGTTATCAGTAGGAGTATGTCACATCTCATAGTTACAGAAAAGTAAGTACCTCTACTAATAATCTCAGGAAAATCTACTAAAGTTTGCCTGAATTTCAAGTCTACAGTCTTTCAGCACCATATAGACAGATCAGTAACTTGGTGCCACCATTACATTAATGAAGATGTAAGAATACTACGAATAACCCAAACGGATATTATTACTTAAGAGTTATGCTTCTCATAAGTGTATGATACATGATGAATTATATCTCTGTCCAAACCTGTATGTTGAAATCCTAATCTCCAGTATCTCAGAATGTGACTCTATTTGGAGAGAGGGCCTTCAAAAAAGTAATTAAGGTAAATTAAGGTCCTATTAGTGGGCTTTAACCCAATATAACTTTGGTCCTTATTTGAAGAGGAGATTAGGACCATGTGAGGACACAGTGAGAAGGTGGCCATCTTCATGCCAGGCAGAGAGGTCTCAGAAGAAACCAAACCTGCTGACACTTCGATCGTAGGCTTCCAGCTTCCAGGACTGTGTAGAAATAAACTTCTATTATTTAAGCCACACAGTTTCTGGTAATTTCTTATGGAAGCCCAAGAAAACCAATACAGCATAATTGTTAGAGCCTGTGGAGACCTGAGAATATTGATACTTGAGAAAACCCTTTGATCATGAAAACATTCTTTGTGTACTATTTGCTTTGCATAGAGCCATGAGAAAAAGAGCTGTCCAAGTTACAACTAACTGTGAGGTATGGTGCCCCCTCTGTGTATAGTAGGTTTTCCTTCACAGGAAGTTTCATTTGAATTTCTCTGCCAAAGATCCCAAAAACATTTTCTCATTTTTGCTCACCCCTTCAATCACCAAATTCCTTAAACCCAACTTCCAAATATAATAACCAAAGTAACACTGACCATTCTTTTGGCTCTCCATTTTTTTAGACAAGGTTCCAGATTGAGGCATAACAAACATGAATAAAAGGGTGGGGAGTTCTGGCTTCATAATAGCCTGTAGCACAGTTGATATTTAAGCCATTTTATCTTGAGGTTGTCTACCTTGAGGAAAATTTCTGTTCTGTAATACCTGGTGGGAATAAATTAAAAAAAAAAAAGACAAATATGCTTTCAGAATGTGGGCTTTGGAAAGCTCTAGCACTTATAAAGGGCATCAAGGAAGCTGTACTCTTTCCCCTCAGGCTTCCACAGTGAGGGACCATGACAAGTATTCTTGGGAAAAAGATGCTTTGGAAGGTTACCTTTCTATCCGGAACTTTCAAATTTAAGATGTTACTAGAGTATACATGTTGTCAGTTTATTTTAAAACTATTCATTACAAGCCCTATATCTCTTCCCTGAAACTTGAAGGAATATCAAAACTTTTCTCTGTTAGGCCTTTATGCAAAACAGCATGAGCAAAAAATATCACTTTTGGAATGAAATATGTGTACGGGCATAGGGGAGGAGCTTGGATACCCTGCCCATTTACTTCTCAGTCTTGTCATAAGTATCAATATGTAAGATAAAAAACAATCTTGCTGAACACTCACCACCAGAGAATTCCTCAAGTAGAGTTATACTGGGGCCAAGAGCTAGTTGTCAATTTTGATAGAATGTAAAAAATTTTAGTGCCTGTAGGTCTATGAAGCAGTAGGAAGTGGCAAACATGACAACCATAATAAAAAGAAAAAAAGAAAAACACAATCCACACATGTTCCAGGATTTCTAATTGTGTCAGACTTTAGAGAAGTATTGGTGTCTTTAAATCCAGAAAGTACTAGGAAGTGGTAAAAAAAACAAAACAAAGCAAAGCAAAAAAACCCATCAAGAGTCGTTAAACAAGGACAAAATTTGAAATGATCCAGGAGTTCTAATTGTGTCAGATTTTGTACAATTTTTAGTTGTCTTTAGTAGATAATACATACGATTCGCTATTTATGATCATATGTTGGATGGATGGAAGACTAAAAAGGAAATGCATATTTTGAGTATATTACTATAGTTATCAATTTCCAGGAACATTCACAGAAGCGCAAAATATTATTCATGAAGCAAAAGTAAGATGATTTTTTTTTTTAATCAGTGAGCTTCCTATTAAACAATGTTGCTGGCAGCGATAGTAGTGTTGTGAATGTAAACCTTCCTTTGTCTAACGTTCCTAAGAAATTCTCGGTTGTCCAGGAGAAGACATCTGTGTATTTCTGAAATCTTGTAGAATGCTGCCTCACTATCTTTCACGAAGAATCGGTTCACTGGAGGGTGTAGGTGTTCTTTAATGCATTTCTTTGAGTGCTTATTTCTCTGTAGATAATCAGCAAGCCAATTCTGCAAATGAGCGATGCAGCACTGAATCCTTAAACCAAAGCCTTGCCGGCTCCCTCTGGGTGGGTGAGTCGTGAAATAAAAGGCAGAGGGCAAAAGTGGCAAACAGAGCACCCTCAGGAGCTCCTTTCTCCCTCAGACTCAATAATACTCTTGAAGTGGTGGCTTAACATGTTGAAAAGGATGTGAAACTGTAAGAGCAACAAGTGAAATAGACTGTGAAGCTTGGGGGATTTGTAAAGGGATACGGACCTTTCTAGGGCAGATTACCGGGTCATCAGTTCAAATGCAGCTGGGCTCAGCCATTACTAAAATTATTGCACACGAGGGCTTCCTAGGCCAGTGGAGAAGTCGGGCAGGTGCTCTTGGTTGCCTGGTAGACAGCTGGGCAGCCGAAACCCCCGTGAGGAGGACCACCGTATCGGGGGCACTCGGGAAATTCGAACTCTCCAGAACTCCCCCAGTCTGCAGCCCTGCTGCCATCTGCGTTCTTAACACCTCCCCAGGGTTCTACAGACCCATGCCGTGTGCTGGGGGAGAGCATGTCCTGCGACTGTGTGAACTGCACCAGTCCCGTCAGCCCAGAGGAAAACCTTTCACGCCTGAATGCAGCTGCCGAGAATCGTGCTGGTGTATAGGGCACTGGGCTTCCGGGTTTGACTCCAAGTCTGAAAAAGTCACGTAGCTCTGGTTTCCCTCCAGGCCCCTGTCCTACCCCAAAGTGCCGGGACGGACCCTGGGGAGTTACCTCCAGGAGAACCGTGGCACGGTCCTTTGATCTGGTTAGTGGCAGTAACATTTGTTGAAAGGTACATACCATGCTCAGAGAAACTCCAGTTCTAATACACAGCATTCGGGCTGCCCCTGTGTTGGCACCTAGTACCCAGGACTCAGCTTCCAGGGTAATAAAGAACAGTTTTTCCAAGACAGAAAAAGAATCACACTCTGGGAAGTCAGGTTAGGATTCTTTTATTTCGACAAGCCCTACGTAGAGGCAGGTAGCAGCTGTCTAGTCTGCTTGAGTTGGAAAAACTGATGAGTAGGATGTTATCTTTTTGTGACCTCCGCTCCCCTCTACCCCCCTCCCAGGACCCGACAGAGATGCTGGGGGTTGACAGGAGGCAGCTGTGGTTGGGTCTGGGATTCTGCAAACATGGGATTGCAGTCCTGGATCTGCCAAGAATAATCCTGGCTAGTCCCATAATCTCTTAAGAGCCTCAGTTTCCCCATCTATAAAAACGAAACCTTGCACTAGGAGGGCTTCTGAACTATGATGTGTTTCCAAGGTGCTGTTTTGAAACAGTTTGAATTTCTCAGGAGATGGTGATTATCGAAATATAAACCATTGTGACTAATTATTACTAATGGTAATTAAAGTATGTGGGTCCCCAGTGAACGAACAAAATGTGTTTCTTCTATAGAAAACTGGCGATACGCTTATAAGTTTAGAAAGCAAAAACCACAATGCTGTTTAAGGTTGGTTTGCTAAATGCATGCCTGCAACAAACCTGTCCTGAAAATAGAATAGCTGCATGAGGAGGAGAAGTACGGGTGTGCCTTTTAAATAATTTTTTTCTAACATTATATTTACGGCATCCATTATTTTTTTCAACATCTAAAAATGGCCTTCCAAACAGCTTTTATCTTTAAATTTACTTTATGGAGGTAGTCACGCAGGCTTTAGAAAAACTTTATTAGGCTGCACTTACTACATTATCTAGAAAATAGCGCATTTATATGCCTACAGATCCACCTTCCCCCAAAACTACACAAAACAAAAAATATAGCTGTCTGGTTTTGTCAGTCCCTATAAATAAAGGAGGCAGAGACAGAAAATATAGAAAGGTAGCGTGTTACATTACCATAACACACCAGAAACCCAAGGTGAGGATAAAAGTGCTATTTATCAACCCACTGAGCGCTAGGATTCTGTGGATTTTCATGTCTTCAGCATTACTGGAGTTTAGATAATTCCAGAATTTGATTCTTTATCTTAGAACTTCATTTCTGGAAAGCATTTTAGTAAAACTTAGAAGTAGAGTCTCGAAGGCAGGAGCATGATGGGGAGCAAAGATAAATGAGTGGACCAGGTAGAGTATCGACACTCCAAATAGCAACAGAAGGTGGGGAAAGGTTCAGAGTCAAAGGAAATCCTAAGTGTCAAGATACTCATTCCACCTCCATTGACTTGTTTGCAGCCCTAAGTCCCAGCAACACCAAGTGATTTCTGTCTAGTATCTTTCCAAAAATGCCATTCCAGGTCGGCAATTCATTTGTCTGATTTTAAACTGCAAATGCATAGCAAATAAAACAGAAGTCTGAGTGATGATATTTGCATTAATTGTATTCTTTCACCTTTAAAGGAACAGTTTTCTCACTGTTTTTGATTTTTTCTTTATGTGTTCATGTGTGTTTATTCCTAAGTACCTATCTTTGTAGAAAACATATCATGGCTTCTTAGCATTAAAGTGAACCAGAGTATTATTGAATATGAAGAATACAGCATACCTTTCTTCTTCCCTTCCCTTCCCTTCCCTTCCCTTCCCTCCCCTCCCCTCGTCTCCTTTTCCCTTTCCCTCCCTCCATTTTTCTTTCTTTCTTTCTTTCTTTCTTTCTTTCTTTCTTTCTTTCTTTCTTTCTTTCGCTAGTTTTAATTAAAAATCTTTGAAAACACAGTCTGGTTTCTAAGGTTAATGGGAGACAGAGAAGTATGACTACCATTTACTGAAACCTGCCCTATTCTAGGCACTGTGCTATGTACTTTAAGTGTTTCATCTCATTACTCCTCACGCCAGCCTCTGAGATTGGTACTGGTCTTCCCAGAATGCAGATGAGGTGACTCCCTCAAGGTCATAGAGCTAGGAGTCAAGCCACATCTGAAATGGGTAGCGAGATGGGGATTTTATACTCCACAGTTTAAAAGAAAAAAAGTGGCTTCTTTGAGAAAAATGGATCTTGTATTGCTCTTAAGATACTACTCAGCTGCTAGTGGAAGAAGAGAAATATTTTTGTCAGTTGAGGGGAACTTGAAAGAGAATGAGTTAGGCTGGAAAAGATTGCTTGAGATGAGAAGAGGAAAAACTACCTCGGCACATCAGACTCACACATAATGAAGAAAGTTACAGTTCCTGCATATTTGAGTCCTACTGTATGAATGCTGGCTTGGGTGCCTGGGCATTTGTGGGTAGAGGCCGTGGGCAGACTTCCCAGGAGAAGGAGTCCCTCCTCTCCTCCGTGCACCCCTGCTCAGGCTGCCGCCCCAGCGCTTCTCACTCGCAGAGCCCAGCACCCTCTAATTACTCCTTCCACAGCTGTCCTCCCAGCTGGGTTGGAGGCTCCAGGAGTGCTGGGATGGTCTCTCTCCTTCACCATCCGACCCCCTGCATGCAGCACCTGAGGCAAAGCTGCAAATGGTGGTCGTGGGCTTTGGTTCACCGTCTCCACTTGTCTTCCAACCCTGAGCACCAGCCTTACACTCACACTCCCCACCCATAGTTAGTCCTTTGCCTCCTCCTTGGGGTCAGTTGGACAGGCAATTCTGGGGTCTTGGATAGCTGGAGCATGGCTGAGAAAGAGGAGAATGTCCAGAATATTCTGGGTTGTGGGGCCCGGGGCAGGGGTAGTGGTTGCCGACGTCTAAGGGAGATGTCGCCAACGCTTAAGAAACAAGGATGAATGATTAGTAATGCTTTGCCTCCTCCTTGGGGTCAGTTGGACAGGCAATTCTGGGGTCTTGGATAGCTGGAGCATGGCTAAGAAAGAGGAGAATGTCCAGAATATTCTGGGTTGTGGGGCCCGGGGCAGGGGTAGTGGTTGCCGACGTCTAAGGGAGATGTTGCCAACGCTTAAGAAACAAGGATGAATGATTAGCAATGAATATACTGAAACAGAGCCACAGAGAGAAAGCATTAAGCCCACCTCTTGGGGGTCCTGAACAGCAAGAGGCCACCAGCGGGTTTCCCTGGAGGAGAGGGCCGTCTGAGGGGAGCGATGGTAGACCCTGGATGAAACATTCCCTCTATCTTGTTGAACTCTTGCTGTTAGTTTCCATTACTTTCCTGTAACCTTCAAGGACATTCACTGCCAAGAAATTTCCATCTACCAGGGTGTCTAATAAAGAGATAATCACAGGTCTTCTCACAAATGAGTCAAACCAATGGAAGTTAGGCCCCCTGAGAAATAACCTGGATCCTCAGGTCCCTCTTTGTCACTAGTGATTTCTAGACCCCCATGGCACTTATAACTCATTCCTGACAATGTATATAAAGTTCAGGTTACAAGTGAAATTGCAAGCAGGGTAAATTCCCGCCTGGGTCATGTTTACCCAGTGGGGTCTATAGGATAGAAGCCAATTGAACAGCACCATCCTAATAAAACAAATATAAAACCCAAACGGAAAAGTTTGCCATATGAAAACAAAAGAAAATCATCTCTTTTACAACTAGACCAATGCTATCTACAATTTTGATGGTAGCATTCCGGGATAGTGTGCAGACAGGGAATGCAGAGAGAACCTTCGGGAAGCAGTCGAGGCAGTGTGTGGAGATGAACCAGAGCTCCATTTGTTCGCCTCGATTCTTTTATCTTAAGAACACAGGGACGATTCTGAGAGATGCTGAATGCACCTCACCTACTGGAGAAAAGCAAAAAAGGAATGTGTATTCGGTAGGCAGGAACTCCATTAAAAACAGAATCAACAATTACTTAGAAGTCAGGAAGCCAATTTTAAAATCAATACATTGCTTGAGAAGGATAACATGATGTAGTGTCAAAGTAGGAAACATTATCAAAGCTACATTTACTTTGCATCGGTCCGTAAGTAGCCCTGGTCAATGCTGAAGCATTGGAGAGTCAGAGAACAGAGTTACAACCTGACCGGCATCTTTACACTCACTAACCAAACCTTATGACACAGGACAAAGCTGAAAATCGGGTTTGAGCTGCTTTTATCTTTTCTTGGTTTTAACCTAACTATAAAAGTATGTCTCCATTCCACCCACCGCCCACCCCTAGAATAAACAGCATAACTACAAATGGGAACAACCACAGAACTGGGTCCCCTGTGTCCCTCTCAGATTCTTGGTGGCATTGCAAAACACAATCTGAATGTTATTAAAGGGGAAGTGGAAAACAAAGGGAGATTTAAAGTAAATTACATGAAACGGATTTTCATCATCTCTGCTTTAGTTCGTGAGAAATTCAATGTCAGCCACATATGTAGATCACAGAAGAATAATTTCAGCTTATTCAGCAAGAAGGGGCAGAAGTATAGTTAATTTGTGGAAGAATTCACTGTAATTTGCAGTCTCGTTATCAGGCTGAGGAGGTGCTCAGTAAAGTAACAGCGGCCGGCTGGAATGGAACCATGGAGAAGGAACCAGGTTTCTTTTTTCAATCTTTGGTGGAAAGCCTTTTCCCATTCGTTTTAAATTACTAAGAAAAGCAAACATTTTGGTAAATGCTTCAGAGAGATTTATAGGTGACCCTAAATGCAATCTACTTGGTGACTGACTCAATTTTAATTCCTTTGGTTCTTGGTTGCAGAAAGGCCAACATTGTTACCACTTGCCTGGTCAAAGGTTACGCTTCCTGCCCTCCATCAACCCGGCTGGGACATCTGAGTGTTTTTAGATACTAGTCAGGTCACCTTCCAAGGGGAATCGCTCACGCTAACCATCTGATTAAGGGGCCTCTGTAATGAATCCGGCTACCAGGTATGCAATTAGCCAGCCTCTAGCTTTCCTGGTTTAATGAAATGAGTGTTAGATGCCCATCTGTGTAAGACCTCAGTAAGCAAAGGCACCAGGGAGCCAGGACGTTCAATAGCCATCCTTTCCTTTTTCAATTTAAATTTTAATTACATCTTAATTACACTTTGTGTGTGTGTGTGTGTACATATAATACAAAGTTTTTGTGCCCACATCTCAGGGAATTAGGAAACCCAGAGTACCATTTTGGGTCATTGCTTCTCTGACGAGGTTTCCACACACATAGCTTTAATCATCTACTCGCAGTTCAACATTAATGCCCTCGGCAGTGTTGTGGGCATGCTTTCCCTAACGGCTCCAGTAACAGAAGCCTTACTGAGTGCTTGCAAGAGCCAAGCACTGTGTTAAGGTCTTTACTTACAGAAGACTCAAAAGTATTTCTTTTTTTAAAAGTGTATATATTTATTTTGAGAGAGAGAGAGACAGAGACAGAGACAGAGACAGAGAATCTCTGGCTGATAGCTCAGAGCCTGCCATGGGGCTGAATCCCTTGAACCAGGAGATCATGACCTGAGCCGATATCAAGAGTCGGAAGCTCAGCCAACTGAGCCACGCCAGTGCTCCCATAATTGTTTCTTTTTCATTCACGAGCAAACAGAGGTGCAGTGAAGGGACTTGTCTAAGCCCGGGTGTGGCAGAGCCAAATTTGGACCCAGGCAGTCCAGAACCTGTGCACTTAACCACATTCCACATGGATAAGATTGGGTCAGAGCCAAATGGTGAAGCCCTGAAAAGTCGTTCTGGGATCCCCAAAATCTTCTTTCTGCCTCTTTGCCAGAAGCACCCCCCTCCTGACCCACAGACATTAACATGCTGGACTCTAGCCACCACTCCAACTGGGAGCAGAGACCTGCCAGCTTAAACTCAGGACCGTCTCCTAAACTCATGACGTGCACCACTCATACGCTGGCCAATCCAGCTCATATCCCCTGGCTTCAGGAATGGGCCCATGACCCAAGCTAGTCCAAAAAAAATCTAGTTTTTTCTGAAGCCAGGAGAGAGGAGGCTGATTTTTCATGATGTACTTGAACCTGGGAGGCAGGAGCTGCTGCACCATTGTGGATCTCACGGCACCTCAGAAGGGAATCAACAATGGAAGGAGAGCAGAGCCTGCCTGCGAGCCAGAGTGGGTTGGGTTCGGGATGCGTCTTTAAGCCCCAATCCAGCTGGGTCTGACATGAGTCACACCCTGGACCTTTCGGCGATGACCCAATTAATTCCCTTTCTGCTCAAGTGGTTTCCACTGGGCTTTCTGACATTGCCTCAGAAAGGAGCCCTCCTTTCTGCCTCTGGACAATTTTTACATTTTAATTGGAAAATAAAATCATTTTATTCACAATGGATGAAAATAAAAACATTGTCCAGTGGCAGAGAGAAGCCACTGTGATCCTACAAGGAAGCAAAGAGTGGGGTGGGTGCTATGGAGGGCAGGTCGAGAGATAAGGGAATGAATATTGAAGAGCTACAACAATGGCATTTTTCCCCTCATTTAATGCCCTCCCAGTGATCCTGCGAAGATGGTAGCGTTATCTTTTGTTCACAGGTGAGGAAACCGAGGCACAGGGAGGGTGAGTGATGTCACCCATTTCACACTGTTTGTCAGTGGCTGATCTGGCCTTCAAACCCAGGCCTATCTGGCTCTGAAGCCACAGCTGACTCTCTGCCACTCGGGGTTGCCCCACTACATGCTGGGTAAAGTGAGAGCATGGGGAATGAGATTGTCCAAGGTGCTCCACATTTGATGTGCCCTGGATATCTTCAAAGCCCTTGACACCCTGTCTCATTTGCTGAGTCCAGCAGATAGGTGGTGGATGTCATCTCCAAATCTTAGAGATGGGCCGCTGTCATTAGGGTGGCTAGGATTTGGGCAAATGCTTTGGTTATGGAGAATGAGGAAAGACGAATATGAAAATGTGATGTATCCAAAGCATTCATTTGCTGTTGCCCTGGGGGACACAGAGGAGACACTGTAGGCTCAATGTGGTTTGTTTTGTTCTGTTTTTGGCCTAGGATGAGTCTGAAATGCCACTGTTACCATAGTAATGAGTGAGTAGAGCACTCTGGTAAATTGGGGAAGGAAAAGAAAAATGATAGTGGGGCAAATATTTGTTGAACAACATTTTAAATGTACTATGAGTGCAGTGATGTACTAAGTGCTTTTGAGAATATCAAATAAAGGGGAAGTTATTTAGGAAGCCAAGATACACAAAACCATGGAGCAATTAAATAGCAACGCATGAACAAGAGAATATAGAAGTGCATGTATGCAGATATTCAGGGTACGTCATGGAGGCCAGGAGCGAGCACGAGTTAAGTAGGGCCAGCCAACAGCAGCGTTCTGGATCTCTTAAGTTTTGAGCTGAGCTTCTAAGGATTAACCTGATCAGAGTGAGTGTGGAAGAAGGTATGTTTTGGTGAAAGCAACATAATGGCCAAATTGAGGTGTCACTTTATTCTGCTGGGCAAGAGGAAGGTAGAGCTGGGTCTCTGGGGGTAGGATTTATACTGACTTACACTGTACCCATGTGAAGAGCTGGTGGGGAAAGGAGGCTGGTCACGAAGTTGTGAAACACGGGGAAGGTGGATCCAAAGAAATGG
This sequence comes from Proteles cristata cristata, assembly GCA_017311185.1. Classification (NCBI taxonomy): domain Eukaryota; kingdom Metazoa; phylum Chordata; class Mammalia; order Carnivora; family Hyaenidae; genus Proteles; species Proteles cristata. Next base: position 784,880 of record JAESUZ010003820.1, read on the forward strand.
GGATGGCCTTCCTGGCTCTGTTGCCCAAGGAGAGTGTGTTATACTGGGATGTGAATCAGATCCAGTCTTTTTTTTTTTTTTTTTAAATATTTTTATTTATTTCTTGGACAGAGAGAGAGAGAGACAGCGTGAGCAGGGGAGGGTCAGAGAGAGAGGGAGTCACAGACTGAAACAGGCTCCAGGCTCTGAGCTGGCAGTCAGCACAGAGCCCGACGCGGGGCTCGAACCCACGAACCGCGAGATCATGACCTAAGCGAAAGCCGGACGCTTAACCCACTAAGCCACCCAGGCGCCCCGAATCAGATCCAGTCTTATTCATCTTTCCTTAGGGTCTGGTGCTCCGGGGAGGATTGATACGTGTTTATTGAATGCATACGTGAAGGAAGGAAGAAGTGAAGGAAGGAAGGCAGGCAGGCTGACTAAATTGAGAGGGTGCTTCAGAGGCCGGGGCAAGATAATAGGTATTGATCAATGGCTGGAAGCTATGGAGAGTTCAAGAAGATTGGATGGAGTAGAGCCATTTTTCTTTACAAAAGTGAAGAAGTCATTCACTATGTGGGCATTGTGGGTTTTTTTTTTTTTTTTGTGGTGGCACAGGTGGAAATCCAACTGGAGCCGACGGATCTTTCTGACTGAATTGGATGGCCCGGCTACTCCTTGTCTTCAACTTGACCACCAGTCGATACTCATGTCCTTTGTGGCCCCTGGCTTCCCCTCTCACAGAAATAAGTCACGTCAGAAGCTGAATTCCAGGGGCCTTGTTCCCCACACGCTTGCTTGCTTTGGTGTAAGAGATACTTGGCTGGGAATACCTAAGTCGTTGCTAACCGCTTTCCCAGCCCTGGCAGTCTCTCCCATCACCTACTTAGGGTCTTTTGCAGACTCGCCTTCTCTCTTCAAAGGGCATATTGCTTTTCTTCAAACATTTCCTAATACACCTGAACCAATCAGTTAAAAGAAAAGGCCATCTTGTGGTTTCGACAGAATCTCTTCGTATACCTATCCTAAATCAAAGACTCTCCCCTCATCTTTCCTTGTTCCTCCCAATGCAGGAAATTGTTCTGGTAAGTGGAGCCCCTCTCCCACGAATTCCCAGAGTGGCCTCAGCACCAGAGTCCTCTGATCCTTCCCCAGGCTGATGGCTCTGTGTGCAGGACTCCGCACTGCTCCAGTGATCCCAGGAAATGAAATTCCTTTCCCAGGCCGGAGCCCCTGAACTACCTCTTTCTTCTTGCATTACTTCATAGATAGATAATCTGAGGTAATTCCTTCAGGGTTCATACGCAGTTAGCCTTTGCCTCTTAATTCTGCTGCCGTTGTCCAGTTAAATACCCGAGGCAAATTTCCTAAGCTCATTCCAGTGGTGATCCTTATGTTCTTGTATTAAGAGAGTTGCATTAACCTACAGTTTCTTTAGGGGAGGTTCTGATGAATATATATTTTCTTCTGTATTCAATGGATGACTGTAATGCTTTCATAATGCCAAATTCTTTCTCGTCGAGCACTTTAAAATGCATCTTTGCTTTCTATTTCTTCTAGCTCACTTCGGGGAAAGAACTCTTTGCAGTGCTTAGGGGCAAGTGTGCTTAGACCAGGGAGTGAAAATATTAGTTTTCCATTTTCCTTGTCTTTTGGGAAATCAAACAATTTGGCATAGGAACATTATGAGGGCTCTGCCAAGAAGCAGCTACTTCTGTAAATCAGTTCATTAGGTCCTTAATTTCTGTGACATTTGTCTTCTTGACTTAATTGTAAACTTTGAAAGTGAGGACCGGTTCTTCTTTTCTTTTCCTTCTCCTCCATACTCTGAGTCAACTTCAGGAGTGGGTTTTCCCTGAGCTAACTTGAGAATCGGGAGGGGGTGCTCCACACGTGTGAGGGTGCCCAGGTTGAGGCAGCTGCTAATTCCTGTGGGGTTGGTGTGCGTGTGTTGAAATGAATGTCTTTTTTAAAAACAGAATTTATTGTCAAGTTGGTTTCCATACAATACCCAGTGCTCATCCCAACAAATGTCCTCCTCAATACCCATCACCCACTTTCCCCTCTCCCCCATTCCCCAGCCACTCTCAGTTTGTTCTCGGGAAATTAATGTCTTAAAATTAAAGCATTTAAAAATATATTTGTGCCAATATATGGAATGTGTTGATATGTTCACTGTAATTAGGATGATTTTGACCACAAGTGTCAGAAAACCCGATTTACCGTAATGTAAACGATAAGTGAAGTGTTCCCAGGACATTTGTAATTTACCCTTATTAATTTGGTTCAAATTATTAATGGTACCCCTTTCATTCTCAGAAGTGCCCAGATTTAGACAATAAAGCATCTTGTCATCCATATTATTGTTCAATGACTGCTGTAATATTACTACAAGCTTAACTGTGTCTTAAAACACACAGTTCTGTAGGTTAGAAGTCTGAAACAGGTCTCACCCGGCTAAGGTGTCAGCAGGCCTGCATTACCTCTGGAGACTCTAGGGGAGAATACATTTCCTTGCCTTTTCCAGCGTCTAGGGGCTGCATGCACTTCATGGCTTATGGCCCCTTCCGTCAGCAACGTCCCACCCGGTCTTGCTCACACAGCCATCTCACGGGCCTCTCTCTGATTCCCTCTCCCATGTTTTAAGGGCCCTTGTGAACACAGTGGGCCCACCCAGATAATCCAGGGTAATTTCCCTATTTCAAGGTTGTCAGTGGATTCGAAACATTGATCCCATCTTCGACCTTAATTTTCCCTTTTCCATGGAAACTAACACATTCATAGGAGCCCGGGAGTAGGTCGTGGACATCTTTGGGGGGCCACTGTCCAGCCTACCACAACATTCTGCCCATTAAGGGCTTTACTATCATATATATCAGGAAGTACAGAAGCAGAGGGGTCCAGAAGGGTAATTTCACAGTGGGGAAACATGGCTGTGGACCCAGGTTCTCACGTCTCTCTTCTGAGCCATCTTTAGCATAAAAGCTTGTCTTTCACAGCAACATGCAGAAGAATGAAACTAGATCATTTTCTCACGCCATGCACAAAAATAAACTCAAAATGGATAAAGGATCTGAATGTGAGACAGGAAACTATCAACACCCTAGAGGAGAAAGCAGGAAACAACCTCCTTGACCTCCACCCCAGCAACTTCTTACTTGACACATCCCCAAAAGCAAGGGAATCAAGAGCAAAAATAAACGATTGGGACCTCATAAAGATGAAAAGCTTCTGCACAGCAAAGGAAACAACCCAGAAAACTAATAGGCAACCAACAGAATGGGAAAAGATAGTTGCAAATGACATATCAAATAAAGGGTTAGTATCCAGAATCTATAAGGAACTCACCAAACTCAACACCCGGGGAACGGACAACCCAGTGAGGAAATGGCCAGAGGATATGGGCGGACACTTCTCCAGGGAGGATGTCCGGATGGCCAGCAGACGCATGAAACGATGCTCAGCATCCCTCCTCATCAGGGAAATGCAAATCAAAGCCACACTGAGATACCACCTCACGCCAGTCAGAGTGGCTAAAATGAGCAAATCAGAGAACTCTAGATGCTGGCGAGGATGTGGAGAAATGGGCACTCTCCTACACTGTTGGGAATGTAAACTGGTACAGCCCCTCTGGAAAACAGTGTGGAGGTTCCTCAGGAAACTAACAATAGAACTCCCCTAGGACCCAACAATAGCACTGCTAAGAATTTACCCAAGGGATACAGAAATGCTGAGGCATAGGAACACATGTACCCCAATGTTCATAGCAGCACTCTCCACAATAGCTAAAACATGGAAAGAGCCTAAGTGTCCATCAACGGACGAATGGATCAAGAAGATGTGGTTTATCTATACCATGGAATACTACATGGCAATGAGAAACAATGAAATCTGGCCTTGTGTAGCAACATGGATGGACCTTGAGGGTGTTATGCTGAGCGAAATAAGTCAGGCAGAGAAGGACAAATATCATATGTTTGCACGTATAGGAGGATTAGGAGGAACTTAACTGAGGAACAAGGGGAGAAGAAGGGGGGAAATGGTGGGGGAAAGGGAGAGAGGCAAACCATGAGAGACTCTTTTTTGTTTTTTTAATGTTTTATTTATTTCTAGGAGAGAGAGAGAGACAGCGTGAGCAGGGGAGGGTCAGAGAGAGAGGGAGTCACAGACTGAAACAGGCTACAGGCTCTGAGCTGGCAGTCAGCACAGAGCCCGATGCGGGGCCCGAACCCACGAACCGCGAGATCATGACCTAAGCGAACGTCGGATGCTTAACTGACTAAGCCACCCAGGCGCCCCCATGAGAGACTCTTGAATGCTGACAAAACTGAGGACTGATGGATTTGGGGGGGAGGGGGGATGGGCATGGAGGAGGACACTTGTGGGGATGAGCACTGAATGTTATGTGGAAACTAATTTGACAATAAACTATTTGTAGAAAAAAAAAAAATAAATATAAATATAAAGTAAAAAAAAAAAAAAAGCTTGTCTTTCAGTTTTGGGTGTGAGATGGCTTCCACGTACCCAGGCCCTGTGCAGACACTACCACATGCAGTTGAAGCAACCACAGGGCGTTCAGAGGCTATTTCTTCTCATGCATCTCTTTACTGCTGATGAAGAACTTCTGAGAAACCCCATAACAGGATTCTGTGTCTTACTGGGCAGGACTGCAGAACATCACAGATCTCCTCGGAAGATATGGCTGAGGGAGAGCAGAAGCCAGGGTGAGTGGGGTTTCTCTAGGGGAATACTGAGGCTAATGACTTTGGGACTGGTGACCAGCAGTGACTGTGAACTCACAGAAAGGCAGGAGCAGTGTTCGTGATTCACACGTCCAGTCACTGGGTGCTGGGACCGGGGACTTTGAGCCTTTAAGGCCCTCTTCTCATATTTTCTAGTTTCTATTCATGCAGTTCTTTGGGATTGTGAAGTGGGTTATAATTTTGGTTAGAGTAGCTGCTCCAGAGATCTTGTGGGACGGTGAGAGTTTTCTGTTTCTTGCTAAGCAAAATGGCACTCACAGGAGTGTCTGGACCAAACCCCGCGGGTCCATCTTTTGCTGGCACTGTGGCTACTTTAGAGGTCCCAGTCCTGCTTTGTGATCCTGCCTGGGGTGGGAAGGTGTATGTAACTCTGAGGTACGAAAGCAGAGCTTGTCAGCATATTTGTATATTTCATAATGATCTTTCGGTGTTAGCCATGCTTGAAAGTTCAGTAACGGTAGGAGCTAATCATCTCGTGCACCTCTGTGAACTGATGACACAATACTGGTGGCCACAGATGCCCAGTGCACAGTAGTACACTCCAGGGCATGAATGAACGGGCTTTACCACCCTATAATTAGTACTGACAGCAGGACTATAAGGTAAAGCACAAGCAGTCACAGGCAATCAAAAGCACATCACTTCATGCCCCTTTGATAGTCCAGGTGAAATGGCATGCCAGCTTGGGTAAATACCCGAGAATAACACAGAGGAGCTCTTCACCTGTTAAGGACACTGGCTGCTGATACTATAGAAAAATTGCCACTGAGATGGTTAAAATGGACTAGTGACAACTGGTATTGAAAAGTTTCATCCCAGTTCTTTCCTTGCTGTGGATAAGAGTGTGGTTTTCTCAGATCATTCTATGGGAACAACCAATTTCAAAAATGAATGTACTATTTCTTTATTACACCAAATTATTATCTTCATGTAAATTTGTTCATTGAGTCAGTAAGTGTTTATTGAGTTCCTGCTATGTGCCGGCCACCAATCCAGGCTCTTGGGGATGATAGGTCAGTGCACCAAAGAAATACCCTTTCCATCGTCTTCCCATGGGAGACTGACAAATGGTAAATACAGCAAATGAGTGAACTGCATGGTATGTTAGAAGATGAGAAATGTCATGGGGAGAGAAAAGGCCAAGCAGGTTCAAAGGGACCAGAAGTGTGAGAAGAGCAGTTGGAGAGGATGGTTAGTGCTCACTTTTAAAATAAGTGGTTAGAAGAGGCATTGTGGGACAGGTGATGTTTAAGCAAACAGTTGGAGGTAAGGGAGATAGCCATGCAGACAAGAGAGGCAAAAATCAGACTGGTCTCTCCCTGACATCCTCTCATACTTAAAAGCCTTTTAAAAAAATATTTTTTAGTGTTTATTTATTTTTGAGAGAGAGAGAGAGAGCGAGTTTGAGTGGGGGAGGGTCAGAGGGAGATGGAATCACAGAATCTGAAGCAGGCTCCAGGCTCTGGGCTGTCAGCACAGAGCCTGACCTGGGGCTTGAACCCACGAACCTGTGAGATCATGACTTGAGCTGAAGTTGGATGCTCAACTGACTGAGCCACCAAGGTGCCCCTCATACTTAAAGCTTTTTAGAGTCTTCCCTTAGCTCCTGCAGTAAGGTCTAACCCTTTTCACAGGATCTCATAGAAGATAGTTTCTTTTTCTCTTGAAACTGATCTCCTTCTTGTCTTTCCCCAGCCCTTAAGGGAACTCCAGCCACACTGATCAGCCTTGTGTGCCTTCGAGAGCCCACTCTCTGCCACCTGAGACCTCCTTCCCTGGAGCGTCATCGTGGCTGACTTCTTGCTGTTTTCTTACCCTTCATGTCTCAGCTGAAATGCTGTCTTCTCAGAGAGGCTTCCTGTACTCAGGAAGTCTACCATGGCCAGCCCCCAGTCACACTACCATATTGATTTTTATCATAATCTGACATTACCTTGGTTTTAGAATTGTTTCCTTGTGTTAACTCTCTTTCTCCTTTAGAATATAAAGGCCATGCAAGGATCATACATATGGGAAGTGATCTTACCCATCATACTCCTTATTTTGTCTCTAAAATTTAGCATACAGTAAGCACCCACTCTATTTGTTAAGTGAACAAATGCATACAAGCTTGGGTGTACGAAGCCTGAAAGCCTATCGGTCTGTAGCAATTTAAGGCTCACAGAACGCTCATCAACCCGCCTATCCCTGCCATCACATGCACACATAATACATAAATAATGCATTTGTGATGTTGCAGGGGAAATGGTCACGGGTGGATGAGAATCAGCCTGTGCCAGTCTGCTCTCTCCTACTAAGAGACGCACTATTAGTGAAACCTATAGTGGGTAATGGGTTTACAGATAGATCAGCCCTGGGACATACTGATAAGTGACTGGTATGATAGCTGTTTAATAGAGCACTTGCTCCATAGCAGATTCAATTAGAAAGTGAAATGATCACTTTTTGTTATTTCAGAGACTGTCTATCTACCCATCATCCATCTATCTATCTATCTATCTATCTATCTGAAAGATTCTGAACTAGAATCTTGTCAAGGTTTGCCACTGTTCCCAACAGGACAGAGAATAACTGGACATTGGCACAGCTGGGTAGGTAGCTTCTTATAGAGCCTGAGGGTCTCTGGCTGCAGGTGGTACCGCCTGCTTAATTTCCACTGTTTTCGAGACAGCTGTTCTGGGTAATATGTTTTACTCTTTGGAAATGAAGTGAAAGAAACAAAGAAAAGCAAAAGATGGGGGCCATTTCCTTGGGTTTACGTTCCTCAAATTTCTTTAGAAAACAAATCGAATGTGACTCGTCCACAGAAGGCATTCTACCAGAAGAGAGTCTGTGGGGTTAAAGGATGTGAATACTTTAAAGACTTTCTGGAAAGATCGTTTCAGGATTGCATGGATGGGTGGGTGAATAAATGAAATAAAGATGGCAGATATGCTTTATTTGAAGAGGCGGCATGTTGTAACAGAAAACTCAAGGGCTTATGATTGTTTCATGACATGTCTAGAACTGGAATAATTTAGGGGAATTAGCATAACCTCTGAAGAAGACCATTGTATTTTTTAAAAAGATGTGAAAAAGCAACTTTCATCTGTAAGTTCAAACAAGAATGATATGTCTAATTTTTCATCTATCTGCTAGCAAAGATGAAAAGTAACAATAGTCACGGTGAGGGTGTTGTGAGACAAACGTTCTCAGTCACTGCTGGTGTGAATGGATACAGCCTTCCTGGAAGGAGATTTGGTAAAATGTAGAGGCTTAAACATATCCGTACCCTTTATTAGAATTATTTATCCTTTAATTTATTCTCTTGCTGAGGATTATTTGCATATAAAGAGGTTTATAGCATTGCATTGTGTAATAGTTCAAATGTGTATTCATAGAATGGTTACCCCAATGTATGGAATGTGTATATATTAGTATATTATGCTACCATTAAAACTTATGAGTGTGATGTGATGTTAACTAAAAAAATACAAGATATGAAATTATATATGGACTACGAATTCAACCATGAGCAGGAAAATATACTGGAACACCACTGGGAAGAAGCTTGTGAAAATATTGAGTGATTGTCTCTGAATGGTGAAATTATAGATTTTTTCCCCCTCTAAATAATGTTTTTTCCCCCCTGCCTTTCCATATCTTTCTCAACAAGTATGGGCTATTTTGGTTCTCATAAAAAGGGTTTTCATAAAGACTTTGGAGGCAGAGGCAAATTCTAATTTAGGGTCTATCATGTACTAGTTGTGAGATGTCTAGTAAATTATTTACTCTCTCTGAGCCTCAATTTATCCTCAGAATACTGGGGAAGATAACTTCAGCTTGCAGGGTTGCTGTTACGCCTAGCCAAGGTCCTCTGTTTAAGGAGGCTGGCAGAATTGCTGGCATGCACTAGAAACCTAGTAAATTGTATTTATAATAATTGTTACTCTGGGATCCCAGGTGAATGCAAGCTGGTTGAAGTATTTTTTTTTTTTTTACCCGATCAATTATTCTTTTATTTATCTATTTAGTTATTTATTTAGATAGGGATATTTTATTTATGTATGTACTTTTAATTTCTGTTTATGTATTTTTAAATGCTTATTTATTTTGAGAGAGAGAGAGCACGTGCATGTGACTGGGGGAGGGGCAGAGAAAGGGAAGGTGAGAGAGAATCCCAACCAGGCTCCCCACCCAGCACAGAGCCTGACATGGGACTGGATCTCACGACCACAAGATCACAACCTGAGCTGATATCAAGAGTCGGACACTTAACCGACTGAGCCAGTCACCCCATAATCTTTTATTTTTTATTGCATACTTCAACATTTTACAGAAAAAAAGATAAAGAATTATTTAATGTTAAACTCCAGTTAATAACATATGTGTCTTATTCTGATACTTCTCAATGTAGAGACTTAAATTTTATGTAAATATCAGCTGTAAATGGAATAATTTATGTTCTATTTAACATTTTTGGGTCTCACTGAAATACTTTTTGCATGCAGTTTTACATAGATTAATATTACTTAATGGCTACTCAAAATCTATGATAGCAGTGAAACACCAAAATTTATTATTTATCCACTTCCTAATTGTTGGGATTTTTTTTTTAGCTTATATGAATGGAATTGCTAGAAACATCTTTGTACAAGTAGACATTTTTTCTTTTAAATATTTTCTTGGGCATATACTACTCAAAGTGAATTACTGGGGCACTGGGTGGCTCAGTTGGTTGGGTGTCTGACTTCGGCTCAGGTCATGATCTCAAAGTGTGTGAGTTCAAGCCCCATGTCGGGCTCTGTGCTGACAGCTCAGAGCCTGGAGCCTGCTTTGGATTCTGTGTCTCCCTCTCTGTGCCCCTCCTCTGCTCATGCTTGCTCTCTCTCTCAAAAAGAAATAAACATGAAAAAATTTTTTAAAAAGTAAAGACTATGTCAAAAGATAGATTACAGAGGTCTTATATTCTTGTAAACAACTTTTAAAAACTCAGTCAATGCTAGTTCAATGAGGATACATGCAATTAACAATTCTTTTGCTAATATGATGGCGTGAACTAGGTCACAGTTGTTCAGTCTGCATTTTTAATATTAGGAAATCTGAATATTATAAGCATTGACTTATTCGTATCTTCTCCCTGTCTTCTGTCCTTTTGTAAATTTTTTTAGTAAGATGTAGAAAGCATTATGGATTTGCATCGACTGTAATATTAAACATTTTATTCATGTGTAACCAAGTAAACTGACTTATTACATCATTTCTTTTGTTTTCTTCCTATTTTGGATACATTTTTCATTTTCCCTTTAATGGACCTCATGTACCTGATCATCCTGTCAATGATGTTTCTCAGTTGCTGTAAAGTTCAATTGGAATGAGAATTGTAGCCTTTTTATTTTTACTTTTTTTGTTGTTTTATCATGTGTAAAGTGAATTTAATTTCTTTTTCCATAGGGATAGCCAGCTATTCTTTCCACCAGCGATGATTAAATATTAATTTCTTTCCAATTGATTTATTAGTCTTAAAGTTTCTATTCAGCATCATAGCCTATTTAGAAACATTGCTAAATGATTGCTAAATAAGGCAAGAGTATTTTCATAAAGAGGTTTTTTAGTACTGGGAAGATAGCTTTATCACTAGAAATGCCCATGTTATATATGAAACAAGACATTATTTCTCAAGGCTCTAAAGAGATCATTTGGATGGAAGAAGACAAGCTTGGATATAGCAGAAAAGCTACGAGTTCCAACCAGGATATTCTTAGAGATAGCAAGCATTGTACATAATCTGTTGTATAGAGTTTACATGTAATCTATTTTTATATAGCTTTAAAACCTCATGATTTAGATAACAGATTATTTTCAGATAATTACATGGTTATTTTAGTGACAGAGTTTGCACTATTGATTGGAAGGAATCTTTATAGCTCCTTATTTCTCATTAGATAAGGAAAAGCTCCTTCATATGGCTTCACACCATTGAGTTCCAACTTCCCGGTCCCATCTGACGCTTCCACTATCGCCCCCACACTCATCCCTTCTGGCCCCTGTGCCCCTCCCTTTTGCACCTTGTTCGAGAACTCTTTTCAGACAGGGTCCCAGTGTTACTTACAATATCGATTCTGATATTTTCACAGAGACCCTGTAATAGTGATTGAAACAAAGGGGGAGGTTTATTTCTATTTCACATAAAAGTCTGAGCTGGTGGACAGGCTGGAAGTGGGCTGTGCTGTTCCACTGGGTCATCGAGGGCCCAGTACTTTCTGTTTTGTTGCTCTGCCATTCCTGGGGGTTGTCCTTGTCCACATGGTCTAAGTAGGCTACTAACACCTGCATCTCAGCCTCCAGGAAGCACTGAAGCAGGCGGTAGATAACAAGGAGCTTCTTTTAAAGCATGTAATCCAGAAATTGCAAACATTACATCTGCTCCCTCCAGAATTTAGTAACATGGTCACAGTTAGCAGAAAGGGAGGCAGGAAATAGCATCTCTAGTGACACTGTGCTCAGTTAAAACGCAAAGTGGAGATGAGGTCCACGGAGTATATCCTAGTATGAAAAGATGGAGAATGGATGGCTGATGGCATTTTCTCATCATCTGCTCCTTCTTCTCTGTGATGTCTTTCCTGAGCAACTTGGGCAGAATTATTTTTTCTGTCCTCTGGGTTCCCGATTTATGGTAAATAATGTTGTGTATCTCTTTCCCCCTTGAGGCTCTGCTCTCCTTGAGGTCAAACGTAATGTTTCCTTCTCGAGATTTACTTTCTTATTTGATACTTATATAGGTATCACTTTTATTTTTTCAGTGTCAGACATTACTATGACATTGACTTCTCACATGGAGGATGAAGATGTAACTCTCTTTCACACACCCTTCCTATGTCCTCATCTGCTCACTATTATATAGTGATTTTATTTATGTCAACATTTGTATTGTGTTTAAGTAATTATGACTATGTAAATGGTATTCGTGCATTCAACCATGTAGTATAATTTAGTAGCAGTATTCTTATAATTTAGAATAGTATAATTTAGAAAACAATATTTTGTTTTCCCTAGAGTTTATAACTGTTTGTTTCAAAAAATTATTGTTATTTATTATCTATGTCCCTGTCACTGAACTCAATCCAAACTTTTCTGAAATTGCACAAATCCCTTTTCAATATGTTCAAACACCTTAAGCATAAATTGCATCTTCTTGAAAAAATAAGCCTTCTGAGGTGCTCCAGTTGGGACTGTTTGTTTTCTAGGCTTTTTGTTGCTGAGTTCAAGTCTACCATACAGATAAACACCTAAATGTTTTTGATTATTCATCCATATTACTAAAATTTTTTAAAGTATTCACACTGCTATATATATATCCAGTATATTTATACTAGAGTACTAATATCCTTTACTAATGTCTCATTATAGAATGAGACAAACATCTAGAAGAAGAGAGGTAAAAATAAATACAACTTATTTTCTTTTTACGTACCAGTGCATCATCCTGATTAGCTTGTGCATATACATACTTGGTGGTCATTATACTAGGCCACTTGGATGTCCATTGCCACTTGGCTATACTTCATGATGTTTTCAAGATGATTCATTATCTTTCCCCTAATTTCAGCTCCTCCTCCTGGCTTTCCTGTGCATTAAATCAGTTTTTTCACTCAATTAGGCTAGGTAAGTAAAAATGAGCTTCACTTATTCCTTCCTTCCCTTCTTTTTTCCTTCTCATCTTCCTTTCCTTCCTTCTCTTTCTTCTTTCCTTCCTTCCTTCCTTCCTTCCTTCCTTCCTTCCTTCCTTCCTTCCTTCCTTCTATAAAATTTTTTTTTAAAGTTTATTCATTTTGAGAAGGGGGAAGAGAGAGAGAGAGAAAGAGAGGGAAAGAGAGAGAGAGAGAAAGAGAATCCCAAGCAGACTCTGTGCTGTCACCTCAGAGGCCGACTCTGGGCTTGAACTCACCAACTGTGAGATCCTGATCTGAGCAGAAACCAAGAGTCAGATGCTTAACTGATTGAACCACCCAGGTGCCCCATACTCATCTCTTAAACCTTACAAACAACCTCCAATCCAAAAATATTTCTTGGATTCATCCAATAGGTTGCCCATCATTACCTCTTTGTACCTGGTCTATTCATATTCACTAGTTTTGGGATCAACTATGAAAAACTATGAAAAATTATATCTTTTCCCAGGAAGTCATCTGTTTTCTTTAGGTTTTCAAATGTGTCACTGAAGGTTTTATGTAATATTCCATGATAGTCCTTTTAGCCTCTCTGGATCTTGCTACCATACCTCCTTTTTCACATTCCTAATTTTACTATTTTGCTCTTTTTTTCTTAATCAAACTTGGGAGACATTTGTCTATTTATTCATTCTATTAGTCTTTTCAAAGAACTCGTTTTCAAATGTATGTAGTTTTGCTTTCTAGTCTACTAATTTCTGCCTTAATCCCCCCAAGGTGTAGTTTAGGTCACGTCACTCCTTTCTTGGTAAGCCTTCAATGGCTCCCCGTGGCCCTCTGAATTAAGTACACACTCTTCAGACAGGTTCTCCTGGCTGTAAGGAGATGTGTATTGAATGGGGCTCTTTCTCCATTGTCAGAAAAGGAGAGCTATAGTTGTGTGGAGAAGAAAACCATGTCTGCACACCAGCCCGTAATCTGTTTAGCTATGTTATACAACTCCTTTTATGTTTAACATCAGGGGCAGATCCCTGACCTTTGGCAAGGTTGTGAAATAGACCTTGCTTTCCTGAAAGTTGAGGATATAAATAATATTTATACATAAGGTCTGCAATACCATAGGATCAGTTTCATGAGCTGTAATTAAATAGGACTCTTGCTATAAATTCTTTAGTTCTTGATGGCATGCAACAGCTGGTGACCTTAGGTTTTAAACAGTGTTTTCAGGGGAAGAGGAAAGAAAAAGAGGGTTGTTAATATAGTCTAGCCTCAGATTTGGGGGAATATTTTGGGCTGGTACATGCTTCCACTCACTAAGTAAAAGGCATCTGTTTCTTCCATCTGCAGCAATTGGTATTAGCATTGAAAGTAGCCTGACCGAATGGATCATCCCACTGCCTCTTGAAACAGAGGTAGTATTGATCATTTTTGGTGGACGTAAGCCAATATCTTTTCTTTTTTTTTTTCCTTCCAGGGTATTATTCTCAAAAGCTGATGTTACTGATTGATCTGAGATCTCCTTTTACGTTCTATAAGAAAAACCTACCACCAGCTGCCAAAAATTTGCCATATTAAGAAGAGCAGGGCTGGGGGCCTTGTGAGTTTTCTTGAAGGTGTGAAATGAGAAAGCCATGGCCATGATCACTTCCTCAATGGAGTCCTAAACTGATTGTGTTTTAAGGCTCATTGTGAATTGCAGGCATGGCAGGTAAGCAGTGGTCTAAGACACTGAGGAGATTTACTGACGTGAATGTGATAGAAAGCATATATGAATTCATGTGTAATTTGTACCTGAAGGTTTTATGTGTGATAGATTGCTCTGTGGTGATTTTGGAAGATGGATATATGGGGGAAAGTTCCTAGCTAGTAAAGAATGTGGAGATAAGATATTATTTAAGGATCCATTCAAACTTTAAAAATTAAATATTTTTGTTTGATTTGTTTCTCATCACAAAATTTATAGAGATTCAGGATAAAAATTTAGGTAAAAAAAGATGAAATTAAAATTTGTCCAAATTCCAGAGAAAACCGCTCTTAAGATTTTATTTAAGTCCTTAATCTTCTTCTTCTAGCCACATGCCAACGTAATAAAAATGCAGCTATATTAGAATCTCTTTAATGACATGCTGTGGCAGCTTAAAAAATTGGTTGCAAACTTTTTGACATTCCTTTCATTGTTTTCTTGCCTTGTCCCTGAGCAGGCTTGTGACTCCCAAGTAAGTAAACATGACTGAGGTGACTCTATATGACTTCAGAGGCTGGATGAGAAAAGGTATTCAGCTTCTGCCTTGTTCATCCTAACACTTGTGCTGGAGCCCCAAGCAACCACGCAAGAAATTCAGCTGCCCAAAGCCCCCATGCTATAAAGGAGCTGAAGCCATATGAAGAGGCCATGTCTATGCCTTGCAGCCAATAGCCCCCAAGCTCACCACCCAGCTGCCCTCCATCTTGGATATCCAGTCTGGGCAAGCCTTCAGGTAACTGTGCTTTCATCCTACTGCAATTGCTTGAGAGACCATAAGCAGAACTCCTTGAGCCTGTCTCAAATTCCTGATCTACATGGGTTTTTTTTTTTTTTTTTTGAGAAAAATGGAGTAACTGGGTCACTTTGTTATGTATGTAATAGTACCCAGAACACAAACATAAAACAAAGAAATGAATTTAGCAGCAGACTGTGAAACCATTTTAATGGTTTTGGAGCATTTTTATTGTATGTAAATAAGGTACTGTTTTTAAATTAATCCCCCAAGGTGGGATGTTAGCTTCCTTTACCTTCTAGCTAAACCTTTTAGCTACAACTTTGCGCATATCTATTATTTCTTAAGATAACTTACTAAAATTCAAAGAGCAGAAGTGCCAAAGTTATTTTTTTTGGTGCTTTTAACAACTAGCTTCAAATTATCCTTTACCAGTAGAGTCTGCACACCTGCACGCACATGCGCGCGCGCGCACACACACACACACACACACACACACACACAGAATAGAGGAGAGAGCATGGGTTTTAGAATCAGCAGTCTTGAGTTTCACCTCACAGTTCTACAACTTGCATGACCTTGTGCAAACTACTTCAACTTTCTGAGCCTCATTTTAACCACCTGTAAACTGGAGGCAACATTACTAACCTCAAAGGAGCTTTTGTGAAAATTAATTGAATTACAGGATTCAAGTACAAGTACAGAGTGGCCATTTAAAATGGTAACTGTTGTTCTTGTAATTAACTTCCTGAGAGTCAAGGAATCATCTCTAGATTCCTTTTTCTACTCCTTTCCACCTACTGGATGATTCGGCTTTCTTTCTGGTACTTAGTCTGGCTCCTGTCCTTTTAGGCCTTATGCATAGCTAGTTGATCAATCATGTGAGTGGTAGCTGACAAATGTTAAAGGTGTTACTTCTGCCAGTCAGTGGATGCATTTTAAAAGGCAATTAATTCTTGAAAGCAGAGGTATTCTGAAGAGCACTGGAATGAGTCCCTGATGCTAGGATTCCTGGTACCTGGAGCACAGAGGGAGCAGATGTTCCTGGAGAGGAAGGTCGCTCTGTCATCACAGCCTTCAAACCACATGCCTCAGGCACTCCCGGCCCTGAGACAGGCCCTGTTCTAGGCAGCCTGTGTGGGGCAGCTGGCCTTCCTTCTAAATAAGAGAGAAGTGCGAAAACAAAAACATGCAGACTGTTCTTTCACATTAAGTTTGAATTACTTTTGGGAGATACCATGTGAGCTCTGAAAAGTGTGTGAAAGGAAAAGTGGTCACAGATGTGGGGCAGGACCTGGGTGGCAGCCCTTCTGGCTCTTTGGAGCATGGTCAGCCTGGGTAGCTGAGAAAGGCTGCTGTTCATAAATGGTATCTGCAGATTCTCAGCAGGTGGGTGAATGGGAACGACTGAGGTGAAGATTCTCTGAGCCATTTCTAGTTCTCTATCCATTTTTTATTCTGTTATTCCAGAAATCTGGATGAGTTAAGGTCTCAAAAAGGAAAACTTTTCTGCATCTATAACCGTACTGAAGCCTTTATATGGGAACCAGGCTTTGGTTGGAAGGATGTTTACTTTCCAAAAACTTAGACGTTTTATTGTAAGTATGTTATAATGCAGCATCTGTAGAATCTTCTTCAGAGACAGGGACTAGGCAAGATGTTCTTGTTTAAAAACAATGTAAAAAATAAAAACAAATTATGTTCATTTTGGCTAATTCCTTCTAATCATGGTCTACATGTCCATGTAGTAGGTCACAAGTTTCCTCATAATATACTCAGATATGCAAAAATATATAGCTTTTTGTTTATCTAAGACCAATTTGATCTTCCTCGTAAATCCTTATTTATGTCTTGGTAGCAAGAAGAAAATGTTAAAAACTAGATTTTTTGCTAACTGGTAAATTTAGCCTGTAGTAAACAGTCTTTACAGATGTTCATGTTCTTTAGATCAAATAGGCTCCACTCAGGTCTGTGCTTACCCTCCTCTGAGAAGGATCTCAGTGTGTGAGAATATGGTGGAAGGGGATGTGGATCTTTTAGACATTCCCTTGGGATCTTTATTTGTCCCTGTTGTAAAGTTGTTGGAAACAGTGACCACCGAGGTGAGATTGGTCTCCAGGTGAGCACTGGCTGGCAGCTAAGATGGAGGCCCATTGCCGGTATAGCCATCAGTCCATGAGGGCAAGGCTGGAGGTCTCCCCTATGAACCTGGAGTCCCTCACCTTGACACTCATGGCACTGCAGTTTCTTTGAGTGTGTGCCACATGCTAACATCTGACCTCTGGACTAGTCCTTCTATTTTATTTCTCACCCTGATGGGCTCCGGGCTGCTACCATCTGTGTCTGCTTCAGGGGCATGAAAGAATTTCTGGGTCCTATCCAAGCCACATAGACTTCAGGGTGACTGAGAAAAGTTCTTCTTTCACTACCAACACTGTACTCCAGAGTTTATGTGATGTGCAGCTTCTGGTTTGGTGTGGGCCAACCTTACCCCAGAGTCCAAATACGAGGTGGGGCCAAAACCCTCCTTCCTTTAGATATAAGATCTCCATAATATGGGAGGGGTCCCTTGATCCCTGTCCGCCTCCTCACCACCCTTGATGAACATCGTCCAGATCACACTTACAAGGCCTCTGACTCAAGGCCTGAATCTTACCTGCATGTGTGGCTGAAACCTACAGGGGAGTCATTTCTTGCCTCTTCCTAGCTTCTGGAGGTTTGCTGGGCATCTTTGGCATTCCTTGGCTTATAGACATCATTCAAGTCCTTTATCTTTATCTAGTCTTCTCTCTGTGCAGATCTGTGTCTGCATCCAAATGACCCACTATTAAAAAGGCAGCAGTCATTTTGGATTAAGGCCCACCCTAAAGGCCTCATCTTATCTTGATTACAGCTGCAGAGACCCTGTTTCTAAATAAAGTCATATTCTAAGGTACTGGAAGTTAGAACTTCAACATACCTTTTTGTGTCTTGAATTCAATACACAACAAATATTTAGGTTGTTTCCAGGTTTTTGTTATTGGTGGAGGTATTGGCGATGGTGATGGTACTGTTACAGATTAAGCTACTATAGATACCATCAAGTACATAGCACTTTAATTCTAGTGGCAACAGAATACTAAAATTTAAAAGCAATAAGAAGGGATTGGAAAAAAAAATTTTAACTTGATTTATTGACTTCTATTTTGCATTATTCACAAGTCATTAATTGATACTGTAAAGAGAGGCAGAATGGAGATAGTTCAGAGCTTGGAATCAGTTCATTCATAATATAGTTGAGAGCTTGGAATCAGTTGATTCATAAATAATAAGCTCAGAATGAGATGGACATTGTCCAATAGTTAATAAGGCAGCATGGGCAAAAGAAAATTTTAAAAACTTAAGTTTTAACTAAACATGAATCTTGTTTTTTAAAGAGTTGCTTTGAGAATTATGCTGTCTCGCTATGTGCAGTAAAGTTTCTCCAGATATTCTTCCATGGAAAATAATTGGTAGTCATGTTTTCAACATGTTTTAAAGTTGTAACACTGCCACAGGCTTCCAAAAGGAAGAAACTTCTGTTTTGGAAAGATTTTCTGGAGAAATAAGATCTCTGTAATATGGAGGAAGTCCCTTGATACTCAGCCTTGCCCCCATCCTTGACAAACTCACCCAGATCTCATTTACTAAGCTCTGACTCAGGTCTGAATCTTCCCTGCATGCACGTTTCTGCACTGGGACTCCTGGTTGGATCCCAGCTATGGGGTTGTCCTCTTGATTAAGTTTCATCAATAGCTAGAATTCAGGTAGACTGTTCTTTGAGGAGGGCTGAGATTTCCTGACAAAGCTTGGTCATAAAGTTCTCCAATACAGACCAGCTCTTTCGCCTCTGAGTCTTCTAGATCTATACTATAGCACCACTATATTTCTAATGGTAAATGCTTCTTTTTTTTTCTAGTAGTGTTGGTACCATGATTAGTGGGAAGGATCAAAATAGGAGTGAGTTAGGGTGCCTGGGTGGCTCAGTTAAGCAGTTGGTTAATCATCCAACTTCAGTTCAGGCCATGATCTCATAGTTCGTGAGTTCGTGAGTTCAAGCCCCACATCAAGTTCTCTGCTATCAGTACAGAGCCTGCTTCAGATCCTCTATCTCCCTTTCTCTCTACCCCTACCCCACTCATGCTCTCTCTATCTCTCAAAAATAAGTAAACCTTTTGAAAAATAGGAGGGAGTTAACATCATTGTGCTTTGCTTAGGTGCCAGGCAATAAGTCATGCATGGTTTTCATAGACTCTTAAGTAATACTTAACCTTGGATGTAGGCACTGTCATTTCCATTTACAATTGAGGAAATGGGGATCTGAGAAATTAAAAATATTATTCAAGTGACCAGAGAGTAAATTTAAGCCTAACTCTGGCAGAGGCTCAATTATATGCGCCCTCTCCATCTCCCCACAATTCCTTCTAAGAACAAAGCATGGACTTCTCACAAGCACTCCTAAGGCAAGCCTTGGCATATTTGGAACTAGGTTTGGACTGAGGAATCATTAGGCAAATCATAGTAGGTCTAGAGAAGTAGGATCACAATCAGAGTGATTTAGGTCCCCAAGGGGCATTTGGCAAAGTCTGGAGATATTTTCGGTTGTCACAACTGGGGACATAGGTGCTATTAGCATCAAGTGGGTAGAGCCAGAGATGCTGATAATTATCCTACAAGGCACACACATTGATACTACAAAGAGATGTAGAGCTTGGAACCAGTTCCTACATAAAAATGGGCTCAGGGTGAAAGTAATGTTGCCCAATAGATAACAGGGCACAACAAAGCCCCTAGAATGAAGAATTATCTGGACTGAAATATTCATAGTGCTGAGGGTGGGACACCCAGTTTAGAGGACTAGCTTCTCATCTTGGCTTTTCCAAAGGGCTGTGAACTGGAGCATATTACTTTGCTTCTTTCTGCCTCAGTGTTTCCAACTGTTAGAGTTGGTTTGCAGAGCTACACGGACTCTACAATTCTAAGGTTCATTAAAGAAGGTGAATAAAAATGTCCATGTCTGGAAAAAAAAAACCCAAAAATGATTGATTCTGTTCTTCATGAAATCTGGATAAGGATTAAAGTATATGACAGTTGGGGCACCTGGGTGGCTTAGTCAGTTAGGTGTCTGACTTCGGTTCAGGTCATGATCTCATGATTTGTGGGTTTGAGCCCCATGTCGGGCTATGTGCTAACAGCTCAGAGCCTGGAGCCTGAGTCAGATTCTGTCTCCATATCTCTCTGCCCCTCCCCTGCTCACTCTCTCTCTCTTGAAAGTAAATATTTAAAAAATTAAATAAAAATAAAGTATATGAGAATTACAATTAAAAGGCTCTATTTACATTGAAATGAACCAATAGGAAATTACTGCCTGTTTTTTGCCCAAATTATTACTGGGGTAGCTGTTCTCCCCTCCCAGCCAGATGCTTCGATTCACTCTACTGTTGCTGACCTGCTGGTAGTGGCCTGCATCTCCATATGTGTATTATTTTTTTCTGAGAATAGGTTCTGTCTACCATTCAACGTTAGTTTTCTGTTATATCATTTGAAAGGTCTACTTTCTTTTCTTAGAGAGTGCAAAGGAGTTTTACTTTTAAAAATGAGTTGGCTTTCAATAAAAGTTTGATTATTACAGTACGTTCTTTTAAATATGCAATGCAAAGTTGGCTGAGATAAGTTTTGAAAGAGCCTCAGAAGGCAGAACTGCTGGGTTTTTGTGCATAGACATGAAATCCTAAGTCAGCTTAGAGTTGTTGTGTTAGTCTAACATCAGTGCTGAGAGTAGTACATATCATGTGGGCTATGGCCAGGTTTTTCTTTTCTTTAATTTTCAGTAATATATTGTATATTGTTTTCATGATAGCACATTGAACTTAGTGGCTAGAATATTAATACTAACTAAAAAACAGGCCTAATTACTTTTCCTTAGAAGGGAAGATAGATGATTCTCTTCTAAGAACACTAAATGGGAAATACTAGGTAATGTTTTCCCGTGCCCCAGTAATAAGATAGATAATAGGATTTGGTAAAAAGAAAATTTGCTTTTGGTATAACCACAACTAGCCAAACTAAATCACATAGCTGCCAGTCAATACAGAAATTGGTTTATGTGGGAGAAAAACACTTCCAACAATCATGGCCTTGGGTTTTTCTTTTTCTCCTCCTTCCCCTCCCTCTTCCCCCTTCCTCCTTTTTCTTCCTCCTCCTCTTCTCCTCCTCCTCCTCTTTCTTCGTTTTCTCCTTCTCCTTTCCCTCCCTTTCCCCTTCTCCTCCTCTTCCTCCCCCTTTTTCTTCTTCTTTTTATTTGTTTTTTCTTAAGACCTGAAAGTGCAGAGCACATGTTTACCAGCAGGCTTAGTATTGATAATATATTGACATACTATTCTGGAGTATTTAATTACCAGAATTCTTTTTTAGATGTCACTACTTAAATGTCATTTTATTTTATTTATTTATTAGTTTATATCATTTAATCACTATTCAATGGCTTTTGCTAAGGTAGTTAGTGTTCTACATGTTTATCTTGAACTGGCTGATGTTTACACCAGGAGAAACCAGGCTGTGGTAGGTTTCCTTGTTATTAATCTAAACAAGGCCCAAGAAAAAAGGCCCAGTGAGACTGCTTATTAACAAAGAGAAATTTTTATTACCGTGTTTTGTGTACTGTGAAGTAAAAGAAGAATGAGTAAGTCTGGTATGTAGAATGTATATTGGCTTTGTAGTCAGAGACAACTAGGTTCAAATCCTCACCCACTTCACCAGTACTGGCATGTTAGCCTGGACAAACTCCTTAAGCTTGCTTATCTATCTATCTATCTATCTATCTATCTATCTATCTATCTATCTATCATCTATCATTTATGCTATTTATTTATTACCTCAGTTTTCTTCTCTGCAAAACAGGGGTATTATCTTCCTCATCAAATTTTCAAAAATATGATTGAAATGAAACAATATATAAACTGCCTAACTTAAAACAGGCACTTAATAAATATCAGTGTCCTTTCCACATTCATACCTGCTCATATTTCATCCTATCATCCTCCACCATTTGTATTACAGGAGAAAGATAAGTCCGATGCCAGTGCCGTGCATCGGTATGTGACTGGTATGACTCATGTGTTCCCAGTATTCTGGAAAGGGAGAGGCTGTGTCAGTCTGGTGAACAAGGAGAAAGCTAATCTTTGTGGTGACTAATTAACTATCCCTTCATCCTCCTCTGCTGTGGCACCTCTACCCCCTCCCAGTTGAGCATTTTGTATGTGTCCCCAGGACTCCACACATGACTCTGGCATAGTCCTTCTCACCCTGTGTGCACACGCACACACAGACACACACACTTTCTGTATCTTTGGGCCTACCTGCATGGAGCAAGCAGAAAATGAATGTTCCTGGAATGAACGAATAAATGAACATTTGAGCTGTGCTGAGGAGAACTGTGCATGCCTAGAAATACCTAATGAAGAAGTGTGCATTCCAGGGTGGGGCTGGGGTGGGGGGCAGACACCTACACCAGCTCTCTCTTCCCCATTCAAGGTAGATTTTTAGTAAGACTGTGCATGTCATACTTTATGATCTACTCTAGGCAAATGGTTAAGTGGCCATTTCAATAATGGATCATTTTGCCTTGAGCTCAGGCCCAATGAGGTAAAGCAGGTCAGAAGACATTTCACTAAGATTCCACCAGAATCTTCCATACAGTGTAGGACACCTGAGCAGAATCCAGCTCTGTCCCTTAGTTTGCAGATTTGGGACCTGAGGCTGACAAGAGGATACCTTCTCGACATCCTGGCCAGGCCACGTTGCTGGTGAGAACGGGCAGAAATGGGATCCAGCTCTTCCAGTTCAGCTGGGCTAGAACAAACATCACATTTGCTTTTTAGGAGTCATTGTTCTGGCTGTGTTTATTTATGGCCGACAGACTAACTGATCATAACAGCTCACAAAAGGCCTCTCAACCACCAGATGGGCTGCCAGGATTCAGACTGACTGAACTGGTTACTATAAAATAATCATACTGATTGTCTCTTGTCATTGACTCAGCCATTTATTTCAGATACAAAGTCATAGCATTTGTGTGTCCATAAGTCTGCAGGACTTAGAGAAATATAAGGGCAATAGGGCCCCAAGAGGGGCGAGGATTGTGTTCCTAAGATCATGTATTTTGGTAACATTTCCAGGAGTTCAATATTTTTGTGTCGTTTTTCTTCAAAGAGATCTCCACACACCACATCCTCCCAGATTTTATAAGCTTCGGGTCCCAGAAAACCTAGATCTGCTCCTGATTATGAGTAACTATTCTTTCAAATTCTGATTGCTTGAAAAAATGAACATGTAAAAATACTCCTTGTTTCAGAAATGGCTAATTTCCCCCCTCATTTCCACTTCCCCCTCCCACTCTCCGTAATTTTTTGGCCTAAATTTTAGGTGGGTGCTTTTCCACTCACCTAGGGAGTGTATTTCCCATCTTCCTGTGCAGTAGGTATGGCCCTGTGACTAAATTAGGGCCAATAAGAGTTAAGCTGAAACGATAAGGTACAGATTCTGGGTCTTAAAGCCTAAGCGGCTTGCCCCAGACTTTCTTCTTTCTCACTTGCTGGGAATGGTGATTATCAGAAAGCAAATATGAAGGATACTAGCGGTACCCTGCCTTCCCTGGCCTGCTCATTCACTTGTAGGTATGAGAGAAATTAAATACATAACTTTTAAGTCTCTTAATTATGGAAATTTAGACTACTGTAATTCCTTCATTTCTCTCTCTTCTCTGTTAAAGAAACTAGAATATAAATCCAGCTCAGCAAGGATTTATCTGTGTAATTACTCCTGATCCTATGAACTAAAACTGAGTTTGACTAAGATAGGCAAACTTCTAGAAATATCCTTATCAATAGATTCACTCAAACTCTATTGGCCTCATATTGTAAATAGCACTGGAGAAGCAGTTAGGAGAGGAGAATTCTACCACTGATAGGTGTACAAGTATAGGGCAGAAACCCTTTCTGGGCCTTGGCATCTTTGTGTACTGTGAATAGTTATGATTTCATCAGCATTTTGGGAAGGTCAAAGGAGTCCATGTGTGAGATATAACTTTAGTTTTGAGTTTATTATTTTATTTTATTTTATTTTATTTTATTTTATTTTATCCTGTCTTAGTCCAGAAAGGATCTGACAGATTTGATAGTAATACAAACCTAGTGTGTGTGTGTGTGTGTGTGTGTGTGTGTGTGTGTGTGTGAGAGAGAGAGAGAGAGAGAGAGAGAGAGAGAGAGAGAGAGGATTAGAGATAATCTATGCAAGGTGCCTAGCACCAGCCTCACACATTGTTAGCACACCACAAGTGGTAATTTACTTTACCCTTGGAAAGTTAGTAAGTGCTCGATGAATGACAGCTTTCTACAATGAATGAAAATGTACTATTGATAATAATAATGTATGCCAAGTGTTTTGAAACCCTAAAACTCCGCACAAATATCAGGTGTGGTTGTTGTTGCTCAGTCTCTTCTGAAAAAAATGTAAGAGCTTACCATTGGCAGAAATGATACAACCAAGGTCATAGGGGAGGTTTACAACCTACAGGTCTAGAGCACAGTCAGTGTAAGCGAAGGTGACTGTTGAGCGCTGTGCCCTCCGCCACCCCGACTGTGGTTCCCTTCCCCAGCTCCTGACCACATCTGATTGGTGCAGGGGTAACCAGGGCCAACTGGGCCAATCGGATCCCCTATCCTGAGAGACTGACGGGTGAGGGAGCCCAGCCAGGGGCTCTGATGGGGAGCCTGCCAGCACTGCCTGAGACCCACCGTTCAGTTCTTCCTTGACCTAAGCTCTAACAGTATCCTTCCCTCTACCTGTTTCTCAATTTCGATTGGCCAGAGTCTGCTTCTCTGCCTTGCACCCAAGGAACCCCTACTAATACCTACAGGAAACAGTGTTTGCTTTTCTCAAGAGCTTTTGTCACATATTTCTGAGATTTGTGGAGAGACAGAAGGTGTAAGGGTTTACTAATAAGACTGAACCCAACTGGGGACATAATATAAAACAGAACACTTTAGAAAATTTTATTCGGCTTCCTTCAAATTAACTGACTGGGTAGATACAAACAAAAGAAAAATATTAAACTCAGTTAGAAATGTTGTTCTTATCAAATTATAAAACTATCTGGAACTAAATAGAACAACACTAAGGCCAAATTAATTCATTTTGTCCAAAGAAGATACACAAAGAAATGAATAAATATACCATGTTTCACAAGATTTTTAATTAAGACCATGGTGCATGGGAACCTTGACCCAGTTGTGGTGATGTATGGGCCAGCAGCACCTCACTCTAACACTCTCCTGAGAGAGAGGGGTTTGGTGAGCTGCAGGCTTGTTTTACCCTCCAAGGAATGCTTTATTGCTAATGTACCCAGTGTGCTAATTATGAGGCAGTTTTCTCTTTCAGGCAGTCCCCAAGCACTAACTCCTGAGAATAGTCTATCTACACCACTTGTAAAACTGCCATCAAGTAGGTTTTGAAACATAAACAATTACATGGATAATATATGTGGGAATAGACTATTACATTTACCTTCAATAGAATAAAATGGAACATGTCCCCTGTCCAGGTCATGCGTTAGTCCAGTCACCTTCATTTTATAGGGATTTTTTTCCCCCAAAGAAATCCTTCCTGACCATAATAAAAACCTCATTGATCCTTTCTTTGGAGACATTCATAACCAGATCTTTGATGAAATACCCCATAATGGTTCTAAATGAGGTGTATTGAACTGGTTTGTCAATTCATTGTAAGAACAGTGGCAGTGCCAATATTAAACATGAGGTAAACAGTTCTTAGGACAAGTATTATGGAAGCACTGTAATCCTGGCCTTTTAGAGCCACAGGTTTATAACTTAGATCCTTTAAATTTAGTCTGAAAAATTCTCAATACTCTATTAAGTCATAGAAGTAAAACAGCCATTCCATTTTAAACCTAGCTAACAAGGTTTGGCTCTCTGCGGAGGGTTCTGTTAGCTGCTGCTTCTCCCCTTTCCTTTCCACAGCTCCCCAGACAACATTCATTCATTCACTCACTCACTCACTCACTCATCCAACCACTTTTTATTAGATGCCTCTGTGAGCATATATGTGAATACGCAGACAACTTAACATCACAATGCAAACGTGCAGGTGCTTTCTGAAGGCTCACAGCAGGTATCTAATAGAACCATTTCTACTGAGTCCCTGGTACTTATTCACAGGGTAAGCTATGCATACCCTCCTTGTAAGGAAGTCTTACCAAAATGAATAGAAGATGCTATCTCTTCATCAGGTTCAAACTCTGCTTTGACTATGTCTTTGTTTCCATAGGGTGCACCTCCAAAGGGCACTGCAGGTAGCTATTTATGACACTCACTGGCCTCTCTCCGTGCTGCTGGGAACAATCTTTAACCCTTGCTAAATAAAGAAATCCCTGCTGCTGCTGACCCTAAAGAACATTACAAATGTGGCTTCATGAGAAACGGCTCCATTGAGAACGGATGCCTGCAGCGGAAGCCCTCGATGGTCTTAGGGCTCACATTTGAAACCCAGTTTTGTTTTCTCCGGTCTTAGTGTTTTAATTACTGGCCATGTCTCCTATTGGTAGTCACAAGTGTCTTTCATGTCTCCTTTCTGCCTGCCCTCTGGGGCCCCCCAGAAGTGACTTTCATGCTTGCAAATCCTGAGGCTTCTTTTTTTTCCAAGTCAGGACATCGCAAACGAATCCTCTAAACTTGGTCAAAATCTGTCTCACTGTTTTGTTATGATGTGGTGACAGCAGAAAGATAGAAACTTAACTTTAGATTTATGGAACAAAGATGAGGTATGGTAGTACTCTACAGAGAATTCCTGCGGGTTCAAAATGAGTTCAAGTGTGTGGCAACAAGGCTCTTTCCCTTTTGATGTACATGCAGGAATTTAGATGCCGTGAATTTCATAACATCAGCTTGGTTTCAAGTGCCTAGTTCAGTGCCCCTCCCCCACTACCCACCATATGGACTCCAAGTGGCCATGAATACCCAGTCACTCTGTCTTCTTGTCTGTCCCCACTGTTCACATGAAAGCTACATTCTGCAGGAGGGGCATCCTGCCTTGAGGAGAAAAAATGGCATCTCTGGCCAACTTTGAGTTTTTTCACTCATTTCCCCAAAATTCTGAGGGACTAGTTCTGAGGGACTAAAGATAACTCTTTTTTTTTTTTTTTAAATATTTTTTATTTATTTCTAGGAGAGAGAGAGAAACAGCGTGAGCAGGGGAGGGTCAGAGAGAGAGGGAGATACAGACTCTGAAATTGGCTCCAGGCTCTGAACTGGCAGTCAGCACAGAGCCTGACGCGGGGCTTGAACCCACGAACCGCGAGATCATGACCTAAGTGAAAGTCGGACGCTAACCGACTAAGCCACCCAGGTGCCCAATCTTTTTTTTTTTTTTTTTTAAGGTCAGGATTTGAAAGAAAAGCTGCTTTTTCCAGCTATCTGCAGGAGCATTTCTTGAGATTTAAAGTTGTGATTACATGTGAAAAAGTCTGACCCTACTATGAATTATTAATTAATATTGCTGTCTCATCAATCAGGGCAGTGCATTTATAGTTAGATATAAGTTAGATGAAGTCAGGCACCCTAATTGGCACTCTGTAGGGAAGGATACTAAGACAATGCTAGCAGAAACCTTTTCTCCACAAGGTATGGGGAGTATATTTACCATCCAGACAGTATTAATTCCAGTGAATCTCTGGACAGCTTGTTGGTATAGTGCCAGTTTTTGGGAACTGCAAAGCAGAGGAGGCCCGTTTTTCTATTGTCATGTAACTAACTGCCCTAAGATACAGTAGTGTAAAACAACGGCCATTAATTTGCCCTTGTCGTTTGTGCTGGGTTCGGACAGATGGTTCTCTTGCTTGTCTTCCCTGGAGTCACCTCTGTGGCTACCATTGTTTGGTGGGTTGGTCAGAGGCTGGCTTTTTGGGGATGGTTCCATTCATATGTGAGTGAACTGCTAGATGGCTTGATGTTTGGGGCTCTCTTCATTGGGTCTCTCATCCTCAAGGAGGCTGTCTGGGGCTTTCTTTTATGATGATGGTGGTTATCCAAGAGGATGAAAGTGGAGGCTGTAAGATTTCTTGGGGCCTCAGCTTGGAAGTCTCACTATGTCTCTTCTGCCACATTCCATTGGTCAAAGTGAATCACAAGGGAGCCTTCATTAAAAGGGTAGGAAAAGGACTTGACTTCTTTTTTTGAGAGAGAAAGAGAACTGAGGAGGGGTAGCAGAAGAGAGAGAAAGAGAGCAGACTCAACACCCAGCATGGAGACTGACTTGGGCTCCATCTCACTACCGTGAGATGATGACCTGAGCCTAAATCAAGAGTCCCGATGCTTAACCAACTGAGCCACCTAGGTGCCCCAGGACATTACTTCTTAATGGGAAGAGCTGAAAGTAATTTGTCCTGGTTAATCTCCCACAGATAAGGAGGGTTAGGGTTTTAGACATGGGATTCTTCCAGTTTGGACTGTCAGGATGCATGCTTAATGTACAGCGAGTACTCACTTTCAAAAGGATTTGTAGAGTGAGCCAGAGTAAGAGTCATCCTATCATGAGACCGATCCCTGAAAATGAAGTTCTACCCTTGCACTGGAATGATATTTTTAGATTCGAATCTGATTATATCACTCCCAAACTTACATCTTAGTGTTTTCCTTCTGCCTGGAGGATAAAATGCTCATTCTTTAGCACGGCCCATCTAGCCCTTGCCCACCTTTCCAGAGTTCTCTTTTGTGGTTTCTCCATAAATAAGCTTCACTCCTTGTAGTTTCCAGTTGCCCCAGGGCTTTTATGCTTCGGTGAATTCCTGATGCTTAAGCTAGAACCATCCCCTTCCTTTCTTACTATGGGTCTGCTGGGTTTGCTAAGGGTCACATGCCTTACAAAGCTTTCTCTGTGAGAAACCTCAGCTAGGTTAGTTGCCTGTTTCTGAGCTCCCCTCTGGTGCACAAAGCACCTTGATGTGCCTCCATTATTGCACTCTTCACACTGTGGAAGGCTGGTCTCCTAGACCTTCCCTCCCATCAGACCACAGGCTTCTTGAAGGCAAGAACTGCACCTCATGCCTCTCTGTAGCTCCTGGTCCAGTGCTGGGCACATAATGGTAGCTCAGAAAAAATCCAAATGAACAAATGAATTGCATAGTGAAATCTCTTTGGGATTTATTTATTACCATTTTAAAAATAATTTTTTTAATATTTATTTATTTTGGAGAGAGAGATAGTGAGAGCCAGGGAGGGGGAGAAAGAGAGAGAGAGAGAGAGAGAGAGAGAGAGAGAGAGAGAGAGAGAGAATCTGAAGCAGGCTTCAGGCTCTGAGCTGTCAGCACAGAGCCAATGCGGGGCTCAAAGTCACGAACTGTGAGATCATGACCTGAGCCGAAGTCGGACACTTAACCGACTGAGCCACCCAGGTGTCCCGATTTCTTACCATTTTTGACAAAAGTTCCCCAGCTGTCCTTTGGGGGTCCCTGGGCTGTAGAAATATATGGACACATATCCCAGAGCAGAGTCTCCAGGCTTGTTGGTGGGCCCTTAAGGGACTACTAGTGTTCTTCACTATTTCTAACTCCTGCCAGCGCTGAGGTGTCTCATAGTCCTTCCAAGCCTTCGTGTGTTTTGGAATTATGAGATCCTAACCAGTGGCAAGTCCTGTCTGGGTGAGAAGAAAGTTGTCAAGGAACAGCACAGAGAATAGCAATGTCAAAAGTCATCTTAAAAGTGGCCTGTGGGTCCATGAGAAGCCCAGGAAGACACAGTGCCTGTGCTGCTCCCCAGCCAGGCCTTGAGCACTGGGGGAAATACTACCTTAGAGTGATCCTGAGTCACCCATCATGGTTCACGCAACAGTCTAAAATACAACTTTGAGGATTGAGTATTGTTTCGTTTTCCCTAAAGCAAATGCAACTGTTCCGCAAAGATGCCCGTGGCCCTTACACATCTATGGAGGCTCGAGGAAATCACTTTCCTTCCACCACAGGGCTTGGGCACCCCTAGTCACTCACTGAGGCCACCTGGCTCCTGTCACAGCCTCAAGGCAGGAAAGGTATCTCAGGATGCTCTTTCACCACCAAGCAGCTGCTCCAGGAGGAGGTGTGGTGGTGGTGGTGGTGGTGGGGGGCGGGGGTTCCAGCCAGAGGAAGTGGGGCAAAACAAGGGGCAGTTGTAGCAGGATATGGAGCAAGGGGAGGGAAGGAGGCGGGAGGCCCACCACTCTCTGGGGCCTAGGGAGCTTCTCTCTCTTTATCCTTCTTTGCCCTCTGTCAAGGTTAGTTTCCAGCTTTCTCTTGCATAAAGTATTGGCTACAGAGGAGTATTGGACTTGAAGCTCTGTACACCTTGCCAAATTTCAGTCCATAACTGACTTTCTAATAGTGCTCTTGATCTTTTTTCCTCTCAAAACCCTTGATCAGTATTGATTACCAAATGCTTCGGTGTCTCTCCAGAAAGACTCCAACATGCTCCTTGATTGGCCTTCTTTGAGGGAAAATTGCAGTAAATATTTACCCTAGGATAGAATACTAAACACTGGTTAAATCCTTAAATAAAACAGAATCTAAGTGAAACTGAAAGAATTGCAACCTTTTAGCCCATGCCAGGCACTGTGCTAAGTTTTCACATTCATTCTTTCATTTATCTTGAGCTCAACTCTGTGAGGTAGACTCGAGTATTTATCCGCTGGTGGGGAAACTGAATTTAGTATGATTAAGCTGGTTGAAAAAGGCCACACAGATAGTGATTGAAAGAGCTGGAAATATCCTAGTTCTGTTTAAGCCAGTGCTATCAACCACTTCACTAAATGAGGTCAGAGGGTCAATATACATTTTTACATCTATCCTCCTCCCACACCCCCAATTTTTGTCAAGCATCTACTATCAGCCAAGGATTGGACTAGATTACCTAGGTTATTGTACTTAGTTAAATATAGCTGAGTTTGTATACAACTCAGGACTCTTCAGGATTAAGAGGTAACATTACCTGGTGGTTAAGTACTTGGACTTTGGCTCCAGACCTCTTGAGTTCAAATCCTGCCTGGGCTACTTGCCACTTCTGTCTATTCTAGCAAATCATTAATTTCTTTGTGCCTCAGTTTACCTCTCTGTGACAGGGCATTTACCTCAAGAGGCTTAGATGAGTTAAGATTTTAAGAATGAATTGGCTTTTGGGGCACAGGTGCAGGCCGAATTGGGCAGATTTGCCTGGCTCAGTTG
The DNA here is from genome assembly GCA_017311185.1 of Proteles cristata cristata. NCBI lineage: Eukaryota > Metazoa > Chordata > Mammalia > Carnivora > Hyaenidae > Proteles > Proteles cristata. Next base: position 816,027 of record JAESUZ010003820.1, read on the forward strand.
GTTAAGTGTCTGACTTCAGCTCAGGTTATGATCTCATGGTTCTTGAGTTCAAGCCCTGCATTGGGCTCTGTGCTGACACCTCGGAGCCTGGAGCCTGCTTCAGATTCTGTGTCTCCTTCTCTCTCTGCCCCTCCCCTGCTCAGGCTGTCTCTCCCTCAAAAATAAATGAACATTAAAAACATTTTTTTAAAAGAATAAATTGGCTTTTAAAATGTGGCTGAGAGGGGCACCTGGATGGCTCAGTAGGCTGAGCGCTGACTTCAGCTCAGGTCATGATCTCAGGGTTCGTGGGTTCAAGCCCCATGTCGGGCTCTGTGCTGACAGCTAGCTCAGAGTCTGGGGCCTGCTTCAGATTCTGTATCTCCCTCTCTCTCTGACCCTCCCCTGCTCACGCTGTCTCTCTCTCTCTCTATCACAAATAAATAAAAAACATTAAAAAATTTTTTAAATGTGGCTGAGAAAAAAGCCAGTGTAAACAAAGCAAGCTTGCTGGACAAAACCTCTAGCAAGAAAATCTTTAAAAGAAAAATGAAAACATAAAAAACCTATCAAATCACAAAAGGCATAACAAATTTACAATGAGGATTTTGCCCCTGTGTGTCTAAAGAGCTGTGACGTGGGAGTGTAATGAACTAAATTGTCTAATTGTATTCAAAATTATTCATTTATTTATTAAAAAAATAAATTATTATTTATTTGAAGGGCAAATAAATAGATTGCTTACATAGTAACGGCTGGCTATACTGGAGCCTAGTTTTGAGAGGACACTGTTGTCTGCTGCTGACTTATTTGCTTCTGAGACATTTTAGGATTGCCTAAAATAGGGCTGATCGTTGGGGCTAATGAGTGGATTATTTATTGTGATTATTTATGCACTGCCAGGAGAATGCGGGCGTTTTGTGTGCAGACACAGACTGTCAAGGAATACAGCTGACCCTTGAGAAATGAAATACCGGGAGGCCCTTTTATACCGACGTGCACCATTGACTCAGATTTTTATGAGACAATCTGGCAATTCCTTGTGCTCTTTGGGCCAGTCATGAAAATCAGGCAAGACCATCTTTGAACTTCTGTGACTATGTATTCATACCTCTTCATAATCTATTTAATTTCATGACTGTCTTCTCTCTTCAGATTTTGCTTTTAATCCTCTCCGCAAGAGCCACCTCCTATCAGAATGTCCATTTTCATGAGATGTGGGAGGAAAGCGTCTTAGAGAGGAGTGTCTGCTTTGAAGGAGGAGGCAGAGGGCTAGAAAAATCAAAATGCCAATTATGTGTAAGGTCTGCAGGCCCTAGCAAAGCTATACAGAAGAGAGAGTTTACTGCAACAGGGTGCCCCCTGCTGGGGACTCACTGAACCGCACTGCCGACCCTTAGCTCAGCTCACCCTGGTAACCTAATGCAGCTGCCAGAGAGGGGCCTCCTTCCCCCAACACACTACTCAGACTTGCTGCAGATGTTTCTTTATGACCCGTCAGAATGTTTGCTAAATATCATCTGTTAATTTCCCAAACATCCTGGCTCTGGGTCTTTTATGTGAAACCCGACTCAAGATGTTAAAATAGATGATAGCAAAATAAAATAGAAAATAAAAGCAAAACAAAATATAAAATAAACTACAAATCACGAAGGCGAATTCGTCCTGAAATATCAACAAAATGTGCTGCTAAGGAGGAGTTCAGTTGCAGAGGATATGTCTTCGTTTCTCTGTAGTTTCACGACGGGCAGACAGGTGAGGTGTTTGGTGACCGCTGATAGTCTTCAGATTTTGACCATGAGATTTTAAAAACATCACCATGTGTAGGGAGAGCTACTGGTCAACCTGTGTGGTGGGCCCAGTCGCTCCCCTGCCCACCCTTAGCAAGCACCTCTCAGCAGGACCCTGACACAGTAGTGTGGGAGGCAAGGTTGCTGATGTCAGCACCCCTTCGTGGGTGAGGTCTGGCAATCTCTCCTCTGAGGCTCGTACCAGGCTCCATTTGATAAGGAATTCACACTCTTTCTTCCTGAGAACTGTTTGCACTATAAGATGGGATTCCTGGGTGGGAAGGTGCTTAGTTCAAAAGGAAGAGTTCTTAGTGGTGACATAGTCGTTTAGGGGAATGGAGATGGTATAGCCCACCCATCAAATCCCATCCCAGGGTTCTTCTACCCCTCTTTTTTTTTTTTTTAAATGTTTTTTTATGTATTTCTAGGAGAGAGAGAGAGAGCAGTCACAGACTGAAACAGGCTCCAGGCTCTGAGCTGGCAGTCAGCACAGAGCCCGACGGGGGGCTCGAACTCACGAACCACGAGATCATGACCTAAGCGAAAGTCGGATGCTTAACCGACTAAGCCACCCAGGCACCCTTCTACCCCCTCTTCTGAGAGAGGATCAGAAGTTGCTATGACAATAAACCTCCAGCACTTGCCTCAAGACACTGTAGACTGGTTCCCTGGTGAGAAGAGCTGATGTCAGGAGGCGGGAGGAAGTGGGGAGGAAGTGGGGAGGAAGTCCCTTCCCCTCCAGACCCAGCTCAGGTCCTCACCACACCCTCGGGTCCCCTGTACGGGGGGAAGTGGGGCCAGCTGCAGCTCTGCTCCAGGAAGCTGGGAGCAGGCAGCTGGGCTGGGAACCCTTTGTGCTAAGGGAGGTCTGCAGAGACAAGCAGCCGCTGATTATAGGACATTTCATCAGAGCAGCTGCAACCGATCAGCTTCTGACTTAGTGCCTCTCAGAAGGTCCACCCTCTAGAAACTTCCCAAGCTGTGTGCATTGGACTTTATCCGAAAGGCTCTTTTGCTCTCAGAGTTCTTTTAAAGAGCAAAGCAGCCTTTAAAAAGCCTATTTTCCAAGTAGCTATTTGTCAGGATAGGTAACTGGTTCTCTAAGTGTGTTCCCCTCACCAGCAGTGTCACCTCACCTGGGAGACCGATGGAACAGTGTGAATTCCAGTGCCTCATGCGGGACCCGCTGAATAAGAGATAAGAAATTTAGGGGTGCAACCCAGGAATCTGTGTTTTCACAAGCTCCCCGGCCCCTTCCAACACACACTGAGGTTTGAGAACCATGGAAACAGGTGAGGTATTCCTAATTGAGTTCATATGGGACTATATAATGGGAAAGATGAGAAGCGGGGAAATGGTGATCCAAACCCTCCAACTAAGATGAGACCAAAGTTAAGTTCTCGAAGCATGAAGCCTCTTGGTTTCCTCTCCTTCTGGAATCTAATGCACATCTTTAGTGTCCTGTTGAATCCAGACACGTAGAAATATTGCCCCCAACTTTGACCCCTTTGTTATGGAAGACTACAATATGTTTAATGATGATCGACTTTATAGCGGAGTTTCTGATAGCCCATTGCAGGGAAACATGGGCCTTCTGAATTGCTAGAGAGCTTACTAAGACCCTCTGTAAGGTATTCCAAACCAGCTAGAGAGAGCAAAACTTTGGAGTGGTACCCGTGATAGCTTTTAGAAGATCATTATGGAATGTAATCACAATAAACTGTTATTAGAAGGCTAATAATTTGTTTGCAGGGCATTGTGGCGTGTGTGCCTCTCTCTGGTTGAAGGTTATTTGGCACCTTACCTCTCTCTTTACCCTTTCTGAAACATGCTTGGCACAGCCCCCTCTTAAGGATCAGGATTGAGTAATCACTGCCCTTGACGGAAACATTGTAACAGACCAATTTCTCACTGAATTCTTGTCACAACTCCACAAAGTAGGTGCTTTTAATTTCCCCATTTAATCATAAAAGAAGGTTATTTTGAGGCTTCACTCACCCAAACTCCTCAAGCTAGTAAGTGGTCACCGTAAGATTAGAACCCCGGATGGTCTGACTCCAGAGACCATGGGATTAAACAAACCTCCCCCTTCCTGAAGCCCTAAGCCAAAGGCTGCCTCCCTCCCGTCTCTGTAGAGGCCACCTTTCCTCTTTGTGCCGCTGCTAATACTACTACTGCTAATTTGCAGAATATTTACATGGGTTGTCTCATCTTATCATCTCAGCAGCCCTGTAAAGTAGGTAGTGGTGTCAAGATCCCTGAGTTACAGACAAGTAAACCAAGGCTCCAAACATCCGAGCAGCCGATCTGAAATCATGCAGTTAATATGTGGCTGAGTCAAGGATCAGATCGGGAAGCGCAGTCATATTTAATACACTCCATTCTACCACTTTGCATATCATGGCTTGTTCCCAAATTGTTAGGTTAATATCTGTGGTTGTCAGATATCAATGGCAGATCTTCTGAGTGGTCAGATTTTTCTTTCAAATATTCGAAGGAAACCAGGATTTAGAACCTTTTAAAAACTTTTTTAACGTTATTTTATTTTTGCAGTACAAAACTAATACATACCTGTAATAAGAGTCAAACAATTCAGAAGCCTGTCAACGTTTTTATAGTCCACAGAGCATCCACCCTGTTGTCTGACATAAAGTTGACATTTAATAAATAAAGTAGATGTAAATAGATATTGATTAATTTCACATACAGGCACTAAGTCCACAAGTGTTCAGTGAGCACCTAGAACGGTGCTGGGGGGTTTTGGAGATGCACCTGTTCATAGACAACAGGTAATCATGTGAAATGAATGGGATAAAGGGGGAAGGGTGGGCACTGGAGGAGGCTGGAGCAAGGGAGGGACCAGATTTTGAGCTTTCAGTGAAGATATCCCAAGGAATGGTGTATTGTAACCAGACCTAAGTTCCCTGTCTGAACTCTGCTTGCTCACTTCATGATCTTATTTGATCTATGATGGGCACCTGGGTGGCTCTGTCAGCTAAACATGATCTTATTTGATCTACAAATGAAAACGTTCCCTCGCTCACTCATGCATTCTTTCAACAAATATTTATTAAATGCTCACTGTGCACCAGGTTCTGTAATTGGCTTTGGATGGTTTTTTAAAAATGTACAACTTCAGGGGCCACCTGGGTGGCTCAGTTAATTAAGTGTCCAAGTCTTGATGTCAGCTCAGGTCATGATCTCATGGTTTGTGGGATGAAGCCCTATGTCGGGCTTTGTGCGGACAGTGAATAAATAGCCTGCTTGGGATTCTCTCTCCCTCCCCCTCTCTGCTCCTTTCCCCGCTCCCTCCCCCACAAAATGAAAAATAAACTCAAGCAAATTTAAAGATATATATAGCTTTATTGAAGCTACTTTATTGAAGAACTCACATACCATATAATTCACTTGCTTAAATTATTCAATTCAATAGCTTCTCATATATTCACAGAATTGCTAAACCATCACCACAGTCAACTTTAAAGCATGTGCCTCACCCCAACCAGAGACGCTGGAGCCATTAGCAGTCATTCCTCATTTCTCCCCAAGACCCTCTGCACTAGACAACCACTGATCTACCTTCTTTCTCTTTGGATTGCCCATTTTGGGCATTTTATTTGGGTGGAATTCATAATATGTGATCTTCTGTGACTAGCTTCTTTTGCTTGTATGTTTTCAAGGGTCATCAATGTCATGGTATGCATCAGTCCTTCATTTCTTTTTCCTACTGAATAATATTCTGTGGTGCCTTTTTTTGGGTAAACTTTTTATTTACCCATTCATCAGTTAATGAACGTTTGGATCGTTTCTACTTTTTAGCTATTAGGCATCATGCTGCTGTAAACATTCATGAGCAAATTTTTGTGTGGAAACACGTTTTCATTCCTATTTCTCAGAATTGCTGGGTCATTGTTATGCCTAACCTTTTGAGGAACTGCCAGATTGTTTTCCCAAGTGGCCGCACCATTTTACATTCCCACCAGTGATGTGTGAGGGTTCCACCTTTTCCACATCTGAACAAATGCGTATTATTATTTGTCTTTTTTGCTTGGAGCCATCCTAGTGGGCATGAAGTGGTATCTCGTTGTGGTTTTGATTTGATGGCTAACCTGGAGAGTTTTGAGCACTGTGGTGACACAATCTGGTTTAGGATTTGAAAGGATCTGTTGGCTAAGAATAGCCGTGGTGGGGAAAGGGAGGGAGTAAGGAGGGGGCACCAGTTAGGAAGTTCCTGCTGTAATCCTGGTGGGAGATGGTGGTGGACCAGTGTGGTGGTAGAAGTGGAGAGAAGTGATGCAGAGTCCTGGAATCCATAGAGCTCCTGTGTAAGGAGTATGGAATTTCCAGGTTCTTTACAAGACAAATATATCATCATTGTCCTCTGAGAAACGAAAGAATGCATGAGCCTGAGTTTTTGTACTAAGGAAATGCAGTAGGGAACTGTATTGTTAGTCATGAGCATGGCCACGGGGAACTATGAGAGAGCTAGATAGAGACCAGCTCCCTTGATATGAGTATGGGTAACTTTGAAGACGTCATTTAGGATCTCTATGCCTCAATTCTTATCTGAAAAAAGGAAACAATTTCTAACTCTTCTGGGTTGTTGTCAAGAGGTACCTGGGAAAAAGCCAGGGCATTATGGTGATTTTCGTGGACCTTGAAAAGAAAGGAGAGTTTAAGAAGGAGTCAGTGGCAAAGAAAGAGAAATGCTCTATGTTTGGTTTAGAATCAACTTTGATATTCAATTGTCATTTATATTTTCTTACTTTTGAAGGTTTTTTTTCCCCCCTTCAACCTTCTAGAAAATGCAAATTCTTTTGAAAATATTTTGTGGGAAAATGTAACATTACTTTTTTGCAATCATATATGTGACATATGATAGTCATATGATTTGGTCTAAATAAATTGGCTGGGGGTGTGTATCAATGGATTAGGGGCTGTAACAATCAATGGCTTTTGGTCTAACCTTGTACAATGTCACTTAGACATTCTCATGTGTCTGTAAGATCTAGTTGATCAATCAAATTAAGGCTGATGCCTGAAAGGCAAGGCCCATTCCCGTTCCATGTTGATAGAAGTCTCCCTTACTGAGTGCCCCCTGTAGCTGGAAAAAGCCAAACACACAAATGGCTCCTGGGCAGGGCCCAGGGACAAGATCTCACTCACCACATTCACATTTAAATGGAATTTATCTTTGAATACAATATCCATTAAGTTCATAACAACAACAATTTAAAAATGTCTAATAATAGATCTAGAATAATAGATTATTCACTTTTCAGCTCAAAGTTTTGTTGCTTTACCTTTGCTGTCTGCTTACAATTTTTAAAATAAAATGCATAATTTTGTTTCCATACTAGTCACACATTTGATTTATTAAGTAACATAAGAATGTGAAAATGGGTATCATTTTACAGTTACAAAACTGGACAATAATAGTACCTATAAATCCTTGTATATATCCACCCAGCTCACAGAGGAGTGAAAAGTATAAACCTTCTGCTTTCTTTTTTTCTTTTTTTTTTTTTTTTAAAGTTTATTTATTTTGAGAGAGAGAGTGAGTGAGGTGGGGAGGGGCAGAGAGAGAGGGAGAGAATCCCAAGCAGGCTCTGCACTGACAGTGCAGATCAGGGCTTGAACTCACTAATTGTGAGATCATGACCTGAGCCAAAATCAAGATTCAGACACTTAACCCGTGGAGCCACCCAGGTGCCACTAGACCTTCTGCTTTCTTTATATGAGTACAGAGTTTTGCAATGAGAGCACAAGAATTATTCTTATTTGGTGAGAAAATCTGACTAGCCCTACTTGCTCTAGATTTTTCCTATTTCTTGGCTATTTTGAGTTGGGGATGTAATGAGGAAGGGGAGTGATTTGCACTTTTCTTTAGGAACTCCTCCTTGTGGCATCAACCACAAGGTCTTACTGGTCATCTAACTGGTTCAGAGATGGCATGAATGGTGTCTATTCACCAGACTCACTTCCCTTTCTTTTGGATCACACAGTCTACCTTTCCATTTCTTTTAGTTAGTTATATATGGTCATGTGGCTGAGTTTTGGCCAATTGCATGTGAATGGATCTATGGGTATTCCAAAAATGCATACATGGTTTAACATTATGAAAGCAATTATGTTATCCATCATATTAATATAAGAGGGAAAAACATGTGGTCTTTTGAGAGATGCCCCAAAAGGATTTGATACAATTCTATATTTATTATCTGATTTTTTAAAAAAAAAGTAACTTAAAATAGAAGAAAATTCCTTTAATGTGTTCAAGGGGTCTTATTACTTGGTAACTGTTACTCTGTTCATTACACATCTTTTGATAGCCAATGATCATGGTGAGAATTCACCTTCCAGCAGCTTATTATTTAATTACCTAAGAGCAGTTCTGACCATTGCCATTTACTAAAGTGAAGATTCCAGAGAGGAAAGTAGTTCACTTATTTGAAGTTTGTTCTCTATTGCAAAAATCTCTGTACATTACCCGGGAGAAGAACCTTGATCCTAAATCATTCCTTTGTTTGACATTAGACATAGGGACCAAACCCTAAGTGTCACTCAAGAGTCTTCATCTTCCTTTCTTCCTTCCTTCCTAAAAAATTTTTTAATGTTTATTTTTGAGAGAGAGACAAAGCATGAGTCCTTATCTTTCGTCATGACTCTTAAGCAGAGGTGGCTTCCTTTGGGGTGGGTGGGGCAAAGCCTGACGACCTTCAAGATGCCCCTCCCGTGGTTCAAGGCTTCCCCACAGGAAGGAGCTTCGTGTGTCCAGCATCTGTGAAGTGCCTTTCCTCCTTCGCAATATCACTCAAGCCAATTCATGAAAATGCACTTTTCTGGGACTCATTTAACTTCCTCAATAAACTTCCTGCCAGGTTAAAAAAAAAAAAAAAAAAGTCCAGGTTTCATGCCTGGTAATGAAATTATGCTTAATTTTAAACTTCTAAAAATGTTTCTGTCGTCTTCGAATTGGCTAGAATTTCAATTTATTCAGGAATTGAACACTCGAAAAGGAGCTTGCTGTGTTTGGCAAATGGTAAGAAAGGAAACATGAAACTATTAGCACTTTAAAGTACCACTGAGGAATACTTTTATTCCCTAAATGCAAAGCTTTGCACGAGAAATGTGTCTAATAATTAGCGGGTAGACCAGATTACTCAGGAGTCTCTTCTGGTCTCATAAGTAAATAGGACTTCTTTGTTGTAATTATTTATTTTCCCGAGAGCCCAGAATGGCGGTAATCTTAACTACAAGTTTATCTGTTTCCTCTTTCTATAATGATTTACTGTGTGTACCTAAGAGACTAGGAAACCTCTTCGGGTTTCCCAGTCTAGGCTTCCAGGAGATATTTCTCTTTTAAAGGACCCAGGTGTTAAGCCAAATCCCCTGTTTATAGAATGTTAAGGTTATGACACAGTCAATAAAAGCCTGGAAGTGCTGTTACTGCTGACATTGCACCCCTAACGCACGCCATTGTGCCTTTTATTTCTCTTTCACAATAGTGTGGAGTTAAGAAGGGAGTGTAAAACTTAACTTTGAATTTCCTGGCTTTTGTTGGTTTGTTGAGCAATTCTGATGCTATTGAAATTTTTCCCCTTGCGGGTGGTTGTTTTTCTGGTGTGCAGTTGTGCATTGTTTTTTTCTAAGAATTGCAATGGTTTAGACACATCATATTTGTATGAATGTAAACCGTAGATTGACCTTTGGCATGATAAGTGGAAGCAGAGGAATATGTGTAAAATGTGTGAATTCATTTGAACCTGACCATGATTTCCATTGGGGTAGGTGATTTCATGTTTGGAGTTTATTGGGCATTTCTCCCACCCTCCCCACCCCCCTCCTACCTTGGGTTGGACCAGCTCAATATGGAATTGCTGTCCTTCCTTGAAGGCAACCATGCAGGTGCAATGTGAAACCTTCTGCCCATTGTCATGGTGCTTCCAGACTTAGGCCACATTTGTCCCTTATGGAACAGCAGACACCCCGCCAGCTCACTCTTTCTAGTGGATTTCTTGCAGGAAAGCAGTCCTGAGCCTGTTCACATGGCAAGATAAAGGGATGTCATTGCCTTTTTCTTTTATTCCTTTTATGTATTAAGAAGAATTTATATTTAGTTTTCTATTGCAAAAGCTACACATGTTCAGAATAGGAAAGTTGTTAAGTAAAAAGAGGCAAAAAGAAGATAAATCAACCACTGCTAACAATTTAGTGTTGTCTTTGTAGGATTTTTCTTATGCAAAACTTATGCAGAGTGTTTTGCAACCTACTTTCTTTTATTTAAAAAAATTTTTTAATGTTTATTTAGTTCTGAGAGATAGAGAGAGAGAGAGAGAGAGAGAGAATCCAAAGCAGGCTCCAGGCTCTGAGCTATCAGCACAGAGCTTGATACGAGGACTGAATCCATGAATCATGAGATTATGACCTGAGCCAAAGTCGGATGCTAACCGACTGAGCCACCCAGGCGCCCCATAAACTACTTTCTTTTAAACTGTAGGGGCGCCTGGGTGGCTCAGTCGGTTAAGCATCTGACTTTGGCTCAGGTCAAGACCTCACATTCCGTGAGTTCGATCCCCATGTCAGGCTCTGTGCTGATAGCTCAGAACCTGGAGCCTGCTTCGGATTCTGTGTCTCCCTCTCTCTACACTTCCCCTGCTTGTGGCTCTGTCTCTCTCATAAATAATAAATAAACATAAAAAAAAAATAAACCGTAAACTCAGACATCTTTGCACAGCAATGATGTTATTTAATTTTTTTATGTTTAATTATAAAAGTAATACATACTTGTAGTTTAGAAAAGGAAGAAGACATTACATGAAGTAATTTATGCTAAAGGTTTTAAACTTTGTGTGTGCATATATATGCACATAATATATATATACCCACACCTATTTATTTTTTCCATTTATATAATATTTCTTGATTAGGTGAATTATAATTTGAGTGAGTCCTTGTCTCTTGTCTTTCCCTTCGGCTATAAGTTCTGTGCAACCATGTGCGTTTATCAGCCCTGTCTCCCTGGCACCAGTTTAGTGACGGCTGCATAACAGGCTCTCAGTAAATAGCTGATAAATGAGCAAATAAACTTTTACATTGTTTTCCATTTTTCTCCATTACAAACGTTCCTCCACAAATAACTTTGGCTACATGTATTTTGTACATTTTGTGTAGTCCTAGAAATAGAATTTTGAGCCATTGACATCTTTTTTTGAAAGCCAACCTGCCTGAATTTGTATCTTGGTTGCAACCCTTACAAACTGGGCTATGCCTGTGCTGAGGCTGACACATGAGAGCCACTTAAGGACTTTTCTTCTCAACTCCAAGTTCAGTGACCTTATGTCTATAGCTGTTATTGGCCATGGTAGAAGTGTTTACACCATAGAAATTGGGAAACACTACAGAACAGGACTTTTACTTTGCTCTATTCTTTTGTCCTGCTTTTCTGCCTTCCTGCCTTCCTTCCTTCCCTCCTTTCCTGCCTTCTTCCTTTCTTCTTTCTTGCTTTCTGGTTTACAGTCACACCGTTGCCATGACCATAGGAAAATTACGTAACCTCTCCAGAGCTTAGCTTTCTCATGTGGAAAATGGGGCTATGAAAGTACTACCTCACAGTCAGGGAGACAGCCCTCACAGCCATAGGAGGCACCATTCAACAGGGGAGTCTAGGTGAGCTCTGCCTTCTGGAATTGCGAGTGCATAGCACTGCTCACAGGGCAGTTATGAAGATTAAATGTTTAATGCATGCAACTATACAAGCATGTAGCCTGAGAAAATACCAAGAACTCATTAAATGCAAGCAATTATTGTATCATGTGATTATAGACATATGTATTATTTTAGGTGTTTCCAAATGTTCTTTGAAAGTGTTGCACCAATTTATGCTCTCACGACCAGTTTCCTCACTCCTTTGCCATGAGTGAATATTATTGGTCTTTTTTCCCAGTGTAATTGCTGAAAAATATCTAATTAGGCTTTCATTTGCATTTCATTGATTGTTGGTGAAGTCAGGCATCTTTTTGTTTGTTTGTTAATAGGCCTTTGGGTTTCTTGAATTATCTATTTGTGCTCCTTGCCTATTTTTCTATTAGCTTCCACTGCTTTTCTTTTTTTTTTCTTCAATCAATCAAATAAAATGAAATCATAAGAGCTCCTTGCATACTTTTTTTTCAGTATATATGTGTTGCAAGCATTTGACTTCATTTATGCTATTTTGTTTGTGTTTGCTTCTTTGCAAATTTGTATGCTGTAAAAAAATTAATTTTTTTGGGTTTTATATCTTGCTTACTAGGATACCCTAAAATTATAAATATAATCTCAAAAAAAGTCAATAATTATGGCAGAGTCATGTTTGGACAGACATCTAGGTTCTTTTCTTTAAAAAAAAAGGTTTATTTATTTATTTTGAGAGAGAGAGAGGCAGTGAGCTGGGGGTGGGGGTGGGGTGGGTCGGTGGATGAGGCAGAGAAAGTGGGAGAGTGAGAATCCAAAGCAGTGCTCTGCTGGTAATGCAGAGCCTCATGTGGGGATCAAACTTATGAACTGTGAGATCATGACCTGAGCTGAAATCAAGAGTCGGACACTTAACCGATTGAGCCACCCAGGTGCTTCTAGGTTATTGTCATAAAATATCTCCTTTATCCATTTATTTATTGCCCTGTTAAAATTATTGTAATTATAAACACATAAGTATATATAACAATTATAAATGTATATATTTATAAGTAGCTATTCTGCGATTATAAACACATCTGATTTAACATTCTTATAACTCCATCTTTGCACACATCTCAAATTATTCATCAAGGAGTGCCAAATTGTCCTCCAGAAAGGTTACACTAGTGTTCGTCCTCACTGTCAGCATGTGAAAATGTTATTGTGTATTGGAAAAATAAGAAATCTTTAAGCCAAATGTTCACGTTGAGATTTTGGGGCACACTTCGTGGTGTTTTTCTCTTGTAGGTAATACGATGTCTCACTATCCTTCCAATTCTGATTTTGTTGTATCTTCTCCACATAAATTATCCAAGCACAAAGACTGAAATGCACTGCTAAGCTCTTTATCAGATTTGGGGAAGCGAGAGCTGGAAAGGCTGAATGTTCATCGTGGAATCCCGGGAAGAGACGTCGCACACATGCAAAGAGAGGCTAAGCAAGTAAAGGTGCAGGCGATGTGCCTGGGAGGGAGCAAAGCCCACGCAGCCTGGCACATGAATGCGAAACAAGAAGAATATGAGTCCTGAGGTTCGTGGGAGGCTATGTTTCCAGGATGGATTGTCGGAAGCGCAAATGTGGTCTGAAGATGTCCGATCTCTTTCGGGGGTGAGCTGGCACACTGCAAACGTACCAAAGGATGTAGGCATGATTTCACACAACAGTTCCTTCGGTGATTTACGTGGGTGCAGGCAATGGGATCACATGACGCTGGTGAGCCAATAGACAACAGACCTGCTTTGCCACTGACAGTCAATGACACTGAGCAATGTCAACCCCCAATATGACTGAGAACTGGGAAGGCATAATAATGTTTACATTGATGTTTTCAGCCACAATTGCTACATGCTTTTTCTCTGCTATTGCAAAGATGCAGTATGTTGATCATACAATAAATCCCCCAACCTTCATTCTTTAAGGATTTCTAACCCCAATTTGATAATTTCATAGCAGTGTTGTGGTTTGCTATTACTCCAAAATGGAATCAATATCTATCTTATATATATGGCTTCTCAGGGATCATTGTTTCTATTTCTCGAAGACCAGTGCCATTTAATCAAAAGATGAAATTTTTAAAAAGGCAAGATTATATTGTCCTGAATGCTAAGTAATATTCTGTATGCATTAGGCATTGATGAATATTTCAAGGAGCATCTAGTGGGCAATCCTTGTCTTTGAAATAAAAATTCAGCAGTTGCACACACTCCACCTCTTATAACCAGGCCAGAAAAAAAAGATGACAATTTGGTAAGATTGAATTCAGCTCTTTTGATGTACACTACCATGTTCTTCAGGGAGAAAGAGAAAATAAAAGGTAAAATAAAAAGGAAACAGGAATTGTGTTCTAATTTTGTTTTTTATTCTTATAAAGTTGCAAGTGTTTCCTGGGCCTCAGTGTAGTTTTTGAATGAAGCTGGTAGAAACAGCCATACCCACCAACAATGACGACTGTAGAATTTTAAAGGGTGATTGGTTTTGGTGCCAAGAAAGTAATAAAGACAACTGGCTATCCGTGATGTGCATTGAGGACTGGTTTACTAAAATCCCTCTCTGGGGAGGGATAGAGTATATTTGCTTTTTCCTAGTCCTCATTTGGACAGCAAGTCTCGGGGAGATGACATGGCATAACAGAAATGCCATTAAAGCTGAAAGCAGGGCACTGGGCTTTACTTCTGACTGGGCGCTAACTACCTTTCTAACTTAAGAACACTGCTTCACTTTTTGGATCCCATGACTTCATCCCTCATCTCAGGGAGGTTTCAAATTCTGAGAAAATTCCAGAAATCTTTCCACTGATACCCTTGGGGAAGGCTGTCTTCTCTTTAAAGCTGGAGGAAATTTGAGAGAGCCACTGGGTATAGAAGAGTCGGGGTTATTTCTAGCATGGAGTAAGGAAGAAACAGGAAAAGGTGCTGGTGTTGTAGGACCTCTAGCCGCGAGAAGGGCATGGACCATGTAGCTCTCTGAGGAAGTAAGAAAAGGCTCAGCATTGTCTGCACAGTACTAGACTGCTGGATCCACGTGAGTGGGACTGTGTCTACTGCATTCAGGTCCGTGTCCCCAGAACCTCACATCGTGCCTGGCATGAGGTAGGTATCAGACACAGATTTACTGTAAAGCAAATAAACCTTAAGCCTCAGGGTCCCTTCCATTTGCATTTTTTTTTAATTAAAAAAATTTTTTTTTAACTTTTTAAAATTTATTTTTGAGAGAGAGAGAGAAAGACAGAGTCAGCAGGGGAGGGTCAGAGAGAGGGGGAGACACAGAATCCAAAGACAATTCCAGGCTCTGAGCTGTCAGCACAGAGCCTGACATGGGGCTTGAACCCATGAACCATGGGATCATGACCTGAGCTGAAGCTGGACTCTCAACTGATTGAGCCACCCCAGGTGCCCCCATTGGCATTCTAAGAAACATTTGCTTTTATGCCTAACTTTGTATTTGCAGTTTTATATTCTTTTTTTGTAACAGGGTCTCCCAACTGTTACAAACTTCAAGCCCCCTATAACCTATATCTGCCTCCTGTAGGCATGCAATAAATACTTATTGACCTGATGAGAAAAAAATTTTAAAAATAAGAAAAGGAAGGAAGGAAGAAAGAAAATGCAAACCAAAAAAGGAAAAGAAAAAAGAACAGTGGCAGCTGGGAGGATCAGATCCAACCTGGATCAGTCAGAAGCAGCCTTCTTAAATGATTTCCAAACAGCAATAGACAAAGATTTACCTCAATTAATTCAGACTGTTAAAAGCTTAGTTCTTATTTGGCAACCAAAGGCCTGAGGCAAATGTGTTTAGGCCTCTGTGAGGATATTCTGAGAGATTACAGTAAGGGTTGCAAGCATTTCTGGAGGCAAGAGAGGTGAGTAGGGGGGAGCATTATGTTTGGCCCCATGCTAGGTAGGTACTTTCATGTAACTTGTCCCACTTAATTCATTGTCTCCACTTCAAAGACGAAGAAACTGAAGGTCAGGAAGGTGGATCATTTTCCTTCAAGTCATGAAACTATTACCTGGTAAAGCTGGGATTTAAACTTTGACCTGTTGAGCCCCAAATCCTGTGTGTCCTCTGTGATGCCACGCTGTTCTACAGTGAGAAAATAGAGAGTCTCTTTGTAGGTTGTAAAAATCTAAAAGAAAAAACATCACAAAGGAGAAGAGTAGGAAACTAAAGTGAATAGGGATTAGTGGACACTAGGGATTAGTCAATGACATTGTGACCAGTGGCATCTGTTATTCTGTTGCTTATTAAAACAAGACCCATGTAATTCAGTCTGGACTGGGAAGGATCCATGCACTTGCGCCACCGGAACTGTAAGAAGCAGTGCATTTGGAGGAGTGATTTGAAACAGAGGTTGTAGATGGTTCAAAGATCCAATCTGAGGAAGTTGTAATCAGAGGGATCAGAAAAAGATGTGGAGACTGAAGTGATAAAAAACAACTTCTTGGTGGAATTTTAATTTCTTTGTAGTTCTGCAAAGCTCTTGGTTATTCATTCCTTGTAGTAGGAAGTCTTCAAAGAAGTCATCTTTTTGGAGGCTGCAATGTGTGTAGGGCTGTTCTGGGAATTGTCGTGCATTCAGGAAACACATGCTGTCATCTCTTCCCATGTCCCTCGCAGGGTGGTTAGGGGCCTTGATACATACAGGCCCACAACACAAGCCGACAGTCACTGCTGTTGCAGGGTACATTATGAAGGGGTAGGAAATACATGGTTAATTTTATGGCCTCTGTGCCTCATAGTTTAGAACGTGGTTTCATGTGCCTCTTCACAGCAATCCTGTGAAAATAGGCAAAAAGGGTATGATTGCTCTCCCAGTATGCAGAAGAAGAAGGAAAGGAAGTTGTAGAAAGGTGAAGTGCATTGCCTAAGGCCATCCAACTGCTGAGTGGGAGTCCCACTAATTTCCTCAGATTCCCAGGCCTGTGTACATTTTACCAGACAATCATTCTTTACAGAGTCCCATTTTACTGGGCAGCATCTTCATTACCCAAAGCATTTTTTACAATGTGGCATGCTTCCTAGTCACTGAATTGACAACTAATGCACTATTTCGACTCACTAAAAACCGTGAGCGTAGAAGTCTTTGCCTTTGGAACTGGCATAAAGACATGGCTGGACACATCCCAACAGTTGACCAGTGGTTGGTATGTTAGTAAAATGGCTCTGGGGGCAGGGGTGAGGGGTGGTAGATGTGTGGCTGGGAACAAATGTAGCATTTGCCCATTTCCATCACGTAAATACTCCCTCCATAGCCAATTTTAAGCTACCAATAGTTAAAGATCTACTTCAGGAAATTCCTGAATACTTAACAAAAGGCTCTTAGCCGGTGGGAAGCTAGCCTGCTGCTGACGGTGGTCTCTTCTGTCTTTTCTACTCTTATTTTTGGAGCTAAGAGGCATCTTAAGAGAAAATTCTGGACCTGACTTGAAAAATCTTGAGTCCAGTACTGTGGTTATGCTTTCCCTTCTTTATTTGTGCCTGTCCATTAGGATACAAATTTCATATTCTGTATCTCATTGATTTTTTAAAAGTGGTTTGACTTTATCTGTCTGACATACACAAGCTGACTACATTATTAATAATTACTTCTCCTTTTTAATTCTTAAAGAACAATGTACTCCTCGTGGATCTGAAAATCAGACTTCTAGGGCCGATAAGAATGATGTGCTTTCATTTAAATGTTCTTCCTTTCCTCGTCACCGGCAACATTTCTACATAGAGCTAATCCGTTTGAGATCTCCACCTTTGCTGAATTTAATGTAGCTCAGTGTTAATGAATGGCTAATTCTGGATTTCTGACTTTCTGGTGTTCCTTGCCTTACTGGCACTCCTTTACCATGATTAAGTCAAAAAGATCTGCTTTATTCACGTTGCTCTGAAAATCTGAAGTGCAAGGTATCCATTTGGTTTTATTTCTCCCTGGTGGGCACAGCTCTCATTGGATACTAATGAGAATTACAAATGTGGCTTAAGGAGAAACTAGGGCCTTTGGAGTTGAGGGGCTGGTTATTTAAAGATGTATTGCCATGGCACTTAAGGAAAATGATTTATCTGTTTTGTTTTGTCCTCCTATAAATCAAGAATACAGCACAGCATTAAACATTCCTCAATATTTATGCTAATATAAATTTGGGTTTACATACTTGACACTAATTCAGGAGGAGCGGTGGTATTAGAATAATGGCTACCTGCGACAGGGCACGGGTGTTCCTGAACAGCCGCTTTAACTCTTTGTTAGGCTGTGGACGGTCCCTTGTGGAACAGACACCCAGCAGGCACAATTTCTCTGGTAGGTGCATTCTGACCGTGCTTTCTGTTTTTCGTTTGGTTCAGTTTGGAACATTCAGTTAGTGACTGTATTTATACATGTTTTACTAAGGAGTCAGCTGGAACAGAGTGAAGAAACGAGATTAGCTCTGTGGGAACTCAGAACCCAGGAGGTTTGATTGTGTCTGTAAATCTTGGAATAGTATGTGGATCCAGTGAGCAAACACATACAATGCAAACGTTTTTTTTTTTAATCAAATTTTTCAATTATTTTTGAGAGGCAGAGAATGAGTGGGGGAGGAGCAAAGAGACAAGGGGACACAGAATCCAAAGCAAGCCCTCTGAGTTGTCAGCACAGACCCTAACACAGAGCTCAAACTCACAAACCAGGAGATCATGACCTGAACTGAAGCCAGACGCTTAACCGACCGAGCCATCCAGGTGCCCCTACAATCCAAACATTTCTAAGGACATTTCTGAAATCTCATGTCCACCAATCTAAGATTCTTTTCTGCCATTGTGCTGGCAGCACCTGGATGTGACTGACCCTCTCCAATTCCTCAACCCCTTTGTGCTTCAGTTTCCTCACAAGTAAACTGGGAATACTAACAGGACTCGCCTGGGGAAGATTGCTAGGACAGCAAGCGACACCAGCGCAGTACACCATGCGCAGCATCCTCAAGCTTGGCAGTCGCCACGTGAGGTTGGAATTCTCTTGGACCCACTGGAGTATTTGTGAAAGTCCGTCAGACCCCAACAGTCATAGGCAATTTTCTGAGATGTTTTGTTAGGGCTTTCCCAAAGTAGTCCAAAGGAGGAGCTGAGAGCCTTGCTGGCGTTCACTGCACTGCGAGTGTCCTCAGTGTCTACCTGTACTATGTGAATTGGGTCAGTCTCTGATTCTGATTAGCTACCCTGCTGGCTTTTGCGGAGAGAGCCCCGCAGCTCTACTTTCTGTATTTCTCGGTGTCTGAGTGCATTTTTGATGTTACCTATCTGCATGCATTGCCCCAAACGCCCACATTTAATTCGCTAATAGGTTTCCTTTGAAGATATAACTGATGTGGACTGACCACCATATCGCCCATGAAAATTTGGGACTTCTTTGATTACTTTCGATGCAAAGTACAATGAGAATTCAAGGCCTTATTATTATTCCTGCTAACCAGGAGACACGCCAGGTTTAAAGTCAGATTTGTTTCTGTGTTAATAATACATTTGTATTACCCTTCCTTGCAGTCCCCGTCTCTTCTCCCGCTATCTTCAATGTGAGTTTGCACTTGTCAAAATGAATAATATGCGGCATCAATTCAAACTCCACTTTTCCAGTGTGTTCAGCCGTAATAGTTTCACTTTGCCTTGATTCTGTTGATTGCTATTAAATCCTGGATTGCTTTAAATTCTGTGAGATAGTCCTCAAAGTATTGCTTATAAATTGTGTGCATTTATTAGAATCTTGCTTAGAACAAAGAGTATCCAAGCCTCCGGAAACACTGCCTTCTCCTTCTGCTCTCTGTGTAGAAGAGGCTAAAGAAACATGTTTCATCTTTTGAGAAAAAAATTGTTTAAGAAGTGAATATAATACATTACTGGGGGTGGGATTTTGATTTGTTTTGTTCTATTCTTTTATTTTTTTTTATTTGGTGGAGGAATAAAATAATCCAAACCCAACAGACTTTAGTGAAGAGTGTGGATTGGGGCCAAGATTCATAATAAATTTCTTTGTGTCCATCTGTACAATATTGATGTAAATGAGGTGTTAGTTGAATTTATTATGGGGGCATTGTTCCTATGTAATTCATTTGGGTTTCAAAAGCCAACCCCAGCTCTTTTATTCTTAGAAAAAGTATGGTTGGTATAGACTACATTTTAAGAAATCTTGTCAAATAAGAATGTTGCAAATACCAAATCTATTTTTCTGTCTTAAAGAGTTGGATGTGCTTCAAACAAAAGCTCATCCAAAGTACAGTTAAGTCAAGCTGAGTGAGTATGGTAAATAAACTGTAGTGTCTGTTAGGTGTTGGATAATCGGAGCCTGTCTGCAAGTACAGGTGTATATTGGCTGCTGGGCATGTAGCCATAGGAGGCACCATCCTAGAAAACACTATGTGGGAGAAAGAGAAGAACAATGATTTGTTGGGTACTTGTTATCATTCCAGCTAAATGCAAGTTTGCCATGCTGCTAATGAACCTTAAGCTTTAGGGTCCTTCATTTGTAAGCTGCTCCATCATCAGCTCCAAGACCTTGGGTAGGATCCAGGTAATATGTCCACATAGGCTCATGTTTTGTAAAGTTTAGACAAGTAAGATATTTAAATGGAGGCAGTTAAGACCACTGTCTTTGTCTACTCTGCTTCCCCTTGACACTTCCCCAGTCGGTAGCCAGTGTGCTTGGAATGGCCACCAGTACTTTGGAGATCTAGTTGAGGGAAATTGGGTTGGGACAACATTTAGTTTGAGTTTCCTGAGATATACTTATGTGGCCTTCAGTCACTTCCACGTTCAGTTCAGTTATTGCTAACTACCCCAGTGTAGAAACTGCCCCAGAATACTTTTACTGCCCGCTGTACTGATTCATCCAGCATCAAGACCCAAAGATGCAGAGTCCAGAAGTCCTATCACAGTATCAACATGCTTTGCATGACATGGAATTAAAAATAAGTGAGTGATGAACGACACAAGAAGTTTGAAATACATAGAACCAGAAACTAGTCTCACCAATGGCTAATGAAAATGAAAGTTCTTTTCTGTCAGGAATACACTCAGTAACGACCCACATATCACTACACATAAAGCCACTGCTATGAGTTAAATTTTTGTGTCCTCCCCACCCCAGATTCTTAAGTTGCAAACCTAGTGCCCAGTGTGATGGTGTTAGGAGGTGGGGACTTCGTGATATGATTAGGTTATGAGGGTGGAACCCTCACAAATGGAATTAGTACTTTTATAAGAGACCTCAGAGAGCCTCCTTGTCTCTTCTGTTATGTGAGATGTGAGATCACAGTGAGAAGATGTCTGTCAGTGAAGAACTGAGCTCTCACCAGACACTAAATCTGCCTTGATCTTGGACTTCCCAGCCTCCAAAACTATGAGAAATAAATTTTTGTTTTTTTAGCCACTTAGTTTATGATTTTTTTTTGTTTTAGCAGCTCTCATGGGCTAAGATACTCCCCAATAGATCTTTTCTTTTCTGACAAGAATGTGTGAAATAGAACTAATCACGATTCTTGTATTTGTGCAAATTTTTAGCCATATAATAAACAGAGATATGTCTGTGTGCAATGCCTATTGCATCCCAGCTATCAATAATAAAAAGTAAATTTAGTTCAACCAAGCTAGAGCAAAGATTGAAAAGTCTTTTTATCCTTTCTATAAAAATTATATTACAAAATCATTGCCATATGAAGAAGTGATCAAGACTACAGCCAAATAATATAGGAAAAATATCATAGAGGTACACCAGGCAATTAATTAATACAAATATTGTGTTATTTGTCTGCATTTTATGATGCATATGGCATTTGGCAAGTTGAAAATATGTAATTTGTGGTGATTTCTTTTCTCATTCTACATAAATACTCATTTTTTATTTTGAATGTAATTAATTTGTGAACAAGCATTGAATGTCTACTGATTCTTTGCCTTATTCAATAAAGCAGGTGGCTCAGTCAGTTGAGCATCTGACTTCAGCTCAGGTCATGATCTCTCCAGTTTGTGAGTTCGAGCCCCGCACTGGGCTTCCTACTGTCACCATGTCATTTCAGAGCCCGCTTTGGTTCCCCTGTCCCCCTTTCTCTCTGATGCTCCCCCACTCATGCTCTCTCTCTCAAAAATAAATAAAATAAAAAATAAAAGAAAGTAGGCAAGGAAAGATAACTAAGACATGGTCCTTTATTGGCCAAATAAAGTGTGACATGCATAAAGTGTGGTCCTATAGGACCACATGCTGCCATTAAAGAGAACCTGGTAGTCCTTAAAGGTACTATATGGAACAGTCTCCATGTTTGAGTGTTAAGTGAAACAAGCAAGGAGCAGAATGAGCATATATGGTGTGTTGTTTCTAAAGAAGAGGAGGAGACATACATGTTCATATTCATATAGCAAACTTTGGATGAATGCGCAAAACACTGGTATTCTAGTCTTTAAAGACTAGAATTGTTTTCCTACCTGTAAGAATTCCAGTCCCCAGAAAATGTGGCTCCACCAGGCCCTGGCTATGTGATATAAGCATATTAATTTTACATAAGGTGCACCATAGCTGGGCATAACAGAATAATATATTCATCCCTTTTCCCAGCGGGCAAACTGAGCCTCAAAGAGGTTAAATCACTTTCATAAAGTGAATTGGTAAGGCCTGGATTCACACCCTGATTCACAAGTCTTTCATGCTCCAGTGTGATTTCTTTTCTTACTCAAGGCTGCCTTTGATGTCTTTGACAGGTCCCCTCTGCACTTTCTCGTACAGCCCTCACGGCAGATTTTCCCTAACTCATGACCTCTCCCTTCATTTTCAGCAAACATTTTGTTGTTATATTTTATTTCACATGGCAAGTGGAAGTGGGAATTTCCCCAACACTTCCCCTCCCTCTGCCCTCTTTTCCCCATCCTCCTGTCCCCTGATCTTAATGAAGGCTGCCCCTCTGACCTTCCCACAAGCTGAGGGTCTTCCTGACTCCACCCACTCACTCACCTATGTCAGTCAGCCCCAAGACTTGCAGAATTCAGCTCCCAATACCTCTCACCCCCTGTCTCTCCTCCCTTCCCCTCTGCTCCATCATCAGCTCAGGCCCCCACCCCAGCTGGCCTCCTTGGTCTTATTCTTTAATCTGTTCTCAGCTGTGCTGCCATCTGAACGTTAATTTGACACTGTTACTCTCCTGTTTAAAACTGTTCAAATTATTCATTCATTCATCTGTCCAACGAATCCTTACTCAGCTGCTACTCTGACCCAGGCAATGAGGATAAGCAGAGAAGAGAACAAAGTTCCTGCCTCATGGAGCTCATGTTCTAGCGGCGGTTGGGGAGACAATATACAGCCTAAGTAAGTTAATATATATGTGTGAGTATAAAATACAGGCAGAAATAAATATGTCAGAGTGTGGTAAATGCTAGGGAGGGCAATCAGCGAGGACAGGAAGGTAGGGAAGGGCAGGGGAAAGGGAGTTTGGTATTTTATACATGGTCTGGTTGTGGAAGGTCTCCCTGCTAAACAAAATTTGGCAGGAATTTGAATGAAGTTAGGGTAGCAAGCCATGAGTGTATGCAGAAGAGCACCGTAGGCTAGGAAACATCGGGAAAAACGTGGCTGCTATGTGGGGAAATGACAACGGGGGTAGAATAGTGTAGCCCAGTGAAGAGGGGGCACCGAGTAACAGTATGGTGTTGGTGTGACATCACCGAGGGCCTTTGGGCCACTGAGGTTACTCTGGTTTTGTGTCTGAGTGGTCAGGAGAGCTATGGGGGTGTTTTGAGCAGAGGTGTGATATGATCTGAGTTGTAGTTAGCAAGATCACTCTGGGTAGTGCGCGGAGAGGATTTTGGTGGGGCAAGAGTAGAAGCAGAAACGGAGGCAAGAGATGATGGTGGCTTAGACCAGACACTGAGAAGTGGGCAGATTCTAGATATCTTTTGCATGGTTTTCTGCATCTTTTAAGATCACATGCTGCCTGCTCACCATTTTATACAAGGTTCTTCATGATCTGCCTGCCCTGTGTCCCTCAGGGGCCCCAGGGCTTTGCGCCTGGAACGGCCAGCTACTTTCTTCAAAGTGCAACCAAGTGAGTCCTCCATTACTCCCCTTCTTCCTCCAAATCGAGGCTGTTTTCCCAGCTGCCTGTGCTTATCTCCATCCCCCTATGTCACAACTGTCCCTTGAGTGATCTGTTTCCCCTCCCGCCAGTGGACTGTGAGCATACTGAGGGAAGGAATAGTGCTGTTCACCATTCCTGACCTCCCACCTTTTTAAACCCATGTTTGGCACACAAGAGGCACCCAGTAAATGTTGTGTCATGTGTGAAGATGTTCATTAACTGGGTTTGGATTTGAGTTTCGAATTCCCCAAGGAACAGCCCTCCAGCAGGCTCTCCCTGTGTAGGGACATACAGGGACAAAAGCAGTTGTGGGACTTCACTTTAGAACCTGCCACTTCAGGTAGTTTTTGGAGTAAGACAGTGTTTAAACAATTTTTTTTTAATTTTTAAAAAAAGTTATTTATTTTTGAGAGAGAGAGAGAGAGTTGAGCAGGGGAGGGTTAGAGAAAGAGGGAGACAGAATCAGAAGCAGGTTCCAGGCTCCGAGCTGTCAGCCCAGAACCCGACGCCGGGCTCGAACCCACAAACTGTGAGATCGTGACCTGAGCTGAAGTGGGACACTCAACCGACTGAGCCACCCAAGTGCCCCTAAACAAATAAATTTTAAAGAATTAACAGTACAGGCAAAAAAAGTGAAGAATTGGTTAAAAGTTTGAGCAAAACTAAAAAGAATTACTATTTATAGAGTGCCTACTGTGAGTCATACCCTCTACTCATCTATAGAATCAGAGACTACAGTGGAGACTTGGGGGGGGCCTGTGAAGCCAGCCGAGTGTGCTAAGAACTCACCCATCCTCCCGAACAGGCAGCGGTGACAAACATGGCGAAAATGGCTTTTGAGAAAGAATGTGGAAAATGGTAGACAGGGGTGGGGGCCCTTTGCCTGTGCTGAGTCACCACTTGCAGGCACTACAAAAGCGCCTACTCTCCCTGGCATCCCCAGCAGTGACTGCCGAGTGCGCTGACCGGAGTTCACTTTTGTCAGTCTCCTCAGGGTTTGTATCTCTCTGGGTCAAAAGCTTCCCCTGCATTGCCTCCTCCCTGGTGCACCTTTTACTCTAGTTGCCGCTACTGTAATTAGCTTCAGGCTGGCCAGATCAGACAGTGCCTCACCTCAGCTGCACCACAGACACCTTGCTTCCTGTCCCCAGGCGGCTCCCCTGACCACCAGGGTGAGAGAGATGCCTGCAGAAACCGTTCACCGTTCACCCACGCAACCAGGAAGTGCAGGAGGGAAAGGCCCCACAGGCAGCCCTTGATCCCTGGTTTCGGGAGCTAGAGGAGAAGTGCCTCCCCTTCTGTGCCCAGGTAATTCTCAGGTACATTCTTGCAGTTTCTCTGAAGGTCCTGGTGACGGTGAGCTCCAGTCAGCCACAGGACTGACCAACTGGCTGACATAAACTTTCCTCGGCTTTCCTCCTGTTTTATTGTCTGCAGTGTCTCACTCCTGTTTCCTGGGTTTGCGTCTCCACCTAAATCCAAGCTGGCTTGGATTCTGCTTCGAAGTGGCAGTTTGGGACGAAGGGTTGATGGGGAATCCTGGCACCGAAACCCATGCTTAGTACTATTCAGTCATCTGGCCATTAGGGCTCCATCTTGGAGCCACAAGACACATCTGCAGACAAAATTCAGGAAAGTGGCAGGGCAGAGAAAGCAAAATCATCAGAATGGCTGCTCAAGCGCCTTCTGTTAACAGCATTTGTTTTCACCAGATATTCTGAAAGTTACCTTCCAGCATCAATAGGTCAATCCATTCCTTTTTTCTGTAATACGGAAACAGGCCCCACTGAGACCACCTTTTCTCAGAAACAAATGACCTCAAGCTCAGGATCCTTGTAAGGTGATCTGCTGCCTTATTACCTGATAAATGGCCTTTCACATAAAGATATCACGGATTCTGCCACCAAGAATATTTTTAGAAAGAAGTATTTCTCACTGTGAAATATCCTGTGAAGGCAGTTATCACAATTTTGCCATGAGTTGTTACAGCAAACAACTGTTTTAGCATTGACGCAGCATTATTGTGTCAAGGCTTTTCATTGGTTAATTATTCTAATGAGGAGAGTTCCAATAGGATTAGTATTGTGTTTCTAAAGTGTAGTATTTTCTCATAGGAATTTTCCTAGGGACCAGGAATCAGGAAAATGCCTTTGACTTTTGTATAAGACAGCTTTGTGTAAACAAAAAGAGAGGTAGATTCCAGAACTGACAAATACAAGGCTGCCTTATTATCTCAGTGTGTCCCTTTCATTAAAAAATGCACCCGGGGGTGCCTGGGTGGCTCAGGTCATGATCTCCTGGTTTGTGAGTTCTAGCCCTGCGCTGGGCTCTGTGCTGATAGCTCAGAGCCTGGAGCCTCCTTCCGATTCTATGTCTCCCCCTCTCGCTGCCCCTCCCATGCTTACGCTCTCTCTCTGTTTCTCAATAATAAATAAAACGTTAAAAAACATTTTTTTAAAAATGCACACAAGAGCAAAAGTAACCATAATGTGAAAATGTTCACTAATGTTCTTCATTTGTTTATAAAACTAGCCGTCACTTAAAGGTGTCTTTCCTATTTCATGCTAGACTTGCCAATTACTTTGACAAAATAATATAAATCTGCAAAGTGAAGCTGCAAATCTTGTAAAAGATGCAGGAGTTTGTGAGGTCAATACAGTGATGTTGACAATTGAAGCTACTGATAGATGGGAAGGGAAGAAATAGAAAAGTTAGCAATAAGTAAAAGGGAAAAAATCAAGAGGAATGTTGATGGAATAGTAATTCATCAGAGATGTTTGAAAATCAAATGAGTCAGAGGGCCCTTGAGAAAATAATGAAGTTCTAAAATATTTTACTATTTTTATGATAGTAGTGAATATCATAATGTATTATACGATCGCAAATTTGGTAGAAAAATCATGTGAAGAAAATCTCCCATGCGTTTCGTTCTTGGTTCTAAAAAGTAATTTATGCAATTATAACTCCCAATTTAAAATATGATAAAGTTAATGGCTTTTAATAATTTTTAGTTTGGTCTTTCAAAGTCAAGTTTCTTTCACACCTTACCCAGGCTCTGACAATTGACTCTGCATTTTTAATTTCTGCCTTAAATGGGTTCACTTGAAGATTTTCCCCATCGCAAATGATTCGGTGTGTTAAGTCATAGAATATTGGATCAGGGTGTTTTGGAACGTGGAAAGCATTTTTGAGCAAACACCTGCCTTTGTATTCTCACTTTGCAGTTGAACATCTAAGAAATTGGATGACACAGCTGATAATTAGGGGCATGGCAGGCAGAGAGGAAGGGACAGGGTTCTAAGACTCATGACACCCATACCGTTTCCCTACACTACGCTTGTGCGACTTTGTCCAAACCACCTTGCTCCTCTGCATCTCAGATTAATCATACTTGACACTTGATGGCTGAGGAAAAGTACCATCAAAAATTTGAATATGATTAGTTAACACTTGATCATTTGGTTTTCTGGATTAGAATAAAAGAGCAGCTTATTGAAAATAAAAACTATGAAGGCTTAGAAATAGTTTAGCTCTGTTCTGTTTTATAATGTATGACTTATTCTCAAAATTACACTATACTTAATTTTTACTCTGAATATTTTGGAATGGCTTTTGGCCAAAAGCATTAAAATCTGACCCATTAATTTTAAAACAACAGATAGTTCAGAAAGTATTTATGTTTAGCTTTGTAAAACTACAGACTATTTCTGGTGGTAAATTTATCTTTTCTAAATATATTTCATTTAGAAAAATGTTAAAATTAGTTTGTCTTTCTTGAGTACAAATCACAAATAAGGGGTGGTTGAGGAAGGAAGTTGTAAATTAAAATTTTGTATTAGATAATCCACTGAGCCAAGACTTTGCACATGGATGTTATGAGTTGTTCGTATTCCAAATTCTAAACCCATTTGTTTTCCAGAAACTTCTCAGGTGCCTAGTAAAATAGTTTGAGGTTTTTCCAAATTTAATACTTTTAGGACATCAAGAAAATACTCAAAATTTAGAGAGAAAATGCCAGACCATTAATAAGTAGAAATACTTATTATCAATAAGAAATACAAATGGAAAAGAACCCATCTTGTTATCAATTTCATTATACTTCATTCCCTCTCCTCTTTCCTTCCTGAAATTACAGCTGGGAAACAGATGGAAGGCACAAAAGTTGCACAAATAAGCAGACACACACACTCGCACACATCCCCTTAATGGGGGGACCTGCTTGTTGGCATGACCAATGTGGGGACTTCTGGCTGTGGGAGACCCGGTTGTCAGGTCTCAGTCAGAGCGATTGTGGAGAGGGAAGCATTGAAGATATATTAGCTCTGCATGTGCATCTTTTGCATCACAGCAAAAGATGTTGGTAAGTCACACATCCCAAGTCCCAGCACAGTGGAGGCTTCTCTCGATTCCTATCTTCCTGAATTTTTCTTCAGGTTTCTGGGAGGCAGAAAAGCTCTAGTCATTTTGAGCAGGAGAGTGACAGGAACAAATTTGAAAGACTGCTCTGGCTGCAGGGAGGTGAACAGACTCTGCAGGGGTGGGGAGTGGGTGGGGACGGATGGAAAAGAGAGGGGGGTGGGGATGGAGAGGAAGCAGGGAGACTAATAGTTGGCTTTTGCAGTGATTCAGGGGGATAAACCTGGGCTAGAGAAGTGTCCAAGTTCCAGAAAAATGGAGTTGAATCAATAGGACATGGTGCTGAATTGGCAGTAGGAGGCAAAGGGAGGCATCAGGGAAAACTCCCAAGTTTCTGGTTTAAATCTCTGGTTGGGTGGTGGAGTCATTTGGAGAAATGAGAAAGCTGAAATGGTAGAAATTTGTAGGAAAAGATCCATTTTGGACATGTCAAGTGTGAAATACCAGTAGAACATTCAGGTGGAAATGTCAAATAGGCCACTCAGAGCTCAGAGAAGAGGTGTGGAGTGCTGGAGGGTGCTTCATGTCATTCAAAGCACCTATACATATTTAATCTCATTTAATCATATAACAATCCCTTTATGAAATCAGCAGAACAGACATTGTTATCTTATCCTATTACTTCATAGATGGAAACATTGAAATAAAAAGATGTTCATAGACGTTGCCAAATTCATGACCCCAAATTCCAAAAGCATCCTCTGAGACATGATCTTTTGGTCTTGTTTTTCCATCTATAAGTTTTATCAACATTTTTAGTCTGATTTAAGGCTTCTTTTCTAGTTTTTTATAGGTGGAACAAGAAACAGGCTTTTCCCCCTTTACAGATAGTCCCAGACTCCACAAGTATTAGTAGGGCACAAGTTAGGTTTATTGCTGTCTCTTGTCTTGAGAAAAGAAAGAGGATGATCGCTAGTTCAGAAGGGGACTTAAGGGCCATGGATTGCATCAATCCAGACCCAGTGGGCACAGCAGAAATGGTGGCAGAGGCATAGACTGTGGGCTTTAAAGAAATCTGATCCTTCTGTGTCTAGTGGAGTGACAGCTCTACCATCCACTGGGTCCCAGAGAAGAGACAACAGCAGACCATAGACTATGAGCCTGTTCCACTGCTGTAAGCAGTTCCAGAGAAGTCTCAGGCTCTCCCTCTTACAGAGTAGCCCAATGTGGCCCTGACATATTGAGTATCAGGGCATCTGAGACTTCAACCACTCAGGCATAAAAACCTGCCAGTTCTTTTAAGACAACTAGCTAAAGGCCAGTCACATTCAAACTTATCTTTGGTGCTTATAAGACATCTCTGTTATAATCAAGGTGCAATAGCTTCAACTTTTGAGGGAAAATCGGATGACAGAAGAAGAGTCTCATGAAAAACACTGTTTGCTAAGTGAACCCTGTGCCCCCAGGGAGGTGCTTGTGGAGGAAACAGGACTAAGGCTTCAGATTCCCATGTCTCTAGCCAAAGCTCCTCTAGCTTTAATATTTTTTTTTCTGTGCATATTTGAACATTCCCTCCTCCTTTCAGCTCCAACATACCTTTTTCTCTTTTTATTAACTTGACGTTAAACATGTCTCCTCTCAGCTGCTACGCACGCTCTGTTTTCAGTAGAAGGTGAACGTGGTTGCACTTTGGGTTCATCTAACATCTTGAACTATTTTTCAGATGTTGTGGGTAAAGCCAAACCCTAAATAACTTTAGCCGAACACTTTCCCCTTAATTTCTAGCCTCATATGTATTTAAAGGGAAATATATTCCACATGTTTCTGATTTCATTTATGCCTAATTCCTCAAGAGGTTGAGACACAGTTAAGGTTCCAGAGCCTGGTGAACCTTCTTTCCCCCACTCAGGCAAATGCATCTTTCTCAGGCTTAGAAGTCCACTTTGAACCAAGGCTCATTCATTTGTCACAGTTTTCTCCTGAAATAGGTCTACTTCAGAAATTATGGTCCAAAAAATGTCCACAGTTTTCTTTCTATCTCCGATTTTCCAAGTCTTCTTTGGTCTATGTATTTAGGGCTTTAAGAATTGCACACACATGCAAGATTTTTCTTTTGACTTAATCTTTCAGATTTTATTTCGTTTCTCCTCTAGGTCCCATGCTGAGATAGGGCCTGGGGGATGTGGACTATAATAAAATTAATTTTGAACAAGATGCTTTCACAATGTCTGGACAGTCAGGGAAGGGTATCTGTGGCTACAGAACGGGTGTGAGAACAAGAGGGCAAGTGAGACATCCTGACGCCAAGTGTGGTCTGGGGGATCGGGGAGAGGGGAGGATGGCTCTAAAGGGAGGGGGCCGGCGGCACCAAGGGTTGGGAGGGATGGAGGATAAAACCTAGGAAAGCCTTACAGTGGGAACAGGAGTCCTGGCCCCCCAGATCTGAGCATTTGTCTTTTGAGATTACAGGTTATTGTGGCAATAGGAGGGGTTCACCGATGGAAGTCATTTTTCACCTATCAGTTTATTTTCCCAGCAAAGCAAAAAGCAGTCAGAGACTTTATTCAGAACTCACATCCCCATAGGTCACTTGGGACTTGGGACATGTGCTGTAAAAAAGTTATAGGAACTAGGTTTCTCTTCCAAAACGATATTCCTAAAAGAATAAGCAAACTCCAGCAATAGCACTAGATCCTCTAATGAGCCAGATGCCAGCTATTTCAGACACACAAACACTTAAGAAACTGGGGCGGGTGGGGAGGGGACTGAGGAAATTCCAGGAAAGAAAAGGAGAAGCACTTGAAAATAGGTGGGGTTCATTTCCTCCATGCATAGAGTTTTTTTCCAACCATTGCCTCAAGGCTCAGTGTTTCTGGTATTAATAATTCACAGGAAAAGGTAATGAAGTCACCCCAGCCTAGTCAGGAATGGAGGTGATTTAGAGCCTGAACGAAGGACATATCTTACAGGGAGTCTCCCCCCTGGCCTTGTTATGCGTTCGCCTAAAACACTCTACTGTATTTGTTCCGACTCAGGTGTGGTTTCATCGATGATACAAAATAGATTAATGTTTTGCAAAAGAATTACCACCTCAAGCTTGGGACAGCTGACAATAGAGCAATTCCATTTCCACAGCCAATTTCTGTTGAGCTGTGATTATGTGAAGGCAGCTCTTGGCCCAGGTATACAATAAGCAGGGTTAAATGAAGATTTAATGACTCAGGGTTTAGTTGTTCAGTTTTCAGTGTACCTACAATTCCAACTAATCATTCTACTGCGTCCTACTTGGAAGGGCCAGTGCATGTGGGACCTGTTCTCATGGACATGAATCAGGTACTTGAGGGCCAGAGATGGCATCCTTCTATAGGGAGTGACTCAGGAGATGTGACAAGTCAGGGCTGTGGCCGTCTTACCCAGAATGGCCCTGACATAGTGAGTGTGGGCTTGGTGCCATTATTATTATTATTAATGTTTATTTTTAGAGAGAGACAGAGTGTGAGCAGGGAGGGGCAGAGAGGAGACACAAAATCTGAAGCAGGCTCCCGGCTCTGAGCTGTCACCACAGATCTTGATGCAGGGCTCGAACCCATGAACCATGAGATCATGACCTGAGCCGAAGTTCGACACTTAACTGACTGAGCCACCAAGGTGCCCCAAGCATTATTAAAGATCTATATTTCTCTGTCCGTACCCCAGCCACATATGGTAGAAAGAAGGGAATCAAGACCACAGACCATGCCACCTGTCCAGAACAACAAAGTGAGTTCATGATGGGAAGAGATGCTGTCAGTCCCTGCCTCTAGCAGGCTGCTTATTTTACTACCTCAGTCCCTTGCTTTGGGTCCTGATGTTCACAGAGAAAACCTGCTGGCCTACCTCTATGGTAACAGAGGCATCTTAATAGAGGGTGACTGCTTTCTCCCATTTGCCCCCAACAATGACAGCACCCCTGTGACAGTAAATAGAGATGCCCCGGCCCTCCCTGCCTCCCTGAGTCCCACGGCCATAGAGCGGCTGTGGCTGATGCGGCCTCTGTGTAATGTTATTTGACTTATACATATTTTATTATGTTTGGCTGTTGGTGATGTTTCGATGAAAATTATTTCCAGATTATAATAAAGACTGCCCTCTATTAAAGGAGTGTGGTTAGATCACTGACCATATTAACATCCTTAAAATTGGGGACTGTATATCAAAGCATTGAGGAAGCAGGGGTTTCAAAGGTTGGGGGCGACATGGGGAACCCAACAACCCACATGTAGTGTTCTTGGCTTAAAAGAACTGCTGAACGTTGGAAAAGATTTATAGCACATTTATTATGATGCTGCAGCATCACCAAGGATCTAAACCAGTCATTGGCACTCTCTCAAAGAACACATCATTGTAACTCGTTATAACAATACTGCTGTGATATGTGCTCGTAATATTTATAAAGGCTAAGCTATGAAAACAGTACATGCCAACTGTCAGCAGTGATGTATCATTTAAAAAAAGAGAGAATGTACACAACATAATGGTTTAAATGAACTCTGTAAAAATATGCTGCTCTGCTGAAGCTGTTTGGCCGTCTGGACCTCCGGTGTCATGCACTGCTTTCCAGGATTTGCTGCAGCTTGGCCTCCGGGAGCTTTCTCCTCTTCCTGTAGCTATTTTCAGAAATTCTGCAGCCTTCTTAGCAAACATCACCTGCTCCTGCATCTGGTTACTCAGCGCCTAGCAGAGTGCTCTGCTAAGAATGCTTGCAATCGATACATGTGGGCTGATTTCATTTTTACACAAATGCGGGATACTTGTTGGTCAGGCAGAAGGTGGGACAGATGGTTTTGCTTCCTTGTGGAAAGAAAAGTGATTGAGGCCATCTTGAAGGGGCAGTCACGGGGTCTGGCTGATGCTTTGGCTCCTGACTTTGGGCCTGCTGGTAAGATACTCCCCGAGCTTTTCAGAAACCAGAGTGATGTGAGGAGCCAACAATTTCCCAGTGAGATAGCTGCTGGACAACTGAGACCACAGCAGCAACTATGGGAGCAAGGACGAGAAGGAACATTTAATAGTCCACCCAGGAACTGACCATGGGGGATTGACTTCTGAGGGGTGGGCAAGGTGCTTAGTCCATAAATTATTCTATCTAGAAAAAAGCCAAAATCATTGGTAAAATCCCTCGGGCCACTACAGAAAGGAGGGAGGAGGAGAGTGGAAGGGGGCCAGGGAGAGAAGAGTGACCGCTCTGTAAAGTCTGAGCTCAGAACATGTTGGCACAAACAGAACTTCTTGTTATTAGTGGATCAGCAAAAAATGCCGAAGGGGACCATCCCCTAATGACGAAGAAGGTGAACAAGACAGACATCGTTTCCTTAGACCAGTCTGTGCTAAAGGTTCCAAACATATGGAGGTAGTTAAAAGACCAAGCGTAGGAAAAACTCTAACTGGATATTATCTGGAGCTTTATATGCATTTCTGAACACATGCCTATAGATGTAAATGATCTATTTAGAGAGCGATTCATAGTGCAGGTTTATTTGTTTCAACTAAAACTGTTCTTTTTCTTAGCCAGAAAAGTCTTGAGTTGAAAACAACCCATGGTATTTTGAAGAAGCAATTCTTAAATGATTTGGGGTCAGTCAACCCTTATAGTCAAAATACTTTGTCCAGAATTCCTAGCTGTTCTTACAGCATGATGACAGACCCTTTACTGCTTTACAGAGCCCCTTAGGTGCACGAGTCACACAAATGAGATGCAAATGTACCTAGAAGGGCGGTGAGGTAAGGGGATGGAGAAGGGGGGAACGGATGGAGTGGGACCAGGAGTCCTTGCTCTCATGATGGGGCTGTGGTCCATGTGAGAACATGGCGGGACTGGGGGGGCAACCACTTATGGAGGTGCCCCACCTAGGAGATCAGAGGGCTCAGAGAACATATCTCACAGGCTTGTTCTGGAGAGTTTAGCTATGGTGATGGCCTTGCTGGCTTCTGGCTGATTAGAATGCAATGACCTGGTGACCCCTAGTTTCAGCAAGGTACCATTCCATTACAGAATTCCTAGAGAAATTTCCACTCCTGTGAGAGGCTTCTCAGCAGGGAAGGAAGCTGGGATTCATGCTTTGAGAACGCTGCAAGTTAAGACGTTGTCTGGGAATGTCCATGTCACTCTGGAGACAGAAGGGCCGGGTTTCTCACGAAGCAATCATTCCTGGAAGCTGACTTGCTTTATCCATGCTCTATCAATCTGCCACCTTTGAGGAGAACTAAATCTAGTCCAAACATTTTTATAATGCTATCTGATGGTTTGAAACCAAGTCATATTTTATCAGACCCACATTGTCATAGTTCCAACAGAGAGGCTAAAGAACTGCCCTCTAAACATGAAGTTTAAAAAAACCTGTGTTCTTCATTAGCCACAGACTTTAAATTTCACCATTGGAACTTTCTCAATTTAGACAAGTGTTAGGTGAAACAGCCTTAATCACGGACATTCTCACAACTGTTAAAATTTGATGTGCATAACTGAGAAATGTTCTTGCCACAAGGTTGGATTTATGTCTTTCTGTCGTCCTCAAACTCCAAAACTGGCACAACAGTGACACGAGGACAAAATACAAACAAAAAAATTAGAGACTCAGAAAAATCAGCTACATCCCGGCAGGGTTTCTTACTGAAAACCCAAGGATTCTGAAGTCTTGGAGCCTTTTCTTAGTGCAGGAAAATGGTTTCCTCTTGAACAGCAAATGATCTCCCCCATAGTTCTCTCTGGTTGATTTCCATGCTGGGTCTCAGAGATGACATTGCCTTCTCACTTAAGGAGAGCTAACTGTTTTAGATGTGACCTCATGTAACAATAAACTATCAATTTTAGGAAGAAAAATTTGGAAATGGAGATTCAGCTGGAGAAAATGCTGTGCTACTTCATGCTCTTCTTTTAAAATTTGTATTTCATGTTCTTCACTTCGTGATTGCATCATGCATTTAAATAAGGAACGTTCCTCTGCAAATTCCTGAACAGAGATAACTGTTCTAATTTTGGAACTGGAAAATACATTGATCCAATCCTTCAATTTTATGAATGAGGAAAAGAAGACCAAGCGAGGCACCCAGGCCCTTATGAAAGAAATGGTTTATTTTAGGAGTTAAGGGGCTCAACTAAAGTAAAATGGAATGAGCTAATCGAGTACCCGCACCATTTCCTATTGTAACCTGAATGGAGTTTAAAATTCAAAGCTAGTGTTTAAACCTGAGTGGCCACACTTATATTGCTTCTCCCTCACTTTCAGACTAAGGGAAGTAGGTCTGAAAAATGTTCTTAGCGACCTTTACCCCCTGGACCGCATTCAGTCTTTCCCTGTTGGTGTCATCAGCAAATGGGCCAGTCACTCTGTCTAGAATTGGCTCTGGCTGTAGAAAGACGCAGGCTTTACAATTCTATACGAATACTGGGCAGTCTGGATGAAATGGAGAGGAAGAAAGCATGGCAAGAGAAGAAAGCGGCCATGGTCCCAGGAACTTGTCAGCGTGGCTGGTTGGGAAAAAACTTTGTGTTCTTATCACTTTTCCCGATCCTCTGATCACGGAATCTCTTCTGGGATAGCCTGACGCTCCACAGATAAGCTACTGCAACTCTCTGAGGGAAGTTTTGGCTTCTTTCCCCAGGAAGGAGAATCCCTGAGAACACCAGCGCCTTATCTGTCACGTTAGTTATACCTACAGATCCATCTGTCTTCTATTGAAATGAGTGGCTCACTCTTCTCTGCTAGTCCAGAAGCACCCAACGGCAAGGACCCCCTGAAGGACAGTGCCTCTCCCAGGGGACAGCATTCAGCTTAGACTTGCTGGATTGAGCTGCCCTCTCTCCCTCCTCTTGCTCTCTAGTTCTATTCTCCCCCCCACCCCCGCCCCCCGCACACACGCCGCCCCACCCCCACCACAATCCCCCTCTGGCTCGCGCTCTCCCCAGGCTTTGTTTGGCGTCTCCCGCCCGCTCCGTCTGCACCCCCTTGTGTCCCTGTCCCTATCCCCTACGGGCGCAGGGGGACGTCACGGCGCTGCCGGCCAAGAGGTACCGGACCGCGTCGAAGGCCGGAGACTGTGGGCTCAGACTGAGGCGCACAGCCCCAGACGGTGAGAGTGGCCGCCGAAAAGCCCGAAGGCGACTCGGACAGCCGAAGACGCGGGTTCTGGCCGCCGCCGAGGGCCCGGGCGCGTCCCCCGCCCTTCCCGGCAGCCGCCCGCACGCCCCCGGAGGGGCGGCGCGAACAAAGGCCGGCGGGCTTGCGGCGCTCCCCCTGGCGGCGGCTCCTTCCGCGGAACGGCGCGGCCTTCCAGGGCTTTCTCTGCCGCCCCGAGAACGCCGAGGCGACCCCGCCTGCGCTCTCCCTCGCCGGCCCTCCCTGACGGTGCCCGTTCTGACGCACTTGTAATCCAGTCAGAACAGAAGCCATTCACAAGCCCACATTATTTTCCTCAGTGAGACAAAGAAGTGAGTGATTCCCTTCACTCAGAGGATGGGAAGGGGTTCAGAGTTCGCGCTTCCGTCCTTGGGTTGGGTCGCTGCGGGCGGAGGGGTCACTTTGTCATTTATTTGCTCGAGCTGGAAGCGGGGGCTCGAAGAAAACCCCTGAAGGCATTTGTTTCTGGAAGGGTGTATGAATCTACCGGATTGGGGCGAGAGCCCGAGAAATCATAATGGGAAAAAAAAATCAAAACACCAAACAAAACACCCTTCCACCCGGTAGCCCCTGGGAAAACGCTGACCACCTTTATCACCCCCCCTCCCCCCATGCGGGGTCTTCTCGCGGCCAGCAAAGGGATGGTTCGGGGCCGGGTCAGAAACTGCCCTGAGCCGCATGTGGAGGTCAGTCTCCAGGGGTATCGGATGTGCCCCCAAGTAACCACCAGCAGAGGAGGAGCAGAACCTCCCATCTGCGGGGTTCTGGCTTGTGAAAATGACTCAACTTGTTTTGGGGGGGGTGTGAACTTGAAAGAGTGCAACCCAGATGGGAGGTTTAAGATCCTTTCTGCCCGACACAGCTGTGGTCTCCAAGTTGCCTTTGGACTGAGCGGGGCCACACCCACAGCTGCAGCCAAGCAGTGCTATTCGAAACTCCCCCAGGGCCCACTGCTGTGAAAAGAACAGTTTATTACACAAAATAAAACAAAATGCCAGCTCATCTTTACAGTTTCACGGTCTGCCTTGGGGAACAGAAAAGGAGTTTTAGTTTTCACCCCTTGTGCACCACGTCTTGGGGCCGATTCTGGGAAGATCTGGAAGGTTCTCCCTTATGCTGTTGACTCACTGTCTGAGCACGGACCTAACGGTTCACTCTCAACTGCTTCTCTTTTTTGGGAAATGAGGAGAATGAGATTTGCCATTTCCCTCACCGGCATGCTCTAGAGTGCCCTGGCCAGGAGGCTAGCTTCAGATGACATGACCAATATATTCTAATCATTTTTCTCCATCATTTCAATCAAAGAGAGCTGAGATTGGGCCAGTTATTTGCCCTAATACTAACTTTAGGAAGCTCATGCCACTGGACTCCTGTTTTTCAAGAGCAAACTTTAAAAGAAACAGATGCACCCGAAAGACTTTATAAAATTGGGATATTTGAAGCAAATATTAAAGTTTTTCTCCTCTAAATACATCACAGACAAGAGACAGTGAAAGAATCTTGTCAAATGAAGCCTCAGAACAACTGGACTGAAGATGAAAAGTTCTCTTCCCATGGTATTTAGCATATGGGCTAAATGTTATTTATTTAGCGTTAAGAGGAAAATAGCCCCCTTGTACCTTTATTATCTCTCACACCTCCACTATACTGAATTAGACTATTTGAGCCTAGAGAAACTAGTTTGCACTGTACAGTGGAGAATCCAGCTTGTGAGTGGATATGAGAGCATTTCTATGGTACTCAAGAATCTGAAAGAAACATGAACTAAGTTGATCAACCAGATGTTTTGTCTACACAATACTAAGCATTAAGATGTTTCCCCTATCTGTGGGTACTTGGTGTCATATAGATGAAACACGTGGATGGATAATTGAGTTGTTTCCCTTTGTTCAGATATTCATGATATACTGAAACAGCTGAAGAAGTGTTCAGTTCAAAGTTTCAGAGGGAGGAAACAGAAACAGGAGAAATAGAAGACAGGAGAGGTAAATAAAAGCAAGGACCAGGACCTCCCCTGGCCTCTGTGGGGTCACAGCCCTCTGGGTGCATAAGCAGAGGGCACTTCGTGTGAAGAAAAAGGCACTGCTTCCTAATGACAGCAACTCCATGCCAGAGCGTGTGACTTTGCTGTCAGAGCATGAACTGGATTTCAGTCTTCATTATCCCTCAGCTCTAGACTTTCGTGCAGTGCACTAACCATGTATCTGTACTTTGTAGCCCTGGAAAGTCATCGAAAGGAGTAGGACAATTGTTGAGTATTAAGGGACAAGTGGATATGAAGAAAGAGGGATGGAGTTTTCCCATGTGTACAGTAGAGAGGATGCTCCTGCTAATGTCAGTTTTGGCCGAACCGGGAAAAATTCACACCATGCCATCCTTTTTTTTTTTTTTTTTTTTTGGTATGTGTGAGTGCTATTTATTTATTTATTTATTTATGATTTTTAAGTCTAGGAGAGGCTTGCGATTAATTCCAGTCGTGTATTTACTGCCTTTTCCATTTGGTACTGTGTCTGTCAAGTTTTCACTTCCCTGGAATTTTAACTCCCACCTCCTTCCCCACCCCACTCTCATGTCTGTAACACAAATGCCTTTTTAAATTTCTGCTAGTTTAATTAGCGCATGAATTCATTTTGATTGATGAATTGATGTGGCTTATTGGCATGAAGATTTTCCTTCCCTCCCAGCACTGTATGTAATAGAAACGCTTGTGTGTGTGGGAGGGGAGTGGGGGGGGGGGCACCTGCTTTGATGCTGCAGACGTTCTGTTTGATGCGGAAAGGCCAGCCTTCAGCTGTGATTCCCTGGTCTCTGGGGAGATATTTTTTCCTAACTGTTGGTGGAGTGGGGGAAGGTTGGTGGTGGTGAGTAGGAGGAGAGAGTAGTGTGGAAAGTGATGGCTGGGAAACAACATAGCTAAGAATTTAATGTTTATATTTTATTGGACTGATTTTGAAATAGTCATTGTTCACACTCTGGACCCAGGAGGAAAGGAGACCTTGACTCTCTGCCATCAGTAGTAAGGCATTGTGAATTAGCACGGCGAGTTGAAAATTTCCAACGCCTCTTGCCAAAGAATTAAGCTGAAATTAGCACACAGTTGGTAACAATTTGATTTCTGGTCTCACTTTAATCAGTGAGGATTAATGGTTAAAATTTTTATTTCTAATCTCACTTTAGCCTGACTAACAAAAGCTGTCATTTTCATGAAAACTGCTAAATGAAGAGGGATTTATAAGCTCGCTGAGAGAATAAAAGCTAACGTGCTAAGGCCCACTTTTCAGACCATAAAATTTTCAAATTCCCCCAACCGTCCCTCACATGCTGCTACAAGAGCTGACTGCTGCTGGGCTCAGCGATGTTTATTGCTGGACAAAGGTGGTGGAAGAACTTGAGTGCATTCTTAATGGCTTCAAAACTCCAGATGAAATGCAGTAATCTTCCTGGGGAAAATGAATATTACAGAGCAGAGTGGGAAGTAGGATTTGAATTGTGAATATCTATCTTTTTCTTTTTCTTCTTCTTATCTGAGTAAGACCTTTCTGTGACCTCCCCTGCCAGTTGGGTTCATAGCCAAGTTGTACAACTGGTAGAGTCTTCCCATTCTAGCAAAATTTTCCTGGAGTGTCCTTTGAACAGTGTTTCATTGACTCCCATTCCCCAAAGACCCTCATTACAGACCCTTGTCTAGACTTAACCCTGTTTAATCACCCTGCTTTCCATGAACAGTGAGTGTTGTTACAAACCTCGAGGCACTAATTTCTCACTTTTTCATTTTGAGGCTCTGCCCTCACTTCCCATTTGTGACACTGCACCCACATAGTGCCTTGTGTACTGAAGGCATGCTCCAGTCAGAGTTGGAGGGGCAGTGCGGGGATGCTGGGGAGAGGATTTTAGCATCGCATGAGTAGTGAGACCAGGTGATTTTCAGAGTCCCTTCCAGTCCTTAGCAGAAGGGGCAGTTGGCTTCCTCACTCCTTTTCTCTGGTTTGATCAAAACCAAATAGGAGCCTTTTCTCCAAGGTTTAATTATCTTCTGATAAATACAATCCTCAGTGATTAGGCTGCTCCCAAAGATTATAATGTGAAATGAACACCTCTTTAAACAATGTGCTGGGCCATAAGAATGAATTCTTCAACATGAAGATCCAAGAACCATCAGCTCTCACAAGTTTTTGTTTTTTTCCCAGCCATGTTAATTCTCAGTTCTCTTTTATAAAAATGAGTCCAGTATCAGTTATTTTGGAGGGCTTCCTCTACCTCTAATGAATTAACAAGCATTTGAGAATTGAGTGGTGCCAGGAAACCTTGAAACACCACGGTCTTGGCTCATGGTGACCTTAATCTTTCCAATGAGCCTTCTTCTAAGTAGGGTGCTGTTCAGCATTGTCAGGCAGTACTGGTCACAGCAACCCATAGAGCTGCCCTCACAGCTTTCCCTCACCCACTTCAGGCCACACATGGCACACCCTGCCAATTGGGGAGGTCATGGTCTTTAACAACTGTCCACTATACGGTCTTCCTGTGGGAGTGGGACACAGATTTTCATCACTGGAGGAACTTGTCACATCCTCTGTCTCCCATCTTGCTTTAAGGGAACTCTTTTGTTCCCTGGATTGGGCCGCATCTACCTCCTCTGACTCTTGGGGTCCCTCTCCATCTTGTACAATCTAACTCATCTTCTCTATGATCCTTGGACAAGAAAAGCCTCCATATTCTTTGTTAATTCTTGCAGCAGAGAAAAGGGCACAACTGTATTAACTTGTAGTGGATGAGAAGAAATTGGGTAGATTAGTGACACCCTTCCTTTCTACTGAAATGAAATCTATCTGTATCTATCAACCACCTATCTCCATGTCTACATCCACATAACTTTAAGGTTGATTCAATATAGGACTGTAATTTGTTGTTTGAAAAACACTGTTCTGGTCCACCTTGTTCAGTGGTCCCATACATGTGTTGCCTGGGGTTGCATGTGTTTGTATGCATCAGAAAGTGGACTACAGTAGCTTAATACCAAATAGGGGTTCACTTTTCTCATGTAATAAGAAGTCCCAGGATGGGCAGTCTAGGGCTGGTGCAATTGCTCCATGTTGTCACTCATGTTCTCTCTTCCCATGTTTAGTGTGCTCCTTTCATCCATATGATTTAAAGTTGGCTGCTTCCAGACAGGAAGAGGGGAGTCAAGCAAAACCCTTCTCTTCATGAAGCTTTATCTTTTTATTTAGGAATAGGAGTCTCTCCTGGGGACCTTGCCTCTATCTGTCACCAGATTCATGAACCCTAGTTAAATGGGAAGTTGAGTAGATCTGTGAATTTTCCAGCCCTTCTAGTAGAGGGCAGAGGAAATTGAGGGAGGAGGTAAGGGATGGAGCGGGTACTGAGTAAGTCATTCTGCAACACCTGTCAAAATGCATGACGTGCCCTACATTATTTAAAAAAAGAAAAGAAAAATCACGATTTGTGTCCATGTGTGACTGTGACTACAAAGACAAATGCCTACCTAAAGATTACAGTTGGTGTCATTTTTGATTAAATGATGTCAGTGAAGATTGACAGCAGATGTTAGGTCATATTCAAGGAACAGATAGTTGGGAGGGAGTCCTTCAAGGAAAATAGCTATAGTCAAAACCACTGTTTACAAAGGTGGGAGAGAAATGAGAGCTCTAAGCTGCAGTGGGTCTTGTATATTGTCCTGGGCATCACAGTGGGGGAGTAGAGTGGGGAAGTACCAGTGGGAGAAAGAAGGGAGAGCATCCATCACAAAGCCCCCATAACCCTTGCCATATGCTGGAATCTCTTGGGAAATTGTTTTTAATTAAAAAAAGTTTTTTTTAAGTATTTATTCTTGAGAGAGAGAAACAGAGTGCAAGTGGGGAGGGTCAGAGAGAGGGAGACACAAAATCCGAAGCAGGCTTCAGGCTCTGATCTGTCAGCACAGAGCCTGATGTGGGGCGCAGGCTCAAACCTGAGTAGATCATGACCTGAGCCAAAGTTGGATGCTTAACCAACTGAGCCACCCAGGTGCCCCAGAAAACTGTTGTTAAAAACTACTAACTCCTGGGACCCATTCCCAGAGATTCTGATTAAATTGGCCTAGGATGTGGTCTGGGTATTAGGATATTTCAAAGATCCCCAGTTGCGATTCTGATACATAGCCACAGTTGGAGCTCACTGTGCTATGTTATTCTGAAACACAGCACTGGACCAGTCTTAGAATAGTGCTCGCTCAGTTGGGCCTTGGCCTGATGCCACAGCAAACAGTGGAGGCTGTGGCTGCCTGCAGGGGCCCCGGTTGCCTGTGCTACAGGGATGCTATTGGGCATCAGCCTGCATCCTCTTCGTGAGATGTCACAGGAAAATGCTCCCAGGTCTCAGCTTCAGGAAATGTGATTCTCCTGTATATTTGGTTTGTTTTTCTCTTGTTGACATGCTGAATCTTATAAATGACTCTGTTTCCCTCTTTATTTTGGCTCCAGGGAAGCTTGGGAGCAACTCTATGACCATATGGTCTACATTCCTCTCTGCTAATATCACTCTTGGAGTTGATATTTTCTCACTTAAATTTTTTTATTTAGGCTCCTTCAGTTTTCAGAAATAATTTACTATTTCTCTAAGCTGTCTCCAAACTTTGGTAGAGTGGGGCAAAGGATTAAAAAAAAAAAAAAAAAAGCCTAAATCCCTCATCATCATCCAAGCAAAACTTTTTTCATCCTTCTACTTGCAATTTTTCCAACATTTGAATCTTTAAAATTTTACTCCTTTTCAAAGTTGTGCTTAAAATTTATTTTAATCTGCTTTCATCTGTATTAAACTGTTCTCAGTTGGAACTTGGGTGGTAGTATCCCAAGAGTAATTTATTTATGGGTCTCCACCCTCAACGAATGGCCTTACTTCATGGGAGTACATTGCTTTTGGAAATTAAAACTATTAAAATTTAGGGAATTAGATGTTCTATTTACACTAACAGAGCTACTCAGCAGATAGTGTAATAGGTGTTGTTAGAGAATGGCTGTATTTGTATTTTTGCCTCCCATAGTTTTTTCCTGGGTTTATTGTTCCAGGAGTTGTTTTAATGAAAAGGAAAGCAGCTGCTATAGCAGTTCACAGTGAGACAAAGACCAGAAAGCAGTCCTTATTTCATTTCACAAAGACAGCACTTAAGCACTTTGATTTTCACTGTTGTCCAGTATCAGTTATTTGTTTACCAGACATGCTTTAGATAGCTACAACCCATTTGTAAGTCACTTATTTTGTACATTATGGTCTAATGTCTGGCAAAGTGTTTCCAAGTTGCCTATTATCATAAAAGTTAAGAACTCTGACAGAGATATTAGGAATCATAATGATACAATATTTATGAGGCAAACTACCAGGTAATTTCTAGTGATGGAAAAATAGCTAGCAAGCATTTTCAAAATAAGTTTGCTATTAGTCAGCCATTGTTAACTCATGTATAGTGAGAAACAAATCAGATGTCGGGGATTAATTTCTAAGCCCTTGCTATGCATCTTTGGGGACCACACTTAACCTTCCTGGATTCCAGAGCTCAAGGAGGACAGTTTAAATGACATGGGTATTTTAAGGTTCAACTAAGAAGGTAGAGTATTGAGCTTACTGTTTAGTATTCTGAATTAAAAAGGATAATTAAGAACAGATGCCAGATTCTTCTGCTGTTGACTTAGGTGCTACTATGAATAGGGCCCGGAGAGGAGGTAGCCTTCCATAAGCCGACCACAGGCTCCCTTGCATCTCTTACCTCTTTTTAAAGGCATTGGCTAGTAAGGAAGGACAGATGTGGGCAGAAGGGAGGCAGTCTATCTTTTCCTTATTCCAACTTTCAGCTATCACCATTTATATGTGTTTTGGGAAGGAGGGTACTAGGGGTGGAAAATTTGGTTCCTGCGCTTCCTTCCCCAACTTTTTTCTTTTTTAATCATAGAAGACTCTGGAAAGCAGAAATT
Organism: Proteles cristata cristata; assembly: GCA_017311185.1. Classification (NCBI taxonomy): domain Eukaryota; kingdom Metazoa; phylum Chordata; class Mammalia; order Carnivora; family Hyaenidae; genus Proteles; species Proteles cristata. The sequence continues at coordinate 860,060 of JAESUZ010003820.1, forward strand.
TGTAATAGTAAACGTTAGTTTTCAAAGTACGAAATCATGCGATGAAAACTGAAGAAGTGGCCGAACGATAGCGTTGACCATGGCCTTTGTGTAAATTAGATTCCTAGCTTTCAGGGCAGGGACTGTTTCTTGCAGAGTTTTGTCCACCCCTGTCGTCATCACTGGTAAGCAGCAATATTTGTTCCAAGCACTGCAGCTTCCTATTGCCTGAGAGTTCTGTCAAGAGGAAAAGCAATAATTGTTACACTGAAGTTATTGCATTTTTGTGACACCAGCAAAATGACTTGCCTTATAATCAAAACTAAGAAAACAAAGAGACCCTTTAAATTCCAAGATCCTACCCAGTTCCAAATAACATTTTTCAATTGCAGTGTGATGTCCTAGTAGTAATTTGAGCAAAATCTCTTTGAGATTTTTCCATTGCATTTCCCGCCACCATGTACCAAGGGAATGTAGAGAGAGTTCAACTCAAGTAAAAGAAGTCCTGTACTCAGGCTCCATCCTCTTGCCCTTTACCTTGCCCAGAGCGGCAGATTTCTGTGTTTTATGTATGAAAGATCCCAGGAGCTCAGTTTCTAGTGAGGTTGCCTAGATGGATAAATGTTCACAGCATGCCCCTCTCCTCTTCCCCTTCCCTGTTAGGTTAATTCTGTCTTGGGGCCCACATTGCTTTGCTAGCCACCAAGACATGACCCAGTCCCTGGACAGCCCAAGCCTGCTTTTGGATACATGAAACCAGAAGGGGGACAAGATGGCCACTTAGCTTCCCTGGCTTCATTAGGAAACACGGTATGTGTAGTGTGAGGTTTGAAGCGTACTCTGGAAGAACTGTAGGGTATGGGTTGGTTCCGAAAGAGAGGAAAATTACACCACTTTCTGAAACAGTCAAGTGATTTCTCTTGTGCAGATATTTGCACAAGATGCTGGCTGGACATCTCTGATGGCATCAGAGTAGCAACAGTTCATGGACACATCCTAAAACCCAGAGCCTCTTTGGATTTAGCTTTAAAACCTTGGGGGTTTTGAGGTATGAATAAGTGTCCTTTCTACAGCTGACAATGACCCCACCTGTCAGTGTTGCTGGAGTATCTGAATCCATTTCCCAAGCACAATGGCATAGTAGTTGTGAATTTGGGTTTTGAACCAGATGTGGTAAAAATGTGAATCCTGAAACTGGGAGGTGGGTTCAAACTCCAAAGAGTGTGGAAGGAGCAGCTCCCCAAAGGAAAACGGAGATTCCCAGAGAGGAAGGAGTAGCAGTTCTGGAATAGGTTGGACTAGTTCTCTCGTATTCTAGTGCTCTGAACTTGAACATGTTATAGAGCCTCTGTACAGGTCAGCTACAACATAGGTTAATAATATCTTGTGGAGTGTGTTCTTGAAAGGACTCAATGAGATCAAATTGTAAAAATGTATGTAAAGTACTTAGGACACAGGCTCTCAAAAAAAGGCGATAGAAAAAAATTAGATCTAGCCTGCCTTTCTCTCTCTCTTTGCATTAGACATTTCCTAAGGTTCTTTGGACTTAGTTCCCCCATTCCATTACTTTGAGCCACTGAGGTTTCCTAAACTCAACATAAAGAACCCCTTGGAGTTATAGCTTTGAATCTGGCCAAAGAATGAAACAATTTTTTGTATTAACAAAACAAATAAACAATTGTTGTGGTTATGATTATTATTAATTTGCCATCAAAAGAAAGAGTGTCCTTAATGAGTCAGTCTGCATCTCATCTCCGTATTTCCAAATCAAAGCCCTGAAATGTAGAACTCAGTTTGTCTGGGAAGCCTTTAGAGTTTTGTTTGTGTAACTCATGCAAAAAAATGTTCTCCACAATCTGCCTTCCTAATAATTCTTGAGGGTTGAACTTACACTCCGATAGTTACATCTGGTTCTATAGTTAACAAATAGGTCAGAAGGAAAAGGAGGAGTGAAAAAAAAAAAAAAAACCCACCCAGGCCCCCATCCCTCGTTTTTTTTTTTCTCAGTGTGAAGTCATTTGCTTTTCTTTCTAACCCGTACCAACTCCTCAGAAGTTGAGCCAGGCAGATGGTGAGGTTATAGCTTGGGCAAAATGTGTTCTAATGTTATCAGCTTTAAAGGAGCACATGGAGCAGAGAGGAAAGATGGTTTGTGGTATTTTTGTTTATTAAATTTGATGGTTGGATTATGACATTTATATTTATTAAATGTACAGAATCTCATCCATCACTGTTGACAGTCAGAACATGTCCTCTGCGGTTGGCATAGCTGTCTTTTCCTGCAAAGAGATCTAACATTTATTCTTATTTGGGAGACTCAGAAGAGGTGGAGAAAAAAGGAGATCCACCCTCCAGTGCCACCACCCTGGGGGAAATGGGAGTATGAGATAAGTGTTATTGTGTTTGATTCTGTCATGTTAAGACACATTTTCCTTGTTTGGGTTGTGAGCCGGTTTGATGGTGCTGCGGAGAAAACCTTTCGCGGCACAGGAGCAGTATAGCCAGTGAACCCAGTGCAGGAAAAATACATAGAAAGAGGGCTCTCAGCTTTGCCCCATTAAAATCCTGGCCTTGGCAACAGTGAAAAAAATGTCGCGATGCCTTTGTCTGGTGGCTAGAGCATTTTAGCAGCCAGGCGTCTTCATTCCACTCTGGATTTTATTACCTACCAGATGTGGGCTTCTTGGATATTTTATTAGAGCACCAGGTGAGCTGATGAAAGGACAGCACTCCAACTGCCTTCCAAATGACTCCAGGGTCACTTGAGTTTTGTTTACATGTAAGAGGAGACAGGAGCTGGCAAGGCTTAGAAACAAGAAGGCACTGTCACCCACACAGTTTCTCAGTAGGTCCTAAGGTGAGGGAGATGGTGTGCTTGCTTAAAGCTTACAGATCTTTTCCAGAGTATAACTTAAAGATGTTTTTACAACCAACGTGCAAATGAATGAGACACATGGGTTCAATCTCTTTAGTCACATATGATTTCACAAATAAAAGGTTCATTTAGGTTTGAGCAATCCCAGTACATTTGGAAACCAGTTAACTCAACATGTTGACTGCACAGCCTGGAAATCTTGAATTATGAGTATCTAAGATACTAACCTGGTGAAGAGATTAAGTCCTTTTTCCTTTCTCCCATCCCACCTCACTGGCCTCCATTTTTAGGAGTTCTAACTCTAATCAAGTGTCTAGCTCTAATCAATAGGTGTCCTAGTTGGGGCGCCTGGGTGGCTTAGTCGGTTGAGCGTCCGACTTTCGCTTAGGTCATGATCTCGCGGTTCGTGGGGTTGGGCCCCGCGTCGGGCTCTGTGCTGACTGCCAGCTCAGAGCCTGGAGCCTGTTTCAGTCTGTGACTCCCTCTCTCTCTGACCATCCCCTACTCACGCTGTCTCTCTCTCTCCTAGAAATTAAAAAAAAAAAAAAGTGTCCTAGTTGACATTTTCTAAAGCAGGCCCGTGTGCAGTTGCTGTGTCTAAGAAAGATTTCAAGCAGTAGCAAGCATTTATGTAGGCTTCACACAGATTTTGACTGCCAGTTATTTCCCTTCTCTGTAGTTGACCTAGGACCTGGGAAATGGTTTATAAGAGTATCATATACTAATCTCATTCTTTCTTAAACCAGAAAATCAACTGTTCATAAGTATTATAAGTCATTAGTAGAACATCTTTTGGGTACAGCTCTCATCTATGCATTATGGGGGCTATTAAATAAACGTAAATGGCAGTTTATCTCTAGAGAGTTTAAACAAAACATACCAAAAGCCAGACCTCTATGAAGAAGTATAATTTCCTGCTAGATAGTGTGTATGTGTGTGTGTGCACTCGCGTGTGCATGCGCGTGCACACATCTGATTACATAAATGGACTGTAAACATTTCCAGGGGTGGGAGAGAGTGCAGGTCCTGGGTGTTAACAAGGCAAAGGTCATGAGTGCACTCCCCACATGGACCACTTGGCTCTCTTCCATCCCACTGCTACAGAGGGCCTCTCAGAGTGGGAGCTACAATCCCCCGGACTAGTTCGCAGTTCATATGAGTGAAGCCAGGGCCCATTTATGGAGGGGGGTGGATACCCTAAGTCTCTTCTGTCTCTTTCTTGCCTAAAAGCATGATTTTAATTGGGCATACAATATAATTCTCATCTGCTATTTGAATGAATGGAGTGAATAATTGTGAGCAGATACTATTTGCAAAATATATATGCATATATTTTTTTTCTCATTTGATTCTCACAACAAATCTCTGAAGTAGGGGTTTAGTGTCACCACTTAACTGCTAAAAGATCTTAAAGATCCGGTATGTAGTAGGTTGCTCAATAAATATATGTTGAATGAATTGATGGATGAAACTCATATTAAAAATCTTGCTTTTGCTCATAGCCATAAAGTAGGCAAGGAGCAATGGTAGGATTCCAGCCTAGGTCCTGTGGCTCCAAAGCTTGCTCTTGTCTTGGCAGTGCACAGGAGAGATAGTGCAGTTAGGTCACTGCACTGCCCGGGAAACAGAAGCACATCTGAGAAGATGTCTCTGTCTCTCCACCCCAGGGTCATGTTGAAGCTGTAGCCATAGCTGTGGCTCTCCCAGCAATTCCGTCGTCAGCTGGAACCCTGGCTGTGGAATAGCGATCAATAGAGTACTGTGCTTGGAGCTGCTCCTCTTCTTGGAAAGACCTGCAGCAATGGCTGGTGAGGGGAAAGAGGTGCTGAGGGCGTGGTGGCAGAGGTAAGTGTTGTTGACCCAGGAGCAATCCTGAAATCTTTGATCTGTGTTTGGCTCTGCTAGTCACTAGGCATGCAGATTTCAGGGTTCTGTAGGTTGAAACACAGTGATTCCACACTTGGGAGGGAACTGCTATTTTATTGCCCCAATTAACTGCTTTATTTGTTTATAAATTCTTCCCTTTTCTGTTTTATGATGCAGTTGTGGTGTGTTTAATGGAACTGCAAGATTAAGACTGGCAAGATGACTGCATGTTATGTTTCCAAAGCTAATAAATGGTTTGAATCCAGAATGTTTGTGGCCCTTTCCAAAAATATTTGGTTTCTCTAAAAAGCAACAGCTGTTGGGAAATGGATGGAAGTTTTTACTGTAGTGTGTATAGCATTTTATTTAATGCTTTTATTCCTTTAGGGAATTTGACTGCTTGATAGCAGATGAAACAACAGGGACTTAGCAAAATATAAAAATTCATGATGTTAAAAATCAGCAAGTTGGATGTTAAATTTAAGAGTCACACAAGAAAACCAAGAATCTATTTCTAAAAATGTTTCTTGCTGAGTGGAAAATTTTGCTTCTGTGAGAATAAGTATAAATTTTAAAAATTCACTTTCTGCTAATATGTCTATGGTATTTTGCAGTTTACAAAGCACATATATATTTAAAATTTAGTTTGACTACAATTCTACTAAGCCACTTAGAGATAATGATTTTCCTTGTTATAAATAATACAGGCAAGGCCTGGGAGGATGAAGAAACTTGCCTAAAGTCAGGCAGTTCACCAACAGTATAACCAGGGTTAGATAGAATTTTGCAGTGACTTGTTCAGGACTCTTTGTCATATTACTGCCTAATTATCAAGTAGTACCATTATAAAGTGGATGATATTCGGACAGTTTCATCTGGTCAAGATATCATTGCTCCTCCAGAGTGCTGTTGCCACAGCTAAAAACCCATCACTCACCCTGCTCCCTTATCCCAGTTGTGGAAACATCAAATGGCAGAGTATGGTCACCTGCTCAAGTCTGGCCACCGGGGGTGGGGCCAGCAGAGCTCTCTTATGCCTGAGCTGCCCATGGGATTCAGCGACAGTGTCCCACTAATACAATGTGGAGGGAATGATTCACCCCACACAGGAGAGGTTAGATGATGTATAGAGCAAAATGAAGTGATAGTGCACCTGCCCGGCAGGGCAAGTATATACAATTGAATGAGGCAGACCAATGTGATGACAGACATTTTTCCTTTCTCCCCGCCCCCCACCTTCTTTCTTACTTTCCTTAATTCTTCCCAAATTATCAACCAAAAGGTTTGTGAGAGAAAACTCCAGGAAAGAGTTTTCCAATTTTCGTGAATAACAGAATCACTTGGGAGCTTAATGAACATGAAAACCCCAAGGCCACAGCCCTGAGATTCTGATTTCATAAATGTTTTTAACACTTGTCAAAAGCAGAGGTGATCCTAGAAACTAAAATAGCTTGTATATTCTACATTGTCCATCCCATTGCTTTTTTTTCCTTTCCAAGATTTTATTTGAATTCAAGTTGGTTAACATATAGTGTAATAACGGTTTCAGGAAAGAACTTAGTGATTCATCACTTACATATAACACCCAGCACCCATTCCAACAAGTGCCCTCCTTAAGGCCTGTCACCCATTTAGCCCACCATCCCCCTACCTCTCCTCCAGCAACCCTCTGTTTGTTCTCTGTGTTTGAGAGTCTCTTATGGTTTGTCTCCCTCTCTGTTTTTATCTTATTTTATTTTTCCTTCCCTTCCCCTATGTGCATCTGTTTTGTTTCTTAAATTCCACACATGAGTGAAATCATATGGTATTGCTTTTTAAAGACAAACACAACAAGCTGGTGTCTTAAAGGCGATCACTCCTGATTCGGGAAAGCTGCTAAAACTGTAAGTCTGGAGTGGGGCTCAGCAATCTGAGTTAAACATGACCTGAGGTGATGATGACCCAGGTGGTCTACAGACTTCATTTTGAGAACCTCAACCTAATGAGTCAGAAGGTTCACATAAGGCAACTCTGCTTAATTGATAGCCAGACAAATCATAGTCCAGCTCAGCTCTGACTTCTATTTCTGTGCTCTATTAAAGGGGTTTAATCTTACCCCAGACTGGCAGGTTTTGCCTTCACTTGTTGCTTCCTAGCCTCTGTAAAGCAACCCAGGGCAAGGGCACCATCAGCTGATGCGGCCTCCTGCTGTGGTGGCCACTGGCAGCAGTGAGTCGGCTCAGGGAAACTGACAGATTCACTGTGCTCCAGAGAACAGAACTGGACCCAAAGGAAAGAAGTTTAGTGCTTTGGGTTTTATGTGTGAAAGCTGCCACTCTGCCGTGCGAGGGGCTGAAGGATTGGTGGGAAAAAACAAAGAAGAGTAAGATAATGTAATTTTATCTTTCTTACTTTATGATTTATGTAGAGCTCTCTGTCCTTCAGAGAGTTTCTACAAAAAAATGGATGTGAAATGAAAGGTCCTAGGAGGGGGGGTAATGAGATGGCAGAAGAGGAGTGGATGAAACCATAAGAGACAAGAAAGCATGCTTGGATTTTCACAGCATGGTGTGTCCTCTTGTGAGATTTATTGTGGCAGGGTGAGGTCATGGTAATGCCCTCCACCTCCCAAAAGAGGGAAATTGTAATATCAGATAATGATAAATTGTCAAGTGTACAGTCGGTCCCCTGAGTTGAGTATGAAGTGTGAGTCCAGAACTGTTTGTTTTATAAATTTAAAATTCTGCAAAATTGTTATTATCATGGAAAATAAGTACCAACAGCTTCCATATACAGGTAACCTGTGATACCACTCTCCGCTCCTAATTCTCTTGATTCATATTATGCTTTCCAATGTTTCTCTAAAATTTTTTTTAGTTCTTCTGGCATGAGTTAGAAAGCAGAGGGCCAGGGGTCCAGGCCTGTATCCATCTCCTGGGCTTTTGACTGGCAACTTGCTGTGTGACCTTGGAAGACTCACTCAACATTTTTGGTTTCAGTTTCCTCATGTGTAAAAAGTGGTTGAAATAGTAATTTCCATTCCCCTTCTACATCAACACTTTGGATTCCCCTAATATATTCAGGATACTTTCAAGAGAATTTGCCACCCTTTACTTGAGATGTAGAATAAAAGGCCACTTATTTAGAGCAACTGAGATCTTTATTAGACATGAAGAGAATTCTTCTAACGGTAAGTGGGCTAAAATGTTTGCTTTCTGTATTAATTTGCTAGCGCTGCATAACAAAGTATCACAGACTGTATGGTTTAAACAACAGAAATTCATTTTTTCACAATTCTGGAGCCTAAAGGTGTTAGTGGGGTGGTCTTTTTCTTTCTTTTTTTTAAATTTCTTTTTTAATGTTTTATTTATTTTTTGAGACCAAGAAAGAGCACAAGACAGGGAGGGGCAGAGAGACAGGGAGATACAGAATCTGAAGCAGGTTCCAGGCTCTGAGCTGTCAGCATAGAGTCCAAGATTGTGACCTGAGCCAAAGTCAGAGGCTTAACCAACTGAGCCACCCAGGTGCCCCAAGGGGCAGTTTTTTCTGATGCCTCTCTCCTTGGCTTATAGATGGCTGTCTTACTATATCTTCACCTGGTCTTCCTTCCCTTTGTGCCTATTCTAATCTCACTTTCTTGTAAGGATACTAGTTAGATTGGTTTAGGGGCCACCCCAATGACCTCATTTTATCTTAATTGCCTTTTTAAAGATTTTGTCTTCAAATAGAGTCACATTCTAGATACTGGGGCTGGGACTTCAGCATATGAACTTGGGGGAACAAAATTCAACCCATTACAGTTGCCAAACTGGGGGATCTTAGGGAGTATGGAGAACATTGCATTCCTTGGCTGGCTTGGGCAAAACCCCAGATTAGACAAACAAAGAGGAGGATTAGATGAGCTCTTGACGATTTTTCCAATTCTAGGAATTTGTGATATTGTATAAAGCTCCTCCTTACCAGGAACATGAATTAAAAAGAGGGCACAAAAAGCAAGGCTGCAGGAACATAAAATAAAACAGTGAATGATTTGTACTTCAGGGAAAGCAAAGATGGAAAAGAACTTTGAAGCATTTTCATTTGAGGCAATTTCATTACATCATGAGGGCAGAGGTCCTTTATCACACAGCCATTATTGTTTGATCTGTACCTGTAGGTGAACTTTTAGAGAGAATAAGAGTCTATTTCACATAAATTCCACTTGAAGCAAACACAAAAGCAGGATCCTGCTGAGGACAAAGGAAAAATTCATGATGCAATTGCATGTATCCTCATGGGTATCTTTTATGGCTGAGAAGGGGAAAGAAGAATTCCTTTCCAACATCACTGTGAAAGAATACTTACAGATTACTCTTTCTGATTATTTGGACAGTAAAAGCAAGTAATGAGTCTCACATCACAGATCTCTGGCTTTTATTGCTCTAGTAATCCGTTTGTCTCCTTAGGTATGTTTTCAGCAGCACAGAGTACTGGAAAGAGAATAAATGCTTACTACGTTCTGGTGTTCAGGACTGCATCAGGTCATTCCTCCTTATGGCTTCTTAAGGCCAACAGTCTGCTGATGATCAGCACCTTTGTCTTCCCATTGGGTGAAGCTGTACATGGTATTCAGAGTGAACTTCTCATTAGACTTTTGAGGTCAGCTATCCTCATCTGCATGGATGAGGATAATTATACCTTTTCCTCAAGGAACCCTCACCACTCCCCAATGAAAATGTATTTCTTTAATAAACAAAACAGCCCACTATATCCAGCTTTAAACACACACACACACACACACACACACACACACACACACACACACACACACCAGTTTGGATAATTATTTTTGACATTTGCTTATTTGTATATCATTAACTTTTCTGGAAACCATTTTTTAACCATACTTTCAGCTCACTCTATTAAGGAGCCGTGGGTTCTTTACCAATTTTCTATCACTGCTATAACAAATGACTACAAATTTAGTAGCTTGAATAACACAGAATTAGTCCCTTACAATTTTGTAGGTCAGAGGTCCAAATCAGGTCTCATTGGGCTAAAATCAAAGTGATAGTAGGGTTAGGGGAGAATCCTTGCCTTTTTCAGCTTCTAGGGCCTACCCACAATTCTTGGCTTATACCCTCTTTTTCCTTCTTTGAAGACAGAAAGGCTATATCTACTTCCTCTTCCATAATCACATCTGCCTTTGACTCTTCGATTTCCTCTTTTACTTTTAAGGAGACTGGGCCCACCTCTATAATCTCAAGATCCTCAACCCTAATCATATCTACACCATCGCTTTTGCCATGTCAGGTTACATATTTACAAGTTCTGGAGTTTAGGATATGAATATCCTTGGAGGGCCATTATTCTGCTTACCCCAGCCTCTGCCTAATTTAGCTGTGTATTTTGACTTCTTCATTTGGACAATCACGGGAAGGGATGCAATTTCAAGGCAGATTCTTATTCTTGAACAACACATTTCTCCTTTTCTATTTGCTCAAGGTGCAGTGATGTTTATGTTTCTTTCAAATCATACAGGTAGGAGGAGAGGTGCTTACACTTACAGCCTCATCAGGTAGGGTGAGCAGTCTGTCAGGAGATCTTTTCTTGCCCATCCAACCATGCAAGTCAGTGGCAATCTTAAAGTCACTTTAGTCATGACCTCTGATGTGAACCAAATATATATACATTTATATATTTATATTTTATGTTTATAGACAAAGCCTTACCTGAGTCTCCTTGGCCGCCTGAAACTGGTCACGTGTCTCTTAGTTCTCATATCACCCAGTTAGTACACCGGCATCAGAGCAGTCATCACACTCTATTGTATTTGCCTGTTTTCTCATCTGTTGAGCTGAACAACTGGAGGGCAAGAACTCTTGAACTCCCTGTGCCTGGCACCAGGCCTGGCACATGAGGAGTTTAATAAACATTTGCTGAATTCATGAAAACTCTACATAAAAGTTCCTACTCAAAGTTTTTCAAGCCCAGCCTCTGAGCTAAGTGAATGGCTGGGCAGACATATTAGAGATAGAGTAGAAATCTGAAGGCAATTTATTTTCCTAGAGTTTTAATATTGGATTAATTACATTGTAAAAATTCAGAATTGTTGTTTCTGTTGTTGTAAAACAATTAGGCAGACTATATATATTCAACAATTAAATTTTCCAACACAATATTAAAACTTACCAATGGTAAGTCAAAGATGCAACATAGTGTTCAATGAAAGCCCTGTGATCTAGGACTGAGAATACTTGAGTTCTGGTTAAATAAGCAGCTGTGTGGTTTGGAGTAAGTCATTTGCTATCTCTGAGATCCTGTCCTTATCACTAAATGATTCTGTTTGACACTTAAGAGATAGTGTCCTTATTGCTAAATGATTCTGTTTGACATTTAAGCAATGTCCAGGGGCTAAAATGCTGTCAGGGTCTCATTTTTCTAATGTGATATGACTCAGTCTTTCCCAAAGAGTGGAATATGGAATGCGGACCATTGGGGGCTGTAACATGATTTTAGGGATGCATGAATGACTATTTTAATTTTAATAATTGTTCATTAAATTCGTTGAGTTGAATAAATGTATGAATTTATTGAGCTGAGCACCATAACATACAATTAGGAAATAGCATTGTTTTTATTCCCTTACTACCTTGTCACTTGTTCTGTCAGATCTTTCTTGTGCTGCTGGATGATATTCTAGACCAATTTCGTAATTTTTTTAAAGTAGGCTTCATGCCCAGCACAGACCCAAGCAGGACTTGAACTCACAACCTGAGATCAAGACCTGAGCTGAGATCAAGAGTTGGATGCTTAACCAACTGAGCCAACCAGGCACCCCGTATAACTTTTTAAAAATTACTTTCAGATGAGTAGTTTTTTCATTAAGAAAACAATCTCATGCTCATGTATTAAACATTCCAGTCACATAAAAATCCAAATTTCAGTCTCTCGTCCAATTCAGAGTTTTTATGCTCCACCATCTAACCCTTGATGCTTAAGACTATTAGTATGAAAAAGGAGTGATGTTTTATTTCGTTCACTTTGATTCTCAGATTCCAATTCACAATGTTACTCTGGATCCCAGAGTCAAGGCCAGAAGGAGGAGGATGAGAAGGAAAATAGAAAAACTGGCTTGCCTGGAGCAATTGTAAGCTTGTGATTAGTGCCTTCCTAATGACAGAGGCCCAACCTGGCTCCCACTGGGCATATTTTTGGAGATGTTTCTACCACCCTACTAAAGACCCTTCCTTGAGCTGATGGGCTCTTTCTCCAACTTTGTATGACATTCCATTGGCTTCTATCTTTTGCCAGTTTATCCCAATTATTAGCCTTTTTCCACTGGGGTTCTCTCACCTCAGCAGGTAGATCTTGGGCAGCATCATTTCAAGATAGCTCTAATTCCTGTGTTTGCTGGGGCATCATACATGTGTCTCACAGGTTCACATATCTTGCTGTCTGTCATTTATAGAAGTGCAGTTTGCTCTGCTTGGCCCTCTCTCCTTGTGCTGCTGTTTGGGGCAGCACCAGCTAACCTCTTGCTTTCTGAATTCTTCAATTCTCCAAGTTCCAGGGAACACAATTTGGGGTTCTTCCAAGAATTTAGTAATGTTTTGGAACTGCCCAAAGCTTGCATCCAGCTAGGGAGTAAGAGGCCAGCCTTTATGTGTGACAAGTATCAGTCTCTATGAGTGATTTTCTTGAGGCCCTGTTTCTTTGCTTAATGTGGAGGGAAAAGAGCCTTGAGGAAAGAAAGCAAGACTCCATAGTGCTGTCTGTTTTAATGGGGTATCTCCTTTTGATGAATCTTCAACCTTTTTTTGGATAGTCTTAAAAAAAACAGGTTGGCCATCTATTGACACTCGCTTTAGATTGCTGGGGTCATTCTCATCAGTTTTTTTTAAGGCTTTGAAACTTTAGCCAAAATTCTGAGGTGCCAGAAAATGTCTCCCTTTGTATCTTGTTATGTCTCTATCAAAAGTGTATATAACTTATCAAATCTGTGATATTGTAAACATTGTTGGGGATTAGAATAATTACAAAAAAATAAGAGGCTTAAAGGAAAATTAAGTAAATAATAGCATAGATGTCTCCCAGATATGGCAAAATCCATCATGGTGATATTCTCAAGCCATCATGTTAAACAGGAGAAAGGCTGAGGCAGCATATTCTCTCTCTCTCTCTCTTTTTTTTTTTTTTAAATTTTTAAATGTTTTATTTATTTCTAGGAGAGAGAGAGAGAGCATGAGCAGGGGGGGATCAGAGAGAGAGAGTCACAGACTCTGAAACAGGCTCCAGGCTCTGAGCTGGCAGTCAGCACAGAGCCTGACACGAGGCTCGAACCCACGAACTGCGAGATCATGACCTGAGCGAAAGTCGGACGCTTAACTGACTAAGCCACCCGGGCGCCCCATATTCTCTCTCTTTCCAGCCCAACTGTGACTAAAACAATGCTTATTCAGGACTAAGACCAAACTTTTACTCCATTGTAGCTAATCTACCATGGGACATTTCCTTTATCAAATTCATAGGCCCCCTCCAAGGTTCTGAATAAAAGTGAGAAGATGCTAATTTCTAAGAGAGTAATCTGTTTACTCTGTCAGAGTGAGAAATTGTTGTAAAATACAAAATAAGTGCTAAATAAGGTGGTCACATGCAGAATTATAAAGACTTCTATAAATACTTGAACTGAAAAATAAAATACTTGAATTTTTTAAAGTTTGATTTAAATGGTCTCTATCTTTTTTCTTGATTACTTAAGGTAGTATAAAGCCACAATTGAAAAATACCAAGCAAAGATTTAAAAACCTAGATTTCCATGAAAAAGAGGCTTTATAGGTGAAAGAGCACTGACTTTAGAATAAAAAATTCCAACTCTGCAATCTACCTACAGGTAGTATGATCTTGAGAAGTCCTTTGGCCTCCCTGAGCCATGTCCTTATGGAATCATACCTCAACCATACTGAAGGTTGAGGTGCAAGGATCAAGTAAGATAATGTTGTGAAAGATAACGTTTGTTCTAGAGAACAATCTAGAGTCCAGTACAGTGCTTCATCAGTCAACAGATGCTAGATATTAATTAAAAATTTTTCATTTAGGTGTAATATACACACAATAAAATGTGCCAGTTTTAAGGCACAATTGACGTGTTTTGACAAATATATATCCTCATATGTCTGACACCACAATGATGTTATAGAACATTTCCATCACCCCCCAAAATTCTGTTGTGCCATGTTGACATCACTTCCCTCCCATTAAATCCTTGCTTTAATCTTTTGTACAATTTTATGTAAGTGGAGTCATGCAGTATGTAGTCTTTGTGTCTGGCTTCTTTCACTTGGCATAATGCTTTTAATATCCACTCATAATGTTGCACATACCAGTAGTTCCTTTTTATTACTGAGTAGTATTTCATTATGTGGATACATAACATTTTGTTTATCAATGGACCAGTTGGTAAGCATTTGGCTTGTTTCCAGTTTCTGGCTATTATGAAGAAAGTTACAATAATCATTTAAGTACAAGTCTTTGTATGGGCATGTTTTCATTTTTGTTGGGTAAATACCTCAAAAGTGGGATTGCTGAGTTGTGTAATAAGTCTATGTTTAATTTGATAAGAAAAGACTACAGTGCTTTCTAAAGTGGCTGCACCATTTTGCCTTTCAACTATTCATATATGACATTTCTAGTTGTTCCATATCCTATGAAATACTCAGTGTTGTAGGTCATTGTAATTTTTTAATCTAGTGGCTGTGAAGTGATACCTGTTTTAATTTACATTTCCCTAAAAATGAATGATATTCAGCATCTTTCCATATGACTGTTTGTCATTTATATACCTTCTTCAGTGAAGAATTTGTTCAAATCTTTTGCCAATTTTTTTTAATATTTTTATTTATTTCTAGGAGAGTGAGAGACAGTGTAAGCAGGGAAGGGTCAGAGAGAGAGGGAGTCACAGACTGAAACAGGCTCCAGGCTCCGAGCTGGCAGTCAGCACAGAGCCCGACGTGGGGCTCGAACCCACGAACCGCGAGATCATGACCTGAGCTGAAGTTGGACGCTTAACCGACTAAGCCACCCAGGCGCCCCTCTTTTGCCAATTTTTAAAATGGGGTTGTTTTCTTACTATTGAGTTCTAGGAGTTCTTTTTTTTTTAATTTTTTTTAAATGTTTTATTTATTTCTAGGAGAGAGAGAGAGAGAGACAGCGTGAGCAGGGGGAGGTCAGAGAGAGAGGGAGACACAGACTCTGAAGCAGGCTCCAGGCTCTGAGCTGGCAGTCAGCACAGAGCCCGACGCGGGGCTCGAACCCACGAACCGCGAGATCATGACCTAAGCGAAAGTCGGACGCTTAACCGACTAAGCCACCCAGGTGCCCCAGAGTTCTAGGAGTTCTTTTATATGTTCTGGATAAATGTCCCTTTTAGAAACATGCCTGCACATATTTTCTTCTGGTCTGCAGCTTGCCTTTTCATTTTCTTAACAGAATCTTTTGAAGTGTAAAAGTTTTGGGTGCTTATCCCATAGAAACATGATGGATTCCTCTCCACCAAATATGATTTAGGTGTTGAGAGCACGCCAGGAAGGTAGGAAAGGGTTATTACACAATAATGAGACTTTCTGGGGAGAGCAGAGCAGGCTCCTGAGGAAGAACAAAAATGACCTGAGAGAGCAGGGAAAAAAGACTGGTTTTGTTTGTACTGTGTTTAGGGAATGAGGCTGGAGTGAGGGTTCCTGTGCATGAGAGCCAGGGCTTGCATGTGTTCAACTTCCTTTTGGCAACAAAGGTGGGAGCCCCTGGGCTTTCTTATCAGCTAGTCCAGATGTGGGGCAGAAGGGGAAGGTGGAATGGTGGGGTTTGAGAGCTATCAGCAATCAAAATCAAACATCAAAATGGAGTCAGGCTCTTTATTACAGTTTAATTTTTTGTGAAGACCAATTTATTGTAGATTTTTTTTCTGTGGTTCATTTATTTTTGTGTATCTTAAGAAACATTTTTCTAATTCAAATTAAAATTTTTTTCTATATTTTCTTTTAGAAGTTTTATCATTTTAGATTTACATTTAAGTAATCTATTTCAAGTTAATTTTTGTATATGGTGTGAGGTATGTTCTAGAAATTTTTTGCCCCATACAATCAATTCTTTCAGGATCTTTTTACTGAAAAAGATTATCCTTCATTCCACTGAATTGGCACCTTGACACCTTTGTTGAAAGGCAATTGGCCGTGGATATGAGGATCCATTTCTGGATTCTGGATTCTATTTCATTGATCTATATGTCTGTATTCATTGCAATACCACACCATCTTTACTACTATAGTTTTATAATACGTCTTCAAATTGGGTACTATAATTACTCCATATTTGTTCTTCTTTTCAGAATAATTCAATTTCCTAGATCTTATTTGCATTTCCATATTAAGTTTTAAAATCATTTTGCCAATTTCTATTAACAAAACCTGCTGGGATTTGGTTGAAATTGCACTGAGTCAATAGATCAACTTGGGGAGAATTGACATTTTATTAACACTGCGTCTTCTGATAGATAAACATGGTTTATCTCTCCATTTATTTAGATCCATTTTAAATTTCTCTCAGAAATGTTTTATAATCTTGAGTGTATACATTTTACACACTCACTATACTAATTTTTCCCTAAGACTTTTATATTTTTGGTGCTCTTATAAATAGTATATGTTTTTAATTTCAGTTTCTGGTTGTACAACTTTGTTTCCAGCCAAGATGGAGTAACAGTGACTGGATCTGTCCTCTCAACTGAAACAACTAAAAAGCTGAACAAGAGTATAAAACAATGGTTTTTAAGCCATGGGACATCAGGCAATGAAAGACAGTGATTTCTGGGTAATAGAGAAAAAAATATAATAAGGTGAGCCCTCTGACTGCTCAGTTCATCACCTGGAGAGTGTTTCCAGGCCACAGGAGAATAGGCTGCAATTCAGACAGAGCCCTGCAGTCTTCCTGAGTTGAGGAAGTAGAAGTGGGAGTTCAGGGAGGCCAAGATAGGTAGAGTTTGTAGATCAGTGTGTTGGAGTGAATAGAACTGCAATGAGAGAGGATGTCAGAGGTCTTCAGAGAGTCCCCATAAGTCTCCTATTGATCACTGCATGCTGCAGAGGAAACTATCAGAAAGCAGGGAGGGGCGCCTAGGTGGCTCAGTCAGTTAAGCATCCGACTTTGGCTCAGGTCTGATCTTACAGCTTGTGGGTTTGAGCCCCACGTCAGGCTCTGTGCTGACAGCTCAGAGCCTGGAGCCTGCTTCTGATTCTGTGTCTCCCTCTCTCTCTGCCCCTCCCCTGCTCACACTCTGTCTCTCTCTCAAAAATAAACAAACATTAAAAAAAAATTTTTTTTAAAAGAAAGCAGGGAAAGAGTCACTCAAAAAGTGTAGACTAAACAATACTCAGAACTCACACAGTGTCAATATTTTTTGTTCCTACTAGTCAGAGGAGGAAAACCTCATAAAATTCATAAGCCCTAAGCTAAATGCTGCTTTAAAGCTAAGTGCCCTAAGCTTTAACAAAACTTAACAGCAAAACCCAAATGGATCAAAAATGTCTCCTAGTAGTATAAATACATTCAAGAACTAAACTCAAGAATATCTGAGAGTGAAAAAAAAATCCAACATTCAAGAAGGCAAAACTCACACTGCCTGTAATCCAATAAAAAATTAGTGGATAATCAACTGACAAATGGATCAAGAAGATGTGGTTTATATACACAATGGAATACTACATGGCAATAAGAAAGAATGAAATCTGGCCATTTGTAGCAACATGGATGGAACTTGAGAGTGTTATGCTAAGTGAAATAAGTCAGGCAGAGAAGGACAGATACCAGATGTTTTCACTCATATGTGGAAAAGGAGAAACTTAACAGAAGACCATTGGAGAGAGGAAGGGAAAAAAAATAGTTAAGTAGAGGGAGGGAGGCAAACCATAAGAGACTCTTAAATACTGAGAACAAACTGAGGGTTGATGGGGGTGGGGGAGAGGGGAAAAGGGGTGATGGGCATAGAGGAGGGAACTTGTTGGGATGAACACTGGGTGTTATATGAAAACCAACTTGACAATAAACTTGACAATAAAAGAAAAAAGATATATATATATTTTTTAAAAATTAGTGAATATACCAAGGAGTAGGAAAAAATGTGACCTATCATTAGGAGAAAATTTATCCAATTGAAATTGACCCACAAATGACCCAGACATTAGAGTTGGTGGATAAAGACATCACAAGTTTCTATTTCATGTTCTATAACTCTATTTCATGTGTTCAAGAAACTAGAGGAAAGATGAAAAATATTAAGTAGTGACATGAACAATATAAAATAAAATACCCAAATTGAACTTCTAGTGATGAAAATAGTGCCTGAGTGGAGAAATTTATTAGATAGAATTAATCTCAGATTGAACACTGAAGATGAAAAGAAATTAATAAATTTGAAGCAATAAAAACTATCCTACATGAAACTCAGAAATGAAAAAAAAAAAAAACAACTGAAAAAAACCCCTAAAACAAAAACAGAGCGTCAGTGAGCTAATGAGTCCCAATAAATGTGTTCTAAATTTCTTGAAGGAGAGGAGAGAGTGGAAAGTATTTGAAGAAGTAATGGTAGAATAAATTTTCAAGTTTGATCAAAATTATAAACCTACAAATCCAAGAAGTTCCAAGCACCCCAAGCAATAACATGGATGAACCTTAAAATAATGTTGAGTAGAAGAAGCCAGGCCAAAAAGAGTACATGGTCTACGATTCCATATATATAAAAATCTAGAAAACACATTAATTTATAGTAACAGAAAATAGATGGGGGTGGAGAAAAGGCATGGAGGGGTGAGAGATTACAAAGGGACAAAGAAAATTTTGGAGAATTATGGATGCATTAATTTTCTTGATGTGGTGATGGTTTCATGTATACACACACACACACACGGATAGACATATACTCATATATGTAAAAACTTATCAAATTGTATACTTCATGTATTTTTCACATAGTACACTTGAAATACATGCAGTTCATTATATGTGAATTGTACCTCAAAAAGCCATTTAAAGAGGTCTAATAGTTTGTTGCTAGTGAATAGAAATACATTAGATTTTTATATATCTACCTTGTATCTTGCAACTTTGCTAAGCTCACTTGGTCTAGTAATGCTTGTGATTGGTACTACTATCATTGCTGTTGTGGTTAAAATCAACAGCATTTTTAAGGGAAATGTTTAATGCATGTGCTTTGCAACTGTGAATAAAACTGTATTAGGTATTATAGAGAAATCAAACTTTTGATTCTCTCAGGTGCCTAAGCAGAGGGAATTTTTCTGTAGATGATTAAGGCCTGGATATGCTGAGATCCTGGTGATCACATGAGAACAGTAATGTACACAGGACTCTCAATACCCAAGGGCCAGGCCACCATCCTTCTCTAACAATTGCAGGAAACGGACTCAGATCCTTTTCCCTTAGAGCTCGTGTGCCAGCTCCTGTGGTGGGGAAGCCCCTGCATCCTGTCTGTTCAGTATTTGATGCTTGGTGATAACAAGCCTGTGCTCTCCAAGAGCTGGGAAGTGCTCAGAACAGAAGTATTTATGGGGTCCCTGGAAATGCCTCCTGAACGCGCCCAGGGGCCTGGCTGGAGAGCTTTTCCCTCACAGGCGTGCTAGCTGCTGTGCAGCTTTTGGGCTCCTGTCAACACCAGCAGAGCAGGGGAAAGCCTTTCCTACAGAACTCAGCTCCTCTTCCTGGCTTGCTATCCATAACCTTCTACAAAAACCCTTCTCCATCCACGGGGCCTGCCGCCACAGTTCTGCTGTTCTGTGTAACAGGACTTAGTGTTAGAAGAACAAATCCTAGTTATCCTTTATGAGGAATTAATTATTCAATGTTGGTAAATTTATTAAGGGTTTTCCATGGGCTGCCAACAGCAGAGGATTATTCTAGAGAGCAACTAGGATGAGTTGAAATCCATACAGTTGTGTCCATTATTTTCTTAGTATGATGAACAAATATTATTTCATATGGACATCACATTTCTTGTTAGTCCTGTCAAGCATTTGATGTGCATTTGAGCTCTTTCTTGCTCCGTGGATGGCAATGGGACAAGTTGGGTTTCCAGCTAGTCCTCAGGGGCCCAAGCTAAATTCACATACCTCATTTTCTTCTGCAGCTCTAATTTTCTCTCTTATGGAACTCATCTTTGCTCCAAATGTCTTCTTTAGCAACACAGAAACTTTAGTAATGAGTGAACTCATTTTCTCCAAGTTCAGAAATTATTCAGACTTCAAGGATTTTGGAATTTAAAGGGGAGTCTTGGTTTCTGCATCAGGTCACCCATAACACAGTGCAACTTCTGTTTTTAAGTGGGATAAAAACCCTTTTAAGAAGCTTATTGAAAGGGCTCAGATGATTTTGTGGACATCAAATACTTTTTAAAGGACAATATTTTGATGGTTTAATTATAAGAAAATAGGAAACATGCAGATTAAATTGACCCTAAAACACACATGGTTTTAAAAATTAAGGGCAAAGAATTCTGGCAAAATACATTTTTTGAATCTAAAACACATGAACAAAATCAAAAGACCTGATAAATTCAGATTATAGTAGTTGGACTAATGATATGCTGTATAGAATCCCAAGGAGACCACTGGCCACTTCTCCATACTGCCTGTGACCTCCTTGTCATTTCGGATTCAGTTTCACACATCTTTTTTGCCTCTGAAAACATACTAAATTTTTCCTCTTGTGTGTGTGTCTTTTTGTCTTTGTTTTTATTTTTGAGAGAAAGAGACACAATGTTTATTTTTGAGAGAAAGAGACACAATGTGAGTAGGGGAGGGGCAGAGAGACAGAGAGAGAGAGAGAGAGAGATAAAGACACAAAATCTGAAGGAGGCTCCAGGCTTTGAGCTGTCAGCACAGAGCCTGATGCTGGGCTCTAACTCACAAACCTCAAAATCATGACCTGAGCCACAGTTCAATGCTTAACTGACTGAGCCACCCAGGCGCCCCATGTGTGTGTGTTTTTAAGATTATAAAGATTATGTGCTCTCTGAATTCCTCACACATATAAAGTTTTCTTCCAAGTAGTTAAGTTTCTCACCTAAGGGAATTTGTTGTTTGGCTTCTTAATTGTCCAAGATGGCCACATTGAGTCACGTAATTAAGAAAACCCAGTGTTTATTTTCCCCTAAATACCTAAACAGGCATTTTAATCTTTTCTAGCCAAAGAAACTTTTCATCAAACATTCAGTGGATTAAAGGGCATCTGCTCTGGATAAAAGGGCAACATTCAGTGGATTAAAGAGTGGGGCTGGTGTCTTCTCCTCTCCTAGCGATCCTTCTCTGGAGCAAAATTTTGGGATATGCAGCAGATAACAAATTTACTCATGGTGTCTTGTTTCATGGTGTTTTGTTTGGCAACTCTTGTGTATATATTTGTCATTGTCTTTGAAAAATTACTAGTAGAGCGTCTGGGGCTTACCACAAAGGCACATTCTGCAGAGAGGTTTTGCTTCTGCCTGGCACTTGTGGGCATTGACAGTCCTCTACCACTTTCAATCAAGTTCAGAGTTTGAGGTTCTTTGAAACTTCCAGGGAATGCAAATCCATACAAGGGTTGGTCTATGGTTTGACATCTCTCCCCTCTCCCACTTTTCTTCCCTTCTCCACAAATCAGTACAGTGGAGTCTAGTTTACTTCCAATTGACATGTTCTCTGAGGGTGTAGTCTTTGGGCTCCATTAATGTGGGGAAGGATTTTTCTTAGGCTCTGCTCTTGCATTGGCCCTGAGCCTTGACTTTTGTCTACTTCTATGTAAGGCCAACAAAACTCAGAAGATGCTTTCTGGATAAAAGCATCTGTGATGCTCACTCAGGTCTTGCTTTCTTCTGTAGCTTCCCTTTTCCCCTTAGATTTTGGTCTGGTGGTTCCTTACAGCCTTGTCAGCTTATTGATACATTTATGAGACTTTTTATATTAATATTTTATTCAATATTTTTGGTTGTTTTCTGTAGGAAATCTGGTCTGAAAAAAACCTATCCTACCATTTCTGGAAATAGAACTTCTTTAGATATAAAACTGAATTGAGTGCCTGAGTAGCTCAGTCGGTTAAGCATCCAACTCTTAAAAAATTTTTTAATGTTTTTTATTTATTTCTGAGAGAGAAAGAGACAGCGTGAGCAGAGGAGGGTCAGAGGGAGAGGGAGGTACAGAATCTGAAGCAGGCTCCAGGTTCTGAGTTAGCTGTCAGCACAGAGCCTGATGCAGGGCTCAAACCCACCAACCATGAAATCATGACCTGAGCCGAAGTCTGACGCTTAACTTATAGAGCCACCTAGGCACCCCTAAACATCCAGCTCTTGATTTCAGCTCAGGTCATGATCTCACAGTTGTGAGATCGAGCCCTGTGTAGGCCTCCGTGCTGACAGCATGGAGCCTGCTTAAGATTCTCTCTCTTCCTCTTTCTCTGCCCCTCCCCCACTTATTCTCTCTCTCTCAAAATAAATAAATAAACTTAAAAATTGAATTGAAAGTTTCTAAGCATCTGATAGTTTAAAAATCCTACCTAAAGATATTGCATTAAGTCAGAGCTTCAAGGCTTAGAACAAGAAGGCCACTTTTGGCTTCTCCTATACTGGTTGGCAAGATTGTTCTACCATTTTACTTGAATAATATCCTGTATCAGAGATTTCTTGAGAGTCCTATTTATCTGAGCTCTATACCAGGTAGTACATATGGAGGTATTAAATGTGACTTATTTTCATACTGTTCTAAGGAATTTGGGATGTGGTCTATTTTATTTATTTAATTTATTTTTCAAGTTTATTCAGTTTTGAGAGAGAAAGAGAGACAGAGTGTGAGCAGGGAGGGGCAGAAGGAGAGATGGAGACACAGAATCTGAAGCAAGCTCCAGGCTCTGAGCTGTCCTCACAGAGCCCGATGCAGGGCTCAAACTCATGAACTGAGAGATCATGACTTGAGCTGAAGTCAGACGCTTCACCAACTGAGCCACCCAGGTGTCCCAGATGTGGTCTATTTTAAAGGCTAAATTTAATTGGCCTGTCCTTAAGCTTGAAGGGAAAAAGCGATATATGTTGAAAATAAGTTATATGACATCATTATCATATCTTCAGTAGAAAACTAACTCTCTGATGAAAAAAATAGTATCAAATTCCCCTATACACAATTTCCCCACTTTGACTGAGCTGGTGTTAAACTTGGCTTCCATGCTCTACCTTCTGTCATAAAAATGAAGAGTCAGAAAAAGAAAGACAGATGCTGTATGATCTCATTTAATGAGATCAAAAAACAAAATAGAAACTGAAGTGGACTAGGGATATAATGTCCAACATGGTGACTATAGAACAATACTGTATTATATATTTATTAATTTCAGGTGTACAATATAATATATCTATGTTATGTTGTACACCTGAAATTAATGCAATGTTATATGTCAATTATATCTCAATTTTAAAAAAGCAAGAAAAAAAGGCAAAGATAGTCCAGCCTGATGTTGAGTGATGTGAGCACAGGCTCAAATGCCCACAAAGAAAGGAAAATTCGAGGAGAAGAATGCTTTTCTGCACGATGATTCTTTGACAATGGGCTTCTCTGTGGGCTCCCTCCTGACTGTGCCTGGAGTTCACCAGGCAGCTGCAGGGCCTGGTAAGCAAGTAAATGCTTTGTCATAGGTGCTCAGTGGAATATGAAGAATGAAGGAAAAAATGAGTAAATGAACAAATGAACAGAATGTCCTATCCTTACAGATTGGCAGTGTTCCCTTCTGCCCTTCAGAGAGCATTTGCCACCCTATTACTTTGTGAGATGCTCTGGACTTGAGGGAAATAAATCCTGCTTTCTTTATAATTCATGCCCCATGGCAGTATATTTTCAAAGTGTGGCCCATGGACCATCTATACCTGGATTATCTGGGGAATTGGTCAAAACTGTGAATTCCCAGGACCCACTCCACAAATACCAAATCAGAATTTCTGGGGACAGGCTTGGGAATTTGTACAGGCTCAGGAGACACAACCCCAGGTGATTCTCTTGTACAAGAAAGTTTGAGGAGCATTGTATTATGTGAACATTTTCACATTGGTAATCATTTATTAAGCAATCACTATGTTTATCCCATATTTTAGCCTTTAACTATCAAAATGATCTATAGGAAGTCTATAATCTATTTTAATCTATTTTATTAGGTTATTTATGTTTTCCAGTGTTGAATATATTTGTTTGCCTTATTGTCACAATTGTCTTTATTTTATTTTATTTTATTTTTTAATGTTTATTCATTTTTGACAGATGGAGAGAGATAGAGCATGAGTAGGGGAGGAGAAAGGAGAGAGGGAGACACAGAATCTGAAGCAGGCTCCAGGCTCCATGCTGTCAGCACAGATCCCAACATGGGGCTTGAACTCACAAACTGTGAGATCATGACCTGAGCCGAAGTCAGATGCCCAACTGACTGAGCCAACCAGGGGCCCCTACAATTGTCTTTATCTTAAAAAAAATCCATACACATATTATGCCATGATGAGATTTCTGTAGAATCAGAACAATAGGTAAAATCATTTTCCTATAGACTCTAGACAGTTAAAATCTGAAATCTGATAGTATGAACATTGAGGATGGACAGTGCAGAATTTAAAGAGAGAGGAAGGGAGTTGTTCTTTCAGTTTTCTATAGTTTGGAAATTCCTCCAAATAATAATTCATTTAAGCAAGTTTGTCTTATCTTTGTCCAATATGGCTTCATAAAATATATGGAATTTCCTAATTAGCATTCCTTTCATGAATCGACATGGGATGAGTCCAAAGTATTTGGCTTGACTAATTCTCTTTGTTAAGGAAAATCCCATGGCTGAAAATAAACTGGTATTTTTGTTTTGAAAGGAAAAAACAATTTCTGGAAATAGGTCCATGTTCCTAAAAAGTAAGCTTGCATAAATACTGCTCTTTTTGCCAGGTATAGGAGATTTCTAATGCATGATAAAAAGGAGCAGGTGACACACCGAAGGGAGGGATTTGAATAGTTAACTGTTGCACGTGAACAGAAAGCCTCTCCCATTTCGACATAACATGCCATGTAAAAGAAATGTGGATTAAAAATACAGTGATTTAGTGCAGTACATCCTTTGTTGCAGACAATAGGTAGGCAATTGATCAGTTGTTTTTTTATAAAATGAGGCAAGTCTCAGCTGAATTTCAAACCTCATGTTAAAAGCAATAAAAATACAAAGCAATACTCATATACAGACCCTGGCAAAGAACCACACTGTGGCGGATTTACTACTTCCTTGGTATGGGCCTTAGGTTGGAAATCAGCTGAACTTGTAGGTTTGGAGTCCTCATTCGTCATGTATGGTGCTGGCCTGCCAAAGTGAACTGTGTTGCTGCACAAACATGAGGTCTCCAGGAAAACAGGGTTCTGACACAGGCACACCCACGCTGAGCCAGGGAAATGCTTCAAGTGTGCCTGGCCAGGGAAATGGAGCCAATTAAAAGAAAGAGTTCCAGGAGACTTGTGAAGAAGAGGATATAAAGGTGCACCAGTCTGGATCATTTCAGGCTCTTTCACCCTTAGATGAGAAACACCATAGCTTCCCAGGTGGTGGGTACTCTAAAGAGCTCATTACACTTCTAAAGATAAAAGTCAATTTTACAAGACAGAGCTGAAAGGATTAAAATAAAACATAATATTCAGTTTATGAGGGTGCATTGGTGAATCGTGTCACTCAGAATCTTACACCCAGCTCTGAGGAATATGTTCATTTGTCCAAAAAGAAAAAAAAAAAAAAAAGATTTGGTAGTCGTTTAATAACTGCTCATTGCTGTAATTACAAAGAGTTTGATTTAGCTTCAACTCTCCCCTCTCCAAAGGCAAATAGAAGGTAGGTTTATAATCATTTAAAATGAAATCTCCAGGGCAACTTATGCATACTACACATTGTATTAATGAAAAGGAAAATCCAAGCCATTTCCTGCTGCAAGTTTCAATTGTATGAAGGCCAAGGCACTAGGGGTTGTGTATTCCTGGGATGAGTGTAGCTTGTGTACTCAAATCAACCAGGAGTCCATAGGAGACGGGTTCCCTTGATTAGGACTATTCTCTCACCTGAAAGCATCTGGTGGTTGAAAAATTTAAACATAAAAAGTCCATCTACCAGCTGGATTCAGCTACCAATTCATCTGCAAAACACACAATCTACTTCACATGTAAAAAGGGCAAAAGGGAATCCTCGGATGGGGTAAAGCAAATCTCACCATGGTTTCAAAAAGACTAAGTAGATCTTGTTTTTATCTCCTGGCCTGTCTTATATAAAGATGCTGCCCCTGGTTTATGTCTTTGGTACTCTCTTTCATCTAGCAGAATTTGTGCTGTGTCTTAAGAGCTCTTCCCAACCATAAGTAGCATATTAATTAATTATTGGGTTAGTGTAACAAATTGCACATCAGTGTATTTTATAATTATTCTCCAATTAGATTTGGTTTATTGAGTTAGAGGAGGAGGAGAATGGGATTTCTGGTTAGACTAGAGGGAACTGCATGCAGGGTTATGTTCTGAATTGGGACACATTCTGGCTTTCTTATTAAATAAAATCAAGCAGTATGTATACGCAGAGCAGCTGAAAGAGTATTGAGGGAGGGTGAGTCCAAAACTCAAATACCATGTTCCTTCTTTGCAAGATTTCTCCAACTTTTGGAAAGTCTGTTGTTCAAGTATAAGGGCCAAATACTGTCTGGAGAAGATATGCTTAAAGAGAAAAGAAAGGGAGTTGACATGTTATTGGCATGGGGTCAAAATGCAAGGGGTCAGGAATTTAGACTATTTCAGATGGCATAATAATTTGGGGCCTGGGGTGTAAAGGGAGGGAAACATAGAAATCACTGTGGACGTCACCATGTCCAAACTATAATGTGCCACAGAGATACCATTGAAGAAAAACCTTAAACATTTGGAAGTATCCAAATCATTGTTGTGATTCCTGGTATATGTTTAGTATGTGTACTCCTTAAATCTCTAGTTACTCATTTTGGACCCTTTTCAATTATAAGCTTTTCTTCCCTACACCAGGGATCCTTCCTCAAACAACATTTCCTACAGTCCCTATAATGCTTTATACAGGACGTTTGTCAATGCCTTATACATTCTTGCCACTGGCTCCTTTAAAGTGTCACCCTCCCTTTGTCACCTCCAGGAACCTCTTCTCAGCCACTATCATCTGCCCTTTGAATACTCTTAATGCTTTCCTGGGCATTTACTTGGAATGCCACTCACTGCTTGATCCTGTGGCTCCTTTCCACTTATCCAGATACTACCCAGCCTTCAAGGATCAGACAAACACTACTTCTCTCAGGAAGCCACCCCTGCTTTCTCTACCCCTAGAGCTCATGGTACTTCTTTTCAAACCATTAGCTTGACAATTTACTGACTGCCATTATATATATGATTGTCTTATATTATTATTAACACTTCAAGGCTGTATGCCATGTCTCTCTTACTTGACTGTTAGTCCCTTGAGTGAAGAGGTTAGTTCCTCTAGGACAATTCCCACTAGGTAGTTTGAGCCCAGTAAACATATGCTGATGAATTTGTAAACCACAACAAAGTTCTAAGAAATATTTATTTCACTCCTTTCTATTAATATTAGATATATTAAATTTAATTTTTAGATGCTAAACTAAAAAATTAATTATTAGCATTTAAAATGTATTTAATTTCTTTTAAGGAAGACTCAAGACATGTGGAATATTTTGTCTCGGCGTAATACTTGTGTTTTCTCATAAAATGAACTAGAATATTACTTTAAATAAATTACATACCTTATCACATTCATATATATGTTCTTTCCCAGTTACCTTTTGCCTTTAGAGAATAACTGATAAACTTGGCATGTAACATAAATAAGAAAGGCAGAAGGAGACAAGGGTACCACATTGGCTTTCTGGGGCCATCCCGACAAAAAGGTCCCAGGTTTGACCTCTTTTCTTCAATTGACACTCACCTATTGCTTTTGCTCTCCTTTTAACAGGTTAGGGCTAGGCAAGAAAGAGTCCAATGTGATGTTTCATTCAGTCACAGAGCCATTGGAACAGGCTGAGCACCTCTAGAGGGAACTAAGAGGTTAATTGCATTTCATGGACCCAGCCAAACTAAAATGCAGCTCGTTCACCAAACCATCCTTTTCCCCCCTTTTCTCTGGATCAGTCCCAACTCTAATTAAAATGTAATATTCTCCTTATGTGATTCCTTGGAAAAGTTTGCGGAATGACCACATAATACAGAGCAGGTTTTCCAGATGTTCCCTGTCTTGGCTGGTATTCGCATGCAGAGCATCTCCACCCCCAACTTTTTCTTTTCTGTACTTACCATATGACCTCCTCTCCCCTCCCACTTCTCCTCTGCTGTCCCTGATATACTGTGCATAACTTCCTGAGCCTTATTGTTGTGCCTTCAGTGTATAAGAGCAATTACTGAAGTGCAGTGGGCCAAGAAAAAAGTAATACTTGCCTCCACAGAGCACTTTAATGCTATTTACAATGGAAAAAACAACTTTGAACTGCTTCCAAAATAACAGGCATTAAAATCACTTCTGTTTGCAGTTGAGATGGATTTTGTAGTAACCTTTCCAAACCTGCTTCCTCTGAATGTTTTTCAGTCCATAGAGTGGCTTTCTCAGTGAGGATTTAAAATGGTGCCCACATAAACACTTGACATATGCCTCAAAAGCTTATTTTCCAACATTCACTCAAGCAGTTTCTTGTGAAACCAGGGTTTGCAGCCACACAATCTCAGTGAATATTGTACAAATAGGTCGTATTAGGAAACACTGTTTCACACTGTGAGTTAATAAAAGGGACCAATATGACATAGCCATAAGGCTTAAGCCCACTTTTGATAATGGGATCACTTAGCATAGTTCCATAAGTTCAATTTCCCTCAATTTTCTTCACATATATTTTTCATAAGCCTTATAGCCCCTCAGTCATTTGATCTGTGTTCATTAAATGTTGTGAGGATTTCTCAGTGACAGGTTGCAAAATGGCATCCTGTAAGCAAAACCCATATTAAAAAAAGATCTGCATACTTTTTTCAAAATTCGTGAATCAGTAGCTAATGTTTTAAAGTTGCAAGATTTCCCTCACAAGTTGGAATTATTCCTGGCTTTTCTTCAGTGAATTTAAAGATCTTTTTTTTAAATGTTTATTTATTTTTGAGACAGAAAGAGCATGAGTGGGGGAGGGAGGGAGAGAGAGGGAGAGAGAGAGAGAGAGAGAGAGAGAGAGAGAGGGAGGGAGGGAGAGAGGGAGGGAGACACAGAATCTGAAACAGGCTCCAGGCTCTGAGCTGTTAGCACAGAGAGCCTGACGCGGGGCTCAAACTCAAGACCGCAAGATTATGACCTGAGTTGAGGTCAGACACTTAACCGACTGAGCCACCTAGGCACTCCTAAAGATCATTCTGATATAGCATCATTCTGCTGGCACTGAGTCTAGTGGCTGCCTTGTCACATGGGACAAGAGCCATCTGCTCACTGGATCTTCTGAGTCTAAGCATTCTTTCCCATCACCTACCTGATTTGACTTCAACACTTTGAGTCAGAATGTTTTCAGTTCAAGAATTTCATAGATAGAAATTCAGCCAAGGAAGACATGTTTTAAGCCATATGTTAAATTAAAAAAACCAAAAAACAAAAAACAAAACTAAGGTCTTTCTCTGGAGTATATTTCTCAATTTGTCTGTATTCTTGACCCTGGATTACCAAGTAAACTGAGTCTACCATGCAGCATAACCTCATAGTTGAGAGCCAGGGCTTTGGAGTCGTGTAGCCCTGATTACCACTGTGTGGTACTGTTAAAATTGCTTAAAGTCTTTGTGCCTCAGTTTTCTTAGCTCTAGAATACAAATACTCCATAGCCCAGTGATTCTCAACTGTGCTGTGTGTCAGAAAGCTTGGTAAAACATGGAGGGCTAGTCCTATCCATAGAGTTTCTGATTCAGTGTGCCTGTGAGGCGAGGCCTGTGAATTTACATTTCTAACAAGTTCCTGAGTAATGCTGCTGGTCCAGGAACTGCACTTTGAGAACTGCCTATTCCATTAGGTGAAGATTATATGTGATAATTTTGTAAAACATGGTATAGTGAGCTAGCCATTTGATTGAAATAAAAAGTTATATTTAATTTGTTAAAGGTCTATAGCTTAATTCTTTATAAAACCTGATGAATTATTGCATTTTAATAAATATCATCAGTTAATGGGGATTCCAGGTATGAATGAACTATTTCATTTCTAAAACCTATATATTTTCATACTGCAGAAGAGAAAATCCACATATTAACCTTATTTTGGTTTTGTTCTTTTACCACTGTAAGGGAAGAATTAGTAGACTTACCGAAGGCATTGGAAGGAAAGGTGAACAAGGAAGAAATCATTTTAGATTGCCATGAATAAATCACCTCCTGTTCCCACATTATCTTCTCTGTGCTCTTCCCATGATCTCCTGGAATCTAGACCCAGCAGTGGAACACAAAGCCATCTGTGGTCCACTGGCTGTTTGCTCCCTCCCCTTTCTCTGCAATGCCTCAGTGATGAGCAATGAGAAACAGGATGGGCCCACATGGGACCAAAAAAGTATGGGAGTGCAGATCTAAAATCAATGGACAAATAATTTCCTCCCTCCCTCCCTGCCTTCCTCCCTCCCTCCTTCTTTTCCTTCCTTCCTCTCACACTTCTTCCTCTCTCCCTCCTTCCCTCTTCCCCTTTTCTCTCTCCTTTTGTCCCTCTTTCTATCCTTCCCTCCTTCCCTCTCTCCTTTTCTTTTCCATATTTGGACATTAAAAATAATAGGAATATGATAGGAATATAGCATGTGTTTTGCAATACTGGCAACTAACTGACACCTATTTAAAAAAGGACTCTAGAACTAAATCCAGCTTGCCTGACTAAAAAAAAAAGTTCCAGCATGGTGTTCAGACATATTTCACTCATAAAAATAGACTTGGTGCATATGCAACAAATAGAAACTATATAAATAACACCTGGAGTGTAATGCATTATACCTAATTAAAAATTTAAGGACTCCTAATTTTTGAAAAGTTTGACCAATACATCGTACTCTACTTTCTCCTGTGGTATACCAGGTGAGATTTCAATGGCCCTTCATCTGGAATAGAGAGGAATGAGTGTGAAGTACAGGGGCTTGGAGAGGTGTAAGGAAAGTTTCCTCTAGGATTAGGCTTGTAGAATGAATTTTGTTATCAAGGAAATTTGTGGAATCCTCTTTTCTGAAGTTTTAGTGAAGTCTGTTGCCTCTGGATGATCTCTGGAAATTCCCTTCCAGACTATGATTTTGTGAATATTTTTGTTATACCAAACTGCTCTTGCTTCCTGGCACTCTAGCTACTTATAAAGCACTGCATGTTCTCTCCACTGCAAAGCTAGCTGCCATGCAGTCTTTTATGGACAGGTCTAATAAAACAACTCCTCAAGAGAGGCAGAGACCATCAGAGTCAAAACTGGTTGTGACACACAGCAACCTTTGAGGTACAAGCTCTCCGGTGGTATTTAAATTTAATACTGCATCATAATTCAGGATGCTAAATCAGTATGTAAAAAGGGATCAATACCCAGTAAAACTACAAGCAGGGTTGGCATGGACCACACACCTTCCTTTTCCATCTAAACCCTCCCAGCTTGTCTCCAGGTCTTTTTGACACTGTGTCATTTGACATTACTTAGGCTATAAAACTTTATATGTTCATAATGGGCAACAATAAGAGTGGACAGTTATTGTGGCATAAAATGGAGAAAAAAGTTACCAGACCATCAGGTATGGCCATCGTTTTCTAGCCAAATGCTTTATTAATGATAAGTCAGCAGTCCCAAATTAACACAGATGTGATAAAATATCAACTCCATCGATAAGTTTTCATTATGGACTATTCCTTCAGGCTCAAAATGAAAAGACTCAGGTACTCCAGAAATCACTTCCAAATTCTGAATAATGTTTCATTTGTGATATGTAAATAGGAGGCATCTTAGGAACATCTCAATAAATTTCATCTGGAGATTTTTCTTAAGTAGACCCAGCTGGGTTGGACGACTCATAAAAATAGATTGATTTTTCCTGGTGCCATTTACAGATAGGCCAGGAGAAAAAAGCCACAAGTAGCATTTTGCTGCTGACATTTTGCTTACATCCTATAGCTTACTTGACATCATCAGATAATGCAGAGTATTAGGAAAGTATGGGAGGGTGGTGAGGAAATGCAACTGGAGAAACAAGGGCATATTCGTATCAAAAAATTGGAAGGAAGAGAAAGAATTCTTGTTTTCATTGCACCGTTCACCCCCCTTTCTTCCTGCTTGAGAGCCAAGTCAGTGAACAGCTCTTTACAAGACATGAAAGCTTAGAATTACATTGCTTTAAAGTATGAGGGCTTCGAAACTGTGGCCTAACAGCTAACCAGTATCTTTTTCAGCCTGAGAACAAGCAGTTTGGCAGATGTCTTTTCTAAATTATCTGACCAGAAGAGTTCTCCCCTGGGTGGTTGAGGCCCCTCCAAAGAAAGAAATGGTGCAGTGCAACAGTGGTGATGCTGGTAGTGGAGAAACACACCCAAACCTTATTATAAGCTGCTTCTGGGAGACTTGTCCTGTGTCCTGTAATGATATTTCAAGGTATGTGTTTTGATTTGCTGTTGGATTCAAATGTATGTAATGAATCATAGAATAACAGGATTTTATTGTTCTTAAAACTGGTTTAAAGCATCTCTCCACCCTCTTCCTCCTTCATTCAGAGACGTACCTGGGCTCTCTCTGCCTCCCACACCAATACTACCTCAATGTGCCTTTCTTTCAGGACCCGCGTGCACGAGTACTGAGCACACTCCCACTGTGCTACATAGTCGGGGTTTGTGAATAACCTTCCAGACATGGTTCTAGCCCTTTCTGATGAAGCATTAACAGCCTTGCAAGAGTTTTGCCAGCAAAAAAAGGAAAAAATGGACTGGACTTCACAACCAGACCCAAGCATGAACAGACTCGTTCTCAGACCAAATCAACCTTTCTCTTCCTGTCCTGACAACTATAAATTCAGAAGTCGCCACCACATAAAGTGTTTCATGCACAAATACTTGAACTCTGACTTCCTTTCAACAGCCTTAATGGTGCTGCTTACCATATCATTGTAATGTGCACTAGTGTTGTAATGTCATAAATGACAATCTCAACTACAATTGTAGCCCTAGCTGCCAAGCCTAACTCCACAACACTTTTGTCATATAACATGTGGCCCTGACGGGCACACACAAGGGACCTCCCCTCAAAGCCTTCTGCTGTCCCAAGCCTTTCCTTCTCTATTAAAATAAGGAGGCCTATAAGCCTCCTCTGCAAAGTATAGACATAATTAACCATCTCTTCGGTTCAGCAGTAACTTATATTCCCTAAGAGGAGGAATACGGAGGAAAAAAGAAAAACAACAAGTCCTAGAGACCCACGTTTCATTTTGAACACTAGGGGTTCTTGGTAGAGATCATTAAAGTGTGGTTTGAAATATTTTCCTTTTCTCATCAAGTCACTAGCCCTATAATTGATGTCATAAAAAATATCTGTGTTCAGTTGCAGTGGGTTTCTCGGGTCCCTTCAAGTTATCAATTATTTACATACCAGTGAAATGAGAGGGAGCTATAAAGCAAGGTCCTGAAATGCCACCAAGGAGTCTGAGGGTGTCGTCATTAATCTTGTGCATTGCACCCACGAAGAGGGTGTTAGTACTATGTTTTGGAAAGTTCATTTCACCTCTCCGTCATACATTATCTCTGTGGGTTTTATTGCTTCTCCTCATATATAGTCTCATTGGGCTTTTTGTTTGTTCATATCTTCCACAATTTATATTCTTAAGGATGAGAAGAAAAACACCACCAGTTCTTTCAACTAACACAGGCCTCTTTCCCCTGGATCCCTGGGGCTATATCCATTTCCTCCCTCATCCCTGTAGCATCCAGGGAGTTTTGTTCACTTACCTAAGTTCACACAGTCCAGATTTGACAGAAAATTGTGTTTGCGAATGGCAGGATTTGGGTGGTATTAGGAATCTTTTCCTTCTGTTATTTTCTTCTGCTTTAACTTCCCCTCCCCTACTTTCTTTCCCAGGACCAAATTCCATACTATTACTTGTCTTTGGGTGAAGCAACAGAAAACATTTGGTCATAAGTCTGAAGACCCAAACTTGGTCATTTCCTTTAGTGATATATAAATGCATCTTGTCTGGCATACAACCTTCCCACATTTTGATAAATGACTTTTTACAGAGATAAAAATCAGATAAAATCTGATGCTCCACCTTTTTGCCATCTCATTATTTCAGGCTTCTTTGGGGTTGTTCTTCTATAGATGCCACTGTAACAACTTGAGACAGTTGATGGAGAGTTACTTCTAATCCCTAGAGTGCAATAGGCTCTAGCTTTTCCATCAAAATGCAGATTTGAATCTACACGAATCTGTTCCTAATCAGCCCATTTTTCTGATCTACGGAGCATAAATTAGCTTGTTATAAATGAGGTGGCTGGAAAATGCCTGGACCCTTTTGAGAGTGACAGTAAAGCCCTTTCCAGGACGGAGGAGGGTATTATATATGTTATTATTCTCCATCTAGTCAAAAGGGAAGTTTTGAGGAATTAGGGGACATACTGGTTAGACAAGACTGCAGCCATGGTTCCTTAGTAATGCTGTAGTTGTGTGTTCTATATTTACTGTTCCCTAGATATTTAAACATCTAAATTGGCATAGGAGTGTGAGGAAATTCTGCCAACATCCGGATCCTGAAAACCTCAGCAACTTGATTAACTTTGGAGACTTGCAGTACAATTTGCCAATAAGCATTATGCCATCCCAAGTTTCACAACACACTGTAGCAACGTAGATAACTAATATTTCTCTTTCCTGAATTTCTTGAAAAGAAACGACTGTTTAGAACATAAGGCAATATGTTCACTTAATGCAGATTTAAGGAAGGAGAGAGGAACATTTCTGCAAAGTGATGAAATGCAGCTTACACAGTTAGTTGCCTGAGATGAAGGACCCGGTATGTATGTGGATTCTTCTCACTGGTCCAGGTTCCTGTGTGATGGAGGGGCATCACAAGGCTGAGAGCTCTGTGTTTCCTGTTCGGGGAAGCAGAAGGGAGCCACAAAAAGAGGAAGTGGAGAAAGAAACAGGTGGATAGGCGTAGAGGAAAGAAGTCCTCTCTAGCTTTCCCTTGATCCCAACCAGGAGCCAATACTTGACAGTTCTTTTAATAGAACGTGGTTCTGTTGAGGACAAAGCAAGTGTGCCTTAAAGAAGCCTCCACGTGATTTCAAAGCTGAAATAAACTACTGAGCAGATAAACCACTCAAAGTGTTCTGAAATATGAAAAGAGAGGGGCGTGAATTTATAAAGAAGAGAAGAGGTGCAGATATACCTGAATTAACTTGATTTATTCTTGACTCTACAGGACCAGTGCTTTCTATTATAGGTCATGATGGATGCTTTCATTGGTGTTGACCTTAATGTTTTTCCAAAGTGTGTTCATACACACATTTTGTCTCTTGTCCTTTAGAGGAATGGCCTGGTACGTGTCCTGGTTCCCCATTTAAGGCTCAGAAGGGTAAGAAAGTTGCTTGATGTCACGCAGTCCCCTCTTGGCTCATATTTCCATCTGCTCTGGAGCAGAGGCGCAGTCTTAATAGACTCCTCCATCCTTCCCTCACTCAGCAGGGCTCAGTGCCGGTCCCTGTTCTCGGTGGCAGCTTGGTAAACACGGATTGACGAATTAATTGGCAACGGTGATAATGACTGCTCTCAAGTACCTACAACAAAAGTTGTTGTTTTCCTCAGGGGTCTGCCCAGCCCTGATGTACCTAGGGTTGGCATTAGAAAAATCATGAACAATATCAGTGGATATTAGCGACTGAGGAAGCAGGCTTCCATTTAGCTCTAGACGCCACACTGAGATTCAGACAATTAGAAGTTTATAGTCAACTGTGGGATGATACAGTCCATTAATCTTTCTAACAGTTACATGGTTCCATTTGGACCAGCCTCAGCTCTTATAAAATGCAGACTCATTACACTGACTCAGATGGGAGCCGGGGGAACATAGTCAAGGGCAGTGCCACCGTTTGCAAAGCATATTTGAAGAGCTATTTTGGTATTTTAAACATGAAATAGAAGTTAGGCAAGTTCAACAGAAATCAGTCCTTGTCCTTTCCTGGCTAGTTCTTTGCTTTCCTGACCTGCTTGCTTCATCCACTAGGATTGAAGATGCAAATACAAAGAGAAGGAAAGCATCTGTAATCATCTTCTCAGAGAACACAGCCAAGTGATTTTACCAAAAAGAGTTTGGGATGGGAATTAGCCTGTTTGGGATGCAGTAGAATAGGCAGCCTGTGTAAATATATTTATTCTTAGGATGAATTGGGTAGTTTAGGCTCTCAAATTCTCTTTGGAGTTTGAAATATCCAGATGGACTATATTAAAGAAATAAACACACTGTATTTGAATCTTCAGACTTTAGAATAATTAGTAGAACCCTATTCCATCTAATCCAAAGAAATGCCCCTTAGTATTAAAACACTTGCAAATATAATTTCATTCCTGATCCCCAGTTTTTTTTTTTATGACCAGGAAACTATGTCTGAGAAAAGTAAATTAACTCACCCAGAGCCACCCAGCTGTGAGGTGACCATTAAGGATACATAAATGGAAGCCAGGCTTATTCTCACTAGAAGCCATGTTCTGAAAGTTACCTTGAATCTGCTAGATGTCATGCGATAAGCTATTATTAGTCATTTTAACCTGGAGATTCAGAGGGAGAAGGGGATTGAAGGAGACAAAATGGAGAAGTTGGGAGATGGAAATGACTTACCACATACATCACCATCAGCCTGGACTGGTTATGTTGTCATAGATTAGGGGTTGGGTGGTTCTGTGATGCTTAGGGATGAGAATTAGGACTGATTTGAGGAGGTCAGTTAGCAAGTGAGCATTCTAATAATAATCAAGAACGCGTGTGAGTCTGGGAAACATACCGGAGCTGGAAGAGAATGTAGATGTGCTGTAGGACTGTTCAGTCCCAGGCATTATTACCACCTTGCAGTGGTTTTCACCCACATGAAATTCAAATGCATGTGCTACTAGTCTTTCTACTTAAAACCACTTTCAGGATCTTTTATATTTTCTTCTTATGTTTTCACAAACTATAACCACTATAATCAATATTTCCTATCAATATATTCTGATCATTGAACACTGAGTCTCATCTGAAAAGGTGATTCCTGGAATCCCTAACAGTGATGAAAGTTAATTCTTGATCATCAGCATACAGATTGTCCAAGGCCAGTTTTTATTACCAGGCTGGCTTCTGTCTGCCACACAGATCCTTCCAAGCCAGCTCCTATTACATTCTGTCACTGGGTGCTCAGGGAGGGCACATTAATTTTAATATTGGCTTTAGTCAAACCTCATTAGGAAGGTCAATATACTGCCCAAACCCCATTAAATAATATGTTTAAAACACTAAATAAATAACACTGAGACTTTTCATAGTTTGGATCATCAAGGTAGCTTTTTTCTTTCTTCCAGCATTGCAGCTAATTTAAGACTGCAAGGAAGAAGTTTTAAACACATTATTTTTGGCTTAAACCCAACAATGTTGCAATGTGATATTTAGGGCTCATGAATCAAGAGACAAACATGTATGGCCAGGTGTGGTTTGACATAAAAATTTCTGCAAGACAATTGGTCTCTCTGTATGATAAATGGTCAAAAATCTCATTCACATCTAATGTCTTCACTTTAAACAGTAAGGTAAATATATAGAAGGCTTCCTTTTCTTTGCTTGGCATTTATCTTTTCAAGTGTGGAGGTTTGTCTGATTAATGTCTAGTCATTCAACGAAAAAGATGTCATCTCTAAGTTGCATGAAACATGGAATGATTAGGTCATGCTTCTGGGAGTTTTTACATTCAATTGCTTAAACTTTTTTAAAACTTTTTTTTTTTAAATTTTGTGTTGTGCCTGCTCCATGGAGACCCTTCTATTTCTGTGTAACTTAATAGATGAGGCTGTTTCCTAATGTGGGTTCTTCTTTAGCAAGAGTCTCCATCTGCTGGCAGTGATGGCTTTGAATTCTGGTAGTGCTCACGTACTTGTGGGCAAGGGTCTCATCCAGTGGGCACCCACATGCCAACTTAGCACTCATTCGTACTTGCATTGTGAAATTATGAAAGAAAAATATCCTAATTTGGAAATTACGTTGTTGACCATTTATAACATCAAGGCTGTTACCTTTTGTTATGTTACTAAGTAGCCTGGGTTTTGAATTTGATGTGTGTGTGTGTGTGTGTGTGTGTGTGTGTGTGTGTGTGTGTGTGTTGTGTTTGCCCCTAGTAGACCATGATAGTTTCAAACATCATATAAATAACCCAGTTCCATTTGCTAGTTTCTACAATTCTTTAAAATCAAGATACCAGATAAAATAACGTTTTGATGGCTAGAGTCTATTATCAGCATATGACACAAGCCTGGTCTTTGAAAAGACATAAATCAGATAACACAGTTCCAGTGATGCTGTGCTCTTTTGATTTTTTAAAGCCTTCTGTCAAGGCTGCCTTTACCGGCATCTTTTGATAGTAAGAGAATTAGATCATTGGCGTCATCACACGATGCATCTGGCAGCAGCTTTTCTTCATCATTATCATTACCAGGGGGTTGTGGTGTTGGATTTCCTTCAGTTCCATTTGTTTTATGTCTGTATGTTTCTGGGTTCCCACAGCCTCTGTGTGTGTGTGTGTGTGTGTGTGTGTGCGCGCGTGCACACACACACACACGTGTGCAGGCATCATGTGTAGTGCGTGTGGGGGTGTGTAAGGAGACAGACTGGGAGAGACTGAGAGAAGTTGGGGGACAGCAGGCAGCAGTGTGCTGAGGACTCCTTCTGCCCTAGTCACATCTCCATTCTTCATCTAGCAAGTGGTCTACAGGCCAAGTCACCTACCCCCAGGCTTACAATTCTTAGCAGAGGGGCACTGTGGCTTCATTTGGAAATATTCTTCATTTTTCTATCCCTCCTCTGTCTACCTACTCACCCTCTTTAACGATCAGAGCTCTGGGATGTGTGGCATAGAGGATATCTCACACAGGGAAGCACAAATTTCTCTGCCCGTCTTTCAGACAGCACATTCTAGACTTAGTGGCACAAGAGGAAACACTTTCTCTTTGTTTCTGATTAAGCTGTCACTCGTTCTTCATGGTATCAAAGGTTCTGCTTTTGTTCAGCTGAGACAGGCAGCAAATAATTTCTCGTATAAAAATCCTTAAGTGGATCTGAAATTTAAGCTTCAGTATTCCACTTGGTTATAGACTGGGTTATTCACTTCTGGACCTCATTAATTAATTAAAAAATTAAACTATGTGTTGAATGCTTGCTCTCTGCTAAGTTCTGTGCTAGATACTCTAGATGCAACAATGAACCTAAACAGACATGGCTTCTGCCCTCACAGAGTTGACAGTCTAGTGTTAACTTTCCAGGTTTAAATGGAAATACGCTTAAGCAGGAAAATGATTTGTTAAAGAACATTGGGTAATCAATGGAAAGATGTAAACTGGGCTCAGGAAGGGCTGTGGCAGGGGTGGGGTCCAGGTAGTAGGGTACAGAGAGTAGGAAACATTTGATGACCTAGAATGGTACCCCCTCTGAAGTGAGTATAGGGGCACCAACCATTTTCCCCACTCTAGCATCACTCCCTTGAAGAGGCAGACTTCTAGAAGTGAACGTCTTTATGACATATGTGGGTCACTTATTACCTTAGCCAGAATGCCACATGACCCCTTGACTAATGGTTCCACCAGAACGTGCATAATGCTGAAGGCAGAGTATGTTATTTCCCTTAAGACAAGCAGGGTACTGCCATCAGAAGAAAGGGGAAGTGATGATACACTGCCCAAAAGACATGCCCTACTGTACTTGGGCCCAGACCGAACAGGACTAGTTGATGACTTTCTCTCATAGACAGCACATAAATGTAAAAGAAGAGGTTAGGAGGAAATAGAATCTTGCAGGAAGGCAAAGGCACAGGTCCTCTTGATTCTTGGTGACCTGTTAATGTGACATGTCACATTAATTTAACTCCATTGGGTGTTCACCTACTTCATAACTTTAGGTTTGATTGCTGTATAGAAATTATTAGTTCACCTTCTAAAAATATGCCTACTGCATTTGCTAGACCTGAAATTCATAACTGTAGCGATATAACAGGGTGAGTGCAGATGTGTGGGAATTGGGTGCTGCCACATAATAGGTGGGTAGCTTGGGACAGTGATTTAACTTTTCTGAGACTCCACTTTTTCCTTTGCAAAATTAGCATGATAATGTTTTCTTATTGTTGTGAAGATTAGAGAATTAAAGTTAAGAATATAAAGGAAGCAGTCCCTCACATGTAGTAGGTGTTCGGTATATTGTAGATGTTGTATTATAGAAACCTTCTCTCTACTCTCCTTTCGGCCTCTAACAATTCTATTGCCTTTAAGCCCTGTCAATCAACTTCTGAACTTCCTCCATTCAGGCAAAAGCAATGTAAACAATGAAATAATTTGTCATCTAAATAATAACTTGGAGTAAATTAAAGAAGGTGGGAGTAGGATAATTGAAACGTTAATAAATTCAGCAGTTGATTGATGTCATCAAGGCCCCAGGTTCTTAACTTTCATTCTGTCATTCTGTATTGGCTTTGTGTCTTCATAGTTACAAAATGGCTGCTCCACTCCAGCTATCATATCCTCACACACAGTAGCCAACAGCAAAATAAGAGGTTTCTTCTTGTGTGTTTCTTTTTGTCAAGGGGTAAAAATGTTTCCAGAACCACCTCCCATATACCCCAACTCCTCAACTGAAGAGTTTCCTTCAGGTCCTATCCACCAGGAGTGAGTATATTCCTACATGTACTTTAATTACTAGAGAGATTGGGAAAGTGATTTTTCAGCATTTTCTGGCTCTGCTGAAAGAAGAAAGGAAACACTGCTAAATAGGAAACCAATCCAGTGGCCACATCACCTGTTTCAATAAGAACTTTGTGTTGCAAATTACCAAAAACCACTTTCAAACTGGCTTTAACAAGAATGATATTTGCTGGCACAAAACTAAAAAATCCAAATGCATCTGGCTTCAGGAGAGGGTTAATCTGGGGGCTTAAGCAATGTCACCACAGATACAATATCTCACCATCATTCCATTCTGAATTCCATGGTGAAGCTTTATCCTTGGACCCTATCTGACAGCATCACCACAGCTCTGAGATCTCCCCTTATGACAGCAAAGTGACATGGCTGTCCAAGATCTTACATCTTCTCTCTCTTCTAGGAAAAGAAGGAGTATCTCTTGTAGTACCACCTGCTTCCAGATTCACTGTCTCTTTCTCTCTCTTTAACCTTAACAAGATCATGTGCCTAGACTTGTACCAATCTGTGTACAAGGAATTTTGATACAAGATAATTGATGTTTGCCTCTGAAATTGAGTGTGGACAAACCAAATGCCTAAGAATGGAGACACTTCCCCACTTTGGGCACCATTTGGTGAGAGATGGGGAATAATGGCTGTGCTGGGGAAGCAGAAGATAAATGCCTACTATACCACCCTTGTAGGACATAGTAATTAATGTTAGTCAATGTACTTTTCTGTATTATCTGTTATAGTGCATTTAATTAAAGTCAATTACATGTATCTGTGCCAGCTTATGCCATGCTATGTACTTAGTGTTGGGCTCCCCAAAGAAAGCAAAACCTTGGGGCGCCTGGGTGGCTTAGTCGGTTAAGCGACCGACTTTCGCTTAGGTCATAATCTCGCGGTTTGTGGGTTCGAGCCCCGCGTCAGGCTCTGTGCTGACTGCCAGCTCAGAGCCTGGAGCCTGTTTCAGTCTGTGACTCCCTGTCTCTCTGACCCTCCCCTGCTCACACTGTCTCTTTCTCTCCTAGAAATAAATAAAAAATAAAAATAAAAAATAAAAAAAAAAAGAAAGCAAATCCTTGTCCTTAAGGCTTATGGTAATACTATCTCGTATTATTAAATGCTGTCTGGGTATTTATCTTTCCACATATTATCTGCTTAACTCCTCTGTAAGCATCATGATGGCAACGACCTTATCTGAGTCAGGAAGTATGTGCCCTCCCTTCTCTTCCCACAACACCTGAACCACACACACAGGGGTCACTTTGAAAGTTTGTGGACTGTTGTTTGCTGGCCAACATTCACGCGTCGAGTGATACCCAATGCAGAACCCTGCTTGTCCTCCAGCTCTCTTCCAGCTTCTTTTTTGCAGTTGATTTCTGTATTGTGACAGAGATTGCTAGTGCTCACCAATCTTGTTTCTTTCTCCTTCTTGAGCACACTGCTTAACTATTCTTCCTGCTCTTATCATGTCTGAGTGGGACTATAAGACTGAGTTCTGGCCAATGGCATGTGAGTAGAAGCTACTTCAGCTACCACCAGGCTTGGCCATAAAGCTTTCTATGTAGTCTTTCAAGCTCCCTACCCTGCTCTTCTTTGGGCTGAGAGTGAGATCCTTTGAGATCCTAGGAGATGGAGGATCCTCAAAATGGAAGGAGCCCAGGCTCTTGACCCACTGCTTGGAAGAGGTGTTCCTCAGAAAGCTTCCCTGTCAGGGATATTCGCAATGGACTCTGAGCAAGTGCCTGAGGTTTAGAGTGGGTTGTTATAGCTCCTAGCTATATAAGTCACACCCTGACTTTATTTTTTTTTAAAGAGAGCGAGTCTGATTCTGATAATTTTCAGAAACATCTTTTGATTTACAAGAAACTCTAGAAAGTTGCTATTTTTGGAAAGAGAATATGGTGGAGCAAAACATTGATAATATATTCAGATATAATATTCAGCATTCTGTAGGATGGTCAATTTTCAAGCATATGCATCTTTCCACTAATAATCAATATATTTGCATTATTTCCAAATTTGGGATGAAATTATTATAAATGGTTTTGTCTGTACGTTAGTGAAATCCCTTAATCCCATTGTGTGTTTGTCATCTAACTGCTCATTTGCAGGTATTCAACATTTGCAATAAGACTATTCCCTTACTTGCTTTTAAATCATTACTGTCTTATAAAGACTTCATAAAGACTTATAAAGGCTTCATTATTTCTTAATTGTCTTAATTTTCTTTCTTACCTTTTCTTGTTAAAGTCTGATTTTTTATGAATAATTTTAGCATCCCAGGATCTCTGGAAACAAAGTGAATTTCAGGTTTACACTCATTTGTCAGTGAAAGCCAGAAGAGGAAGGCAGGATGGACAATTCTAGATTAACTTCAACTGAATTTGATTATGCCTTTATGTCATATCCCCATGGCACTCAGAATTTGGTAACATTAGAGCCAGGAGGGACCTTAGTGATCATTCAGTCCTCGATCTTCAGTTACTGATGAGGCAGCAAAGGTCCACAGAGGGCTGCATAGTTGGGTAGTGAGGAAGAGAGGATTAATCCAAGGCTAACAGTTTCCATTAAGTGAGTTGTGAGAGTGAGTTTTCACTCTCTGTCATCTGTCCCTCTGGTTTCCTCCTTTGTGCCCAACCTATGGGTACAAACTAAAGGCCCTAACAAACACCACAGAATTACTGGTAGATTGATGTCTCTAGATACTTCAGC
Organism: Proteles cristata cristata; assembly: GCA_017311185.1. Taxonomy (NCBI): domain Eukaryota; kingdom Metazoa; phylum Chordata; class Mammalia; order Carnivora; family Hyaenidae; genus Proteles; species Proteles cristata. The sequence goes on from JAESUZ010003820.1 coordinate 903,470, forward strand.
CCAAACAGGGAGTCCAAATAATGATTCTGATAATATATTTGTGGAAGTTTCTTTTTATTACCACTGCTCCAACCTCTGTTTCTCAGTTCACTGGCTGTTGTTGCTTGGACTGTCTCTGGGTAAAACAAAACAGGAAGGAATCTTTTATTTCCTGCAATTATTGAAGTATCACTCTGTTCTGTGTGGCAATGATCTTCTAATCGATTATGAGAGTCACTACCATCCAGTATACTTTTTCAGGAACATGAGAAAATTTTTCTTCATCTCAGGAATATTGAACTCTTGTCTCGGATGCTCCTCTAACTAACTAGCTTTGTGACTTTGAACTAAACTCATTGCCTTTCTGACCCTTAGTTTCTCATTGATAAAATTAGGGATTAGTTCAGAATGCTATTGTCACTTCCAGTTGGAATTAATTAACCAATGAATTCAGCAGTATTTGACAGCCTTTGTGGAAGGCCCTAGGAATTTAAAGGAGAAGGAAGAGGAGGAGGAGAAGGAGATGGAAAAGACAGAGGAGGAGGGGGAGGGGGAGGAGGAGAGGGGGAAGAAGGAGGAGGAGGAAGAGGAGGGAGGAGGAGAAGGAGGAGGAGGAGGAGGAGGAATATCTCCTGCCTTTGAGAAGCTCAAAATCTGGCTTGAAGTCCATGCTTTTTCTGGATGGGATAAAGAAAATGGATGTGTAACTGGTTCTCACAGTCACACTGAAGGGTTTGGAATCCAGGGACTTCTGAACCTGTCTGAATTATTTTATTTTATTTTATTATTTTATTTTATTTTATTAATTTAATTTAAGAGAGAGAAAGAGAGCACACTTGAGTGGAGGAGAGGGGCAGAGTGAGAGAGAGAATCTTAAGCAGACTCCATACTCAGCATGGAGCCCAACACGGGCCTTGATCTCATGATTATGGGAATGTGACCTGAGTTGAAATCAGCAATCTGATGTTCAACTGACTGAGCCACCTAGGCGCCCCAACTTGTCTAAAATTTTAAGCTTCCACTGGCACTTTCTTTTATCATTATTCTACATCATGTTCCTGAGACCTGAATTCCCTCTCATCTATATTAAAAATCATTCTTTTTTAAATTTCATCTGTTCCTATCCATTTTCTTCTCTATAGATTGTCAACATTTAGGAGTTAGGTTTTAGATTTTCTACACTTATTCTGGCCTCCAATTTTTCCTACAGAGACCTTTGTTCTTTTGCATACACATACATGAATTTAGTACACTAAAATTCTGCTTGTATCTTTATTTTACAAAGCAATCCTTTCTTAAAATGTTATTACAAACCTGTATGCAGTTGATCAAAGGAAGTAGTTCTTTTTCTCTGCCTCTATTCAACTTTAAAATTCTGGATACTGTTGATCATATCAGACAGAGGTTGGAAGAAGCTTGATGGAATGATGGAGGCAACCCAGGAAAGCCTGACTATCAAAAGCTTCCTGGAAGTCTGTGCTTGGTCTACCAATATGGAACCTCTATAGTCCATTGTGTTACCAATATGGAACCTCCGTAGTCCATTGTGTTCTCTCATTGCAGATGGTTCTGATGCTCTGCAAATCCAAAACATGTCCACTGGCCGGTCTCCATTTATGTCTTCTCTGTTCTTCATTTGCTGTTGGCAGTGGATAAATCAGATATTACTTGTGTCAGTTTGGACTTTAGTTTCTTAATTGTGTCAAATCATCTCAGCCTGGAGATGGTTTTTCCCCAGTATGACCGCTGTCCTCTTTCATGGTACCCTTCTATCTCTGGCTGGCTCTGTATTTGGCACATGGATTCAGCAAGTGAAGGGTCTTGGTTCATCTGGGGCACAATGGGAGTTCTTCCATGTCATCTACCAGAGTGACAGACTCAGACTTCATATTCACTGGTCCACTGTGGTTCATGTTCATTATTTTAGAGTATATTACTCAGGACTATCTTGGTTATAGGAGCCCAAAAACTCACCCCTAAGCTGACTTATATTAAAAGAAAAATAATTTAATAGATCACATAGTAATTTTAAAATCTAGGTGCTTTAAGGCATGACTGGAACCTGGAATTCAATTTATTTGAACTCAGTCTCAGTCTTACCTCTTCTCCCATTTGTTGGCTTCACTCTTGGATAGATCCTCTTATGATGGCCCCCAGCAACTTCAGACTTATGTCTTCTTGGATTCATGTTCTGCTCAGCAAAAATGCTGCTAGGCCTGGTTATGACTGGTCACACTGGAGTCATGTGCCTATCCTTGAGACAATAATTATGGCCAGGGGGAGGGAATACACTGATGGTAAACACATCTACCTCAGGAATGGCAATGTACCTAATCTCACTGTGCCCTGAGATTAGGGGAGGGTGGTTTCCTCACAGAAAATTAAAAGTATGGTTACCAGAAAGAAGGAAAGGAAGTTCTGGGCAGGCCAGAAGGTACACTGCATAAGGACAGTGTGTTGACAACCTGTGTGCTTGATTCATGTCTTTTTCTTGTTAAGATTTTAGTTTGGGGTTGTTGTCTCATAAACTTTCCTCTTGCTGGTTTTCCAGGTATGTCAGTACCTCTGGTTCTAACTCTAAGACTTAATGCAATGGAGGGTTCCTCATTGTTTTAGTACTTCTGCTTAGATTTAAAAAAAATCAGATATACCTTATGTTGTTTTCATTCTGTGAATCACTGGAAGAAAACCACCGCTGTGTAAGGTTTCAGCTGTTTCTCCAATCTAGCATGCACATGGTAATGCCTTAAGTGTTTGCTGGTTATTAACTTATCAGTTACTGTTTTTCTAACTTATCAATTAATTTACTCTGTGTTCATCAAGAGACTTTTAAGATTTAAACACTGAGAAAAAGCAGGCATGCCACATCATAAAATTAGTAAGTTTGGTAAAACATGAGAATGAAAACATTCATTCCCCTTTGCAATTGTATAAATAGTCTACAGATGCTCATGAACTATTGCCAACTCTATTTGTTTATTTACTTGATTAATAAGATGGGCTCACTGCATGAAAACATCATTGTGCACATACCGTAAAATATATTCCTGTGTTAATCTGTTGGTTCACAATATTATGTTGGTTGTTTTTACTCTACTTCAAAATTCCCTTAGCACATCTCTGATACTCAGTATATTTTTTAAAAGTGACTCTTCCTTATGACTTCACATAAATACCAGACAAAAAGAGCAATGGGAGTTGGGGGAATACCTACAGAAATAGCCTTGTTGTGTTATTCTGGGTCCTTCTCAGTAGGCCAAGTGGAAGTGAGTAGGTTCATCATTCATTTTCCCTTTAAAGACATGATGTGATATGTTCATAATTCAGAGGATTCTAGGTATTACTTCTAATTGTTACTCACTGATCTTATTATTTATCTAATCAAGGATTAAGTTTCTAGTTCCAGAAGTGGAACTTAAAATAGGTTTTTCTTCCTCTCTCTCTTTTTTTTAATGTTTATTCAGTTTTGAGAGAGCATGAGTGGGGGAGGGACAGAGAGAGAGAGGAGGACAGAACATCCAAAGTAGGCTCTGTGCTGATAGCAGTGAGCCTAATGCAGGGCTAGAACTCACAAACTGTGAAATCATGACCTGAGCTGAAGTTGGACTGAGCCACCCAGGTGCTTCCAGGTTTTTTTCTCCCTCATAATGAGTGGGCCTTTATCCAGAGTCACAGATTGACAGACATAAAGCATAAGACATAAAGCACTCGCTTCTCTCCCATGACCCACTGGAGACTAGAGAATGTATATTCAAAGAGAAATGTGAAGGATTTTCTCACCATCTGGGCAGGGTACTGTGCATCCTGAGGAGTTACTCTAACTACTTGGGTGTCCCCAAAGAAATTGGGCCTTTCCTCTTTAGTCTAAGATGGATCTCAGGTATAAATAACCATAGCAGCACAGGCAGTTGCCCCATGCTATCCCCAAGTCAGCCACCAGTTCCTCTTTTATGGGACCAACTGAGTATAGCTCTGACTTATATAGTTACCAGTTTTTCAAGTGTTAGATGGCTTAGGCACAAAATCTAGCAAACCCTTTAAAAAAACAGTTAAAACCCAATCAGGTTCATACATTTCCAACATGGTATACTACATTGCCATATTAAAATTAGGTTCTGTCAGCAAGTTCGATATTTAAAGCCCATGGGATTCAATAGTTTAGAAGACAATCTTGTAATTAAAAGAAGAGTCTCATTACAAATGGCCTTTGCTTGGCAGCTTTGGGTCCTGTAAAAGGGATTGTTTTTACAAGATAGTCTCTTAGACTGAAAGAAAAGGACCACTGTTACAAATATTTGCCCCAACCCTGAATCTTTGATTTTATTTTCTCAGGTTTAGTGTTGATATGGCAGTGCTTATGACCAAGTGTATTTAACCTCATAGAATGCTTTGCCAGCTGATGAAACAACTCCCTAGGTCCCCTGAATTCTTTGGCACTTCCCAAAAAAGCACCCAGAAATGAAAGTGTCTGAACAGATATAAGTTACACACATCCTCTCTTTGATTATATGAACAAATGTAAAAGACCCAGAAATACAGGAATATGGATAAAAACAGCATTTACTAATCTTTGGGGGATGATTCTAGGCAACAAACATTGCATGATATAGAGATCATTAAATCTGTTCTATTATTATGTCTGGTGTTCCCAAGGGGTCTCAAAACATTCCACACATTTTACTGAGTCTTCCTTTAGCCTTATTAATAGGAACTGAGGACATTTTGGATGCAGGCACATTACTAGTGCAACTTCACTGAAAGATGGAAATCTTACATATTTTGGGCTTAACTAATAAATTAGCATTGTGATACAATTGCTATTATCCTATGTCTCCCACATTCCTGGAATCTCCAAATGTGTGTGTGTGTGTGTGTGTGTGTGTGTGTGTGTGTGTTTTAGTTTCAGTCTAGTGTTAGAAATCTCTTAGCTAATGATTATGAACTGTGAACATCCCTTCCATGTGGGTATTATATCCTGCCAAGTAGCACAGGTTGTCACAACCACCACATGGGCCAGGGGATTCCCCCAAGTGACCTTTGTATCCCTTCATTTCAGTGGCTGAAATTTGTGAGTTCTGGCTTTAGAATTATAAGAATTCCCATTATGGGGCCCAGATCTCTTCTGGCTGAAATTTTGATTTCACATGATTTCTATTGGAATGCAGGCAGATATCAGTCTTGTTCATCACAGGAGGTCCGATGAGTTCAGAAATCCTTGGTATTTCATAGTTTTGGACTCTGATTTACTGCTCCCAGTGGGCCAGATGTCCAGTGCAATAAGTAAATGCACATTCTCCTGTTTCTCTGGCATATGGTCTACTGCAGTTCTCTGGCTGTTTTATTTTATTTTTTTTAATGTTTTATTTATTTCTAGGAGAGAGAGAGAGACAGCGCGAGCAGGGGAGGGTCAGAGAGAGAGGGAGACACAAAATCCGAACAGGCTCCAGGCTCTGAGCTGGCAGTCAGCACAGAGCCCGACGCGGGGCTCGAACCCACGAACCGTGAGATCATGACCTAAGCGAAAGTCGGACGCTTAACCGACTAAGCCACCCAGGCGCCCCATCTGGCTGTTTTAAATAAGAGACTAGCTGGCCCCAACCAGGGAGAATTTAAGCTATGGGTCAGGATGACCTCTTGAGGTCCTTTCCAACTCTGTGTCTTTGTGATTCTGATTTCCTCTCTGGAAAGAAGATATTAACATTTTACCAGGTTCTACACTTCCTTACTTTTTCAGCTTTTATATTTCAAGTGTCTATTGATCGTGCAGTTGCACACTATTCCTTTGTTCTTTACATCTTTATTGATGCAAAGCAGTGCCAGAAACTGCTTTTTAACAGTTATTGAATCCCTGATGCCCTTCATGTATAAGATTTGGGATTTCATTTCTTAGAACTACTGGGCTCGCTACGCAATTAATTGCTTCTTATTAATAAGCAATCAATTCATCAACAGCTGAAGAAAAGCATACCTCCCCCTCCGTTGCCCATATCTTGTTCTCTTTTGATGTTGAAGCTGTTCTTCTATGTAATGGGAGACTTGCTGGAGTGTCTTGAGGTCTCTGGCTCATTTAAGTGACAGTAAATGTAATCTCCTGATAATAAACAGGTTTTTGTGGCCATCACTGTGACCTTTATCACTTCCCCCTTCAGATATCCCAGAAGGCCACTGGTACTTAACTCTGAGTAATCACATGGCTATTAAGAAAAGGAGTTGTATGTTTGTATTTGTGTGTGTGTGTGTGTGTGTGTGTGTGTGTGTGTTTGTGTGAATATCCAGTCACTGGCACCAGCAATCTATGTTCAGGAAGAAGCATAGCATACAAGGAGCAGGGCCACTCTGTGGACAGACAGATGTCAGTTTGAAATCCAGCTCTATCACTGATTAGGTTTGTGAGACCTTGGACAAGTTACTTCTCCACCATAAGCCTCAGTTTCTCCTGAGAAATGGGATCATAGTACACCAATCTAGCTTGATTGTTTTGAGAATTAAACGAAATGCCTGCATGTAGAATATATTCCATAAGAATTTGCTATAATTTCCCTTTCTAGTCCTCTGCCCATTAACTTATATTCAATGAGAGACTCCCACATGTAATGGGCAATGAATGGGCTTTGGAGTCACACTGTTGGGATATGATCCCCAAATGTGCCATTTACTCTGTGATTCTTATTTTCTCTTCTCAAGAGGCTGAGAAGGTAATGAGTAAAATAGATAATGAGTCGTGCCTGGTATGTAGCAGGCCCTCAAAAAACATGGGTTTCCTGATGGAGACCATCAGGGCCCTTTAGGCCTGCCTCTTACAAGGACACAGAGCTAGGGTCAGCCCCAATTTAATACATGACCCCCAACTGTGACAGAAGACCCCACATCTTCTCTGTGAAGATGGATGTCTTGCCCAGGCTGTGGTCTCTGCATTTGTTCTGTGTTAATCATCCTCATATAGTCAGGAATACAGTCCTCTTGACCCTTCCCATGTAGAGGCCAGTGCTTTATCCAGATCCTTGGAGCCAGATGTGTTTCAGAATTCCAAATTTTCCATATTTCAGGAAGATAACTCAGCGTCATCTGCATTACAATGCCTAACACCCCAGTGGAGCATGGGTACTACTCTGTAATCAAACACATTAGTATTCCTGCAATAAAGTATATGAGTATATCTCACTCACCTTGAAGTGAGATAATTTTGAATATTTTTACATATTTTCAGATTAGGCTTTGCAGCCAAATGTGTTCAGGTCAAGTCAGAACTGACTGACAAATAAGTTAGGGAAAAAGATAAAATTTTAAGATGTTTTTCAATTTTGAGATTTCTGACCAGTAGTTGCAGATCTGTTCAAACCCTGAAGCTAGAATTGACTCCTCAGTCTTTCTTTGTTTCTGTCCCTCCAATATCTAAGCCATTTCCATGTATTCTACTCCTCTTGGCTATAATTATCCTTCCTAATCTGTGCCAAACACAGAGTTCTCACTTTAAAACCATTTCTCCAGAACCCTCTCCTTGGTAGATACATTCCATTTACTCAGTTAATTGTCCCTGTCTTTTATTGTTCCTTTTCTCCAAGTCTGAACTTCTATCTACCTTAGGAATAGATTTGTATTAGTGGCCTTGGGTGAAAGAGCTCTTCCTTGATTTGTCCTCAATGTATACATTTGGTTTTTCCCTCCCCTTCTATGTTGGATAACCCTCAGAGTAGGGGATCCTGTCGTCTTGTCGTCACTTGCTGCCCACACCTGGAGATTTCCATGGGTCATGTGGATGCTGATGGGAGCAGAACAAAGAGGGCCAGACATCAACCCCCAAAACATGCCTTAGTCATTTCCATGGCCATGGGCTACACTCCCAACCTGTGTTCAACCTTCTTACAAAAGGGATTGAAAGAGAGTGAACAGATCAGTCTGCGCATCTGTCTTTGTTGCCATAAAAACCATTCAAACTCTTGTTCCACCACAGATGAACAATGAAAAATTTACAGTTTTCAATAGTGCCCTCAGTAGAGTTACTCTTGATGGTGATGGTGATGGTGATCTTTATGTAGAAGAGTATACTAAAGGGAGCCTCTGACCACTGCTAATGAGTAATGGTGACTGAGGAGGAGTAGTTGGCAAGGGAAATGAGGTATTGCCTATACTTGCTGGCTCCATTTTACACATGCTGGTCACTGTCCAACTTGGTCTAAGTTGGCTTCCCTCATCATTGGAAATAATTCTCCCCAGAGTCACCAGTGGCCTCCATGTGGCTAAATTCAAGGGGTATGTCTTAGCCTTCATTGAACTTAAGCTCTCAGAAGCACTTTCTGCCATTGACAGTCCTTCCTACGTGAAATATTCTCTGCCCGTGGCTTTTATGACACCACACTCTTCTAGTTTTCTCCTCCATATTTTACCCTTTTTATTTAGTTTCCCTTGGAGGTTCATCCTTTACTATTTAATCAGGAAATATTGATGTTCACAAGTTTATATTTCCATTCCAGAGCCCCCATTTCAACTCCAAGCTTGTGTATTCAGCTGCCTCTTGCAGATCTCTTCATGAGTGTCATCATATCCAAAGTGGAGCTCATGACTTCCCCTCCCAAACCTGGTCTTCTCTTTGTGTGTCTGAAAGCGGCATCATTATTTACTCTCTTGCAAATGGGACATGTGGGCGTTGTGTTGGTCTCCTAGAATGTCTCCCTCAGTCCCCGTATTCATTGACCACCAATTCATGCTGGCTTTACCTCTCAGGCACCTCTCCTATCCACCACATTTCTTCATATCCGCCACCACAAGACTAATCCTAGCTTCTAGTAACCCTCATTAAGAATTGTAGTCCCAATGCTATGGAGGGAGGAAAGAATGGAAGTTAGAAGGAAACAAACTGTGTCTGTTGCAATAGCTATAAGTCCCTACCTGTTAGGATAAGTGTAATAGTCAACATGTTTCTCAAATTTGCATCTTATTATTAAATAATAGACTATTTCGAAGAGCAAAGAGGGGTCTCACACCTTCAAAGTTTTTGGAAAAAAAGTTCCTAGTCCTGTGTCTAACAGACCGTAGTGGTGGTGGTACCAAAAACACTCTATGGTGGGAGAAACAAGTGAGGCCAAATCCCCTCCACAAGTCTCTTATGCCCAGGGATCCAGGGAAAACTGCTACCTCTTCCAGCTTTATTGAGTCATATATTGGCTCAGATTAAAGGATTCTCTAATCTCATCTGTGACCCTACCCTTCAGTGTGGTGGTAAGGTTTGGACAATTTCATGAGCTGTCTTTTCCTGATATTCTCCTGATAGCTACCCAGCAATGGATACTTACTCTGGAAGTAGATTTGTAAGAGGAGCCTAGTCCAAACATGCAGTAGTAAACTACATCCAAGAAGTCTGACTGGAACTGTACTGGTCTTCGTGGTTTTTGTCATTTATCCTCATCACCTACTGAATTTGTTATGGATGATATGTTCAAAATCTCACCTCAGAGAATAGTCTCATGGTCAGTCTCAAGATCAGTCTCACAGAAGCAAGTACAACAGCAGTTCCAAACAGTGGCTTCTCACCTCCCAATTCTGGTCCTTTACTAACCTTCCCCATTTTGTAAATGCCACATCTGGGTACGAGTTATTCACACTGAAAGCCAGAGAGTTGTCCTTAATAACATCTGCTCTCTAGCCACTTCTCTCCACCTTTATTGTATCACTGAGTCCTTTTGTTTCTACCTACAAAGGACTCCTGGAATCTTTTTGCTTCTACCTATTTTCACAGGCACTGCCCTAGTTGAAGCCACTGTCTTCCTGTACCCTGTCTCCAAGCTGGTCTTTTTGCATCAACTCTTACCTTCCCCCACCCCATTTATTCTCCACACAGAAGCTCTAGTGATATTTTACAAACATGACTTATATTGTCTCCTTTTGCTTTGCTTACCATTCTGTAATTCCACTCACTTCTTTCAGTTATTTTAAAATCAACATCCTCTTTCCTACCTTGGGGCCTTTGCACATACTACTGTTGCCTCTGTCCAGAACTTTCTATCCTTCTCATCATCTGTCTAACTTTTTACTCATTTCTAAGACTTAGATTAAATGTCATTTCCTTAACCTCCCAAACTAAGTTGAATTCCTCTCAGTTTTTCAAATTACCTTTTAACTTTTGTATTTCACTATCATAACTAATAGTTATTCCCTTATTTTTATGATTAATTGTTTAATGTCTGTCACCCCAGCAAGACCATAAGCTCCAAGAGAGCAAGGACCATATCAAAGCTGAACAAGGTTGTAAACCAGTAAGCAGTAATATCTCTGGCACAAAGTAGGAGCCCATATTAGTCACCTCAAGCTCCAATAATAGATAACCACAGATTGGGTGGCTTAAACAACAGGTATTTCCCTTTCACAGGTCTCATGGCTGGAAATCTCAGATCAAGGTCTGGCAGCTAATAAGACTTCTTCCTAGCTTGCAAAAGGCCACCTTCTTGTTGTGTCCATGTGTCACATGGTCTTTCCTCAACACAGGCGCATAGGAATTGAGAGAGATGGGTATCTCTTTTAAGGTCACCAATATTATCATATTAGGACCCTCTCCTGACCTCATTTAACTTTAATGACCACCTAAAAGCCCTGTCTTCAAATACAGTCATGTTGGGGGTTAGATCTTCAATGTATACATTTTGAGGGGATACTGTCCCTTCCCTAGCAGAACTCAAAGTTATTTGTTGAAAATATGAATATGAAATATAGTCAATAGTGAATAATTACTTCTGATAAATTGACAGTTGGTTGCTTGTTGTAGTTATGTTTCATGAATATGGAAGAATTTATTTTTTGGAACTTTGCATTTAAGTGCAATCATTTTAATAAAATTTTATATTTTCTTCTTTAGTTTTTCCTTTTCTATGGTAGTTTCCCATAATGTGGAATGGTTTCTAGATATGCATGTGGCAAAGTATATAAGAAAACATTTTCCAAAAATTAATCAGATTTGAGAGGGGATTTTGGAAGTTAGGTTTCAAAGGTCAGTTCAAGGTCATTTGAATTGAAGGCATTTTAATTCTAAAGTCCCCTTAGTTGCATAATCGGCTTCCTAGACAAATCATGAAATAACACTGGCTCATTAAAAGTGCAACAGGAATGAGAAATCTGTTAGATGATTCCACTGTTCATGCTTAGTGTCTGTCCTAAAAGTAATATAATGAGAACCTCCACAAAACATTTTGTGCTCTGATACTCGTTTTTACTTTCCAGAGCCAATGATTCCTCTGGGTTTATTTCCTGGGATTGCTTCTCTTCTTTTTTTGGAGGGGGAGGGGGCTATCTACTAATAGTGGCTTCATTCCAACTGAGGAAACTGGCCTTCCCACATCCATTAATGACAAAGTGCAATACTGTTGCTGGACTAAAAACTATCCATTAGAATCAATGCAGCTCCCAGGGTTATTAGGGAGCACATGTGTTTTCTTTGTCTCTACCCACCCTTCCCCCAAGTCAGTGCCCACGAGGCATTTTGTGAAGCTTCAGCCATTTTGTGTACAATTACACAACTGGTTTAAACTTTTGTTGGCAAAAGCTTAGTGTATATATATATATATATATATATATATGGTGGGGAGTAGGCATTTAAAACCTCTTGGAGAAGATGTGTTTTCATACCAAGTACAGTTACTTACACTTCCTGGAAGTCACTTTCAAGTAGATCACAATGACAGGTTGATATTGAGTCTCATAGAGCTAGGCATTATATGGAAATGAGAACATAAGTGACAGAGATATGTCGTGAGGGCTTACCTGAGGTAGTGTTTCGAGTGTCAGCCACGAGAGAGGCTTGATGGTCAAGGGCCAGCACCTCCCACTCTAGTATGCTCTTTGTCCTTGGCTGCAGCATTTTGCCAGAACATAGTTAGTGAGAAATCCTTCCGGGCAAATGTTTTGTGGGTCTCTGCTTAGCATCCTGAATTTGAGGAAGACATTTCACAAGTCATAAAATGGCAAAACGTGGTCCAATAAGGAGAGATTGGGTGATCAGGGTCAGAACTCAAGTTCCAGTCTTATGACTGCCTGGATGAGTGACTTACAGGCTCTGTGAACTTAGGCAAGCTACTTGACCTCTCTCTGCCTCAGTTTCTTCATGTGTCATGGGAATAATAATAGTACTTTCTTCATAGGGCTGTATACATGAGTTAATACTTGGAAAGCACTGAGAATAACACTTAGCATACAGTTAGCACTCAATGTTAGCTGCTTATTTTCCCCTTTCCCTTCATTTATTAAATGGTTATCTCACTAACTTGCCTCCAGTGAATATGGTTAAGAATAAACCACCAATACTGCCCTGAGAAATGTCTAAAGCAGAGGACAGAAATGATCACTTCATGCATTGGCATATAACATAAACGAGTAAGGAAATATTTTCAAGTATCAAAACTTGGGGTGAATTAAAGTTGCTCAGGGTGGCCAGAAAGACTGGAAATGTGGGAAATGTCCATACTAAGTACTTTGTGGGAAATGTCCATACTAAGTACTTTGTTTCTGTAACATGTTGAATGGCCTTACCGCACTAGTAATTCACAGTTCATTAAGTTGTGCGAAATTATGAGCAATGTATATTAAACATTTCCTTCAAAAAAAAAAAAACTCGGGGGCCATGTGGTCAACTTCTCTCTCCATTTAAAAAAATTCTCCTATGGATGCTTATTAGGGATTTCTACCCTTCATTTGGGCTCTATTCTCAACTTCACTTCCATCCCAACTCCTTGGATTTCTTAAACTTTTTTCCCCCTTAGGAAAGTGAAAGAATAACAGCTCCAGCTAGAGACGCTTGCCTGAAATAGCACTGGCACATAGCAGCTTCCTTTGTGGGTTTCTGCCAATGAGCCCAGCAAGCCCGTAGATCCTGGGTATGCCCCTGGGTCCCCAGGAACAGGCCCCTGACCTTGAGGCCTGGCAGCAGGCCCAGGCTGTTCTGAAGAAAAGGACCATCCCTAACCCTCCCGGGACCAGACAGGCACCACCCATCTAGCTATCGCTGGAGTCCTGTGCCAAGTACAACACCAGGAAAATCTCTTTTTCATTGTTTGATTTTCCATGGAGTTTGAAAAAGTTCCCATTTCTTATAGCCAAGTCTAGAATTAAATTATACTCCACTGATAGCTGATGGAAAAAAAATCCCATTCAACTTCCTGAGGCTCTTCCAACAGGCTTTGTTTGTGGCCTCATGGATGATGTTTCTGACCTGCTTCAATAGCTTCTTCCTCAAATCCCCTTCACACATGCTGACCCTCACTCTGCTTTGTGATATAAATTATTCATCTAATTTCTTGAGCACCAGGCAGACATGACTGAGGAATGCTTCCCTCTCTGAACATGAAGTAATTGATGTTTTTCTGCTTTCCTGCCATGTGGCTAGGGAATTATTAAAATGGGCTTGTGTTTAATAGTCAATTTTTGTTTGGTATTATAGCTCCATAGTTAAGCCACATACTTTCCATCTCCTAAAGTGATGTGATAGTCTATGATTCTCCAAGAGCTCTATATTCATACTTCTATATTTCTTTTCCACATCATCCCTCATAACACAGATAAGCAAAATGGCAATAATATGAGAATTTTATATTTAAAAACAATCTCACAGTCCAAAAAAATCCCCTAAGAGATAGTTTTCAATTTCCCCTCACCCTCCTTACAGCCCGGGTCACCACCAACAGTGACACCTAGTGGTCAAATATAAGTCAGTCCCTTCATTCTGAATTGAGCAGCTTTTTACAGAAAATAGAAATTCCTTTGGAACCAAATGGACTGAGCTTTATGTCTTTCTGTGAATGCACAGAAAAATAGGTTTCTTATAATTCATGGCTAAAATATATTATTTGGGGATGGAAAAGTGCATAATTTTCCTTAAGAACATTGGATCTTTTTTGTCAATTGTGTTTATAACGTTTCTATAGACTTGTGCTTGTTTCTCCCCCCATCCTCACCCCGCCTTAGGTAATGACCACTTTATTTCATTATAACTTTAATAGTCGGCAGCTGTTCAGAAATATTTTAAATTTCAATACCTATAATGTATACTTACATATAAAATATTTTTAAGTGAATGATGTTATAAATCAGTAATTTGCATAAATCTGTCTCAAACTCATAGAACCACATTTATTGGCAAAAATGGTTTCCATTTAAATGGTAGTAATTTCCAGGAAGAGGTGAAAGTTTTTCCTTTAACTTTTTTCAATAAGTGAGGAAACATAAAAACATCTATATTATTAATGAAATCTTTTACAAGTTATAAAAATATGGGGAAAGTATGAATCCTTTCATACAACCTTTTTATTTTTAAATAATTTAAAATAATTTCTACTTACTTCAAAATACTTTAAAATAATTTATTTCATTTTATAATAATAGATGCACAGGCAGTCGCAAAAATAGTGCTGAGAGGTTCTCTGTAACTTCCCCCAGCTTCCCCCAGTGGAAACATCTTACATAGCTATAGTACAATGTCAAACCCAGGAAAATGACATTGGTACAATCCATGAAATTTATTCAGATTTCATCTGTTTTACTGGCACTCAGTTGTATATGTGTGTAATTCTAGGCAATTTTATCCCATGTGTAGATGCATGAACCACCACAAGATATAGAACTGCTCTATCAACACAAAGATATCTCATGCTACACCTTCATAATATTAAAATAAATGATTCAGTCCAGACCTTGTCGATGGCAGAAAGAAGGCATTTGTATATCATTATTGTCATCACCCACATTTATTAAGCTGTATGGTCTGTGTTGTGTTAATTGCTTTATATAAATTATGTTATTTAGTTTTTGCAATGATCTTATGAGGTAAAGATTATTTACCCTTTTTTCTGTGCAACTGCATTCATTTAAAAGGACATCAAGGGAATAATTAAATCAAGAAAAATGATGGTTCATCTGATCTTTTGTCCCCTAACACACCAGATAAAGTTTGCTCCAAGCTCAGTTTTAAATTTGATACAGATCCAATTTAATAAATATGGGTACTGAGCTAGGTGGTGAAGGGATTACAGGTGTTGACAAAGTACATTGCTCAAGGCCAGTTCTCAGTTCCCCAGGTTGGCCTTCTGAGATCCCCCTATTGCCAAGGCCAACCTCAGCTCTCGACAGCCCCAAAGACAAGGCTGGTTCCTTCTGAATGGCCTGGCACAGAGTCACTGCTGACAAGAATGGAAGGGAAACTGGGTTCAGTCTTTTCAATTACTTCTTCCTGGTTATGTTTTTGACATTTTACATCTTCAGGTGCTTGAGTATCTGTAAAGCCATAACATGCTGGGAAATAGAACAGCATGAAATACCAACATGGTTTGAATTAGTTACTCTGGAGTAAAGAAAGCTGAAAGGTAACAATGATTGTCTTCATCTGTCCAAACAGGCTATCTGAGAGAAGAGGGGACCAAGAGGAACATTGGATGGGGAGTTAGAGGTTTGCCCTACTTTTGTCACTTGTGACATGCAAACTTCAAGAGTCATAGAGTTATCAAGTAAAAATGTGTGGATTCTGCAGATTATGGCTAATATGGATTGTGTCCCCTCAGATTCATATGTTGAAACTTGATCCCCTATGTGATAGTATTTGGAGTTGGGCCTTTGGGAGGTGATGAGGTCACAAAAGTAGAGCCCTCATGAATAGGATGAGTGCTTTTATGAAAGACACCCCAGAATTTTCCCTCATTCCCTCCACTTTGTGAGGACAATGAGAAGATAGCCCTCTATGAACAAGGAAGCAGGCCTTCACCAGGCACTGAATCTGCCAGCACCTTGATCTTGGTTTTTCTAACCCTCCAGGACTGTGAGAAATCAATATTTGCTGTTTAAGCCAGTCAGTCTGGTATTTTTGTTATAGCAGCCTGAATGGACAATGACCAAGGTCCCTTTCAGTGCTATCTTTATAAAGTAAATGGTAAAAGGGTTTCTTGATGGTACAGGCTTCTAATTATTGGGTAGATGATAAAAGTTAATTAGAAATGTTCCATGTGACTTAAAATAGACTTCCACCTCAAAATGGATGCTTTAGAAGCTATGGATTGTTGTAAATATGACTTTTAGGATCTTGAATCAGTCTTTACTCAACTTTTAACGTAGGAAATGTAATGAAATTTATTTACTAGTAAATAATGTGCAAATGCATGGCAGTATTCTAACACAGTTGTGGCAAGTGGAAACCTTACTAGTGAGGGAATTGTGATGCTGAATTCCTAATTTAAATACATCTCTTTGCAGCTGCATGATCTTCCAGCAATTCTCCTGACTTGTGTGAGTCTCATTTCTCCTCAATTTTCTATGTACCACAATTTTTTAGTGATCTTTCAGGAAACTTACTAGATAAAGCTGAAAATATAGGGAAACACTTTATAGGTGAGGCCAAGCAGCATACTACCTCAATACCATCTATAAGGAAAACATAATTCAGATGTATAGTATGTGTGCAACAGTAAAATATCCTTTAATGGACTTTGAAATATTTGTTTCTATCCACCAAAATTTAGCAAATACTTTATTAGTACTGGCAATACCCTGCTTTAGGACATGATACATTTCCAAACACTTACATGAGATTTAAGTGTTTAAAGGTAGAAAAACAGACTTCATATTTGAACGGAGGGGGATATTCATTTCCAGAGCATTAACAATTTTAATTAATTTAGTCAGTTAGTCAGTCAATATATTTTTTTTGCGCATATCCTATGTGCTAGTCACTCTTCTAGGTACTGGGGGAAAAGCAAAGAACAAACAAAACCTGTAAAAAAAAATCCCTTCCTTCATAGCCCTACATTATGGGTAATGAGTGGAGGAGAGAGAAGTAGACAAAGTAAAAGAGCAGAGTATTTAATTCATTTGAAGGTAATACTGGAAGAATCGAGTATTGGAGGAGGATGGGGATGAGGTGTGTTTATGGAGGGTAAACAGACATGGAGCAGCTTGGGCGGGCCCCTGTGAGGAAGACATGTGCAGGAGTCTGAAAGACAAAGATGCCTGATAGGTCCCAGTCACCTAATATGCAACTGTTCAAAAAATACCAATTTTATTACAGAAAAAAAGCTTCTGAGTCCCTACTCAGAAGGTCCCTACTCAGAAAAGAGCTGGTACTAGATCTAAGTGTTATTTTCCATTCCCTGTCAAAGGAGGTTGGCCAAGGGAGGCTGCTGAAATGAATTTCTCTTGTGGAGGAGCTCCAAGGGATACCAGAGACCAAGGAATCCAAAAAAGCTTGTAACTTAGTTAGCATAGGGGTGTTTTTGTAACGGGAGTGGGGGGGTGGGAATTAAATACTCGCTAACCCAGCAATTTGTTTTTTCTTAGCTAGCCAGTTTCCTTGCTTGTTTGCACATATCTACTATTCTCAATACATACCCCCTTGGATCTCTGTCTAGTCAGGCTGTGGCCTGTGGTGCCTTTTGTTGTTCCCATCAGTCACATCCCCTCAATTTCAGTAGATTTTGGGTTCTTGGCTATGAATGATGACCAACTCATTGATATTAAGAGGGAAAATGCATTATTAGAACTCTGGGTTATTCGCTTGTCTTCTTTCCCTTCTTGCACAGTCAAATAATAATGCCATTGTGCAGTACAAGACAAAAATATAAAAAACGACATGAAGGTTCAGCTGGTAAGAGCTGTAGTCACAGTACTGAGTGGTTAGCTCCAGGTATAAGTTTTTTGAAATATGAGATCTGCTTATCCACCTTTACCACCTGGGAGCCTAGCCAGTGGTACAGAATTATTTAGTCCCCTAAATTTGCTCTCCTACTTAATGTCATAGCCGGGGCTAGCATTCTGTAAAGGCAATCTTGTGGTTTTTAGCATACAGGGAATAGAGCTCCCTAACCCACTTCCTGAGGCCACTCGTTCCATTCCTAGTTACCTAATATTTTTTAAATGTCCCCAGAGAAGTAAAAACTGACTTACAATTATACTTATGTGTAAATGACTGATATCAAATAAGAGGAGGTTGTACAGGGATAAAAAGGCTAGATGAAGGTGGGAGGGAAGAGGCTCCAAAGGGGGAGGCTGGGGGTTGGGGCCTAAGAAACAGTGGTGGTTGGAAGAACAGCATCACTTCCTCATAGTTTTGCCCCAAGCCAGCTGTTTATGCAAGGCAGGTAGGGACTCTAATTAAAGGGAGAAAGTGACAGATTTTGGAAGAGAATGTACAGCGGCTAGGGAAGAACTTTAGCTCTGCTTCTTTCTCTCCAGATCTCAGGGAGCCTATAAGCTCCTCAGAGCACCTCAGAGCCCCATACAGGATGGAGGTTGCACAGGACATGTCTCCATCAGGAGCCCGGAAGTGAGATGGGGGAAGACAGCTCTTTAGTGCAGTCATAGGATAATCAGTGCATGTTTGCCTGCTGAAGGGACCAAGGGTGCTGAGCAGGGCCTCATGCCATGATCCATAGCTCTGAAACCCTGTGTTGGGAAGCAAAGGAGAGAGAGTTGTTCAAGCATGAAGAGTGCACTCAGAGGTGTAATCTAGGAGGACCCAGTCAGGATGAGATGGAGTCAGTGTTGTCCTTGGGACAACTGTCCCTTTGACAATAATGTCAAAGAGTGAGCCTGAAAACAGGATGGAGATGGGACAAGGAAGAGCCCAAGGAAGATATCAGAACTAACTTGGCTATAAGAGACAACATGATAGGGGCTTTTGGAGAGTCAGGAAGAAGACAGAGAGTGAGTACCAGAATCTCTCCCACAGAATAGCCTGGTGAGATGAGTTGCTCCATCAAAAGGTTCCACTGGTCCCCCTGCTAAAAAATTGAGAAGACTACAAACTAGACTCTTTTACACAGATTACTTAGCTTATTAAAAGATTCAAGAAGTCCTACAACCTGTATAGCTTTACTTAACCCCAAAATTTTCCAAGTAATCTGATCTTGGACTCCTTTTCATATGTTCTACCTAATCTATTCTTTGGAACACACTTTGGGAAATACTCTTCTATAGTATTTTGCTCCAGTCCAGTTACATTGGCCACCACCCAAAGTCTTCCTGGCCACTGATATGGTGTCTGAAAAAGCCCTTGCTGTCAAGCAGAAGTCTCCTTCCCCTTCCTCATCCACAGTCCATTGGACACCATTCACATCCTTTCCCCATGCTGGCCCCCATGCTGAGGATGTTGGGCATCTGTTGAAAGGTAGTTCAGAGAACACCAACAACCTGCTAGGTTGACTTGAAAACTATTGTGACCATACCATGGTACATCTTCAATCCACTAGGGTGTTGTTTTTTCTAGCTGGAAAGAAATGATCTTTGAACCAAACTTCCCCTACCTGTACGTTTCAACTCTCGAAGGTTTTTGTTGTCATTGCTTTACTGTGAGGCTACCTCAAGGCACAGCTGTCAGTTACTGGCACTTTATTATAAGTCGGTGCCGGCTAACAGACCACGAGCCATTCACTGATAGCTAATATCCTTAGTTACAATAAATAAAGAAGCTGAATTGCTAAATTTGTTTTTTCAAAGGACATTGATTAAAAGAGTTGACAAAGCCCCTTGAATGCAAAATTTCCAACTGTCTAAAATGAAAAGCTTTCTTGATCTTCATGTTAGAGACTGGAGAGAAGGTTTATCTTCCTACTGTGTGTAAATAATGGATTTCGCCTTTTCTGGGAATCCATCATCAAAGAGTATACTGAATACTCAAACAATGGCAGTCTAAATTGTCTTGCAGTGACACTAACTAGCTGGAACTAATTCAGAAATGTGCACAGAACATGATGAGGATGACTTCGTGTGCGGGGAGAAAGCAGTACACCTCACCTGCCTCTATCATAGCTCGTCTCCGGACGGAGGCTGGCTGGACCCAGGGTGCCCAGAAAATATGGGAACCTTGTTACAAATTACAGCCAGCTTTCTTTTCTTTTCTGTTCTTTTTTCCTTTCTTTTAAAGGGGCTCTTTGTCAGATAGAGAATGTAAAAGCTCAAATACTTTTTACTCATTTTCTTGCTGAGAGCTGCAGGCATAACCAGCAGCGGCCACCAGTAATTAATCATAGCTCTGGATATGGGAGCACACGTTCAAAGACATTTTCAACCCACTGAAACACGTCATGAGTTTAAAATTTTGCCATAGAGCAGAACCTCTGGAATGAAGCTTCACATTCTTTCTGATTTTGATGTACCTACTGAGTGTAGCCAAAGGCAGCTTCTGTAAAGTCATCAGCAATGGCAGAATTCCGAATTCCTTCCTCCCAAGGAATCTAGGGCAGGCAAGCATCTCTGGACCACCCTGGAGACATGCAGCAAGATGCGCAGAGACAAGCATGTGCACTGGGCAAAATATGAGGTGAGTGCTTGGGTAATGCTTTTTTGTTGCAATAACAGAGACTCAAATTATGGAGGCAATTTATTGCAAGGATGCTTATGGAACAGCATTTGAAATAGAAAATGCTCAGGGCTGGAGACAGTTCTAGAAAATACCTATACTCTCTGTTGCTCTCAGGAGCCACAGGGATGCCCTCTATTGATTTATCTGCTTTTTTTGGTCATCTGTTCCATTCTATCCTCTCGGTGGACTGGCTGCTATTGCTTACTAATAACTTCCTCTTCCCTATAACTTCACCTTGCACATGTTCCCTCCTTGCTCTTTAAAATTTCAGCTCTTATTACTAACTGACTCATTCTCTTGGCATTTTCATAGTTTATATTCTCCAGAGCAAGTTTAACTGGTCCAGAGTATGGTGATGGGCTAAGCCACATCGCTGGTTGCTGGCCAGTCTCTGGATGGCCTGCCCTTGGGTCAGGTGCTTACCCCTGGTCTTATCAGCTGGGATCAGGTGGAGTAGGGTTACCCTCTTTAACACAGGCTCCTCTAGATCTGTCCCTTCATCAGGGGCTGTCATTGGGCAGGCACCATGATTGACATTGGAGATCGCTGTCATATTCCTGTCCCATAATTAATGAGGCCTCTCAGAGCAGCCCATACTCCTCTCATACACCAGCCCACGCAGCTATCAGATGGCATTTCCACTCCTAAATTTTTAAAAATGTTTTATTTATTTCTGAGAGAGAAGGAGAGACAGCATGAACAGGGGAGGGTCAGAGAAAGAGGGAAACACAGAATCTGAAACAGGCTCCAGGCTCTGAGCTGTCAGCACAGAGCCCAACGCGGGGCTCAAACCCACAAACCTTGAGATCATGACCTGAACCAAAGTCAGACGCTTAACCAATGGAGCCATCCAGACGCCCTGGCATTTACACTTCTAAGTAAGTCTCGTCTCTGTTCAGATTTTTCATCCTCACTGCCACTATTCTTGTTCATATTGTAATTATTACCGCCACTCACTGTCTCCTAACTGGTCTCCCCACTGACACTCCCATGTCCCCTTCAGTCTTGCATCCATCATTCTACAGTTCAAATCTGATCACACCACCCCTTACTTATGACATTCAGTGCCTCCCATTTCCCACAAGATAAAGTCTAATTCTTTGATGTGGTTTAGAAGGTCTTAAGGTTTCCATGACCTGGTCTCTGCCAGGCTCCTCTCACACCGTCTCTCACCATCCCTCCTCTGCTGTCTACGCTCCGGCTTTCCTGGGTTCCTCTCAGTTTCTCTCAGCGCGCTGCATTCTTTCTTGAGTTGGAGCCTTGTACCTGCTTTTCCCTTTCTCCATCCCCAACTCTCCCTCTTTTCAGTGGAAACTTCCCACCTCTGACTTCTCTAACTCCTTCGATGAGTGTGGTGAGGACAGAGCACCTCTCCTGTTTGAGACTGTGCCCTAGCCCTGGCCCTGTGGTGATACTCCATTGGGGCTCTGTAAAAATTTGTTGTTGGTGAATCCCAGAGCACTGAGAGGTTATTTCTCTGTGGATATCAAAAGTGAAAGTACATAAGAGTGATTTGGATAGAGGAAGAGATAAAGGGAGTGAAATAAAGAAGGAAAAATCCATGGAGTATAGATCAACCCCTGAAGGAAAAAGATCTATGGACTTTGATTAGTGAGAGAAATCTGCAGCCCCCAGAGGGCCAGTGAGATCAAAGGACTTGCCGAGGAATCCATCTCAAGGATATCTGCCATTAACAATAAGCAGGATTTAGGATCTGGATTAATTTGTTTAGCAGGGAGAAGTTTAACTCCCTTCTATTCCTTTGGAATAGCTGTGGTACTTCGAATGGGATATGAACCTGGACACACCTGTTTCCTGTGGTTTGCCCTGGGGCAGTCTGCATTCCAAGGTGTAGCCTTCAGCTCCCTATGTATTCCCAGCGTCAGAGCTCTCTAGTGCTTCCTGATAAACTTTCCCAGAGGCAGTGACATAGTTTATTTGCCCTCTGAGAGACCTGGGCTCTGCTCTCCTCCTTGTGTCCTGCCCACACTACCCCCACAGGGAGCTCAGGGGAGACAGAGGAGCTGGACAACCTTGCCACACTTCTAAGAAGGGTCATGTTCATCCCTCTCTGACATTAGCCTTCTTGGGGAGGGTCACGGAGTCAAGCAGCCATAGTTATCTCTATTCCACTGGCATCAGGTTGTAGTACGTTTTTACAGTCACTGCCGGAAGCATACAAGTGACATCACTCTCCACATGTTTTAATGAGAGAGCTTAAATTCTTGAAGTAGCAAGATACACTGAAAGCCAAAAAGAGAATGGCAACCTCGCTGTATTTAACAAGTGGGAGAAAGAACAGGAAAGAGAGTTGGCAAATGGCAAGTCGGCAATGTGGCATCAAGAAACTAGTTCGCTTTCAGCACACAGATTAGCCACAACCTCTCATGGAATCAGTTTCCTGCCAATAGCTGATGGTAACCAGGGAAGAACGTGGGCTTACCACAAACTTGAGGAAGGAAAGAATGGCCAAAGTCAATAGGCACTGCAATAACCTGAGGGCTCTTTCCCTCTGACAAGGGTCAAGGAAAGAAAAATTGCTCTTGGAAGCTCACAGTAGTGTTATGATCTGAATTAGAAAGGCTTGTAGATCACACCTTCACTACTGTGTCTGTCCTAATAATCATGCAAATGATCCTGCCATGCATGAGACTTGGACCCAGCAATGTTGGTGGGAAGCAGCTCTTGTCCTCACATCCGAAGACAATGGGTGACCCTAGCAGAAAAGCAGGGATCTTAGTTTCTTTTCTTAGTATCTTTTCTTGATAGTTCAGTCTGAAGAGATGTGGGATTCTTACCTCCTCGCCATCCAGTCTGAGACCGATATAAGTAAACATAATCTGCATCATTTAAGATTTCCCCTCACTTTCTTCCTCTGCAAAAAGCAAGCAAGCAAGCAAGCAAACAAACAAATAAATAAAACCAAAACCAAACCAACAAACAAAAAGCCCCAAACAGTCTGGGTTATCTTGATGAAGGCACCCTAACCTCTCTGAGCTTTTTTTTTTTTTGGCTTTAAAATTAGGAGATTGGACTTTGTTGAAAAGCCCCTCTAATAAAAGTTATGACATTTCATGTAAAATATTCCCTTGGAAAGAGGGGAAACACATTCTTTTCTTTGAAGAGCCATCAAATAAGAAGAATAATGAGTATTTGGGTGCAGGGTTCACAAGAAGCATGACTTAACAGACTTAAGATGCCTAATTAAATAGTGGCCTCCCCAAGGTCACAGCCTCCTTCCTGTTGGTGTGTCTCTCTGCTCAGTGCCTGGTACTCCAGAATGCTATGCATAGTGTGGGCTCCCTGACAGCTGTTGCCTTAACTCTTAACAGAAGTTTTTCTCCAAGGTGGATTCTAGACCTGTACGTAAGGCCCAAGGAGGTGGAGGCACAGGATTGACATAGACATTTGCGTTTGTTCTGTTCTCTTCCTCAGTGTTTAGACCAACGTGTCTGGTGGGAGCTAGATTTATGAAGGATTGTTTTCGTTTTGGGTGCCTGGCTGCCTTGCTCATAGTTGGGCTGCCTTGGGATGTTGATTTTTGTCCTT
The DNA here is from genome assembly GCA_017311185.1 of Proteles cristata cristata. Lineage (NCBI taxonomy): Eukaryota > Metazoa > Chordata > Mammalia > Carnivora > Hyaenidae > Proteles > Proteles cristata. The sequence goes on from JAESUZ010003820.1 coordinate 927,318, forward strand.
TTACCCATTGTTTCCCTGCTCCCTATTTCTAGTTTCTTTTTTTCAGAGGCTGACGCAGTTATTTCCACCCCGAGTGCTTGGCCCCACTCTCCAGCTCTGGGCTCCGTAACCCATGGCAACAAGAGAAAGGAAGCAGGTGATCACACACCACACACACATATTATTTGTGCTCTCTCTCTCTCTCTCTCTCTCTCTCTGGCTCTGGCAGTCTAGGGCACACAAAGGGAGGAGACTTAACTGGCTGCAGTGCCAATTAGAGACACAGGCCTCATGGCTGGTGCTGAGCGCTCAGGGCTTCCGGGTCACAATGCAGCAGCTGCTGGGGAGCGGCGTGGCCTCTCCTTCTGTTTGCAGCAGCTCCTCGTATTTCTCCAGGGCAGCAAAGTAAAATCTGACCTTGCATACGCAGTTAAAAATGTCTTCACAGCAGTCCCTTCCCTGCTAGCCTGGCCTGGAATCCTATTTTATGTCGCTATGGAGATTGGCAGAATGGTGCCTATTAATAATAAGTGAGCTTACTTATATTTGAAATGAGAAGAAAGTCTTTTCCACATAATTTTCCAAGTGGAAATCATAATTAAGTCATTTAAAATCTAAACTCTCACTCCTGCCCTCTCTCATATTGGGGGTTGTAGGAAGTTTCACACCAGTGCCACAATTTCTTTCTTCCTTGCCAAATTTTCTAGTTCGTTTGACCTAAGGATCAGAAGAGTCAAGTGACTGACCTGTCCTCAAGTGGTATAAATCCCCCTTCTGTTCAGGGGCTAGAAATACATGACAGACACATTCTTATTCTACTTGCTCAGAACTAGTAGTTGTAGGTTAATAAGTCTTTTAAATAGGCATCATAAAAAGTGATACACATAAATACATGTAACATTTTATTTTCACTTAAAATTACAAATATACATTAATTCTCCACTCTTTTAATATAGGGCCAAGGTCTGATGTTTGAAGGCTGACTCAACATTCTTATAATATAAGCTATAGTAGTAGTAGTAATAATAATAATAATAATAGTAATACATCACCTACAACTTTCAATCTTGGTTCTGTAAGAATTTAAAGACATTTGAAAACCCATCTGAGCCCAGGATCTGTCTAGATTTTTATGGTTTTCTGCAATATTGCACAATAATCTCATTCCTATTTCATTTGAAGGCAAGGTAACTTGTCTATTCTTTCCAAATAATTCAACTTGTTTTTCAAGAAAAAAAACCTTCATTTCCTTTTACATTTGTATTGCATTGGTTTACATATTGTTTCATAAAATTACGAATGATAAAAAACAGATGCAACTGGCAAAAACTGGTTTGGGAATAAACCCAAGTGCTCTTGATAAACTGGATACCCAGCTGGTGGGAGCAGAGGTATGTAGACATTCAAAAGAGTAGCATCCAGCATCACAGAGAAACTAGGACCCTCTAGCCATTTTAGCACATGACAATTGGATGTGATCACTAATATTAGAAATGTAAGAATGTGGGGCGCCTGGGTGGCTCAGTCCGTTGGAGCGTCCGACTTTGGCTCAGGTCATGATCTCACGGTTCGTGGGTTCGAGCCCTGTGTAGGGCTCTGTGCTGACAGACAGCTTAGAGCCTGGAGCCTGTTTCAGATTCTGTGTCCCTCTCTCGCTCTGCTCCTTCCCTGCTCATTCTCTGTCGCTTTCACTTTCTCAAGGATAAATAAACATTAAAAATTAAAAAAAAAAAAAAAAAGAAATTTAAGAGTGTGATTACTTATACTAGAAAGCTGGCATTGCTAATACCAGCATGGAACTAGGGAGCCCATTGCACCGATTTGCTCCACACACATTCTCTTTAATCTGTATCTTCATTTCTAAGCTCAGTTCTTCATATTTAATATTTTGACAACTTCACCTGTCCCATTTGCTTCTCAAAATCAGTGTGTCCAAAAATCAAGCCCCTCTCTTGTGTTAAGATGAAATAAGACATGCTGGTTTTGCTAGTAGGAAAACTACTTTGCTCAAGGAAATCTTAAGCTAGGTTAAAGCCAAGAAGGAACCCCAGAGGTATAACCTCCTTCATGCTCCTTCAGGAGATCCCAAGGAGCCTCTGAGAATTTCTAGAATTGTTTAGAGCACAGATAGAAAATCTCAGGAATAGAATATAAACTTTGGAGCCAGACAGAGTTGATTTCAAATCCTCACTCTTCACATGCTGTCTATGTGACTTGAGGCAAATTGGTTATTATTGGAGTCCTAATTTCCTCAGGAATAAAGTGGGAATAATACAGCTCCTAATAAAAATTGTGAATATGGGAAGAAATGGTGCATGAAAAGCACTTGACATGCTGAGATACTCAGCAGTGTCTCCCATCAGCTCCTTTTCAATGGTCTGGATTTTTTGATGGCACCCAGTTCCCAAGGTTTGAAACCTCAGTTGCCACGGCCCCTTCCTTCCTCTTGAACTCCCATCCTCCCACCACATCACCCAGTTATCTGGGAAGTTCTGCATTTTCTAGTCCCTTAACATCAAATCTTCAGTTTAACTTCCATTTCATTTCATGTTACCATCTTTGTTCATACCTCCATTATCCCCTAACTTCTTGCTAATCTGTACCCACAAATTCAACCTATATATTGATTATCAATGACCTTCTTGAATTACAGAACTGACTGGCCAGATTGTGCTCAGAGCCCCTCAATGGTGCCCAGTAGTCTAATACATAATATCCATATGGTAGAGCTTGACATTCAAAGTGTTCCAAGCTTTAGGCTCTTTTCTCTTCCGGGCTTATCCTTGACTACCTCCCCAGAAACTCCTTTGTCCACCCCAAGCAGCTTTTTTTCTGTTCTCTGACTACAGGAATTTCAGTCTTTACTGAGTCTGTGCTTCTGCCCCTGCTATTTCCTTCACCTTTCCTTCACCATACCTCTGGCTGTGTAAGTTTCACTAAGCTTTCAAGCTGAAGTGGCTTTTTAAAAATAATGTTGTCTCATCATTTCCTCTTTTGTACACCCTCCTTTGGCCGCATCCCCTAAAGTTTGTGTCAATCTTCCTGTATTGTTAATATTTGTACCTTTATTCTACTCTAATTTATGAGATTATCTCTTCTGTGAACTTGACTCAGAACCTTGGCGTAGTAAGCCTCAGAAAATATATCTTGGCTGAATACTTTTTGATAGATTAAAAATTTCAAGGTATAGATAAGATCCAAAAGAAAAAAGATAAAGTAGATACCAAGACTTACTGTGGGTCCATACTGTATGTATTGTTGTCTCCTCAATGGCCTCGCAAAAGAGGGCATTGCTACCCTTGAAGTTTTGATCTCCCGCTCAGGAGGTTGGGCATGAAGGCAAGGACAGAAATTAATCCAAAGGAAACAGGGTTTTCCTTGACGCTATGTTTTATTGTTACAAGTTTATTCATTTTTTTTTTAAAAGAAAACAAGACTTCTCTAAACTACTCCATTGTAAAGAAACAGAAGAAAACCCACGTGGTCTTCCATGTGCCTTTTGCTGCCATTTTATTTTCTGTCAAGCTTGTAGTGGGCTATCATTGGCCAAGATTTCCTGAACACTTTAACTATAGGAAATTCTTACAATTATAGGAAATTGTGACCCCAATAACAGTTTCTAATCTGTCTGCATCCAAACCCTTTCCTTTTTCACCACAACCAATCTAAACCTTCATGTGATGTTATTCCATATTATAACCATGAAAAACATGGAACATTGCAATGAAATCGTAGAAGGAGAACTCAATTGGCATTACAAACTGAGAAAACTCAAATCTCCCTTATCTCTTTTTATTAAGCTGGACAGACTGCCAACGGAGCATGGGCATTGGGCTCTGACCACTGGAGGAAACTTCCATTATCAAACAAACATCTGCTTGCTTCCCTCTGTGGTCCCTACCAGCTGTGGCCAAGGAACAGTAAATTACTCTGCTAATTCTATTGGCTCATTCCTGCACTTCTCTAACATAGAATATTGATTTGTACCAGGGATCCCGGGCTTGCACCAACTCTAAAGGTGCAATGGGAAAAATTTGATGTTTATAACACCAGAAAAGCCTGTAATATGGGGAACTGGTGCTGGAGTTGAAAGACACCCAGTGACAAGCCAAGACTGAAAACAATGCATCAGTTCATTGAGGGTGTTCCCTTTAAAGGTAAAACACTGGGCATCATATAGGAGAGGACCACCCTTCAGTCATTAATGAAAGGCAGAGTGATTTTGACCCATTTTGAGAGAGAATGGGAATGAACTGGTGGATGTGATGAGGAAAAATAGTCATCTTTAGCTGATTATTTGACATAGAAATTCTACTCATAAGGAAAAAAAATCCCTTTACATCATGCCTATTCTTAGGCTGTTCTTGATTTTCTGAAGAATCAGGGTGTAATAACAGAGAAGTCCAACTCTGGAATTCCCAGTACCTAGTAGTATGACTTTGGTAAGGCTGAAGTTGTTTCCTCATTTCTAAGTGGAAGCGATAACTCCCATAGGCTTGTGAGAACGAAGTGAAATATTAGATGGAAATCATTTATCACAAGCCACAATCTTATTGTTATATGTACTTTCAGGGCTCTGTGTCCTTCAGCCAGAAAGTTTATAGGCAATGGAATTCACTCTGAAGACTTATGTAGGAACCACACACCGGGTGTTGGAAACCAGGACTCCATTGAGAAGAAACCACCCACTAGCATCCTCCAGTTTGAGAAGCACTTGCTTTGGAGTGTGAAAAAGCTTACCCCAAAGGAAATTAACTGAAATATGTAAGGCCAGTGGGATTAATACCATCAGACATTGAGGAGTTATTAAATTGCTTATGAAGTGTGAGTGGCTTGACATAAGCTCTCCACCCACTCCGCTTACCAATTTCATAGCTATTGAATTTCAAAGACTTATTCTCTGCATCTTCCTGGTGATTTTAAATTCTACTGCCCTGGCAGAGTGAGGTGCAGAAACAAGATTCAGGATATCTTTCAAAGATGAAGCTGACAGTGATTCAAAGCAGATGTTTTGGTGAGATGCCCTCACCTATATGGACAGCTGGCTTGTGTTAGGTGTGGCTTCTCTGGAAGGTACCCAGAAGCCCAGAACACTTAAAATCATGAAGCATCTCAGAAGATTCAGTAAAACCTTAGGGTCCCTCCTTTCTCATTTATAAACTACTGACTTTGATATAAACCCTTGGGAAACAACTTTCATTGGGTGGGGACAAAGCCCTGTATGAGGCACTGTACGTGGATTACTCATCTAATCTACACAACACTCCAAGAGTAAACACCACAGTGCCCTTTGTCTAGGCAGGGGCACTACAGGAGAGGTAAAAGCATGTAACTTGCCTAAGGGTTCACAGATAATAAAGTGGTAGAACTAGGATGGCATGCCCATTTGACTTCAAAAACTATCTGAAATTATCTACATTACAGCATGTCTTAAGATACGTGAACCACATGGAATTGCTAAAGCTCAACCAGTTTTGATGTACAGAATGGCAGTTTTATATGGTTCAACCAAATACTTCATTTAACCCACAGCATATATTCCATTTGACCTAGAGCCTTAATCTAAACATTTTGTATCATACCATAATGTTATCCAAAAAAGAATGCAGGTAAATGTGATTGGATTTGAATTTCATTTCTTCTTTTTTCTGCTGCAAAATACTAGAATTGACGAATCCTACCTCAATGATTCATGTACTACTTGATGTTTTTTAAAATAATTTTGAAATTAATCTCTATTGTATTTTTTTATTTGTTTTATTGTATTCTGACCAACTGAGCTTATAATTGTGTTTCCCTCTCATTGGTTGCTGAACTTCACACATTTTGCCATTATGACTTTTACATTTTTCAGTTCCTTCCATGCTCAGTAGATTTCCAGAATAATTATTGTTCTTTATACCCTCCAAACAAGACTATAATTTAAAAAAAAACATAAATTATATCAAACTGTATTAAATTATCTGGGCTCTAGGAAATATTCTCAATGAGGTCAAACCTGGCCAAACCTGGCCAAAATTATATATATCTAAGATGTACATTAATAAGCATTTTATTTAAAAAAACTCTATAATATGTGAAAAGGTATATTTTACATTTCTATGTAATATAAATGTGTAGAGATGAATGTTTGAAAATATAAACAATTTGCATAGTAATATTTTTTATCTATATTCCAAATTTACAGTTAATTAATATGTGGGTTTAATCAGCTTTTCCCTCTTCTTTCCCCAGAACTCTGTATCTTTATCTATCACTATGACCATATAGTCTTTAAAAATTTTTTTAAATGTTTATTTATTTTTGAGAGAGAGATAGAGTGTGCAAGGGCAGGGGAGGGGCAGAGAGAGAGGGAGATACAGAATCAGAAGCAGACTCCAGGCTCTGAGCGGTCTGCACAGAGCTGGGTGCAGGGCTCAAACTCACAAACCATGAGATCATGATCTGAGCTGAAGTGTGACATTTAACTGACTGACTGCCACCCAGGTGCCTCAGATAGTCTTTTATAAGGAATTTCACCATCCCTCTGCCCCATGTCTTTACCCCCATTCTCCTCAATAAACCTTTTGCCTTTGTTTTCAATGAACTCTTTTGAAAGACATATTTTCTCAATTTACTGTTATTGACACATTAAGAAGATGAATCCAGTGATCTTTTTTCCAGCTCACCCAAAGAGAATGTTGGTGAAATGGTACTTTTCATTTACTTAGCACTTTTTGCTTTTGGAGAGAATTTCCACTGTCACTGGTATTTGTCATAAATATTGCATGTATGTAGTAGCTATGTCTCTGTACATGCATTTTAATTTAAAAAATTGTCTGAGTGTTCAGAATGTCTGGATTAGACTGTCTAGATTTCGTATTAGGGGGTAATTACTCAGTTTTGCGATCTTTCCTAGTTTTCAGACTTTGAACCTGCTCATGGGGATGTTCTATGTCATGTTTTGCTTGTTAATAACAACACAATAGGATCTAGTACTCTTCCTCACTATGTAGCTATGATGCTATGGACATAAACTTGCTCTGACAAATGCAAACATTTTCCTGTATTGACAAAAAGCCGTGCTACGGGTGTGCAAACCACATCGTCAGGAATGGTTACGTTAGGAGCTGTAAATTTCCAAAAGGTCTGTTAATGCTGAAATGTTTTCAGGCGTTCTGAAAGATCATTTAGATTTAGGTATTTGAGAAAAATCTTCTAGAGAAAAAAAATTTTTTTTAAAGAAAGCAAATCTCACCAATGACGGAGAGCTAGAGCACTCTCAAAATCACTACTACTCCTGCAATAATTTTCACATCCTGTTTTTGTCTCTCTGCTCCAGCAGCCGCCTCGGTAACTCCTAGGCACGTTCCTGCACGCTCATTGCAGGATGTCACAGCCATTTCCTCATTTTGTGTAGATGTTTTTATTAGGTTGTGGACAATGTGCATGCTGGTTTGTGAAGGGTTAACACTCAGCTGTGCTGTTGATGTGGCTTTATTCACAGTATGTTTCCTTTGAAGCAAGGGTGCAGTGTCTCAAAAGACAATCACTTATAATTCTATGCAGATTTTTCTTGATGAATGAATAGGAATTTTCAACGTAATCTTTAAGTTGAACAGTGTAAGAAATAGATGTAATCTTTATTTTTTTTATTAAAAGGCATTTCAAATTTGAAAAATTTAGGCATTGTATACATATCTGATTTATTGTCATATGTGTGTCTTGAGTCATAAAGCTGTTGTGGAAATTATATAATGCTTGCAAAAAAATAGTGTGGTTTCTTTGTGAAGCTAAATGAAATAAAATATAAAGTTTGTGATACATTAAATCACAAACATAAATATGTACTTTATGGCCAGCTGTTATTTCTAAATGTGCACATTTAAAAATAGAAACATTTACCCAACATGCTGATTAGCAATTTCCCAGTTCCAAAAGGCTCAATCGCATTTAAGATGCAAAAGATTAAAATGCCTAAGTGGATAAAGTTAATAGTTCATCTTCGTAAATGTTTTTATATGTTTTAAGTCTTACAGTTCCTTCCAACCCTGTAGACTCAAGAGCTGGAGCTACTTTGATGTGGATTTGTGTTTTACGCACATGCTTTCATTGGAATAGAATCTGACTGTGTCCCAGACACTGAAAGAAATGTTCTGCATATGAACAGAGGCCATGTGGCTCCACACTACTTCACACTGTGTGCAGGTTCTCAGAGAAAGCGAACTGCTTCTTATCATCAGATCACACATATGCAACCTTAATTTTGGCTGAAGATCATCTCAGTTGCTAATGTTCCACCTCTGAGTGATTTTACTCTTACCCTGCATGAAAACTGGTCAAGGAGGACCTGCAAGGTTATGTTGACTCTAAATGCAATTCCCCGGGAGACCTCATTGGCTCGTCCGTGTTGCATCTCCGCCTCTGTAGGTAGATCAAAATTGTTAAATGCCTCTAGTCCTTTAGAACACATTGGCAATTGGCAGTTCAAAAGTTCACATGATGCCATATGTCCTAATAATTTTTATCTACATCTGAAACAATACGAGACTGTCAAATAAAATCCTGCATGCAAACAAATGATGGAATGCAGGGGAACCCTCTGCTTTAGCCTTTCCTCCTTTGTCCAACAAGCTAATGCAATAAGGCCAATAATAAAAGGTTGTGTACTAGGCCTAAAGCCTGTGACAGATAAAAAAGAAATGTTAGAAACCAATGAAGCTTTTGCACAATTAGATTTTTTGAGGCTGTGCTGTAAGGATTGCCCAGAGCCTGTTCAGTTCTGATTGATGGTAAAATCATAACTACATCATATTAGCTGTAGAGTTCACTGACAGGTTACTACAGATTAATATTGCCACCGCTGTTCACTTACCATCAAACCGGGGAAATATGAATTGAGCTGTTCTTCTAACAAACCCTGCATATTAAAAGGTAAGGTGTCCTACTGAACAGTCTCCCTTGTCACTGAGAAAAGACACAAACAATGTCTACTTGAGAGATATGCAGATACGCTGCAGCATACTGATTAGCCTGCCAGTAGAGCCCCATCACATCCGGCTGGCTAACGAGCCTTCACGTGCACTGGTTCCTTCAGAGCTCTTGGCTACAGGACTGCAAACGACACCCTAAAATGTGGCGCTGCAAACCTTGGTGATTTAAATGCAGGCTGCCAGGCAAACTTCAGTGACATAAATTTGGCCCATGTGTTTTACATCGTGTGAATATGAAACAGGGGAAGCCATGGAGCCGAGTTTTGTTGGCCTTGGACTTGGGAGGTTTGGGTGGGCTCTTTTCAGACATGCACAGCAAGGTGAGGTCTTTTGCTTTACTTTTTGAAAATGTTGAAAATGCAGGAAATAAGCATGTGCTGATAATCATGACATCCTAAAATGAAACCATTTTAGCCTATTAGTGCCCCAAGCCTTGGGTAAGAAGTCCACCGTGAAACAAAAACAAGACTCACTCTACAGGATGGGAAATGGAAGGGTGAGCCAGTACTGATTAGGGAATGTCGATAAGGAACGGCTGGAGGAACAGACACTTTCACCTTGTGCCTGGTGTGCTGAGAAGACCCAGCCTGGAATCAGGCAGGAGAGTTGTGCCCTTAGCCCTCCGTCAAGCCACTTGTTCTTTTGTGACTTGGAATGTTGTATCTGTAAAGTGGGGGTTTGAACTAGGTGATGTCCAAGGTCCTTTTCACCTTTATTATCCCATTCTGCAGGCCCAGATGTCTTATATCCTAGGCTATGTTTCAGTCACTATCTATCTTGCTCTTGTTTTATAGAGAATATGCAAAGAGCTAGAGAGTCAGCCAGAACCTGGGGAAGAAGATAATCATGTCTTTTTATTTTTAAAGAGAAAATGGTGACCCTGGCAACGGTAAACTATAAGCTTCATAAACAATGTCAGTGGGCAGACAGACTGGGAGAAGAATCTGCAATGCTTAAAACTGCCTCTTAAAAAAATGATTATTGGATTATTATGTAGACTATACAAAGAACTCTTGCAAACTGACCAGAGGAAAAGATGGGAAGCCTCAAAGAAAAATGCATAAGGGATATGGTGGGGCAGTTCACAGGAGAAGAAACTCAAGTGGTGAACTGGTACCAGAAGGGGTACTCAAGTTCACTGGTCATTGGAACAACACAGACCATTTCAGACACATTCGAATATCACAACTGGAAAGTTGGATAATGCCGGGTGTTTACAAGGATGTGGGTTAGGGGAACTCTTTGATTGTTGGGAGAAGAGTAAAGGAGTATGATCATTTCAGAAAGCAATCTGACAGTCTCAATGAAACTAAAGCAAAGATGACACTTAGCAGGAAGGCAGGGAAAACCTGAGGTTTGGGCATAATATACTACTAATGCCCTTTTACTTCCCAAAATGTTCCCCTTAGGAAAGACAATAAATTATACAGTCATCCTACTTCTCCAAGCCCACTCTGGACACATCTGAGAGACATTTTCGCGAGGGATCACACGCAAAGATGTCTTTTTAGCGCTGTTTGTGGTAATTGGGACTTGGAATTAACATGGACGCCCTTCATAAGACAATAAATAACTAAGTGGGGGGGTTGCATTCTATGGAAAAGTATGCAGCAAACAGAGGCAATATTTTCAATGTTTATATATGCAATATTTTGATATGCAATATGGATACATTTAAAAGCAAAATTATAAGTGAACAAGTAAGAGAAAATGAGATGTAAAGTGTAATGCCGTTTGTCCAAATTTAAAAAACAAATTCAAATTTGTTAAATACAAACAACACTAGATCTACAAAGATACACGCACCTATCAACAACATCAGAATGCCTCTGTGGGGATGAGAGAGATGGTGATGAGGGTTCTGGGGTGAGGAGGAGAAAATACTAAAATAAAATGAAATAAGGATGTGGGATTAGGGGAACTCTTTGATTGTTGAGAGAAGAGTAAAGGAGTCTTGTGGGTATACTGTGGCGATGTGCTATAAAGTGAGGTGTAGGTTATTACAGGCCTCTGCCCTTGAGGTAAAAAATGAAGAATAAAAGACGATGATTTTAATTTGTCTCTGGTAATGTAATGGAAAGAACTTCCTTCAAATCAAGTATGATTGTTAGCGAAAAGCAACAGTTCATAGGTAAGAAGGCTTTTGAGTCTGCCCTATACAACCTATTCAACCAGATAATTCCACTATCTAATAATCTCCTGGCTGACAGTACAGCCTCTGGCATTGTCATCAATGAATGACTCAGATTTCATAGCAAGATGTGTGGTAAGTGGTATTTGCAAGGCACATAATTGTAACTCTTCTTACAACTTTCAGTGGCTCCCTGTATAATATGAAGCCTAAACGCCTGAGCTTACAATAAAGGCCCTCGACCATCTAATATAAAACTGCCTCTCCCATTTTATCCCCTACTTTTTAAAAATTTATTTATTTATTTATTTATTTATAATAGTTTATTGTCAAGTTGGTTTCCTTATAACACCCAGTGCTCATTCCCACAAGTGCCCTCCTCCATGCCCATCACCCCCCTTCCCCGCCCCCCCATCTGCCCTCAGTTTGTTCTCAACATTCAAGAGTCTCTCATGGTTTGCCTCCCTCCCTCTCCCCCACTATTTTTCCCCTTCTTCTCCCCCACGGTCCTCCGTTAAGTTCCTACTAATCCTCCTATATGTGCAAACACATGGTAGCTGTCCTCTGCCTGACTTATTTTGCTCAGCATAACACCCTCAAGTTCCATCCACGTTGCTACACATGGCCAGATTTCATTCTTTCTCATTGCCACGCAATATTCCATTGTATAGATGTACCACATCTTCTTGATTCATTTGTCTATTGATGGACACTTAGGCTCTTTCCATGTTTGGACTATTGTTGAGAGTTCTGCTATGAACATTGGGATACATGTGCCCCTATGCATCAGCACTCCTGTATCCCTTGGGTAAATTCCTAGCAGTGCTATTGCAGGGTCCTAGGGGAGTTCTATTGTTAATTTTTTGAGGAATCTCCACACTGTTTTCCAGAGGGGCTGCACCAGTTTACATTCCCACCAACAGTGTAAGATATCCCCTACTTTCTTTACATTCATCTTTCACTCTCCTGAAAGTCCTTCTGCCTCTGTCATTGCTTACCCTATGTGACCTGCCTGGTGGGTCCTTTCATTCCTCTTCTTGTTCTTATCCACTTTCAGAACTAGTTTGAGGTGCAGCTCTTCTATAGAGCCTTGCTCTCCTATCTCAGATCCAAGTGACCTTGACATTATCCTTCATGCAGCTGTTCAAGTGCACACTGCTTGGCATCATAAGTATCTCTTTATACATGTGCTTTCTCTGCAGGGATTATGTTATATACTCTCAATTCTCATGAATATAGGAATACCTCATGTTATTGCACTCACTTTATTGTGCTTCCCAGGTATTATTATTATTTTTTTTTTATAAATTGAAGGTTTGTGGGAACCTTGTGTTAAGCAAGTCTATTGGCGCCACTTTTTCCAACAGCTTTTTTTCACTTCATGTTTCTGTGTCACATTTTGGTAATTCTTGCAATATTTCAAAATCTTTCACTGTTATGTTTGTTGCAGTGATGGGTGATCAGGACAAGATAGTATACTTAGTAGATACATGTTATGTGTGTTCTGACTGCTCCTCTACCCAGCCATTCCCCCATCATGCAGCAAGCTTTATTGGTATCTTATTTTAAGAAATTGCCACAGCCACCCCCACCTTCAGCAACAACCACCCTGACAAGTGAGCAGCTGTCAACATCCAGACAAGACCCTCCACTAGCAAAAAGATTACGGCTTGCTGAAAACTCAGATGATAGTTATCACTTTTTAGAAATATTCTTAAATTAAGATATGTTCATGCCTTTTTTTTTTTGTTATCATGCTCTTGCTCACTTGATAGACTACAGTATAGTGTAAACATAACTTTTATTTGCACTGGGAAACCAGAAAATTCTTTTGAGTTGGTTTATTGCAATAGCCACTTTATTGTGGTCTGGAACTGAACCCCCAATATATGTGAAGTATGCCTGTAGTCCTAAACCTTTTATAAAGTATCATCAAATAAACATTTATTGACTCCTTGTTTGGATACTAAAGGAGGATACAATAACCCCTGGATAATGTCCCTGACTTCAAAAGAGCTTACAGGCCATTGGAAAGGTGTGTCAATCCCCAGAGAGAACTAGAAAGTGAGAAATATCAGGAGGTACATGAGGAGATGGGCTGGAATTGGGGAAAGCGATGCCTGGAGCTGGCGTGAATCATAGCAACCTCTAATTTCAGAGCAGAACTTAGCCTTTTCTGTAGGCTGTTTTCAGTCCAGGCCTGGCATTTTAGGTCAGGACACAAGAGAGTTAGGTGTATGGAAATGTTTCAGCGAGGTCTGCTGGTGATGGTGATTATGGGATCATGAAGTTATTTCCCTACTACAGAGCCAATGCTCCTCTTTTCTGTCTGATGTATTCTAGGGCTAAAATAATTACTGAATAAATCTGATCTTTGCAGAGGGAAATATTAATGTATGACTGAAAACGAAGAATGATGTGCTTAGCTAGTTCAGGACTGCAGCCCTAATCCTCATGGCAGCCAAATTTATCAGTAGGTTGTGCTGCTGGATGAGATGGGAAGGCATTGAGCCATAAGATTCCCACCAAAACATGGGCTAAATAATAATTATATTTATTGATCTAACAAATAAAAATGTTTTGGATAAGGTGCTGCCATGAATGATTTAATGATAATCATATTATTGAGGACCCAGGTTCCTCCCCCACTTCAATCTGCCATCTTAGCATGTTTTCTTATCATCCTCAAATTTATTGCCTCTTGGACATAAGATGGCCACAGTACTTCTAGACTGTACACCTTCACAAAGCAATGCTCAAAGGCAGGAAAACTTCTCTCCAAGATCACTGTCAAAGGACTTATTTCCCAGAAGCTCCTACAGATTTCCCTTACATCTTATTGTCTAGGAGTGGGCCATGGCCAGAACTAACCATGGGAGCATTGAGCTGGTTTAGCACTATTATAGTGGATAAGCCTTGCTAGCAAGGAAGAAAGGGGAGGGGATTAGTGGTAGTGTAGGCAATGGAGAGTTTTCCACAGGCCAAAAATGTATTGGGTACTCAATAAACTTTGAACTTTTTCTGCAATTTCATGCTCCACCTTGTGGATTAAAATATATTCATGGGCAGCAAGTTCTCACAACTCCCAGACCTGGAGCCTTCTTTCTTTTCTGGATCATAGGGAATTTTCTCTCATTTAATTTATTTTCGTTCATCCATTTAACTCTCCAACTAATTATTCATCATATACTTACTGAGCATTCTGCAGAAGTTCTTAAATTTTCTTATGCCACAGGAGCACCTGGGTGGCTCAGTTGGTTCAGTGACCAACTTTGGCTCAGGTTGTAACCTCACGGTTTGTGAGTTCAAGCCCCATGTGGGGCTCTGTGCTGACAGCTCAGAGTCTGGAGCCTGCTTCGGATTCTCTCTCTCTCTGCCCCTCCCTCACTCATGCTCTGTCTCTCTCTCTCAAAAATAAATAAACATTAAAAAATTCTTTTTAAATTTCTTATGCCACAGACTCCTTCAACAGCCAGATGAAACCTAAAGATGCCTTCCTGAAGTAATGTTTTTAGATCATTAAAAAAAAATAGAATTACAAAGGAAACCGATTAAATTGAAATGTAGTTTACCTTTGGACCTTGTGGCCAGAGCCCATGTTAGTGCTGATATATACAATAATAGGAACTAACCAGGGACATTACCTTTATTGGTAATGTCTACCCATTAGAGCCCAGTGGAAGTGACAGGGAAGCAAAAGGCAATTTAAAGCTCTGATAGGAGAGGTACATGGTGCCAGGAAACACACGAGGGGGCCCAGGTCAGTTTGGGATGGGGTTGGAGTAAAAGACAAAGATTCCTGGCTATCTAAGTAAAGAGTCAAAGGAATTAATAAGGAAAGAGTTAGTGAGAAGCTAATTCTAGTGAGAAAAAAAACTAGGTGCAAAGATGTATAGATGAAGGGACTTGTGGAGGTTTTGGAGAACAGTTACTGTTCCACTATTTCTGGACATGAGTCAAAGGCGGGTAGTCTGTTCTGGGGAGTTGGGCAATGATGAGCTCATGACAAAACATGCCTAAAAGAGTCTGAAGCTGTACTGATACCCACTCTGAATGAGTTTATTATATGAGGCAGCTTTGACAGTAAAGACATGCGACCAGACTATAGTGACCTTGTTGGGTTTTTGCTCATTGTAGTCTGCAGGACTCAGCACAGTACTGTATTACATGAAATGAAAGGAACTCTAGACCTTTGGGTTGCTAGTTCCTAATGCAGCATGTTACAGTGCTTTCTGTGAGGGCCCCCCACTGCCTTGAGAACAGGCTGAGTCAGCCCCTGAAGCAAAGTCTTCTATATTTCTTATTCCTCTCCACCATATTCCTGGCCAAGAGTGGACTGCCTAGCTTTCTATATGCAGCCCAAAAGTCACATCCTTGGCTGCATCTGTGGCAACTAAGACCTACAGGAATGGCTGGAGCTAGAATGGTAAAGGCTCACCCAGAACAAGTGGGAAACTGAGAGTGGGCACTTGCCCCCCAGCCAGGGCCACCACACAATCAGCCAGGCTCTCTCTCTCACCTGACTGTCACCCAAGCTGTACAGCACCGTCCAGTGGCTTCTCCTTTGGACCAGTCCTTGGTCCTCTTGTTTCCTGTAAAGATATCAAAGCCATGATCTATATTTCTAGGATGACCTTGACCCTTCTATCAACAATCCCCACCAACAAACCCAAAGTGTAACAATAATGTGACTTGTGGTGTACCTTACACATTATTCTACATTTGTCTCCCAGTGTTTGAAAAATGAAATAAGGATGAATAGAGCATCAAATGGGAAACAGGGGACCTGGATATTCTGTGATAAGAGGTAATGACTAGTTGGACATTATAGTTAGAAGGGAGCTCAGAATATAGCTAGTAAAAACCTTTCTCCTTACTGAGGTCCGATTTATAGTTGAAATGATACAGATGAACTTAACCATGTCAACTGTGACCTTAATTAAGGTTAAAGAAGTTAAGTTGTCTAACCTCTTGAAACTTAGCACACCTATCCCTAAGGTGAATGGTTGGGAGTATATCTTTGAAAGACCTGGCTAAATATAACTTCTGTGATTTTGAAGCATACTAAATTCTTTCCCTGTACCTGAGTCTAACTCTCACTAAAAATGTAGCCCTCTTACTTGTTTCTAAGATGGATTGACATATAACTGAAATTTAAAAATTGACCTACTTTTTGTCATTTTTTATGGTTACTCTATGATTCACGAGTCAGTTTGCCACACAAATCTCAGTTAATATGAGTGAATTATTCACATTTTGTAGCAGCAGCATAGTAGCTTTTCACTTCCCATATCATTTAAACTATCTTGTAGATTCTGTGCTTGCATTTAAAAAAAATCTAAAAAACAGTCACCTTTTTTTCTGTGTTGGAGTGTGCTTGAGAACTTTGCACTGTATGCAGTATGCTTGAGAGAAATTAACTGAACTGCGTAAAATTCACATAAGTTGGCATTCTCTGTTCCAGGAGGTAGGAGGTAACATTCTGAATGATGGAAAGATCCTGATGTCAGTAGCCTTCTTGATTTAGTTTTGTTGGAGTCTCAGCTCATCAGTTAACTTCACTGTGTCTGATACTTCATTGGTAAAATGAGAGATAACCTATCTGACAACCAGATAAAGAGGAATAAAGTTTGCAAAGCACTTAAGACATCTACAGGATGATCTAAGGAGAAAAAGATAATAATCCACTTGGATTTTTCTCTGATGACATTTCATATCATCCTGGTGACACAATTAATAGGCCCCCTTTCTTTGTCTACCAAAGGTTCTCAAGACCTGGGACAATCTTTTCCTGGACCTGTGCAAAATTTTGGCACATATCAGGCATTGACCATGACCTAGATTCTGAACACAAAATCAAGTGAGACCACCAATGTTCTCTTCATTTTTCTTCTGATAAATGTCAGCACACAAACATTCAAAAACAAACCATAAGGCGTCTTTAAAGCAAACTAAGATTTTGAAAACTTTGTCCAAGAACTCTTATAGATGAACACTTAATACAGGCAAGGTGAGCTGTTCTTTTGTAGCACGCTTTATAAAATAGCAGTGAGAAAATGTATGTATTGAAATTACACAAGAATGGATCTTACAGACTAAGTGAGGCTCACAAGTATGGGTTTCCAAAATGTAAAGGCCATTGAGTACAATAGTGAAAAAATTTTAGAAGTTTCTATTTAAGTTTCTTGACTGTAGAATTTGCATTTGCCTGAAGCAAGAAGCCCAGCTGTTTTACAATGGGGTCTTTTGCCTCCTAGCAACACAGCAGTCAATGTCTGCCTTAAACAGCAAGTCTGTTCTCAAGAGCTACTTCTCTTGGTTGTCTATGGTTTCAATAAAATATTTTCTGGAGTTATTAATTCATGTTGCACAGCATTTATTTCTTTTATTATTTATTCAAAAATTTTGACTAGTATTAAGTTCTTATGGTTTTTATTTTTTGGTGCATTAAATTTAATTGGAGCACAGGACTCCCATTTTGAGGATTGGGTATTTAAAAACAAAGGCATTGGTTTTTAAACTGAAAGGTTTGATGGAATATTAAATTTGATGAATCATAGCAAGTGTTTGTGTTTGTTAGCTTTTATAGACCACATTAAAGCATTCATTAATAAAGTCACACTAGATTGCTCTGAGTAGATCCTAAAAGGTTAACGACTTGATGCAGACTGGTGTTCTTAAGCCTTACAGTTTGACAGTGTCATGTGCAGAACTGAGTTCACTTTGATATTGGAATACAAAAGAGATTTTATTTCTCCCAAAGGAATTTCTAGGTCCTCTTTCTCTTCTCAGTTTCTTCTTTTCCTTTCCAAAACCATCACCCCAAATCTTGCTCACTCAGGTGTATGTATGAAGCCAGTGGCTTGTAGCTGCAGGATGACACTGAGGTGTCACAGGAGAACGTCACCCTCCCTCTTGGCTGCTCCTACGGTGACCTCCCATCAGGGAGAAGCTGACTCAATTATGAATCACCCATTTTGGGAAAAGGAGCTGTTATTTGAGAAGTATATTTTTAACTGTTTGATTTTCTTTCCCCAGGAGAGTCTGTTTTTGGAAGATAGGATATAGAAATATTTGCAATATTTTAACTAGCAGAGCTTATACAAACACCTATTATAATATGATATATCCAGAGGACACTGGACATGTATTTGTTGACTGACTGGATAACCCCAAGACGAGGGTCAGGGACCCACATCCTCCTATTCTGTGGCTAAGAGTAATATTACATTTGAATTGTTTACTCTGGATAATTTCTGAGTCAGATCTTTATTTTCAGTGGCAGAAACAGCATCAAATGAAACTAGATTGGAATTGTGAGGCTCCTTTAAGAAAATTGCCAAATTGTGCAATTCCTTAATATTAAGTGAAAGCTTTATAATCACTTCATGAAAGTGCACAAAACCAGTGTCTTTTCCAGAGAAAACTTTCTTGGAAAAGTCACATTTGGTGAGGGTAAATTTTTCTTAAAAGGAGACTTTGTGCAGTGTCTTGATTCTGTTGGGAGTTGTTAGTAAAATAAATGACTCAAACTGGTTTTGTGTGGGAGACAAATCAAAGCATTTCCATGAGGCTGCAGGGCTGACCTGTAGTAGTTTAACCATTTCCTGAGCAAGTGGAACCTGCTGGATTGGATGGATGATAGTTCCCGTGTTAGTCATTGTGGAGAGAAAAATAACAGTTCATATAAAAGAGGCCACCAAGGGTTATATGGCTGCAATTGTTTCCAGGCTGAAACAACTTTGTATCTATTTATTATTGTCAGTATCTTGTTATATTGTTCTTTCAGAATCAATAAAAGCTAAACTCCCTCCATGATTTTACTACTAGACTCTCCTGGAAGGATGTATAGCACTGAAAGTCAAGAATGCCAGAGCAGGGGAGGAGACAGAGCTAATGATGAGTCAAAGTTAAATCCACTTTATTTAACAATCTTTTCTTTTCAGAGAGGAAATTGTTTCATTAATGTAAAACATATGGGAAGATTCTTGTTTTTTTTAATGTATGAGGTAAATTTTTTTCTTTAGAAGGAAAAATGAACAAACACATATATAGAGAGATTTTTCTTTTGATTAAAAAAGGTTGTTTTCAGAAGATTCATTACTCTCAATTCTTCCAGACTTCTACAAAATCTTAGTTGTCAGTCATTGCCACATGAGGTTCAACTTATCCTGGCTAATAGTAGTTTTTATATTTAATAAATAAAAAGCCCTTTAAAAAACTTGATTAACAAGCATAATCATTTGAATTTTTCCTCCTCAGTACCACATCATCCATTCCTATCTATTTAAGGCATGAGCAGAATAGACACTACTCAAGTACCTAATGACTGGTGTCCACAGAAATAACCTTCCGCAGCTTTAGGGTCCAGGGCTGAATCTGTGGCCCTGTTAAACCCATGGTACTTGATAAATACAGTGCAGCAAGCTCCTGGGATGGGAGGAGGAAGAAGCATTTTTACAGTGTTCAAAGTGTAAATACTTTGGCCATGTCTAATTTGATGCTACCAAAGTAGGAGGAGATAGAAACAATTGATATCTCTGCCAGACAGTCATATGTTGGCATCAGCACATATCGTAGACCCCTCTAAATTACATGATTCTCGTTCTGGGATTGTTTACTAGATTGGAAAAGGAGAGTTCCAGTTGGTTAAAAAAAATTTTTTTTACTCAAAAGCCCCGAAAGCAATTTTATCTAAGGCCCCTAGTTTTTGATAGGGGCTAATCTTATTCAAGCACTGCCAGAATCCAGTGCCAACGTATTTCTTTTTCCAGGAGCTCTTGGTTAAAACCACCTCGTTTAACACAACGGTACAGGGGGAAAAATTCCCCATGTGAGGAAAAATAGAATGGTAGATTATAATGCGTACTCTAGTTCTAGTAATTTTTTGAAGTTCATTTTATTTATGATATGGTCTTCTTATTGGAATCTGAGTCTCTGTAGAACAGAGCAGCTTCACAGAACTCCTTGAAGAGTCAGTAAAAAATGGAGCAGGTCACTGAAATCTCTGGCCCTTCCACACCACAACAGGGAAAATAGGGTCCATCACATATATGTATATGGCTAATCATATCTCTAAGGTACTTTAAAGGAAATTATGTAGAGTAAGGCTTATCATTTGCAGCTGTTTAGGAGGAATGCCAGCAACGCAGGCAGGCCAGTTTTGAAGATAATGGATTTATGCCTTGCAGAAAGCCAAATGTGTGATCACTCAGACCAGAATCTGTTAAGTATCATGTTGCTATTTCTCCTCTTTCTTCCCCATCTTAGGTCACATCTCAAATATGAACATCACCCAGAGGTTACCCAAGTGATCCTAGGCCATCCTGAGCATGCAGCTGTGCAGGGCTTGACCTTGAAGGACAGATGGCATCAGGGGGAATTCTTTTATACCTTGTATTGGCCCAGGCTCAGCTTCTGACATTTCTGTCTACAGACGACAAAAGGCTTTCATTGTAAGCTGCTTTCTGATGCGTGCTTAAAACCAAGTTGAACACATTAAAAGGGAGAAGGAGCAGAAACTCGCTCACTGTGCTCTGTGAAGAATTAAAAAAATTTTTTTATGGACATCGATGAAAGGGAAATAGAGTTTTGAAATCTTTATGCCCTCTCCCCTCAAAATTGGACTTTATATTTATTTCAGGTTAATTATAATTTTTCATTCATTCTAATATACATTTATATTATGTTCCATATTATATTTCCTTTAAAAATTGACATTTAAAATGTTTCACATAAATTATATTTAGCTGAGTTTGCTCTCTATATCTGATATGAATAATATCATGATTCTTGTGAGCCTAAACCTTCCCTTAGTAAAATTTACTGTCACTGGGGTATGGTATGCTTTCATGGGTTCCCTTCTAATTTTTTCCTTTTTCAACTATAATACTTCCTTCTCTATAATGTTACCAAGATTCTTTTTTTTTTTTTAATATTTTTATTTATTTCTAGGAGAGAGAGAGAGAGAGAGACAGCGTGAGCAGGGAGGTCAGAGAGAGAGGGAGTCACAGACTGAAACAGGCTCCAGGCTCTGAGCTGGCAGTCAGCACAGAGCCCGACGCGGGGCTCGAACCACGAACCGCGAGATCATGACCTAAGCGAAAGTCGGACGCTTAACCGACTAAGCCACCCAGGCGCCCCTAATGTTACCAAGATTCTTTGAAGTATTATCTGATTTCAGAACTAAGGCTTAACCGTTCCTCTTCAGAAGACTTTAAATAACTCTCTATCCTTCTAATTTAGTACTTCAGTCCACCATGTACCCATGTTAGTCCTCTTGACCCAGCATATTTCTGGAAAGTGAGAGGCAAAATTTCTGAAATTCAGCTTGTTGATCTGATTACACGGTGGCTATGGCCCTTGAATGAAAAAATAATAATAGCTAACATTTATTGGGTGGTTTTAAGGTCCCTGGCATTGTTCTGCATGTCCTACGTGCATTCCTCACTTAATCTTCTCAATGACCTGGGGAAATAGGTCATATTATTATTATCATCCCATTTTCCAGATGAGCAAAATAAGGCACAAAGAAGTCACTGAAGTTTTATAAGGTCACAGGACACATCAGTAGAATCAGGATTCTAACTCAGGCTGTCTGTCTCAAGAGTCCCCATTTTTATCCACTATACCATGCTTCACAGAGAGGTCTTACAATCTGTTTTGAAATCTATATTCACGGCTGCATGTGTGGTAGAAAGAACACTGTATTAAGGGCCAGAAGATGGACCCTTAAGACAATTTTGCCACTAATTAGATGTGTGAACTTGGGCAAGTTGGCCTCTCTGGAAAAAGCTAGGCAGAAATCCATTATGTTTAGTCCTTTTATAAGCAGCTTATTTATTTTAAATAAATACTATGGCTCTCAGTGGGAGACCATTCAAGCAGAGCCATTAAGACCAACTTAGAATAGAGCTTCTGAAGTCAGACCGTGAGGTTGACACAGGGCTCCATGCAGGGCTTCCTGGGTTGAGTCCCTTTTCTGCCTCTTACCACATGTGAGATGGTGGCAAGTTTGTCAGCCTACCAGAGACTGCATCTCTTCATCTGTAAAGTGCAGATAGTGAATGGTGTCCACCTCAGGGGGTCACTGGGTAGATGAAGAGTGCACTTAAAGCATTTAGTGTAGCATTTTTTAAAAATGTTTTATTTATTTCTAGGAGAGAGAGAGAGACAGTGTGAGCAGGGGAGGGTCAGAGAGAGAGGGAGTCACAGACTGAAACAGGCTCCAGGCTCTGAGCTGGCAGTCAGCACAGAGCCCAATGCGGGGCTCGAACCCACGAACCACGAGATCATGACCTAAGCGAAAGTTGGACACTTACCCGACTAAGCCACCCAGGTGCCCCTTTAGTGTACCATTTTATGTGATTCTCTGTATGGTCCTATTAGGTTACCATTATTATCCCCATTATACAGATGAATAAACCAAGGCCTACAGATGTTAATTCATCCAAGAGTATTTATACTATAAGTGGTAGAGTCAGGATTCTAACCCAGACAGATGGGCATTTAACCAAACACCATCTTTCTCCCAAGCCTAAGAGGATTCCCTGTGTCTGATGCTGTATGTTATCTATTACCTGAGATAACAGTCCCTCTCCAGTATATCCTCCAACTCCCCACAGGTCAGCAGCCAAAGGGTTTAACTGGTACTTGCCAGAGAGTTTTAGGATTCTGCCCCCAGCACTAGACCCACAGTTCATTCTGATTGGTCAAGGTCTGTCTCTGTTCTGATTGGCTGGCATCCTCCAACTCTCCTCCCCTCCTACACATACATACCTATTAACAAGCATTGATCTCTTCTCTTGAAAACAAAGAGGGAAAGCTGGAATGCTCTCCCAAGTTTTTTTTCTCTAAATGTCAAGTTCAATAGGCTTATGAAGCATCCACCCTCCCTGGCCCATTCCACTTGCCACATGCCCACATAGATAAACTTGTTTTGCTAAGAGCTAATTTCCAATTTAACACAAAATATTGAGAATTAAAGTTTCACTACTGGTAGAAATAGATTTCAGATGTATTGAAATTTGTTTATGTCATATGTCAACTGATTGAGAGAGTTAAATGCTGTACCCAGGAAATTCGCACAATGGACAGGCAAGAATAGCATATATCTTTAGGACACATGTTAGAACACAAGAGAATTAGTGCCTAGATTTTGCTATATGTTACAGGTGCATTTATTAAATGCTTCAGGATGTTCTAACATTGATCTACCACGCAGCATCCACAGAGAGATTGCAAAGCCATTTGTGACATATAGTGGTTTCATCAATTTCTCTGAAAATGCCTTTTCTTCTTAAGATATTGAATTTTTCTGAATAGTAGAATTCCTATATTCTGATACTTGCCTGATTTCTCAAAGACCTCCAAAGTGCCTTATCACTAATTGATTCTGAAAGACTTTGGTTTATTTGGGTTCCCCTTTGTTGAAGAACACTGGCAAGAAAAGTTACTGGTTAGCACTTCTGTGTGGACAACTTCCACCCAGGAAGCCTTGTAGTTTTTGGGTTTTCCCAGTGATGCTGACCTGAGTATTGGCTACTGAAAACATGGCTCTTTTGTAAAATGCTCTAGATTCCTAGTTATCTCCACTGCTGTCTCTTCTGCCCTGAACATTTCTGGAGCAAAAAACTGAGATCTGGTCTCCTTGTGTGATGGGTCATGTCCACACTCAGATTTCCCCTCATGACCTGTGCAATCTATTTCTAACTGGAGCTCTCTTCTTACCTCCCTGTTATGGTGCCTTTTGGTAACCCCACTCTTCCCTTTGTGCTGTGTGTCCTGGAGCTGGTGGGGGAAGCACCCAGGGAGGACCTCTTGAGCATCTGTTCTTCTCGATGAACTAAAGATTCCCATCTTGACTGAGGTCTTCCAGTTTTTAAACCTCGCCTTTAATCTGGTGATGCTTGATAAAAATACCAAAATAATATGACTTGATAAATAAATGTTAACATATGCTTCAAAAACAAAAGCAGTTTCTTCTGCCGTAGGAAAATGTACACTGTTAGTATTTCATTTGCATCAGTAGGTGAGAGCCCTGAATCCTTCATTACGAGGTTAAATCTGATTTTTGTTTGTGACCAGCATGAATGCTGACCTCTGCCCTTTGAATGATCTTTCCGTCTCCCAGAAAGTTCATGAAAAGGTCATGGAGCTGCACCGACTTCCTCTGTGTGTGCATGGACGTGTCTTTGCTATTGATCTGGGAAAAGACCTTGCTTTGTCCATGCAGTGGTTTTGTTCACTTTATTTTTAATGGAAAATATCAGTGGTTATAGAATTTTTCCACAGGAATTCACACCTGAGTAAGTGCAGAAAGTGAACCTCTTTTCATACTGGCTCTTTAGTCTGTGTTTTATCTTGGCCATAACCCCCAATTAAATGCATTTCTTGAACTCTTAACAAAGCGAAATATGGTACTTATTGGTCACAATTTCAAAGCAGGAGAGAGAGGGAAAAAATGGTTTAATAGCTGGAAATAAAAACAACAGTGAATTCTTCTTAGGGATTCCTTCATGTCAAATTCATATCATGAGTGACTTTCAGTTTTCCCTTTAGATCATCTTGGCATGATCGAGAAGTAAAAATAAAAATGATTTCTAGTATATTCTTGAAGTGATTCCTTCTTTTGATGCTGCCTGTCAACGTAAAAGGGGTTATGAATCTCTGGAAACCTGCTCTACTGACACCATCAGCAGCATAGGCACCGGTTTTCAAATCAGCCTGCAGTAAGTGGGACAGTTGGAGGGTTTTAAATCTTCACTAGAAAACTATTGCCATTTACAAACAACAAGCATTGTACTGAAATGGTGAAAAATGCGCTTGCATCATATTTAGAATGATTGTGGAGGGGGACATAACAATACTTTTCAAGACTGTAAGCAATACGTATATTCATATCTGGTGCTATTTATCTTGTAGATATACAGCACTGAAGTTCTTGGCTGCTAGCTGTTAGGTTAGCATTGAGAAGGAAAGATCCTGAGGTTTGTCACTGCTGTATATCACTGCAGCTGTGCCCTTTGATTACACTGGGGCACCACCAGTCATTAATAACGGGGAAAGCTTTTTGTCTGGCAAATGCATCGTCTACAGTCCTTTCTTAACACCTAAGCATCTTGGGGTGGTAGTGAACGTAAATTAAAGGTGAAGATTGTTTATTTTATAGCCACGTGTGTAAATAGAGGTAGGCTTTCCAGAGCCACTCAAGAAAATGTATTTTTCCTTGCTTTAAAACTTGAAACATTCTCATATTTGGCAGTTTGCTCAAGGGAACCCAGTCATTAAGTCTCACTCAAACAAACAATATGAGCACAATGTAATTACGATTTTAATTTCATCAGTGTCACACTCGTTTGGCTACCAGAGGGTTACAAAACAAGCTATCATCCAGGACAACAACTGCATAGTCTTAAAAACCCAAGTGTGTCCACGGCTGAAGATTTCTTGAAGAGCATAATGTGAATGGAATTTGCAAATAGAATGCTTTCCAACGTAAAAAAAAAAAAAAAAAAGCTCAGATTTGAATCTGATCAAATGTGTTGCTTTGCAAGGTTGATGCCACCAGCCAATTTTCCTAGAAGTGCTACTTTCCCATCAAAAGTTACCCCAAAGTTGTCCAATTGCTAGAGAGCTTGATGCACATTAAACTAACTCACAATAAATGGATTTATAAATGCCACCTTGCTAAAGATGAGTATAATCACACTGTCATTTTCACCTCTATCTCATTTCTATTGCCACTAGCATCCTGTAGGACCCATCATTTCTTGCCTGGATGATTACAATAGGCTCTTTTGTTGTTTCCTTACCTCTAGTCCTTCTTCCCTTAATTCAGAGGTATTTAAAGTATGAGTTTTTCACAAGCCAATACTGGGGGATGAAATCAATTTAGCATTCCCCCCTCAACATTTAAAAAAAGAAAAAAAGGAAAGACAACAGAATGAGATAAAGCATACTGCAACAAGGTGTACAGAGTAAGGTGGCTATTTTTGCCTAGTGCTCTTTTCTTTAGGTGTGTGTGTGTGTGTGTGTGTGCGTGTGTGTGTGTGTGCACGCACACACCCACACAAGCTCACACATGCTCTTATTCTCAGTGGTTCCAGATATAAAATGTATTTCTTCTATAGGTCTTGATCAAAGAAGTTTTAAAATGTCTGCTCTAGTCCATGTTTCCCAAAGTGTAAGATGCTTCCAGGCAATTTGGGCTCATAACATGGATCATGTGATCAGAAAGTTATTGCCTTTTCTGTTCTTTACCCAGTTTACCTAATTGGATCAAGAAGGAAGTCTCACGTTGGTGTTAGTATATCCTTTACATCCACCTGACAGCTACTAAACTCATTTTTTGTTCTTGTCATTTCTTTTTAAACTTAACGCTCACTGTAGGCAACTGCCAAGTTCTCAAAAATACAAAGCTTGCAACACACAACTTCAAGGGCAAGGACTACAGAGACATACCAACTATAAAAACTATTTTGTGGAAACAGTGGGAGAGAACAGTAATTTGGGCGAGAGAAAGAGGACACCGGAGGGTTTGGGATGGCTATTTCAGCAGAAGCAGAGGTGCAGAGGTGTGAAAATATAGTCCGTGCGAAAATCTATCCCTTAGCTCCCATGCCTTGAACTTTTTACCTCTGCTGCCTCTATTTCTATTCTTCCCATTTCATACTTTCAACTCCTTAGCCTCTACGTCACCCAGTTTTCTACCCACTACAACTTTTCTGGGGAGCATTTTAGCAAAGCTACTTTGAAAGCGTTAAAAGACGAATGGTCTTCAGACTCAACAGTTTTGAAAAGTATCTGGATCAAATTTTATAATATTGTTTGGTTAATATGGCTTCCATTGTGTTCACTTTTTTTTCTTTTAATATTTTTATTTATTTCTAGGAGAGAGAGAGAGAGACAGCGTGAGCAGGGGAGGGTCAGAGAGAGAGGGAGTCGCAGACCGAAACAGGCTCCAGGCTCTGAGCTGGCAGTCAGCACAGAGCCCGATGCGGGGCTCGAACCCACGAACCGCGAGATCATGACCTAAGAGAAAGTCGGACGCTCAACCGACTAAGCCACCCAGGCGCCCTGCATTGTGTTCACTCTTAAAGCAAATGACACTGACTTCTCACTTATGCTTGTGATATAAAGCTTATTTTAAAATAATTTTGAGGAGGGCGCCTGGGTGGCTTAGTCGGTTAAGCGTCCGACTTTCGCTTAGGTCATGATCTCGCGGTACGTGGGTTCGAGCCCTGCATCGGGCTCTGTGCTGACTGCCAGCTCAGAGCCTGGAGCCTGTTTCGGTCTGTGACTCCCTGTCTCTCTGACGCTCACGCTGTCTCTCTCTCTCTCTCTCTCTCTCTCTCTCTCCTAGAAATAAATAAAAATATATAAAAAAAATAATTTTGAGGAAAAAGGGCAGCTAATTTAAAGAAAAATATTAAGGAATTTAGAGTTCAGGAGATACATGTTTAAGGCCAAAGATTGTAATTGGCATATGTAAATCATTAAAGTTTTTACTGAAGTTGAGATGACACTATAAATCAATTTTTAAAACTAATCTTTCTAAAATAGAAATTAATTCCCACTGTCGCCTCTACATAAAGCCCCTCAGCACTATTCTACTGTCTACAGGATCTGATGCCCACCTCCTTTTCCAAATTCATTTCCTGCTACAACCCTATTCACAACCATGCCAGATAATTTGTTCCTTTTCACTTCTATGCTTCTGGTCATTCTGTGCCTTCCTTGGGAATACCAGCCACTCCATTCCCTGCCACCTATGAGGTCCTACTCACCCCTCAACACTGAGCTCAGATATGAAGATCCCAACCCCCCGCACCCATTAGCTGACACTCTACTCTCCATTATTCTATGGTGACTCATTTATACCACTGGGATACCGTTTATTAGAATGAGCTCTAAGTCTTTTTTATTTTTTATTTTTTTTACATTTTCATTTACCCTAAAGCACGAACTGCTTTATTCATCTTTGTCTCTTAAGCATCTAAGATAGTTCTTGGTGCACACACAATAAGCACACACAGAAAGTTTGAGAATGAACAAATTCCTCATAATGAAGATATACTTGGCCCAAGGCCAGGACCAGACATTCTGTAGGAGTCAATTACAAAGTTTAAATTTACTACATCAGCTCAGACAAGGCCAAGGGGGATATGAAATGAGTAACAGCAGTAATAAGAATATAAAACAACATTTAGCAATTGCTTACTAAGTTGAGGGCCTTCTACAACGTATTATCTTATTTAGTCCTTAGAACAATTCCTCAGGGTAGAAACTCTGTGAGGCAAAGTAACTTGTCCAAGGTTAACAGCTGTTCAGCAGTGGAATTGGGATCCAGAGCTTGGGCTGTCTGGCCCCAGAGCCTGCCACTAGCCACCAAACAGTGCATGAAGGATAGGTCAGTTGCTTTCCGCTCTCTAAGGAGACTGAGATTGGCATCGAGAACCTACTTCCTTTGGCTCTGCTCCTGTTGGTCCCAGCTGCACCTGCGTTTGGTGAGAACAGTCTGCATCTTTGCCTCCATCAAACTCTGTCTCCCAGGCTTCCCCAGCACTCTGCCTCCCTGACTTCTGGTCCAGAAGTCATTCCCCAAACTTGAATCTGCCCCATTGGCCTGACTGCTGGCTTCCCGCATAACTGTCTGGTTCACAAAAGCAGCAGCAGGTCCTGGTCAGGAGCAGGAGTCTGCTGCCGCACTGTTTGGTTTGTGCAATTCAGCTGTTGATTGCAGGCAAGTTATTCAATCTATTTGTTTCCTCAAGATTCAATATGACTTATTATCTTAGAAGTGCATAGAATCATGCCTGGTACATAGTAAATATTATGAGGGTTAATTAAATAAAGTGAAACCCCTCTGGATTATGCTATTTCTTACTGTTCCAGGTAGACATTTTGCTGCCACTATTTCCTTGCTCCTTTTAGGTGCCCTGTAGAGGCTGTCAGAACACTTGAGCATCTTCTGATACGATATAATTTCTTTTATTCTCAGACAGTCCCTGCTTTGGGGCCAGCTCTGTGCTAAGGGCAAGATGACAAAAACAGATGAAAAATGCAGTATATGCTCTCAGGATTAGTCAAAAAGTAAAGCAAAACAAAACAGAAAACATTGTCTCTGTCATCTGGCATGCTGAGAGTCCCCGGTAGGCACAGGAGAACAAGTTAGGGCATGTGGGATGGTGTGGGCACTGAGAGGGCCATGGGAGGCCTCCAGACAGGCCCCTTCCTGGGAGAAGTCAGCAGTTTAATCTGCCCATTGCTAGAGGCACAGCAAGCTCAACTATGACCTGGATAGGCTCCTTATCTAAGGGGTCTGAGCCTAAGGAAGGTGGGGAAGCAGGGTCTGACAGTGGGGACCTTTGAAGGGGGCAATTCTTGGGGTCAGGTAAGATCCCAGAGGTCTGATGAGGTCGGAAAAAGGCCAGTTGTTACCCAGCATCCTTCCTATTTGTTGGTTAGTGTAATGGTTCATTTTATTTGTCAATTTGACTGGGCCACAGGATGTCAAGTTATCTGGTTAAACATTATTTCCTGGTGTGTGTGCAAGGTGTTTAGAGAAGAGATTAGAATTAGAATCCTTAAATGGAGTAAAGCAGACAGACCTCCCTAATGTGGCCAGGCCTTGTCCAACCCACAGAAGGGCTGAATAGAAAAAAAGAGGGAAGATGGGAAATTTTTCTTTCTGCCTGACTGTTTGAGCTAGGTCTTCTGCCTTCAGACTGGAACTTAAACACCATTGATAGGTTTTTCATTCCCAGGCCTTTCGATTTGGACTAGAACTTATGCCACAGGATCTCCTGGCTCTCAAGGCTTTGGACTTGGACTGGAACTCTACCCCTGGCTTTCCCGGATCTTCCTCTTGCAGACAACAGATCATGGGGTTTCTCAGCCTCCATATCCACATGAGTCAGTCCCTTATAATAAAGACATAAATATGTAACATATATAATATTTTTTAAAGTGAAAAATATTCTGGTTTAACTAGAAGAGAAGCTACTACTATGTTTTTTTATCTTATAATAATATTAAGTATGTAAGTATTTTTTTAAAAAAATTTTTTTAATGCTTTATTTCTAGGAGAGAGAGAGAGACAGCGTGAGCAGGGGAGGGTCAGAGAGAGAGGAGTCACAGACTCTGTAACAGCCTCCAGGCTCTGAGCTGGCAGTCAGCACAGAGCCCAACGCGGGGCTCGAACCCACGAACCGCGAGATCATGACCCAAGCGAAAGTCGGACACTTAACCGACTAAGCCACCCAGGCGCCCCAGTATGTAAGTATTTTCATTTCATAATTGGTATTAGCTACTTTGGCAACGAATTATGAATCATTTCAATAGCTGTGTATTGCATACTTTCTGTGGAAAAGGAAGGCAATGTGCCCAGAAAGCACGAGATATAAACGAGTATGACATAGTCCCTTGCCTAGAGGAACTCACAGTCTAGTAGTGGGAATAATGCTTACGCAAATAGGCGAGGCAGTGTGATGTAATGGTTGAGAGGGTGAGCTCTCGACAGCGGTGTACTGGTAGATGTCTAACAACTGATGGTCTGGAATAAAATGAGGGCTGTAATGGGTTGTGGCTCATGCCTATTTCCATGGTGTAGATAGTCTCACTACAGCCTATGCTAAGCTACCAGTACATCACCAAATGCAGAACTGGAAGTAGGTACTCACAATGGGCTCTCTCAAGCTGGTACGAGCTGGCGCCTGCACATCACTGGTTCTAGACGTTAGATGTCTATTCTTGAGTCAATCCTGGCCTGTGCCAGCTGTGTACTGGTTCATAAATCTTTTTGGATCCAGCATCTTCATCTGGAAAGTGGGATTACAGTAGTACTTATAGAGTTATCTGAAGGCTGTATGTAGGATAAGCTATGGACAATATTTAGACAGTGCTTGGTGCATGATCTCAAAAGATGCAATCTGTAATTATATAACTGGATACAAAGACAATGGAGAGATGGCTTCCAGGGGGAAGAGTGCAGGTAGGATTTAAGATGGAAGTGATTTTCTTCTATAGTAGGGATGGTGGGGGTTGTGGAAGGGGAATCTCAAGTTGAGGACTGCATGGGAGAGCCAGGCAGATAAGAAAGTATCAGACATTCTGGAAATTCAATTCAGTTTGGCTGGAATATAGTGGTTATATATAGGAGCAGAGAGATTATGTGCTTAGGAATTAGGCTGGGCCATGTTGCGGGGTCCTGAGTACCAGAAGATAGGGGTTGGGGGAGCCACTGGCTCTTTAGATAACAGGAGGCCTAGTATTCCTAACAAGGTTCTCTAATGCATATTCTAATGAATGTTCAAGTGATGCGAGGTGACCGCTTCAACTCAGTGCTTGGGAATCATTACATACTTGTTCTATCATTAAGATAAGTATTGACCGTTTCCCGCTGAGTCTGGCATACCAGACTAAAGAACAACTAGTCAGACTCTCGGGTTCCATTTCTTGTCCAGTGCTCCATCTGGAAACACAATTGGGCCAACGAAAGTTTTCAAACAGGCATGTCTTCTATAATCTTGAACTCACATCAATGCAGTGTCATCTCTGGCAGATATTATAGAGATATATGATCTCACAGAGTGGGGTCTGCAGTTCACAGAATCACTAATACAAAATAAATTGCTGCCCTTTAGAAATGACTTGCAAATAGAACCACCTCAAATATTATAGGGTAGGGGAAGAATATTACTTTCAACAGAGACGATTGAGGGAAAATTACTCTGTTTGTATTGTTTTCCAGAATATCACCTTTTTAGAAAACACTTTATTTCAAAATGGTTCATTTGCTCTGGATCTAATTTTTATCATTTCCAGCTTTGTTTTGTAAACAATGTTCAAAGAGCTGAATTTTGTTTAACAGTTTACAAATTGCCCTAAATCACACCATTTTTAAAATAGCCTTAGCATTAGTATACTGTTTAATAGCTTAAACATTTACATATATGATCTTATTTCATGTACATTTTAGTCACCCTATGAGACAGAAGTCATAGGGTTTTAGAGTTGGAAGAGAACTGTAAGATCAAATTTGAGATTTTCATTCTTCATTCACTCATGCAGCAATATTTGTTGTATGTATACTTGACAGAATCCACACCAGAATTACCCATGGCAAATAAGAGAGAGGAAGTCCCTGTTCTCAAGAAACTTGCATTCTCAGTGGGAGGCAGACAATAAACAAATAAATAAATTAAGATAATAAGGGTCTGTGGTATATGCTCTGTAGGGAATAAACAGCATTCTATAATAAATGGGTGATAAAGAAGGTTTGGATGGAAAATTGTAGTTTAGATATCTTTGCTAAGAGATGACATCTGAACTGAGATTTGAACAATAAGAAGGAGCCAGTCACTTGAAGACCTTGGGGCAGAGCATTCCGGAAAGGGGAGCAAGTGCAAAGGCCACCAGGGAGCCTGAAGTAGTTAAGGAGACAAAGGAGGCCAGTGTGGCAGAGTGAAAGAGCAAAGGGACGAGTAGCACTAGATGAAGTAGGAGACATAGACGAGGATAGATTCAGAAGACTTTGGATTCAACCCAAGCCACTGATGGATTTTGAGCAGTGGAGAGAGATGTATCTGTTAGATGGAGAATGGACTTGAAGAAGTAGCAAGAGAGTAGGCAGTGACACCAGTTAGGAAACTGAGGCCCAGAGAGGTAAAATAGCATTATTGGTAGCAAAATCAGTTCCAGAGCCCAGGTGTTCTCCTCAAGGCCCAGCATGCTTGTCATTTTGCATATAATAAAATGTCTCAGGAACTTGAATTACTATTTATACAGGAGCATCTGGAAAGTTTAGCATTTTCCTGTCTTCAGAAAAAACACAAAGAGCTTTGCTGTGTGTGTATGTGTGTATGTGTTAGAAAAATTGAGAACAGTTTCAAAGTCTTTGCATCATCTGTAATTCATTTCAACAAACACATATGGCAGAGTTACCACTTACATGGCTGTGGCTGCTATAGACATACAACTTGGCGTCTACCTAATCTCTGGTCCTTTCCTTTCTCCTTGCTCTTATAATACTCTTATAACATCTCTGTTTTCTACTCTCCTTTGCAGTTAAGAATAACCTAAGTTTTAACTAAGTAGAATTTTGCTAAGGATTTCTGGGAAATGTTTCCTTTTCTGAAAAAGGCCCTGCTTCTTCCTATGTCTCTGTCATTTTCTCCTTCCTTGGCGAAACCAGTGGGTGAAAACTACATGTTAAGATGGTAGAACAAGGAGCTGAAAAAGGCCTAGCCCTTGATGGTTTAAAACAAACACACCAATTGTGCACATACTACTTGTGAACTTTGTGACATAGGAGAAGATATTGGTTAAATCACTGTATTAAGATTTTTTTAACAGAGCTGAACACATCCTAATAAAGTCTCTGTCTTGGCAGGAGACAGAGATAAATTAATACATGGTAGCTACAAGCCAATATCAATAGCTCATGAAAATATGGCATGAGATGTTAACTAAGTGCTAGGATCAGGCAAAGGAAGAGTTGATTTTCCTAAACAAAGGAACTATTTTTCTAAATAAACACAGTACTTTCTTCAGGAATAATTAAGCCATCAACTTATACAATAAAATTTCCCACCCACGTAAGGCCCAAAAATCAAGGAGACATGGGACCATGGGCATTTAAATCACACCAAGAGAGGGAGCTCTCGAGGGTGTCCAATTAACTTGAAGTCAATCACCTGCAAAGTAACTTGAAGAGATGTCAGGTGATCAAGACAAGTTAGAGCTTTCTTTGTGGGTTGTGAATTTCCCTAAAGTTGCATCTAGAGTCAGCTCCAGGGGCTCTTGGTCCCTGTTTTTTTAGATTAGGTTCACAGCACATCTTCCTTCCAGGCTTCTCACACTCAAAATGGTGATGGGTCTTTCAAGTTCACCCCATTCTCAATTGTGGCATCTTCCTGGCTAACCAAAGTAGATCTAAAGGAGAGCTTTCTGTACCATTTCTTTTCATGTCTACCTGAAAATACTGTCTGGCCCCATTTGAGGATTTTTACAGCTTATTCAAAGGCATAATTTGAATCAGGAGCAAAGAATGTATTCATGTCCTCATTTTTCACATTAAAATTGCTCTTAGAATCTGAATTTTCTCTCTCACACATAGACACATATGGACATTGGACTATAAACTTGAAGGAAAATCTATTTGTAATGATGACTTTGTAATTTTAAGGCCCAGTACGGCATAAGTGCTATGTGTTATTCCATAAATACTCCTTGTATTTCTGACTAATGGACTTAGACGATGTTCTTTCACCTTCCATAGAAAAGGCTGGGTAACAGGTTAGTAAGTAACTTAAGAGGAACAAGAGGAACCCTAAGCTCTCCATCCCCTTAAAATTGCCCCAAATGTATAACCACCAAATACCATCCATAACATCTAGTCTAACCCTGGACTCTACTGAGAAATCCAGGTGGGCATTACCTGTGGTAATAAGTTGTGACATGGAAAAGCATTTTACTTCCTAGGCTTCTGTTCTTTTGTGATGCACCCATCAATCCATCCAGGTAGCCCACATTTATTGTGTTCTAATTTCAGTTATTCTGAAATGCTTTTTGCTTGCAACGTATCTGGGGAGATACCTTAGGGAGGTTACAAAGAAAGCCTGACTGAATGAACAGTCTCCTACAGACACAGTCCCGCAGGGCAGACTGCTGTCCTGAGACCATGTGTGGTGGTGGCTCATTTACTTTCCGTGGGGTCACAATGCTGACGGTGAAACACCTTTATAGGTATCAGTGGTACAGTATTCCCTTTCAAGCCACTTCTATTTTGATGTTAAAACATTATTCATCAGAGATGGGAAAACTGGTTGTGGCTCATGTTAGGGAATAGAATCTTAGCTTCTTGTCCAAATGGTGTCCTGAGGAACCCTGCTTTTGTGATCATTGCTGGTTCCAGGGTAGGGACTTGCAATGATTTGTAAGCTGGGTGGGAAGGGAGGAAGAAGAGATCAGTGAGTCTGTTACCAGGCAGCAGGGCTATACTTTTCACAAACGCACAGTGTCTTGAAAGTTTGGTTTCCCATCACCATTTATATTCCTGAGGAATAGACGTGTCTCTCACTTTGCAGCAGTGTTTCGTGACATTTGGATTTACAATGTTCAAGTTGAAGTCTCTAGCCCCTTGCAGTCTGTCAAAAACAGCTTCTTTGTCCATTTATTTTTGTCTTCCACACCCAGTCTGAATATCTTTTGTAAATTTATACTTGACAACCCTCGTATTTCAGTAGCTGGCTTTGGTTTCACAATCTACCTTGCTTGCTCAGTTACATTAGCTGAAACAACAAATTTAATCCATGATGTCGATAGTAAATTATAGCAGAGAAGTAATATATGTCTGACATCATAAAGGTCAAGGCCATGGTAAAAACACTGCAAATTCTGGAGCCATTGTGTTTGAGCAAGCAGTGAGCTCTTACTAAATACTAACATCATGAAAATCAGATTAGCACTAAAAGCTGCATTTGGCTAATCTTATTTTTTTAATATCTCCTTTTTTTAAATGGAAAATTTCTAAAAGCAGAAAGCTCTTCTGTTCTATACTGGGCTGTGGATTTTGTTCCCATGGACATTGGCTGTGTAATTATATTTTATATTTGGTAGTGGATAAATAATTAAAACTAGAATTACTTTTCTGAAAAGATTCATTTAGAGCACACGTTTTCTATTACCATAGCAGTCAGATGGGGGAGGGGACATTGCCTCCTACCTACCTAAACTACCTTGCCATTAAAGTATCTAAATTACCTCGGTGAGTTCTGAGCGCAGAAGTGGTTGATGAATTGCTTTTGCATAAATGCACTTTCCCTTTGCTAGAATCTAATTTTATGAAACACTCGTGTGTGTGTGTGTGTGCGCGTGCACGCATGCACGCACACACTCACCAAGAGAAACACATATACCAAAGCAACCACTGAACCCTCTCAA
Source organism: Proteles cristata cristata (assembly GCA_017311185.1). NCBI lineage: Eukaryota > Metazoa > Chordata > Mammalia > Carnivora > Hyaenidae > Proteles > Proteles cristata. The sequence goes on from JAESUZ010003820.1 coordinate 963,345, forward strand.
GAATAAAAATTGAAGGCTGGAATTTTCTCTATATAATGAAGCTTTTTTAAATGTTGCCAGTAATATAAGCATCTCTGAGGAAAGCCCAAATGGCTTCATCTCCTATAGGGAAGAGCAGTTCATGAATCATTGTTCCCATGCAGAAGTGTTTCATTCCTTAAACTGGTGCTATCAATTGTACTGGCTGATTTTTTTATAAGTATCAAAATTTGATTTTGGCGTAAACTCATTTATTACAAGTAAGGAAAAATTCTTCTGCAGAGTGAACTAAAAAGCCATTCTGTGGATCTGAGTATGAGAATCCCATGTCTTTTGTGGTTATAATGTGTTTAGATGGTTTGATCTGTCTCCTCCCAGCAGTCAAGGAGGCCCCTTAAACAGCTGACAGCTCTCACTTGGCTCAGCTGTATTTTCATTTGTTAATTAAGAGCATTTATTTTAGTTTCCATGTGTTCTTGCTGTGCGTTAGATACAAGAAAGATCATAGTATCTGAGCTCCAAGATACAATAGTGTGGCACTAGGTATTATCTCCTGATGGGGTCGTTGCTGTTTGCGAAACAGCAAGGGAGAAAATGTTACCATCTCCCATCTGTGCCCAGTGACAATCGGCACTTTATGAGACTATTTCTTGTGGATCTGGAGCAATGGCTCTAAAGAGTTGGAAGAAGACAGGCTGAAAAGAAAGTGGCCTCCAGTAAGGTCTGAGGATGCCCAGCCTCTCCTCTAGTTAGGCCTCTATGTATTGCCTGCCTCCATTACTACCTAGAGTGATGAATTGGCCTTGGGCCAGAAGGGAGAAAGAGTGTGGAGGCCAAGGTGTCCAAATCCCCTATTTCTAGTCCAGTTTCTTTGCCTCACTTGTAATCACCACAAGCAAGCTGAGAAAACCTAGCCCTCAAATTGACCTTGAGGCTGTATAAACACCTGGCTCAAGATCATATAGCACTTCGAAGAAAGAAAATGTCTCCTGAAAACTAAGTTTATTGCAGTGAAGAACTGTACATTTTTTATTTCCAAGATTTCTTTAATTTGGTAATTGATACCCATAAATACACCCTAGAGAATATGAATGAGATATAGTTCCTGCATGCGAGAACCTTAAAATTGAAAACTATAACAAAAATACATAGCCCTCTAAGTAATCTCTCAGCCTTTAATCCCTTTTTATGTCACACTGCTGCAAGGGAGATGGGAGCGTGGGAACAGGTGCGCGTGATTCACACGGGCTTGGGAAATCTCTCACGGTGCACTCCGATACGCTGGCGGCCTTGTCGGCATTAACTTACAAGGACTTACACATCACTGCAAGATTGTTGGTGTGTGTTATGCATCTTGCCTTATATGATAAACATGTGATTGCAATATTTTCCCATCATAATCAAATAGAAAAATGATTTACTTTCTCTAATTTTTGTTACAAAATAAAATATTATCCTTCAAACTAAGTTTTGATAATTTCTGACAGTGATTGGGTTTTTCTCTATTTAAAAAAATGTTTTAATTTATAAGTTTTTAAAGTTTATTTAAAAGACAGAGAGAGAGAGCGTGAGCAGGAGAGGGTCAGAGAGAGAGAGAGAGAGAGGTAATCCCAAGCAGACTCTGCAGGGTCAGTGCAGAGCCAACGTGGGGCTCTAACTTATGAAACTTGAGATCATGACCTGAGCCGAAATCAAGAGTTGGACACTTAACCAGTAGAGCCACACATGCACCCTCTTAATTTTTATTTTAGAGCGAGAGTAAGGTGGGGGGAGAGGCATGGAGGGAGAGAGACAGAGAGAAAGAATCTCAAGCAGGCTCCACACTCAGCCTGACACTGTGCTCCATCCCACCACCCTGGGATCATGGCCTGAGCCAAAATCAATATTCTGATGCTCAACCGACTGAGCCACCCAGGTGTTCCTCTTATTCTACTTTAATACGAGTGTATTTTGTTTCCTGAATGACTGAATAAGTGAATTGTAGCTAGTAGAGTCTCTTTCACTCTAATAGTGACTAAAATTTGGAAAAAATCTGCCCTCCTAGTTTGGCCTTAAAGACTTGGCTTCTTGGCTTCTGGGCTATGTCACTCCATCTTTGGCTACAAGTTAGTGGTAATGAACAGCTGCTGAGTTCATGTCCTGGGCACTGTGCTTGGCACATTGCTTGCTGGATCTCATGCGGCACTTGGACGAGTCCTTTGAGTTAGGTATTGTTATTTTCTCATTTTACAAAAGAGAAAGTGGGACTTAGCAAGGCTAGGTCAACTTTCAAGGCTACACACAATAGGTCAGTTGCTAGCCTATGGACTAGTTTCCCTTGGGTCAGGGGCCCACCCCTGCTCCAAAAATCTGTTCATGAATCCAAACCTGACTGCTTCCAATGGCTACTGATCCTGCCTTATTATGGGTTCACAGTACAAAGGTCCCTTGTGTGGATTTTTTCCCTGTTGCTCCTCTCAGTCCTAGGCTGACAACTGCACTTCCTTTAAAATTCAGAAAGCAGTAGTTTCCTGGGCTCGCCTCATCACCCCAAGCAAGCTGCTGCTCTTGGCAGGGGAACGGGGAACATGACAAATGATAGCGGTCTGCTCCAGGAATAAACAAACTCTTCATTATTCCATTAGCTATTTTCCATTTCCTGCTAAGCCTAACAATTTATTAGCACTATTTAAGTTAATGTATGGCTGTATTATTTTACGTATTTACTTTATATTCTTCACACAATGACATATTTAGGTGTTCAGATCCTCTGTGTGGTTTTTTTGAAGACTAAATTGGATGAGTTTGAGAGGGTAACTCCCCGAGTACTGGTAGGGCCACCACTAATTTCTCTTTATGGAGCACATTTGTTTTAAGGGCTGAAAAGAGATTATCTCAAGGCCACTGTGAATCAAGTAGGTTTGGAATGTAATGCCACACGATGAGGACACATGTACCCTTGCTTCTCAGTTATCCTATGCTGCAAGTAAATATTTGTGTGTGTGTGTGTGTGTGTGTGTGTGTGTGTGTGTGTGTGTGTGTTGAAAGCAGCACTAAACAAGACTTTCAGAAGCCCTGATTTCCAGCTATGTTGGAGTTTTGTGCAAATCAAAAGGGCATGTGGGTGGTTTGTGTTAGGCTGTTTGGATGAGGAAGGAGAATCTCTGGCTCTTTAACAGAAAAGACATTTATTTCAGGGTCACATGTGGGCAGATTGATTGAGAGGGAAAGCAGAGTCCCAAAAGACAGAGGGCACTGTAGGATCCCTTCTGGCCATGTCTTTCTTGCTCCTCTCTCACACACAGGTGACATGGTCTTACTCTCATGGTATCTGTTCTCTGTGAGCTTGCTGTTCTCTTGGCACACCCGCTGCTCTCTCCACACCGACTGGCTTCTTTCTTCCCTATCCTCCAACGTTTAGAAAATGGAGCCAAGAAACCAAGTGTAGAGTGAAGAAGTGCTTTATTTAACTACCTCAACATTAAATTTTTGTTAACATTTATTTATTTTTGAGAGACAGGGAGAGACAGCGTGAGCAGGGGAGGGGCAGAGAAAGAGGGAGACAGAATGTGAAGCAGGTTAAAGGCTCTGAACTGTCAACACAGAGCATGACGTGGGGCTTGAACTCAGTAACCACGAGATCATTACCTGAGCTGAAGTTGGATGCTTAACTGACAAAGCTACCCAGGCGCCCCTGACTACCTCAACATTTAGACCAAATTTTGAATATGAATGTTTTTTGGCAAAGCGCGTGCTATTGTCATATAGCTACAAGTTCACCCAGTTACTTCATTCAGATGAAAACATTTGAGTCTGCAGCCACTTCACTCTGTATATATCTTCTGTACTTCCTTTTGCTTATTCATAATATTTTGTGTCTCTTAAGTTTAACTTGGTTTTCTTTTTTTTTTTTTTAATTTTTTTTTAATGTTTTATTTATTTCTAGGAGAGAGAGAGAGAGAGAGAGCATGAGCAGGGGGAGGGTCAGAGAGAGAGAGGGAGTCACAGACTGAAACAGGCTCCAGGCTCTGAGCTGGCAGTCAGCACAGAGCCCGACGCGGGGCTCGAACCCACGAACTGCGAGATCATGACCTAAGCGAAAGTCGGACGCTTAACTGACTAAGCCACCCAGGCGCCCCTTTAACTTGGTTTTCTATGACAACTCATGGCCTTGACCTCTATCCAAGTAAAATGCTCTGCATTTTTTAAAGCATTTAATGTTTACCTTCATGTGATCTGTTTATCTCCATTTACAGTCGTGAGGAAGAACCTTCCTATTCCATACCACATTAATAGGTCAGTCCAAGGTACCTCTACTGACATGTTTATTATAAGTGAGAAAGTACTTTGTAATATGTACAGTGGCATACAAATGCAAGGTGTCCATTATTATTATTGTTATTTTGTGGCAGTATATATAAGGGTCATATATATAGATCAAACTATCACAGAAAATTCTCTCCTGGCACATGTGATGATTTATTGCTTTGGAGTTTATCCAAAGACCTTAGCTAAGAAACACAGCAGTTAAGCTCTGGACCAATTTTCTTACTGAAGTGAGCATACCCATGGGTCTTTTCTAAGCATCTATGGGTGAATAATTTCAGATTCAGACAAATGGCTCAGAGTCTTGGTTGAGTTGTATAATGTGTAGGCACAGTTAAGGCACCACGAAGAGACCTGGGCAGGGACAGGTCATTTATGGGTGCTTTAAAAAGAGTCTCTCATTTTTGGGTACTACAAAGCCATCAATGTTGAAAAACATGTGGTCTTCACTTATGCTTACAAAGGTGGCCCTTTCCTCATCTTTAAGATACCCACCACCTCTAATGCCATGGCAATTTACTTGTTTCACTCTGTTTTAATGTCTTTCACCCACAGAGGCTCCAATTAAAAATAAATAACAGAAGACAAAATAAGGGGAAGTAAAAAGCTCTTCTGTTTCCCACGAGCTTTGGGACTAAGGCTGGATCTCTCTCTCTCTCTCTCTCAATGTCTCCTTTTTTTTTTTTTTTAAATGTTTATTTATTTCTGAGAGAGAGAGAGAGAGAGAGAGAGAGCAGCAGGGGAGGGCCAGAGAGAGAGAGGGAGTCACAGACTGAAACAGGCTCCAGGCTCCGAGCTGGCAGTCAGCACAGAGCCTGATGCGGGGCTCGAACCCACGAACCGCGAGATCATGACCTAAGCGAAAGTCGGACGCTTAACCATCTAAGCCACCCAGGCGCCCCTCTCAATGTCCCCTTTTATAAAGAGATAAAAATAGTCATGATCAAAGAAGCCAAACTAATAGATTAGAAGATTTTGTAAATATTTAGACTTAGCTAATACAGTAGCATATATTAACAAAGAATATATTCTTAGAGGTCTCATAATTAGAACTAATTAAGGTTGGTAATTAACTTTGGAAAGAACCCAAAAACAAAGAAAACAATTAGACAAATAATCTGTTAGTTTAGAAGATGAAAGACTTTGAAAGTGCCTATGACTCAGCCAGTTGTCTCTTAAACTTTCTACCAGAAACATTGGAAACCCGATGGGTTATATCCTGGTATGTGTACTGTCTGCATTGGCTCTTTCCACAGGGATGTCGTGAGGACAGAAACTATAAATGTGAAGACACATCAAGCATTTAGAAAGGGAGATACAAAATATACCCAAGGCACTATTAGTATTATTCCCATTGATTGTTCTAGCAGTCCTAGCAGGCCTTTTTCATAAAGGATACTACAGCATTGGATCCATTCATAAAAAGCCCAATAAACAAAAACATAAATAAAAAAATCAAAACAAAAACAACACAAAGCAAATGGCAAACACCTTGAGTAAGTCCAGCAGTGCCCAGCCAAGCATCCTTCAATGAGTAGGGGAGCTGTGGCCAGTGAAGGCTGATCACGGCTGGACACAGAGCTGAACAATAGCATTGCAAGGGAACTAAATCACTGGGCTCATGCTGTGTCTCTGTGTTGGGGGGGGGTGTCAATCAAATCCTTCTTGTACCCACAAAATAATTCAAAGAGCCCTAACACGAGAAGGACTGAGTCTCTGTGGATGCTGAGAATTGTAGGTAATACTGCCAACTGATCTCTTCTAGGTCTGCAGATGGTAATGCTGTTATGCCAACTCCTACATCTTTCCCTCCCTCTTTTCTCTCTCTCTCCTCTCCTCTCCTTTTTTCTTTTTACCGTATCATGTTCCTGTCTTCAGCTGGATTTGTCATCTATTACCATCTAAAGTTTACATGATTTACTGCCAGGCCACTGTCTTCACCTGGTGCAATAGATTGAGCATTAGGGGCTCCCCAAAACCACTGTGTTGAAACCTAATCCCCAGTGTGATAGTATTTGGAGGTGAGGTCTTTGGGATGTGATTAGGCCATGAGGGGGGCACTCTCATGAATGGGATTTGTGCCCTTATTGAAAAGACTTCAGAGACCTCCCTCCACCATGTGAGGATACACTGAGAAGACAGCTCTCTATGAACCACGAAGCAAGAAGGGGGCTCTCAGCAGACACTGAATCTGCCAGTGGCTTGACCTTGGGCTTCCTAGTTTCCAGGAATGTTAGACATAAAAATGTTTGTTGTTTAAGGCACCCAGTCTAGCATTGTAAAAGCATGTGACTCTTGATCTTGGGGTTGTGGAGTCAAGCCCCACATTGGATATAAAGATTACTTAAATAAATAAAACTTAAAAAAATAAGTCACCCAGTCTATAGTATTTTTGTCATAGCAGCCTGAGCCAAGACACTTGGATTTTTCCAAAAGTAGAGTATGAGACAAGAACTTGTGTACAGAGGGTGTCCAGGATCAGAGGTGAGAACCAGGGAGCAGGAAATGAAGAGGAAGGAAAAGCCAGTCAAAGGTGCTTTATGGAGTGGTTCATGCAGCAGGCACCTGGGACTGCTACTTACTAGGGCCATCTGAGGCTATAGAATGCTCATCAGAATTTCCCACAATGAAAGTATTGACAAGCAAATTTATCTGTCACCTCTTATTTCCAGTTTGTTAAGAGTTTCTCCAATTGCCATGCATGTAACCTGAGCAGTCTTCTCCCAGTGTGGCTCCTAAGCATCTCAGAGCAGAAAGGTGAGTTCTTTAAGTTACATAATGTTAGCAGAAGTGGTGTGCAGTGTCCCTAGGGACATGTGCTGTGGCAGTAGTTGGTATCAGAGGTGAGGCCAGAAGGATATGAGGTGATCCCAAGGGACTCTGATGTGCCAGGCCTTCCTCAACCAGCTTTTGTATAATTGACTCATGTTAATCTATCTAAGAGAGTACAGTAAAACCTTGGTTTGTGAGCATAATTTTGTTCTGGAAACATGTTTGTAAACCAAGGCATTTGTGTATCAAAGTGAATTTCAAGAACCATTGGCTCTGTTGTGATCATGTGATGTTCTGTGTCACGTACTACTTGTATTGCAAGACATCGTTCATTTATCAAGTTAAAATTAATTAGAAATGTTTGATCATCTTGTGGAACTCTTGCAGAACAAGTTACAATCCAAGGTTTTACTGTAATTAACATTTATTCCTCTTAAATTTCACAATATTGATTTTTTCCTAACAATTTTCCCTAGAGAATATTTTAAATATTCTGTTTCTTTCACTTACAGTAGTGCCAATCATGGTGAATTTGGTAGGTTTGGATATGGAGTCAGCTGGCTTGAACTCAAATCCCAACTCTACTAAGCAGTGCTAAGTTACTAGTAGTAACCTCCTTGAAGAAGTTACTATAAGTCATAAATTGGGGATGATTGCAGTACCTACCTAACAAAATTATTGTTCCAAAATTTAAAAATAGGGGTGTCTGGCTGGTTCAGTCAGAAGAGCGTGTGACTCTTGATTGTGACGTTGTGAGTTTAAACCCCATGTTAGGTGTACATATTACTAAAAAAATAAATAAAACTTTAAAAAGATTAAATAAAATAATAATTGTAAACGGTTACCTTAGTATATGGATCATACAAATTAGTGCTTATTATTTTAAAATATATATGTACATATATATGTACATAAATCAGATGAATATAACTTCATACCTTCATCTAAATAATTGACAAAAATGAATTAAACAGGTTCAAATGAAGAATCCAACAGCAATTTTCTGAGCCTTCCCTTTAGGTTAACATCAATCCATGGGATCATAAAATCTCAGGGTTCTTTTTCATTTTTCTGTTTTTTTCTTTCAAGTTTTATTGAAATTCCAGTTAGTTAACATATATAATATTAGTTTCAGGAGTAGAATTTAGTGACTCATCACTTACATGTAACACCCAGGGCTCATCACAAGTGCCCTCCTTAATGCCCATTCCCCATCTAGCCCATCTCCCCACCCACATCCATTCCAGCAACCCTCTATTCTCTATAATTGAGAATCTATTTTATGATTTGCCTCTCTCTCTCTCTCTCTCTCTCTCTCTCTTTTTGCCCCACTGTTCATCTGTTTGATTTCTTAAACTCCACATGAATGAAATCATAATGTATTTGTCTTTCTCTGACATAATACACCCTAGCTTCATCCATGTCATTGCAATTGGCAAGATTTCATTCCTTCTGATGGCCTAATAATATTCCATAGTGTGTGTATGTGTGTGTGTGTGTGTGTGTGTGTGTGTGTGTGTGTGTGTGTGTGTGTAACATCTTCTTTATCTATTCATCAGTTGATGGATGTTTGGGCTCTTTCCATATTTGGCTATTATTGATAATATTGCTATAAACATTAGGGTGCGTATGTCCCTTTGAATCAGTATTTTTGTTTTCTTTGGGTAAATACCTAGTAGTGTGATTGATGATTGTAGGGTAAGTCTATTTTTAGCTTTATGAGGATCTCTATACTGTTTTCTACAGTGGCTGCACCAGTTTGGATTCCCATCAACAGTGTAAGAGGATTCCCCTTTCTCTGTATACTCACCAATATCTGTTGTTTCCTGTGTTGTTAATTTTAGCCATTTTGATATGTGTGAGATGATATCTCATTGTAGTTTTGATTTGTATTTCTCTGAGGATGAGTTATATGAGCATCTTTTCATATGTTAGCCATCTGTATATCTTCGTGGGGGGAAAATGCCTATTCATGTCTTCTACCCATTTTTAAACTGGATTATTTATTTTTTGGGTGTTGAGTTTGATAAGTTCTTTACAGATTTTGGATATTAACCCTTTCTCAGATAAGTCATTTGCAAATATTTTCTCTTATTCCAAAGGTTCCCTTTCAGTTTTGTTGATTGTTTCCTTTGCTGTGCAGAATCTTTTCATTTTGAATGAAGTCACAGTAGTTCATTTTTGCTTTTGTTTTCCTTGCCTCCAGAGATGTATCTAGTAAGAAGTTGTTATGGCCAATGTCAAAGAAGTTGATGCTTGTGTTCTCCTCTAGTGTTTTGATGATTTCCTGTCTCACATTTAAGTCTTTCTTCCATTTCAATTTATTTTTGTGTATGGTGAAAAAAAAAAAAAGTGGTCCAGTTTCATTCTTTTGCATGTTGTTGTCCAGTTTTCTCAACACCATTTGTTAAAGAGATTGTTTTCCACTGGATATTCTTTCCTGCTTTGTCAAAGATTAGTTGACTATATAGTTGTGGGTCCATTTCTGGGTTTTTAATCTGTTCCATTGATCTATGTGTCTGTGTTTATGCCAGTTCTGTACTGTCTTCTTACTACAGCTTTGTAATGTAACTTGAAGTCTGGAATTGTGATGCCTCCAGGTTTGTTTTCCATTTTCAAGATTGCTTTGGCTATTTGGGGTTTTTGTGGTTCTATACAAATATTAGGATTGTTCATTCTAGCGCTGTGAAAAATGCTGATGGTATTTTGATAGGAATTGCATTAAATCTGTAGATTACTGTGGGTAGTATAGACACATAACAATTTTTTTTAAACAATGTTTTACCTATATTTGTTTTTCCAATCCTTGAGCATGGAATATTTCTCCATTTCTTTGTGTCATCTTTAATTTATTTCCTAAATGTTCTAAAGTCTTCAGAGTTCAGATCTTTTACCCCTTTGGTTAGGTTTATTCCTAGGTATCTTATGGCTCTTGGTGCAATTGTAAATGGGATTGGTTCTTTGATTTCTCTTTTTGCTCTTCCATTATTGGTGTATAGAAATGCAACAGATTTCTGTATGTTGATTTTATATCCTGCAACTTTACTGAATTCATGTATCAGTTCTAGCAGTTTTTTGGTAGAATCTTATGGGTTATCTACATAGGGTATCATGTTATCTGTGAATGGTTAAGTTTGACTTCTTCTTTGCTGATTTGGATGCCTTTTATTTCTTTTTGTTGTCTGATTGCAGAGGCTAGGACTTCCAGTACTATGTTAAATAGTAATGGTGAGAGTAGACATCCCTATCTTATTTTTTTTTATATATATTTTTATTTATTTCTAGGAGAGAGAGAGAGACAGTGTGAGCAGAGGAGGGTCAGAGAGAGAGGGAGACACAGAATCAGAAACAGGCTTCAGGCTCTGAGCTGGCAGTCAGCACAGAGCCCGACACGGGGCTTGAGCCCACGAACCGCGATTTCATGACCTAAGCGAAAGTCAGACGCTTAACCGACTGAGCCACCCAGGCGCCCCGAGACATCCCTATCTTATTGATGATCATAGAGGAAAAGCTCTTAGAGAATGGTATTAGCTGTGAGTCTGTGAGTCTTCATCATAGCATATGACCTTTATGATGTTGAAGTATGTTCTCTCTATCCTTGCGTTGCTGAGGATATTTTTAAATCAAGAATGGATGTTGTATTTTGTCAAATGCCTTTTCTGTGTCTATTTGGAGAATCTTATAGTTCGTATCCTTTTTTTTTTTTTTTTTAATGTGGTGTAACATGCTGATTGATTTGAGAATACTGAACCACACTTACAGCCCAGGAGTAAACCCCACCTGATTGTCATGAATGATTCTTTCAATGTACTGTTGGATTTGATCTGTAAGTATTTTGTTGAGAGTTTTTACATCCATGTTCATTAGGGATATTGGCCTATAATTCTCTTTTTTAGTGGGGTCTTTGTCTGATTTTGGAATCAAGGTAACGCTGGCCTTATAGAATGAATTTGCAAGTTTTCCTTCCATTTCTATCTTTTTTTTTAGAACAGTTTGAGAAAAATAGGTATTAACTCTTCTTTGAATGTTTGATAGAATCCCCCTGGGAAGCGATCTGGTCCTGGACTTTTGTTTGTTGGGAGAGTTTTGATTACTGATTTAATTTCTTTGCTGGTTATTGGCCTATTCCAGTTTTCTATTTCTTCCTGTTTCAGTTTTGGTAGTTTATGTTTTATATTTCTAGTAATTTATTCATTTCTTCCAGATTTTCCCAATTTGTTGGCATATAATTTTTCATAATATTCTCTAATTAGTTGTATTTCTGTGGTGTTGGTTGTGATCTCTCCTATCTCATTCATGGTTTTATTTATTCGGGTCCTTTCTCTTTTCTTTTTGATAAGTATGGCTAGGTGTTTATCAATTTTATCAATTCTTTTAAAGAACCAGCTTCTGGGTTCATTGATCTGTTCTAGTGCTGCTTTGTTTGTTTGTTTCTATATCATTTACTTCTGCTCTAATCTTTATCATTTCCCTTCTTCTTCTGGCTTTAGGCTTCATTTGTTGTTCTTTTTCTAGCTCCTTAGGTGTAAGGTTAGGTTACATATTTGATATTTTTCTTGCTTCTTGTGATACACCAGTGTTGCAATATACTTCCCTCTTATGACTGCTTTTGCTGCATCCCAGAGGGTTTTGGACTGTCATGTTTTCATTATCATTTGTTTCCATGTATTTTTTAAATTTCTTCTTTAATTTCCTAGTTTACACATTCATTCTTTAGTTGGATGTTTTAATATCCATTTATTTGTGTTCTTTGCACAGTTTTTCTTATGGTTGACTTCAAGTTTCATAGTGTTGTGTTGGAAAATATGCATGGTATCATCTCAGTCTTATTGAGGTCTGATTTGTAGCCTGGTATGTGATCTATGCTGGAGAATATCCAATCTGCATTTGAAAATAGTGTGTATTCTGCTGCTTTAGGATGAAATGTTCTGGATATATCTGTTAAGTCCACCTGCCTCGGTGTGTCATTCAAAGCCATTGTTTCCTTGTAAATTTTCTGTTCAGATTATCTGTCCATTGATGTACGTAGGGTGTTAAAGTCCCCTAACATTATTGTATTATTATCAGTGAGTTCCTTTATGTTTGTTATAATTGTTTTATATATTTGGGTGCTTCAAGGTAGGGCATAAATATTTACAATTTTACAATTTTACAATTGTTAGATCTTCTTATTGGATAGACTCCTTTATTATGATATAGTGCCCTTATTCATCTCCTGTTATAGTCTTTGGTTTAACATCTAGTTTTTTGTTTTTTTAAATGTTTTTTTATTTATTCCTAGGAGAGAGAGAGAGAGAGAGTGAGCAGGGGAGGGTCAGAGAGAGAGGGAGTCACAGACTGAAACAGGCTCCAGGCTCCGAGCTGGCAGTCAGCACAGAGCCCGACGCGAGGCTCGAACCCACGAACCGCGAGATCATGACCTAAGCGAAAGTCGGACGCTTAACCGACTAAGCCACCCAGGTGCCCCTAACATCTAGTTTATCAGACATAAGTATTGCCACTCTGGCTTTCTTTTGATGCCCATTAGTATGACAAATGGCTTTCCATCCCACTTTCAATCTGCAGGTGTCTTTAGGCCTAAAAGGCAGCATATAGATAGGTCTTGTTTTTTTTTTTTTAATCCATTCTGATACGCTATGTCTTTTGATTGGAGTAGGTAGTCCATTTACATTCAGAGTAATTCCTGAATTACTTAGTGCCATTTTATTACATTTTGTCATTGTTTCTGTATATTATATCTGTTACTTTCTAGTCTTTGTCACTTTTGGTCCATCTTTCCTACTCAAAGAGTCCCCTTTAATATTTTTTGCAGCACTGGTTTAGTGATCATGAACTTCTTGAGTTTTTGTTTGTCTGAGAAACTACTTTTCCTTCTATTCTGAATGACAGCTTTTCTGGATAGAGTATTCTTGGCTGCATATTTTTCTCATTCAGCATGTTGAATATAACATGCCACTCTCTTCTTGCCTGCCAAGTTTCTGTGGAAAGATCTGTGGCTAACTTAATTTGTTTTCCTTTGTAAGTTAGAGATTTCTGTTGTCTTGTTGCTTTTAGTATTTTCTCTTTATCTCTATATTTTGCAAATTTCACTACAGTATGTCTTGATGCTGGCCTGCTTTTGTTGTTTTTATGGGAGTTCCTTGTGCCTCCTGGATGTGGGTGTCTGTTTCCTTCCCCAAGCTATGGAAATATCAAGTTACAATTTCCTCAAATAAATTTTTACCCCCTTTTCCCTCTCTTCTTCTGAGACTCCTATGATATGAATGTTACTATGATTTATAAAGTCACGGAGTTCCCTAAGTTTACATTTGTAATCTAATATTTTCCCCTCTTCCTTTTAGCTTCATTATTTTCCACAGTTTTATTTATTTTTTATTATTTTCCATAGTTTTATCTTCTATATCACTTACTTGTTCCTCTGCTTCTTCCATCCTTGTCATTATGTCCAGTCAGTTTCAAATCTCAGTTATTCCATTTTTCATTTCAGTCTGACTAGTTTTTAGGTCTTTGATCTCTGTGGTAAAGGACTACCGTGTCTTCTATGCTTTCCTGAAGCCGAGCTACTATCCTTATGATTGTTGCTTTAAATTCTGGATCAGCCAGAATTTAAACTGTTATGTAACTGTTACGATCCTTGGCTGTGACTTTTTATTGTTCTTTCTTTGGGGATGAATTCCTCCATCTTGGCATTTTGTTTAGGTCTCTTATTCTGTGTGTTAGGAAAGTCTCTTATGTTTCTTGCTCCTGAGAGTAACAGTTTTATGAAGAAAAGGTCATATACTGTCCAGGCCCTGGCACTTCAGGAAGTATCTCTAGTGTATGCTGTGTGCACTCTGCTATTGTGTTTTGGCTGCTCTTTCCCTCAGGTCAGTTCTCTGCAGAGTTTCTCCTTGCCTGAGTAGGGAGTGTTTGGACCTTGGCCAGAGTGTGGTGACTTTTAAATAGGTGTGCTCTGGTCTGCTTGTTAAAAGAGACTTGGTGCTATTTCTGCTAGAGCTGAAGCTTTCCAGCACTCTACAGTCAGTAGATGTAGCACGTATGTGTGGTGGGGGGAGGTTTGTGCTTGTCTTCTGGGGAGGAGCCCACTGTTCTGGTTCTCAGACACACTTGCCAAAGGAAAGCAGCATGTGCAGAGCACAGGTGGGTGGGGTTTGGTGCAAGCTGTTTAGGCACACTGTTGGCACTGTGCTATTTACTAAAGTTAGTAAGGGAGGAGCAAGGGAGAGAAATGGCACCAGCCCCCTCCCTCATCCCTAGAGAAGGTAGTGGTCTATCTCAGGCAGGCCAGATGCATTTTAAAACTCCAAATTTTAGAGACCTGGCATGGTGTGAACCTGAACTGGTCTTCTGGAGGAGGGTCCCACCACATTGGGGTTGATGCAGATTTGTCTCAGAAGGGCATTTGCACCAAAGTGCAGGGGCACGGAGTTTGGAGTAAAGCACAGTGAAGAACCAGTGTACAGGTTAGCCATCCTCAGCAGGGGTCTCTGCACCTATGCTGAGGGGCTGGGGAGTGCAATGGTGCCTACCAACTCTTTTGTCTGCTGAGAGGCATGTCATTTCTCCCAGATGCACTCCATGAAGGGGGAACCATCTCTCCTAGTACATCCCATGGGATCCCCAGATCATGCTTTCTGGTCCCAGGCTTCTGCCTTCCTTCACCACAGGAGCACTGCAGCACCCTCAGGACTTTACACCAGCCCCGCCATAGACCTATAAAACTCTGGTCTTTAAGCCCTGTTTGTTCTAAAAACTACAAAAATCAGTCCCTCTCATTTTTCCAGTCAAAAGCTTTAGGTTAGTGTCTTCCTTGTGTGATCACCTGTGTGTGTGTGTGTCTCTCTCTCTTCTCTTTCCATGACCAGAGCTCCCTCCTCTCCACAGCACCTGCAATCTATTTCTCCCCCAAACCACACCTCCACATCTCTTACCTTCCACGATGTGGCCTCTTCTCCCCTTCAGTTATACAGTTTGTTCTATAAGTCCTCAGATCGATTTCTTGGGTATTCAGAATGGTTTGATCTTTCTCTAGCTGTGTCTGAGCAACAAGGCATGTGTCGGGTCCTCCTAGTACTCTGCCATCTTTGCTCCTCTCTAAATCACAGTTTTAAAGTCCAGCCACTCATCTTATGCTAAAGTTCATCTTAAAAGATGATTTTCATTGGTTTGATAAATTAAGGAATGCTATATCTACATAGTAGTATTACTCAAAGTGTGGTCCAAGAATTAGTGCTGGTCCCTCAACTATTGCTGGTCCACAATGAGATATGAACAGAAATTGAGAGTAAGTGGGTACAAATTTGTATAGCAACTTGTCATTGCCTGGACATTCAAATGCACTTGCCAATGGATTCATTTCGTTGAACAGCACATAGGCCAGATTAGAAAGTATTGAACTTGTGGGGCACCTAGGTGGCTCAGTCAGTTGAGCATCTGATTTTGGCTCAGGTCATGATCTCTGCTAACAGCTCAGAGCCTGGAGCCTGCTTCAGATTCTGTGTCTCCCTCTCTCTTTCTGCCCCTCCCTTGCTTATGCTGTCTCTCTCTCAAAAATAAATAACCATTAACATTTTTTAAAGGAAGTGTTGAACTTGTTAGGTAAGTCATATATAGTCAGAAGTGGGACTGTCTAAAACATGATATTTTAAGGTTAATTTGCCAACTATAACCCCAAAGTATATAATGACAGAATCCCTATCTTTCACCAAATGTCTCTTTAAATTTAATTATTTTTACAGAATAAATAGCTGGAACTCATTGATGATAAAGAACTGAAAAAGTTTGCAAATAAAGTATCACTAATTCATTTTGGAAAAAGTTAAAAATGAATATCACGGGGGTGCCTGGGTGGCTCAGTCGGTTAAGCGTCCAACCGGCTCAGGTCATGATCTCACGGTTTGTGGGTTCGAGCCCCGCGTCGGGCTCTGTGCTGACAGCTTGCTCAGAGCCTGGAGCCTGTTTTGGATTCTGTATCTCCCCCTCTTTCTGACCCTCCCCTGTTCATGCTGTCTCTCTCTCTCTCAGAAATAAATTTAAAAAAAAAATTAAAAAAAATTTAAAAAATAGAATATCCTGTTTTGTCCTTGTTCCCATACATACATCTCTGCAAGACCGGTATCTCTATTTTAAGTATTATGAAAACACAGAAACAGTTTTGATATACATTTTCTCCTATGAATAGTATTGTCATCAATCTAACCTAGATGAGGTAAGTTAACAAGCAAGAGGCAAACTCATCCATTACATTAACATTAAATATTGATATAAAGCTTGGTCATTAAAAGCCTGAATATAGGTGTTTAATATGGAATGTATTCCACTAGTAATTTTGTGTTATGATGGCATGATCATAAAAATTATGAGGGTAACAGCAATTTTCTCCATTATTTACCTCTACAGATATTTTCAAAGAACAATGTAATATAGTTTTTTAAAAATTCAATCTAGTTTTTCTATATTTGTTTTGATATTTAATGAAGTATAATTTAATGTCTATTGAATCTAGTATTAAAAAGGAAGCATGCCTTTTGTATGCCTTTGTTTTTCTACTGGTAATTTATTTGTATTGGTTTTACAAAAGTTACCAATCTGTTAGAAATTTTGTTAAGATTAGATCTTTCACAATAGTTTGAGAAGCATTGCTCTATGCTATTCACTTGACTTATCAACCCATAAAAAAAAGAAGAGGGATTGAGAGAGAGAGAAAGATGAATAGCTCCTATGAAACTGAGGAATATAACTCTTTTAAGATTTTATCATCTATTATAACAACAACTACAATTACAACTGCAATTATACCACCCATGAGAGTGTACAGCTGAATTATTGCATATGAACTGACTTTGAAGATAGGTTTTTAAAATAACTACAAAGCTAGATTTTTATGGTGACCATTTTACAATATATATTAACGCTGAATTGCTATGCTGTACACCTAAAACTAATATGACACTGTATTTCAATTATACTTCAATAAAAAACAACACCACGACCAGGTTTGACATTCTCAACTTCTCATCCACATAATCTCATCCACATAGTCCACATCATAGAATATTAGAAGAGGGTATCACTGAAAACATCGTCTTTCACATGGTGGTGCCTGAGACCACGATAAGCATCCACATCCAGAGAGGCAATGAAAAATGGGAAGGTGGGTGGGCAGGAGTATGCACATGCAGATCACCACTCTGGGTCAGTTTCGTCTTTGGTATAGTTTTTCTTGCTGACCCCATCATATGGACCTGGCCTCTTTAAAACTGGAATAAAGCTATAATCCACAGCCAGCACTTACCAACCTGGAGTGTACCGTGGGACTACCAAGACTTCAAGAAGTGGGGGCAGGGGAGAGAAGCAGAGAAGGAAGTCAATAATATGACAAAGCCCAGTGTGTCATTTTTATGTGTAGAAAAATAAAGTGATAAATATGTTCATTTTTTAAAAAATCTTCAGTGAGATACAATTCACACATACAATTTATCCATTTAAACTTACCATTTAATGGGCTTTAGCATTTTCAGAGTTGTGCCACCATCACCGCAATCTAAGATTAGAATGTTTTAATTCAGGGGCACCTGTGTGGCTCAGTTGGTTGAGCTTCCAACTCGTGATTTCAGCTCAGGTCATGATTCACGGTTGTGAGATCAAGCCCCATGTTGGGCTCCATGAGGGGTGTGGAGCCTGCTTAAGATACTCTCTTCCTCTCCCTTTGCCTCTGTGAATGCTTTAATTCATTCACATTTATATAAATAATAATCACGCAGGTACATGTACATATATATTCTTATGCACATGTATGCATGTACAAATACTTGAACTCTAAGTCATTATTGAATAAAAAAAATAAATCTTTGAATCTATGGTCATCTTAGAAGATTAAAAGTGCCTAACTAAAGGAGTGTAGCTTTTGCCATTTCTTTATTGTTTCAGAGAGGAGTTGAATGAGTAGCCCAGGGGTGGATACCCCCGTGTCTCCCTTGGACGCTAGCTCGAGTAGCACACCATTCTTCTCTAGCCCTGAACCTCATCAAGGCCCAATGCCATCTACATGACCATAAATGGCATTGGACCTTTCTGGGCAGGTTTGGGCCATAGCTGTGCTGTGCAGCCCGTTGGTAGTGCTGGTGATTTTTCAGTGTTGACTCTTGCCTAGTTGAAACTACCATCTTTTTGAGTTGGCTGCAAAACATCAGATTTTACTTTCCGCTAACTTAGATAAGGTTCAAACCGGGTGTCTATCGAGGAGACGATCCATGTGTTCCCCCTTTCTTTTCCTCTATTTCAAATCCTTAGTTCCTTGACCTACTTCTTGCTTCCAAACATAGTTTGTCCCTCTGGTCTGCACCTCCTCACAGTTCTCACCCTCTTCTTGGACTCTAGGAAATCTGATTGCCACTCTTGGAAGGGCTTCTGGGATAACTGTGTTTTCATGAACTGTTAGTTTAGTGGCTAGACATTCAGCCCACTAAGTATTTTCCTTAAATGCAAATAACACATTCTTTGCCAAGTGCACCACTCCAGAGCATCCCAACCACCAACCACAGCCCCATGTAGAACCCTTCATGATTAAAACAATAAATGTGTTCATCTGGGAAGAGGAAGAACACGAGAATGTTATTTCATTGGAAAACTCAAATGACTTCAAAATAAATATAGGGAAAATACAGTTCCCTAATGTAAACTTGACTGTGGAAGGCAAACATCATAAAAATGTGGCCTCTGTTTCAGGTGTTCTGGAAACAAACTCACTTTTAGTGTTCGAAGAGCTATTCCAAGCATTGACAGAATTAAGCAATGAATCTTGTGTTTGAAGCATTAGGTAGTCCCTTCCTTCCTTCCTCAAGCAGTCTTTTTAAACTTTCAGCGGCTCTGAGGCTATAATTTTGGTTCTGGTAAACAGTTAAAGTCAAAAACCATACTGGTTTACCTTTTCATTGCCAATAGGGAAAACAGATTGTCTGTGTGAAAAATTTTAATTACATAAAATCACAACTTAGTCAGAGCTCTTCGATATTTTCTGAGTAATTATCATGTGCCAGCACTGGGCCAGGAACACCAGGAACCTCCACTCATAGAGTGGGTCTGCATCTTAGGGTTGAGACCATCGTTGAGCCACAGTAATAATACCTAAGAATGTTCTGCTGGGTGAAGAGCATGGTTCTAGGAGAGTTCAGGGCAGATGCACTGGCAAGAAAGTAACATTCACAGTGCATGGAAATCACAGGCTTCCTAGAAGTGTCTTATTAACCTCACTACTTAATTCCTGGATCAGCAGACAGTATGCCGAATATAAGCCTACTTACTCCTTAGAAGCCTTTGCCCAAATCCAAGAAATACTTGCCTCTGTGCACTTCAAAGTTTTTCAACAATAAAGGCCATCGCTTGTGCATCTTCTAAACAGGAGCACACTGGCAATCTTTTTCATTTTTCTTTTTTCTCTAGGATGTTGGCATCTGTTTCTACTCTGTTTGCTAGGGTTTTCATTTAAAACGTAAAATATATTCAATTTCTCTACGATTAAAACGTATTGCCTTTTGTGAATGATGAATTCAGACAAATATCTCTGTCTTTATTTTCCACCACAGTTGGTCATAAATCCTGCAACCCAGAAGTGATAATGTTCTTTGGCTTTATATAATTGTGCTGGCTGGGACTCTGGATGCTCATGTCTCCATTTTTATTGTGTTGGGAAGTCAGACAACTCTTCCAACTTGCTGATGGAGATGTTGGCGTTGGCCCAGCTCTCTAGGGTGATGATAGTTGGACTGCTTTCTCTAAGGGATTGCTTTCCTTTGGCCAGCGATTTCTCTCATGGCTCTGTGTCCGTCCTTTGGAAGGCCACGAAGAAAAGAAAAATATTTCCCTGCTTTACAACTTAATGGAGGGTGGGGGAGGGAGGGGCTTGCTGAGCTGGAAAGCTTAAAGGAAAATAAGTGAGTCACCTTAAATGCGTACACATTGATTCAATCGCTCCTCCCCCTCCTCCTTGTCTCCCTTCCTTCCTCCCTCCCTCCCTGTCTCCCTTTCTTCTTACAGACCTCCTTCCTTCCCTCCCTCCCTTCCTCCTTTCTTCCTTCCTTTCCTCCATTTCACATGCATTTATTGAATACCTTATATGCTCTGAACTATACTGGTGTCATCAAAGTCCTAAAGGAGTTTTGTGGTCTGGCAGGCATGCAAAAGACAACTATATAGGAAATTTGGGGAAGAGCGTCAGCTTTGGCAGTGTATGTGCTAGGGTTACATTAGTTGTTGTAACAATAAACTAAAAAGAATGGCTTAACACAACAGAAGTGTATTTCTTACGCAGATAATAATCCAAAGCAGATGTTCCTTGTCTGTGAGTCAAAGGATACACGTTTCTAGCTAGGTTTCAGAATCATTTTCAGCCCTCCGAGACAGTGAAGAAGGCACATCCACTTCCTAGAAGCCCTCCTTCTCCTCATTTTCCACTAGTGAAAACTTGTCATGTGACCCTGGCAAGATGCAAAGGAGACTGGGAATCACAGTCCCAGCTGGGCAGCTGCATTTCTACAGGATAGAAGGAAACAAAAAGGGAATGGACAGTTACCCACAAGGAGACTATGAATGAATTCTCTTTTTTTCTTTTTTGAACAATAAATTTTCAGATGATAATGGAACACTTTGTAAGAAAAGTCTGGTGGGCATAATTTCTAGCATAAACTAGAAAAAGGACAAAGTGATCTGAAGATCTAAAAGTTGGGATACATGCAGGTCTCAAGTAAGAAAACAGAATAGTATTTATACCACTTCGTATGGAAGAAGGGGAAGGTTCCATTTTCAAATCCACCATCACAGTGTGATTTGGCTCATCTTCTTTTTTTCCCTTTTTTTCTTGAAGGGATCATAAAAATTAAATCTAAAACGAATGCAATTCTTCAGAAAACAGATTCGATTGCCCTTTCAGATACCTAATTTACCAAGCTCCATTAATGGGTGCCATCTTGCAGTTGGGGAAATGAGCCACTACCTTTGGAAGTTAGGTTTGTTAGCTTTTTTGCCTGAATCCCCTCCATTTTTCTCACAGCCTCAGTGAGCACAGTTTCTTTTCATCCTAATGTGGTGGGGGATAAAATGAAAGGAAATTTTCCTTAATTCAATAGTGAAACTTGCCAGTTGTGAAGCACTTTGAAATACAAACTAATTAATAAACACAACTCTCTTCTAGAGCAGGAAGGATTGCTGTTCTCATTTTTCACAGATGAGAAGGCTGCAGTTAACATAGTGGGCCCCAGGCTGTGTACCTCGTCTACAGAAGAACGTTGAGGCACCAGCCCCGCATTCTCGCAGGGTGGCATGTGGCCTCTCTAGAGTATAATCAGTTTTTACATGGGTTGTAGCTAACAGTGATTTCTTCAATGCCTCCACACTGCCCCTGGCACCGAGTATGCAATTAGTAATGTTCTTGTCACAAACTGTGAGTGACCCATTAAAGAGAATAAAGAAAAAGTGACTCACTGGATGGCTCTATATCTCATAGACATTTTTAAAATTTTTAAAATGTTTTCACTTATTTTTGAGAGGGAGAGACAGAGCACAAGTGGGAGAGGGGCAGAGAGAGAGGGAGACACAGAATCCAAAGCAGGCTCCAGGCTCTGAGCTGTCAGCACAGAGCCCCACATGGGACTTGAACCCACGAACCATGGGATCATGACCTGAGCCAAAGTTGGATGCTTCACCAACTAAGCCACCCAGGCACCCCTCACAGACACTTTTAGAGATGGAGAAATCTGTTGGACATCAGCAATGTGCTAAGCTGAGAATCAGAAAGATGAGAAGTATCTGATCCTACCTTCATGGTACTAAGACTTTGGGCCCAAAATTATTATTGCCATTGCATAGGTATAGAAATGGAGAACCAGAGAATCACTGCCTTCCCAAGGGGACTCATTAGCAGAACTTCCATCCTGATATCATTCTTCTGTCTTGGCCCACAAAATGTAATAAACAATTTACATGTAATAAGGTAGCATTGCAACCATTTCAATAAGAAAAAAAGCTTGTCATAAGTGATGTTATGTGTGAAGGGTTGCCTGGAACACATCTTCTGTGATGGAATAATTGGTTCTGAATTATATCAGAGATGCATACTCACTAACTGGCCCCTGTGGCAGTAGAATCTATAATCAACCCATGAAGCCCAGAATGCTTTGGCTATACCTACAATTAAAACATGTTTATTTTGAAGACTGTATTATAGTTTGAGGTAGAGGGCCTGTTGCTATAAACTGTTAGTAGTCAAATATAAGGGACTACTTAGGACAGAACATAGATCTTTGTAGAATCTTTGTTTATCCCTTCTTGAAGAAGTATATGCTCCTTATATATGTGAGAGAATTAATAGTCATGAATAAACCAAGTCAGGACACTTTGGGTTCATTTTTATTTTGTGACCACAGTGAGCTCGGATGTTATAAAACCACACTGTGCAATATGAGAGCCAATAGCACTCATGTGTGGCTACTATGAATTGAAGTGTGTTGTGTGTTCTAAGTATAAAATACATAGTGGGTTTTGAAATCTTAATGTGAAAACAAGACTGCAAAATGTTTCATTTAATCATATTATATGATAATATTTCTGAATATATTGGGTTAAATACAACACATTATTAAAATGAATTTTACCTGTTTCTTTTTACTTTTGAATACAATTTCTGGAAAATTTAAAATTCCATGTGTGGATCACAACTTTCTACTGGAACATGATTTTATAGAATTCTAGCTTTTTAAGAGTCTTCTAACTATGAAAACTTATTCAACCATTGAGTCCCCCAGACTACCAGAAGGTTCTGCTGGTAGCAAGAGCTTCCTTTAGAAACAATAGGAAGACATCAGTATTCAAGCAAAAGAAATGTTTCCTGACTTTTGAATTTTCTTCCTTATTTTATTTTCTAATATTAGAAATGATCTTGGGGTGCCTGGGTGGCTCAGTTGGTGAAGCATCTGACTCTTGGTTTAGGCTCAGGTCATGATCTCATGGGCGCATTATGTGCCCTCCAGGACACTCCGTGTCATGGACTCTTGGAAGCCATCCCTCACCAGCATCCCCTCCCCAAAGGGGCCTGAAGCTGAGTGGGATCCTTCTGTTCTGTGTTACCATAGCCAGATGGTCATCACTGGCTTGTCTCTTTATCCCATTTTTCTACCAGTTCCTTGTGGTCAGAGATTGTCTTTCATTTTTGAAATGAAAGTGAAATAGTGCCAGGAAACATTACACAAATACTTGTTGACTAATTGCTTACTTGAAGGATGAGTGAATAAAAAGAATTTTTTAGTTGGAATTGTTATTTCAGAATTATTACCAGCAGCAGCTTACATTTGACTGACACTCCATAAAAGTTATATTAGTTTATCTTCACAAAAGTATTTGAGGGAAAATCCTTCCTCACTGGAAGCATTAGATTGTCGTAACTACAGTTCTTCATAATGACTCCCCCACCCACCCAGTCAGGAGTACCTTGAAAATTATACTGATGAATACAGATTGCTGCGTGAAAATTATAAAGTAACAATTTATTTGTATCTGTATGTCATAAACAAACTAAGATGATGGCAGAGAGGATATTAGTGACATACGTGAGGCATTCTTTGGGGGTGAAGGAGGTGCCTACAGAAAAATTAATCTGTTGTATTTGGGGTGTCATATAATTTTCTGTCCAAACCCAAACAGTTTGAAAGTTAATGAGAGTGTTATATTTATTCTGGCACCAAAAGGGCTGTTAAGGACAAATCAGGATATACAGTCACCCTAGTTACCTTAAAGAACAACCTGTCAAAATAAGTGGCCTGTGGTACAGAAAGGATGCACGGTCTGTCCCCACAGGCTGATGGGATGGAAGGCACCCTCACTGTGAATGGAACACCTAAGAGTAGACTAGTAGTCCAAGATCCTAACTATGTCCCCTGATGGCCTGACTATGCCCTACTAAGTAGATGAAACTTTACAGCTGGTCCTTGCAGATGAAGCCGCTTCATGCACTCTGTGGGTAGAGGTCCGACTGCTTGCTCCTCAGCTCACAAACCCAGCACGCTGCTTGGAAGGACCTATCCTGTCAGTTGTGGGAAGATGGCTTCCTTAACCAATGCTAGCTGAGCTAACACCTTTCTCTTGCCTTCTATGCTCCTCACCAAAGTGGTTTGAAAGACGGAGGGCCCATAGCACTACAGCTCATTAATGCCTCAAGCCTCTGTCATTGTTTCCAACTTGTTCCTACTAGCCTTAGAGAAAACCCAAAAGCTATGTTATCTTGATAAGAGCTTTCAATTAAAACCATCACATATACTATCTGTTTCAGAGATGAAGAAATCAAGTCTTAGAGATAGGAAGAAATCTTCCCATAGTGAGAACCAGGG
Organism: Proteles cristata cristata; assembly: GCA_017311185.1. Lineage (NCBI taxonomy): Eukaryota > Metazoa > Chordata > Mammalia > Carnivora > Hyaenidae > Proteles > Proteles cristata. The sequence goes on from JAESUZ010003820.1 coordinate 987,776, forward strand.
GACAGATTTCTGAATCCCTGTCTGGGGCACTTCCTCCTGTGACACACAGCTTTGTGGAAATACCCCATGAGGATTACCCTGCTTTCATTTAGTTTGCAAATAAGCTTGAAATTTTCAAGAGACAAAAGTGTGACATTGGCTCTTTGTTTCCTGGAGGTGCGGTTACCTTGGTCCATTTTTAAGGTTGGTTCTCTCTTTCTTTTTTTATGTTTATTTTTGAGAAAGAGACAGAGACAGACCCACAGACAGACAGACAGACACACACACAGAGTGCAAGCAGGGGAGGGCTGGAGAAAGAGGGAGACACAGAATCTGAAGCAGACTTCAGACTCTGAGCTGTCAACACAGAGCCCAACCCGGGGCTCGAACTCACAAGCTGTGAGATCATGACCTGAGCTGAAGTTGGCCACTTAACCCACTAAGCCACCCAGGTGCCCCCAAGGCTGGTTCTCTTTGAGTAAATGTGACTCTGTGCACCAAACGACCACAGCAAGTCTCACAGATGGCCTGCGTTGCTCGAAAGCTCCATGGACGCCAACCAGCATTAGTTAAGTTTTCATTCAAAATCTCCTTTAGGGTGACTTCTGTGCACCTGAAGTGCCTGTTCAAGAAGATCAACAAATGGCTGAAGACAGTTTTTTCAGCCAGAGGAAAGAATTATTACCTTACCATCAGTCTAATGAAAACAGAGGTGAAATACCAACCTGCACCAGATAAACAGCATACCAAGCCATCCATCACACTCAGCCACACTGAGCAGAACACCCTAACTGATTTCACCTGACTTTTCTGCTTCACTCAGACGGGCATTCACAGCATCGGAGAGCTGGGACCTTTTCCCACAAGTTTCTGTCAGAATAAAGACCTGGACAGGAATCCTTTAGGCTATTCCCTCTCCCAATCTAAACTTTCTTTTCTCTATAGTCCCAGAGAGCAATAGCTTCTTAGAGGCCCACGTCTCACACACGAATGCTCCAAGCTAGTGATCCCTTCCGGGACCTGCTTTCACCTCCAATGGCAACTTTTTTCCTCAGGGCTAACAGTCAATAATTAGCATATCCAGTCACTTAATATAAGTGCCTTCTGGGTATAGAAATGCAAGGCTCTGTCTTCTAAGAGCTTCAAGTCTAGGAGAGAAGATAGAAGTCTTCATATATATATATATATATAGACATTCTTTCACTTTTTGCATATATCATCACTCATTTTGCCTCAACAGTATCATGTGAAATAGAGGAGGTTCTACTAAATTCACCTTCAAGAAGGGGAAGCTATGATACATGGTATCACCCAAAGTCATAGATGGAAGAAATTGCAATATTTTCTGAATGTGTGATTAGACTCAAGTCTACCAACCCCGGCTCAGTGATTTCCCTTCATTACAAGAGACTTCTTTGATTCTGTTTTCAGATTTCCCCTTTTCTTCTAGAAATCTAAAAATCAAATCTTTTGTAGCATCTCCCAAGTCAGCTCCCACAGGAGACCCTCCACCCAACTGTTACTCCTCTATTACTGTTTTCCAGAAGTTAGTGCCGTGATAGTCTTAGGGAATCTTAACGACTTCCAACCTGTACTCAGACTTGGTAGCACCTCCTGGGTGTGGCTACTCTGACACTTACAGTGTGAGGCAAGTACAAAGAATATGGCTTCTGGTTCAAGACATAGCTATATTTTGTTCAGGATTCGCATTCCATTCCATGGGGGCCTGAGACTTCACTGTGCCCAAAGATCTGGGTCTCCTAGGAGCAATGATCCTGCAGGAAAAGCATCATTCCTGCTGCTGATGGTGCTGGGATAGTGATGGCACCAGGTGATGGTGAATCCCTTATGTCAGCCAAACAGAAAAGGGCCCCATGAAAATAGAATCAGTGTTGTAACCAGTAACAGTCACCTGTCACTTCCTTATTTAGAGCAGCAGGGCAGAGAATTCTGGGCAGTGAGAGAGTATGTAAGCCATCTTTAATACGTGGTACCTCATTTCTTTCTATTGCACATGGCTTGCATCTGAAAATTTGCCTTGCTAGCATTTCAGTGTTTGCATGCTAAATGCCACCAAGTCAAACTTAAATGTCGATTTTTCACTGTCTGAGCCTGTTTATTAGAAAGCATCATGCATGCCTATAAAGAAAAAGCTTCAACAGATTTTTAAATGTATAATAAATAAATTAAAAACCATCAACTTGCTCAAATACTACTGTATGTTTGTGGCTGGCAGGGTCAAGGAAGGCCAGGAAGCCAGTTTTCTATGTTCCCAGTTTAGCATCACTCACAATATTTGGTCTTGTAAAAGAGAAGATGTGACAGCCTAACTAACCAAACCCTCACCTATGCCCTTACCTTATGACCTTCTCTGGCTGGAAAATCACAGACTTACAATCAGGAAGTCAAATTATTTTAAAAAATTTTTTAATGTTTATTTATTTTTGAGAGAGAAAGAGCGTGAGTGGGGGAGGGGCAGAGAGAGAGGGAGACACAGAATCAGAAACGGGCTCCAGGCTCTGAGCTGTCAGCACAGAGCCCGACGAGGGGCTTGAACTAGAACAGCGAGATCATGACCTAGGCTGAAGTCAGACACTTAATCAACTGAGCCATCCTGGTGCCCCCAGGAAGTAAAATTCTTCAGGTAGGGACTATATTTATAAACCTGCTTGGCTTCTGCAAGATGAGAGGCACTTGTGAGTGGCGGCTTTGAATGCTTGGCTATATCTCTGCAATGGTGAATAAAAGAAGCAATGCACATTTTGTTATTAATAGCCTTTTGAGGAACTTGTAAAGAGTTCTAGTGTGTTACAAAATCATGCTGACATTTGCTAATCTCTGAAATAAGGAATCATAACAGAAACAAAATTTAATATGAAATATATTTGTGACAGGCACTAAGCATATGTTAGCGTGTTTAATACTTACAGCAATTCTACAATATTTTAATAACTCCAATATACAAATGAAGAAACTGAGGCATAGAGTCAGGGCTAAAACTAGGAAGTGGTAAAGCTATTATTCGGACCCACATCTTTCAGAGCTGGTCATACTCTCGAGTTAACTCATGAAAAACTGATAAATATGTGAAGAATTTGACTATCTGTAGTGAAGGATATCCCTTTCCAGGGTACAAATATACCTTTTCTCCTCTCTTTGACAACACTTTCCTGATATCACACTAGCTGAGAAGCTGTCATTATCGAGAAATCTGTAAACGGAGAGTGAATAGTATCAGAATATGCTTCATAGGGACCATGGTAAGGACAGAAAACCCTTCATGTCACAGACACCACACACACACACACACACACACACACACACACACACACACACAGAGTCTCAGACAACTGGAGTGAGTCCCCTCCTTGTGTTTTGGGCCATGCTATATTCCTTGAGCAGGTATGTTTTGCAAACGAATTTCTCAGTAAGCTAATGAGTAGGACTTAAAAAACAAAGGTGGGGGTGGTGATGAGAGTTCATGGTTTAAAAAAAAAAAAACGTTTGAGAGAAATGCAAATGTAAACAAAGGGAAGGGAGCCTTGCGGCTATCTATCAAAGATGGCCTCAAACTGACTTGAGAGGCATCTTGTAGGACTCCAGTTCCTCAGGACACTGTCCTCCTTTCTCCTCTGAATACTCTTACCGAAAAGTAATGAAACATTTTTGTCTCCTTCAATTATATTCATTTCTGTTAATTAGCTAAATGCTTGGCTACAATCACTTGCCCTCTTTCCAAGCTTCTCAGAGACAGCTCGCTGTCACTCCCGACTACATCTATCATGTATTACTTCCATTGCCTCTACACTTCACACTTAGCAGATGCATAAACTTCTAAGTGATAAGTTCATTTTACTGGAACCATGTCTAACCATATTAACATCTCAGCCAAGGCTCCATAAAATGCAAAATGATAAGAAGAGCTGGGATTTGGAACATTTCTTCTGTAGTTGTGACACTTGGAAGTAATCCAGCTGTCAAGTCAAAGACAAACTTCACCTGTGCTGTTTCAGATCCATCAGGCGTACAAAATGGAAAGATAAGGTTACACCCAGTGAGGTGCTGAAACATGGGAAATCGAACCAACCCAAGGGCCATGTTAATTAAAGCAGAGCTCTGCCAAGCAGGGCTTATCAACAAGGGCCTTGAGCCTCCCCAAATGTGCGCAGTTGGAGATCAAACCCGGCCAGCCCTCGCCTGTGGCTGAGAGGTGCTCGAAGCCCCGTTTGAAGCACAACCTGAACTTTGTTGGCACCAGCCCAAATGCCTACAAGCCACTTTGATCGTGCAGCTCTAAGGGCCACAGGATTTCGGGCCAACCCGGAGCTCGGCTATTTTCATGAACAGTGACACAAGGTGGAGATCAGAGAAAAGCAAGAAAGGCCCCCAAATTTCAGTCACACACCAAGGGCATAACATGATGTTGAGAAGCAGCCAATGTCTGCCTCACAAACTGTGTCTGAGCCTCAGGTCAGAACAGAAGCATCAATATCTCCGTCATGGATATTGCATCTTTTGGCATTTTCCTCTTGTTACGAAGTTCTTGAGCACCAATGGCTTTTTCTATTGTGCTCTTTCTCTTTCTAAGTGCATTTAGATTCTCCATGCCATGTCCTATGCTATGGCAGTCAGAGGCTTTGGACGTGGTCTAGATTCTGGACAAACATGAAGATTTGTTTTTCTTTGCTGTGATAGAGCTGAAACCAAGCCTTAAGGCTTCGAAGGCTATTCTCATGACGAGTGTTCGCCAGGTTTGAAAAAGACGTGGTACGCATTCAGCCCGTTTCTCATGTACCTTTTACTCAGGAGGCTCTGGTCATGGGGGCCAGATGGCAGGCAGCCAAGTGTTGAGAGAAGGAAGGCTGGTGTGCAGGCTGTGCTGGCAGAGTGCGGGCTGTGAGGGAGCCCCTCGGGCGTGCTGAGTGACATTCCACCGGCCGGCTGGGCCGGTGTGCACTGAAGGCATTGCTGTGACCCCCACACGTTATGAACCCTGCAGTCTGCAGCCATGGAGAGGTATTCCGAAAAAGGAATTTCTTCTGCTTCCATTCCCTTTCTGGAATGTCTACAACTCCTTCCTTGGGCTGGGAGTAACTCTATATTTCATTAGTTATGGTGCTGAGTGTCACCTGATAAACTAGTTACTTAATTGCTAAGTATACCAGTAGAAGGCAGAGAACAAGTCTTCCAAGCACTGAGCCAGAACTATAAACCACATGGGACACCTGGGTGGCTCAGTCGGTTAAGTGTCCGACTTTGGCTCAGGTCACGATCTCAGTCGGTGGGTTTTGAGCCCCACATCGGGCTCTGTGCTGACAGCTTAGAGCCTGGAGGCTGCTTCAGATACTGTCTCCCTCTCTCTCTGCCCCTCCCCCACTGATGCTCTTTCTCTCTCTCTCTGTCTCAAAAATAAATAAATATTTTAAAAAACCTACAACCATTTTCTATGTCATTATCATTAGATAATCACACACTCCTCTGTCTTCTGCTGTGAAGGGACTGGAAACCAAAACTCTTCAGTAACTGAAGTCACCAACTTCTATGCTCTTTTACTTCCATGAATAAGTCTCCAGCAGAAATGAAAGTTGGGGGCAGGTGCCCCTTAATGTCACATAGGGTCCTTCTGCATTTTGCTCAGGATCCTCAGGGGGTGCTTGTGTTGCTATCATTTTACTCAACCGGCTTATGAAAGCAGAGCTTTGTTCCATGTTGAATTATTAGCTTTACTTTAAATCCTTGAAATCTTCATTTGAAATAGTCTTTAAAGCAGAAAAGGCACAGTGTGGTTTCTCTGGGTCTCCCAGTCCAAAGTGCTTATATTAAGTAATAGCAGCAACAAACAACGATCCTAGACCCATGATTAATGTCCTTCCCACACTGTCCTCGTACTTTGACCTCATGTTCTACTTTCCTTGCTCCCTTCACTCCCACCCACTGACCAGTGGATGCTCGTGGGCACACCAGTCCTGGCCTTTGCACCTACTTCTTCCTTGGTCCGCCTGTGCTTCCCCAGTATCTGCATATCTCACCACCTTGCCTCCTCTAGGCCTTTGCTCAAATGTCACAATCTTCAGGATGCCCTCCCTGGCCACTCCTCTTAAAGCTCCTCCTGCACCAGACTTCTGTCTTCCTTTCCTGCCTTATTTTCTCTTAAGCGTTTATGCTAGCCTATAAATATATACTTCTATGTATTTTATGTTTAGCTAGTTTTGGTGTTTGTTCTCCCAAGCAGATTATAAAAATAGAGAGTTTTTGCTTGTTTTGCTCCCTGTTGCATTAGGGCTTGGCATATGGTGTTTAATAAGGATTTTTGATGGACTGAATACATGATGTGGAGCTAGGCTCTGTGCTGGCTACTCATGATCAACCAAATGTGGGCTCTCATTGCAAGGAGTTATAGTCTTGTGGGAAAGATATTAGGTAAGAAATCAAGACAAAATATGCTTCCTGCAGGGAGGCAAGTGGTGAGGGAGCCTTACTTTGGTCTCCTTGCAGGAGGGACATTCAGGCCAAGACCTGAGCTTATGTAAAGTCAGAGACAAGAAAGAATATGGTGGGTTCCAGGTGGCTAAAAGCTGGGTTGTGAGGATCAAGAAGGGGCCAGAGGTGCAATGAAGTTCAAGGCGGGGAGGGGGTAGGTGGTGAAGGCCTTGCTAGCAATCTAAGGGAAACTGAACAACGGGGAGCCAATCCTGGGTTTTAAGTGGAGAAATGACATGATCCAGAATAGCATTTTAACTAGATCTGAGAGATGCAAGACACAAAGCTAAAATGAAGTAGACCTCTGTGTGTGCAGACTGTCGGATCTGTCCTGAGGAAAACTGGCTGACTCTGAACAAATGAGACTAGTAAGCACAGCGGCACAATTTCTTGGAATCCCTATGGTTCTAGGAACATACTGAGCTCCTTCCTGCCTCAGCACTTTCACCCACCATGTCCCCCATACTGGACATGTTCTTTTCATCCACCCAAAGCTACCCACCCTTCTGGTAGTTGCAAACCCACCTCTTCTGAAGAATCCTTTCCTAGCTCTTTCTGTCCTCATCGGTATTTCTTTCCTTTGATCTCCTAAAGCACGGAAGTAGGCACCACAAAATTCAGCTCTTAATGTTCTATTTTCTTGAATAACCTGATCCTTTATTACTCCAAGTAGAATGTTCTCTCCTTGCAAACGGGGACCCCACATCCCACCCACCTTCTCCCCACCTACCTGCAAAAGGATGAGAACACACTAGAGTCTTCCAAAATGTACCACTTGATTTAGGTACAGATGATTGAATATATATTTTAATTTGTAATCTTAGAATGACTCTTTGTGGAGTCCTACTTTAGATATGAGGACATCTAGGCATATGTATGTAGGTCAGCAGGGAAAACCAGAGGGAAAAAAACTAAGCTCAAGAGGTATTATCTGACTATAATTTAGTTGAGTGTAATTAAGAAAAAAAAATGGCAAGTCCTTTAAGACAACTGGGCACTTGTGAAGAACAAAGGTAGACTATCCAAAATTTAATAGCAAACATCAAATCCCAACTAGGCAGCTGCTGCAAGGATATCCAGTGAGTCTAAAACCCAAAATTCAGTGAAGTTTGGCCAACTGAATAATGACCACTAACCTCAGTACAGTTGGTTTTGCTATCCCAGGTAATGGAATGACATGTGTAGGAACAGCTCTATTTCTGGAGTAAGATGTAACATTTCTTTCTGTTGAGACTATGAACAAGTTCATTAATGATTACTTCATTCATGTATTTTCCAGTATCTTTTCATTGGCTCTGAAGGCCCTTTAAATGGATCAACATAAAATAATATTGTATCTCTTGATTCCAGTTCAAAAATCTCAGTATTTTGCAGTAAGCTATCTTTCAGTGAAGATTTAGTGATGTTTTTACTTAGGCCTCCTTGAGAGCGACAATGAATGGGCTTCCCGTTGCTGATCTAGATCAAACCTTTTGTCAGACTGTTACAACACACTCAGACATAAAAGATATTGCAGGGCCTCTGTTGCCTCAACTATGCAGCAGTTATCATAAGTTTATTTCGTGTGTCAGTGACAACATGACGGGGATGCCAATCACACCGCTCTGGCTGTAGGTGTGTCAGTATTCCTATTCCAGGTCCTTATATTCAGTAGTTCATAAAGTGGCCATAAAAACTCACCACAAATACTTTCCCCTTATTTGTTTTTTCCTTTCTCTGGGTAAATAGGGTACTTCAAGACCTGTGGGTCAGTTTTTAACCTGACTTGTCTCGTAAAGGTTATCACTTGGAATAAAAAGAATTAAGTTCTTTTGTGTCCAAAAACAATATTTTCCTTCAGATTATGATGGGAGGAGGGAAGGCTGGCTCACACTGAAATCTTACGTTTGAAGTTGGGGCTAGGTTTCTGAGTGCAAAGCAGGTGCTAGGATTATAACCGTGTGTTGAGTTGCTCTTTTTTCTTGAACCATCTCTACAATCTTAGGCAATGAAAAACTGAGATCAAAGATTCAATTGTGTTTTTTTTCCTTGCGACGCCAATATGTATTCACTGACTGCAAGCTGTGTTCCAGATACTTTATAAATAGTAGGTCACTTACTATAGTAATAGTGCAAAGAGGTATCACTGCCTTCACTTTATAAGCAAGGAAACCAAAGCTCAGACCAGTTAAGTAACTTGCCAGAGGTCACACAGTGGAGCTGGAACAAAACCCAGGCCCACAGGCAGAGGTTCAACCTTTGGATATTTTCCATCATCATAACAGAAGCAGGTAATGCTCAAAAGTACCAATACATCAACGGAACAAGCCACTTACAGCTAGATCTATACTGGAAACGGCTTAATTCTGCTAACATGGAGTAAGTGTCTCAGAAGCCACTGCTGGGGTTCTGCAGGGCTGGGCATAAGAAAAATCCGGATACAGGCAGTACCTCCATTTAGTATGCCCATATGATGGAAATCTGGCAATTTTCCTAGTTGTCTTTAATTCATTCCAAAAGTTTGCTGTGAGAGGGGCTCCTGGGTGGTTCCATCGGTTAAGAGTCTGACTTTGACTCAGGTCACAAGCTCACGGTTTGTGGGTTCAAGCTCCGCATTGGTCTGTGTGCTGACAGCTCAGGGCATAGAGCCTGCTTCAGATTCTGTGTCTTCCTCTCTCTCTACCCCTCCCCTGCTCCCACTATATCTCTCAAAAATAAATAAATAAACATTCAAAAAGAAAAGTTTACTGTGAGAATTAATGTATCAGGAGGGCTGGCAGGTAGCCCTGACTCAAAACTAGACATGTTCCTGCCCTCGGAGAGGACGCTTATCTGGGGACCCGGCTGAAGCTGGGCTAAGCGCGGTGGGTTACTCTCAAACCGGGATTCATGTTCATGTGAGCTGAACTCATCCTCAGCCACTGGTTGGAAACTTTCATTTTGTCCAGATCCACTCCCAAATTTAGAAGTAAAACTTCACCAATTTTTCATGTTTTCCAAAAATAATTTTTCCTTCTCATGGTTTGTAATTTTAATTGGAGGAGAAAGGAAGGGGGAATAAAAAGAAGAGAACAGGAGGGGGAGAAGGAAAAAAGATGTGATGTGTTAAAAGCATTTTTAAAACAATTCTTGACCAGGGCACCTGGGTGGCTCAGTCGGTTAAGCTTCTAGGTCATGATCTCACAGTTTGTGAGTTCAAACCCCACTTCGGGCTCTGTGCTGACAGTGCAAAGCCTGCAGCCTGCCTCTTATTCTGGGTCTCCCTGCCCCATCCCTGCTTGTTTTCTGCCCCTCAAAAATCAATAAACATTTTTAAAAATTTAAAAAACAAAAAACCCAATTATCGACCAAAAAGGGACCTCAAATACACAAAATCTGTTACCATCTTTCATCTCTTTTGTAGTATATGTATTTTTATCAGGAGCCCAACAGGAAAAGACCAAGTCAGCTTCAGTGTTTGGTAGGGAGCCCACTGCAATATTGATGACATCATGTCAATCATGATTATAAGTTACCCTGTCATAATTATGTGAATATTATTTTATAAGCTTTAATAAGTTGCTTGAGCATTTAAGATGAATGATTTAGAAGTCTAAATGCATATTCATGCCAAAGACATAGGACATATTTTTCATAATTGTTCTTGTCCCTTGGGTCAGTAATACAGTTTATAATCATCATAAAATTTCATTCTTAATTCCTTTTAATTTATCAGAAGGAAAATATGGATGGTTATCACCCAATTAAAATATTCCTGATGCTTTTAAGGTACATATTGTGGGGATTTTAGAGTTTTACTGAAGACAATTAAAAAAAGAAAGAGCAGCTGTGTGTCTTCAAAGTATTTTTAAGTGCTCCAAGTTTGCAGATATTCACCTGGTACCCTGTTTCCACCTGTCTTGTTCTCGTATCATCTGTGATGTAAGCAAGGAATAATTGGAACATTTTCCCCATGTGAAAGGTGCAGGAGTGTATGACTAATGACAGAGTTTTCATTTGGGAGCTAGAGAATCCATCTGATACTCACACACACACTTGGCTTACAGTTTCCAAGGGCAGGGACCAGGGACAAGATCATCAAAAACATGAGACAAATGCATGAGTCTGAGTCTACTTCCTTGGCAGGACAGCCTACCATTTGCTTTGTGAGAGAGGAAAGAGGTGTGCCCTCTGGATGCATGCTTTGTGCACGTGACATTTCTTTCTAGATGATTCCTATGCCACTAGCGAGAAAGCAGCCCAGCAGGGCAGACTGTTACAACAGCTACAATTTCTTCCTGAGAAATCAAATGGATCAAAGTGATTAATACCCACCAAAAGAAAAATGTCTAGCCATCAAAATTGCATTTCAATTCATTATCAAAGAATCAGACATAGTTTCAGCCTCATACTCCTCCTTAGGCACACTCAGTTTCTTCTCGGTTTGATCATGACCTTAAACTGGAACTGTGTAGATATCCATCTTGATTTTCTCCCTCTTACTTAACCAAAAGGTCTTAATCTCATGCATACGCAAGTCCAGTTCTCTGAAAAGAAAGCAACCCAAATACAGAAACTTCTGATAGTTTACTTAATATTCACACGAAAACACTCTTGAGGAGGGGTACTGTGAAGATGCCTGATTTGTGCCCAAGCTTTCAAACAAGTAGTGAACCTCTCCAAAAGAGAACAAGTTGAGTCTTTGGAGTGATTAGTTGGTGGATGTGCTTAACTAACAGATGAGATGGTGCACATGCTAAGGCTGAATGATCATTTAAATATACACAAACACCTTTTCATTTGCAAGGCACATTATAGTTTATGAAGAGGTCTGGCACATGGTACATCATTTTTCAAAAATAAGCATACCTGCAGTTCCTAGAATCCATTCATAGCTGTCTCCTAACATGTTGTTCAATGGGAATTGCAGTTTCCTTTTAAATATGCAAATTTTCACTAAAAATATTTAACTGTAGGATCCGTATACTAACACATTTTTTAAAAGTACATTTAAATGTTGGTCATTACTGAAATGGGTGTCACCTACTGTGGCACATTTGGCCCCAGTTTGTTGTGTTTTGCTCTAGCAAGAGACTAATGCCTGAGCACTAGTTATTCCGGTTCTCAAAAGCTATGAATTTTGATATACAGCTCCTCATTATGAAAGCTTACCTCTTTATGGCTTCACCCAGGTGAGTGGATGGCTCCGGGCTTTTCTTGTAGGCTCTGACCTAGAGAAATGAAGTCTGGAATATGGGATCTGCAGGCGCCGACTTGTAAAGGAAAGACCCACACCTGCTGCCTTCAGTGATCTGGGAAACTGCAGCCAAGGGAACATGGAGTCACTAAATCTTGCAAAGTAGGAACAGAGCCCTTACTTTTAGGGAGCCTATCCAAACAGGTGACAAAGCGCCCCACTTCAAAGGCAGGAAATCCTTTCAGACATTAAATCGTAAGGATACAAAATGACCTACATTCAGGAAAACGCAGGGACCCAGTGATTTGGGGTCATGTTCGTTCCAGTTTAATGAAGCGTGTTTGGTGGATATTAACGGGTCTCAGGGATCCCTCCTCTAAGCAGACCGCAGCCTTTCCACCAGAAACCCACCTTTTCAAGACCTTATTTTTCAAAAGTCACTGGAGCTCACATCAGATTGAGGTTGCCATGTAAAGACTCTCTCTGGGCCAGTTTTCACTCTTAAAATTGGTCTGGTTTAAGATTACAGTAGCTCAGAATGTTTAGGAAACTGAAAATGTCTTAAGGTCTTGCTGAACATGAAAACTCAGGGAAGGCATTGGCCTATGGTGCAGCCTTGGAAAATGAACAATGACTGCTTCAGGCTTGAAGGTCAGCCCAGAAGCTCCCTGATATCAAAGCACAGGATTCCCCAGTAGGTTTTCCCCACTCAGCATGCAAAGTCTTCATGGATTTCTTGCCAGTCCCCAAAAGTACTTAACGGCCGTGGAAGCCGCAGTTTGAACCATGTTAATAGGAGTACTAAATTCACGTCCACATCTCTCAGAATAAAAGGGCTGGGGACAGGCATGGCTGAAGAGGGCAGAGCTACAGCACATGCCGTTTTCTCCTTCGGGGCCTTTGGATCTCCCAGCACTCAGAAGAATTACTGAACAAATGTGCAAGCGGGAAGGAAATGGGTGGGTGAAAGTCAATCCCATTTCAGAGCAGAAAAGTCGTCCTTCCCTGTTTACATTTTCAAAAGGTGAAAATCAAAAAAAGGGTTGAGATTGGAAAATTCCTGCGTAACCGTAAAGCTTAACCTACATTCCATAGTTTTATCAGCTTAAGTCCCTCTGAACAAGGAGGTCAAAGTTGACCCTGCTTCCCCACTTGCAAAGCAAGTCAACAGATTTTGTATGTATAGCTATAAACCGTTTGCAAGTTTCTTAAGTCAGGCACTCGGGATGAATTATGAATGGAATTAGCCAACTTGACTTGGAATTTCCTCACTTTTACTGGTCTTTAAACAAGATTTTTATACATTCGTCTGTAATCAATGGGACCAACACATGAAATGGCTTTTAACATAAAACACTCTGTTTCAGAGTGATTTTGCAGCTAAGGAAACTTAAATATGAACTTCGAATGTGGAAAAGGTAGTTTTTACATGGTGCTTTAAAATTGATCTGGAAAACTGATGAGCTGGCCACGAGATTTCTGTCAGAAACTAAAACGAAGTTTATATTTTAAAACATAATTTTAAATACTTGCTTTCTTTCTTGGAGCCAATCCGCTCCTCATAGCATACATTTGGTATCTGGTTATTGAGTTTTTAAGTTGCAGGGTAGTACACTTTAGATATTCATAAATACAGAGCACAGCAAAATCCTTCCTGAGTATAAAACTACCTTTAAATATTATCATCCAAATGACTGAATGCTACACGCACACCTCCTGATTCACTTTTGGTTATTAGCTAGTTCCTGCCTTAATATATATTCTTCCACAAAAAACTTGCACTGTCTTAAAATGTCCCTAACAAACTGGGATGTCCAAATTGATTTCAATAGCAGACTGCACCTAAAAACTGTGAGATCAGGATCAATGTCAGGTTTTGGATAGAAAAATGAACTTGGGTTGATTTTTTACTCCAAGAGGGTACATATTCACATTTATCCCTTGGTACATATAAAAGAAGATTTAATGAACATATTTCTCAACTGTTCATGTAGAAAGGAAAACCACAAAGTCCAATAATAGTTTCATCATACAGCTCATGTAACAAAATATTTGGGACATTTAAAAGAAAGGTACTAATTAAAGTACACACAAAAATTTCCAAGTTTAAAAATCAGTTGGAAAAAGTACTTCTCAGTCACTTAGAATATAATTACTTGCACATTTTAATGGTCTTGTAGATTTCAGTAGTAAAATATTTCTACAAATTTCTTGCCTTTTCAAGTACTTCCAACATACCAAAGGCCAAGATGTCCTTTTTTCTTCATATTATATTCAAAGTATCCACCATTTTGAAAGAACTGTTGTTATGGAATAATTTTCTTACACCTGATTGCAATAGATCTATAGAATGGAAAACAGTCTGTGATTTTTTTTTTTTCTGGAAGAGGGAAATAGTATGGAAAAAGCCCTTTCAAAGATGTTTTTATATTCATTTAAAATGTGTTAATTCCCAAGTTTCCTTACAAAAATCTTTGATATTACTATTTTATATAGATGTACTTACAGGTTTGGAAATCCTCTTCCCTCAACTAAACTCCTTGAATAGAGCTGTACTAATCTTGTTTAAATAAAAAAAAATTACACCAGTCATATATCTACTTGAAGAGAATTAAAAATGTTAGCCATTATGGTGTTTTTAATAGTAGTGAACATACATTTTCTGAAGGACAGATGAACTTCAATCTGAAACGTGAACACAGTACAAAAATAATACAAATAAAAGTTTCCTTTTGAACTTCATAAATCAATGAAAAAATGTGTATCGTAACAATTTTAAATACAAAACTTTTATTCTGAACGACTGAGAAAATCTTATGCAGTAAAGTACTTGTTTCCGTACTTCCATAAACATACTTGGCCTTCATTTTCCAAGGCAACGCTGACTGGCCACATTAAAATAGCTGTTTGCGGGGAATGGCTCAATTCCTCTTTTAATTCTGCTTTTAGTAGCTCTCAAAGCTTCTGATAGCAAATGTCAAACCATATTTAAATGGACTTGTTTGCTGTTTTAACTCCAATGATCCAATCCAGGCTATTTCAAATTCAATACTTCACAAATGACAATAAACAGTGGGGTTTTTTTTAATTGTCGAAAGACCGTTTTTTCATTTATCTTGTAACAAAAAAGAAATCTAAAACATGGGGCTATAACTCCCACTATAAATTAGTTACATTTCGTTTAGGCTAGAAGTGAGCACTACTTTATCAAAAAGATCCTTGGGTTCTCCGTTTACTTTAAACATCACCTTGCCACATCAAAATCAACTGTTCTTGCCATCTGTCAAACCACAAGTTACTTGTGCAAGCCTCTACCGGAAACTGGAGGATCTTACGTGGTAAGCTGAACTTACCTCTTCTGAGCTTTGGCAGCTTACTTAATATTTACTTTCTAACAAAATGTAGCTAATTGTTAACTGCAGCGGAAAACCTTGAACATCCGTGAGAAAAATGATGCCGCGAAATGTCACTCCCGTTTATTTCCTATGTCACTAACATCTCATCAAGACGCTCCTAAAACTGGTTCCGCATATGGCCGCGTTTGCATCGTTTTGGAACTGCAAACCAAGATGTGGCCCACTGATCATCTCTACCTAAAAAGCACCCCATCTTTCATTGGGCTCCGTCACCAACATCTCTCTCCCTAGAAGACAAATACTTTTCAGATCTCACACCCTTCTTTACAAACCTGCGCGGGTCTTTCGTGGGGGAGGGGGTGGCAAGACTTTGGTGGGAGCTGCTTCCCTTCAGCAAAGCAAGGGCTGACTGCAAAGGCGCGGGACGGGTGTTCGAGCCATTTCCTGCCGATTCCAGATCGCACCAGAGCAGCGCGGAGAGGAAGTCGGACTTCTTTTCCAGGCGGAGCCTCCACATTGCTCTTGGGGAGCCCGCGCCGTGGGCTGGGGCCGGGGGAGGAGTGCGCCCGTGTTCGCGCCCCAGGCGGGCGGCTCAGCGCGGCTGGGAGGGCTGGGAGAGGGGTCCCCAGAGCAGCGGGGCACAGTGAACTCCGGAAAGGGAGCTGAGCAGGAGAGAACTCGCTCGCGGAGCCGCGGGCTCCAGCCCCGGGCGTGCACTTGAACCCGCCGCAAGGCCGGCCACCCGCTGTGCTCGGAGCGCACCAGTGTCCCGGCCGGAGCCGGACATGGGCCTCGGGCGCTCCTCGGCCTCACTTGGTAGAACGGCCAGGCCCACGGCGCTGGACTGGGTGGGGGTTGGGGGGTGTTCCCACCCCGTCCCCTGGATTAGCTGCGCCTAGGCAGCGCACCCCACTCCGGGACCCCGAGTGTGAAGGCGGAGACCCAGGGTTGCCTGCGGTGAAGCTCGACTTACACTTCACTTTCCGATTTGGAGAAAATGTCACAGGAGTGGGGGAAAGAAAGAATGAAAGAAAGAAAGAAACCCTGTAAATAGGATTTCGGGGGAGGGGGGCGAGGACAGAGGAGTGCGCGCGCGGCTGGGGCGGCGCGGCCCCGCGGGCGCCTGGCGGGGATTCCCGGTCTCGCAGCGCGCCCTAGTGGACGCCCTGCCCTAGCCCGCTCCGCGCCGCGCTCGCTCGAGCTCCCCGGCTCATTACAATCTGCAATATATTATTTCTCCCAAAGTATTGACAATGTGTGAGACTCCAGTAACCCCGGAGCTCTTGTCTGTAATCAGCACATTTATTCACATTTAGGGAGAAGAATCCGATTTAAATCCCCGTGACCCAGATTGGGTTACAGTGTCATTTTCCCTGGATCCTCTTTTAAATCCACTCCACACTGCTTCTCTGTCTATTACATGCTAATTTAATTTTACTGTGGACGATATTTTCAGCATTTGCTGAGGACAGTAAATTTTGTAGTTTATGTTATTTCACTTTTTATGACTTTTTAACACTTAATAAAATTTTATTAGAGCACTTTTGTGTTTACAAGGCCACAAAACTCTTGGCAGGTTGTCAGAAGTCCTTTTTATTATGATCCTACTGATATACTGCGAGTAATGAAATAATCATGTCCAGAAATGTATCAAAGGCCAGAGGGATTATCCCACTTAATAGCTCCACAGATGCGCCCAGAAGAATGCGGACACGCGGCGGGAAGGGCTGAGAGGCGGTGGGAGGAAGGAGGCAGCCCCCACGCCTTTCTTTACCATTTCGGTTGCTTTCCTAAAAGGCTACATGCAGGGTCATGTGACTTTCCGCGGTCTCAATAAAAAAAAAGAATTTATTCTATTGCAAAATGTGCTTTTCTTTTTATTCTCCTTGTGTGGGCATTTAAGGCTGTTCTAGTGGCAGTGGGGCTGGCTCAGCAAATCGGTGTCAGTCACTTTCCTCTCATTTCTAAGTGTACTTTTGTGGCATTTAAGCAGCCGATGGTGACATTGGTGTTGATCTTTGCGGCTTCTACAGTCCTTACCAGTCCCTACCGAGAGGAGACACTGGGAGGGACCCAGGAGGGGCAAGAGATGTTTTAAGGTCCTTCCCCTTCTGCCAAACAGCACTTTTTGCTGTTGCTTTTTGTTTGGTTTTGCAAAACAGGGGAATAGTGACTTGAGGACTCTGCTTTCTGCCTCGTGACAAAGAACCACAGTGTGCTGCTTGTATTTTATTTTTGTTTTTTGGTAAGACTTGCTATGAGGACTGAGATATTGCAGGTTTTTTTTTTTTTTAAAGAACCATTTCCTTTTCCTTTAAATATATACATGATTATTTAACACACTGGTGTTAAGTTCATTCTTGCTGCAAAAGAAGGCCATTGTGCTTCCTGACCCCGAAAGCAAGGTGGGTGGCTTTATTTTATAATTAAATGTTCTGTCTCCAGCTTCGTATTTCTCTTTCTGTTATTTCCTAAATAGGGTGCCAAAGTGATCAAAGAGATGAGGAATAGAATCATAAATGGAGTGATTTTGAAATTACTGTTACTGTGTCCAGAGCACGTGTTCTTTTAAACTTTGGCTCTGAGGGACTTTGGTAATCTTTTTCACAAGTGTGTGTGTGTGTGTGTGTGCGCGCGTGCGCACACACGTGCACGTGTGTGTTTCATGTTCCAACACATCACTTTCAGATTTTGCAGTCTGTCATTATTTAAAACAACCCCTGGGAAGCATGCCCCTCTCTGGACTGCCTCCACCACACACATGTGTGTGCTCTCCCGTCCTGACGTACATACGGCAGCTCACCAGGGCTCTTTGATTTCAACTTCAAGGGAGTAATTTTGTTCTTTGTATGTCATTTGCTCACCACGGATGAAACTTAGTGCCTGGTCTAATAGTCTACTGTGTGTGCAGGATGGTCTAGGTTCTGAAAAGAGCATATGAAGGATAGTATGTACTCCTTAAGAAAAATTTAGGTCTTGGGACTATTTGGGCAGCCATTTTTCTCTTTTTTACAGTGTTTTCCATTTGCAAATATGAGAAGTATTTTTTTTCTCTTTTTTCAAATGATTTTTTTAACATAGCTGAAAAACTTGGAAAGCAAGTGACATTTGGCTCTGCATAAACGTTCTTCCTTCACTCTGCTTGTTACTAGGGGTTTGTAGTCTTTGCTTTTTACCACAAGAGACACAAGAGTGGACAGAGAAAAAGGGTGCGGATCTTAGCTTTCCAAACTTCAGAGCATTTTACGTGAGGGAATTTATACTCAAGTATGGGAATCAAGAGGAACATATTAATTTTAATTCTGCTATAAAGTGACAGTTCAGTTTTATAAGTAATTTGTGTCTAGGACAATTTAAATAATAGTTCGAAGGCTGTAATAACCTTCAAGTTAGAAATCTGTTTTATTAGATAATGAAGCATACTTTCTCTAAGGTAGATATTTTTAATACATCAAAGTATGTTTATAATTCTTATTTGAAAGAGCCAGAGATTGCCTTGAACACGGTAACTGGTGACATACAGCTTGATCAATGGAGGGCCTAACTAGTGTCCACGGGGATTTTACAACCCCTTCTGAGGTATTCAAAGCAGACAGGAAAGAGTGAAGTCCCAATCCTATCATCTAGGGAATCCAGCTTCAAAGAGAGGAGTATAGAAACCAAGCTGGAGGCATGAAATTGGCCATTCAGATGAACAAGTACAGTCAGCAGTAAGACATGGGGATTATGAGGAAGACCCTAGAACCACTTTGCTGGGTCCTGGTCCAATTTTGCATATTACTTGTATGGCCGTGGACAAGTTACCTCTTTGTGCTTATTTTCTTCATCTGTAAAATGGGATTAATGCTAGTACCTCCCACCTACTTTAGTTGAAGGGTTAAAAGAATTAATTTAGGGGAGCCCAGGTGGCTCAGTCAGTTAAGCGTCCAAGTTCAGCTCAGGTCATGATCTCGTGGTCCTTGAGTTTGAGCCCCTGCATCAGGATCTGTGCTGACAGCTCAGAGCCTGGAGCCTGCTTTGGATTCTGTGTCTCCCTCTCTCTCTGGCCCTCCCCTGCTCACACTCTGTCTTTTTCTCTCTCTCTCAAATAAATATTTAAAAAAAATTTTAAAAGAGTTAATTTATATGAAAATGTTTAAAGCAGCCTTGAGTGCTGCTTAAAACAAACCCCAGGGAGGTTGACATATCCATCACTTGACACATAGTAGATGTCAATAAATGTTTGTTGGATAAGTGTTGAATGTCATTTCACTGGCTGCACTGGTTGTTCAGGTGTGAGCCACGGGGACACGGTATCACCTGAGCTACCTGAACAGGTATCAGCCTCAGGTCTAGACTTGATACTACTGAGAATGGATAGCACTCCAGGAA
This sequence comes from Proteles cristata cristata, assembly GCA_017311185.1. Taxonomy (NCBI): domain Eukaryota; kingdom Metazoa; phylum Chordata; class Mammalia; order Carnivora; family Hyaenidae; genus Proteles; species Proteles cristata. The sequence goes on from JAESUZ010003820.1 coordinate 1,007,117, forward strand.
AACTTGTGTCCAACTGCTCTTTCCCATTTCCTGTGGGTTTCTATATTGTTTCTCAAATAGCAATTAGCTTATAGTTTTGGGGGAAAGAGGGAGTTCAAATTGTGGGGTCGGGGTAGGGGTTTGGGAAGAAATCCCCACACTTAGCACAGTGCCTTGTACAGAAGTAACAGGAAACCAAGAAGTCAATATACCAATACATATCAAATTACTCTCAAGTATATAATCTATGATTTTAATAAATAGTAATTGAAAGCACTATGCTAAATTCTTCGATATGTCATTTTACTTCCTCCTCACACTGACCTTCATACAGGTAGTTATCAATGTCTGTTTTACGGGTAAAGCAAATGATGCTCAGAGAAGTCAAGGGACTTTTCCAAGGTCACACAGGTAGTAACTGACAGACATGGGCATTTAATCTAGGTCCATGGGAATGTAACAGCTATGCAGTCTGTCGACCACTATTCTACACTGCCTCCTAATCTGTTTGGCTTTGTAGAACCCCTAATTGATCTGGTCATTTACAATTGTATAAACGATGGTGAAAATGGAAATAATGAAGGCTGAAATCCAGGCCTATTATTCTTATTTTGTGCAGTGATTTGAATGTTGGGCTCAGGGGAGTGAGATGCAGGCCTGCCTCCCAGGGGCTTTGCCCAATTCATGTTTAAAAAGGGCCTGCCGAGAAGCCAGGGTTACTTTTCCCCCTTAGAAAAGCAATGATGATGCTGAACTTAGCTGACTTATAGTAACACAACACATGAATAGAGTTGCACTAAATAACAGAGTGAGGAACCAGACCTCAGACAAGTGCTGGGCAGGACAGGTTTTCACCTAAAATTATTCATGGACTTTAAGGGTACTCATTCTCTGAAGATAGTTGGTGGGTGTCCTCACCATTTCAGAGCAAGAAGAGCAACCTGAGACAGTAAGAAAAGCCTTGATCCACAAATAAGGTCTCTTAACAGGGAAGCCAAAGGTACTTCAGGGGTGCATGGCTTTAACTACAGGATGAATTCTGCAGCCTTAAGACAAATGTACACAGAACCCTAAAAGAGCGTATCAAAGAGCTTGTAAGTTGTTCTAGGGAATATTCAACACTGCTTGAGTAAAAATCCATCCAAAGATAGATTTCAAAAGCAGATGATGAAAAGATACGGGGCAATGGCAGCTAGCTGGTAAACGCTAGATGTTTCTTGAGCAGAAACGTCTCAGTCTTAGATTTAGCAAGACTCCACCATCACCGAAATAGTTACAATTCATATTCAACTCGATATGTTGTGACTCTTCTTGCTGGGAGAAGGGGCGGGAAAGGGAGAGGAAACAGAGAGATGCCTCCAATGGACTCACAACCCGACAGAGACCAAGCTCACTGTGTGAGCAGAGAAGAGCAGGGGGCTCTGGAAGCCTGGGTTTGCTGCTCACAATTCAAAGGCAATTCCAGGCAGCGGTGGTGGTTCCGGGCTGGCTCGGGTCTCAGGGGGTGTCAGTCCTCTCAGAACGTGACTCAGCCACTTTATTCACCTTTCAGTCTTCAAGTCGTTATTTTTGAAAGAGAAAAGTAAGCCAAATTTTAACGCACATTTGTGGGGCTTGGGGAGTTAAGGCTATATTGAGAGTCAGCTTTGAGCTCCTCACTATGAAGTCTGAATAACATTTTTTTTAATGGATGAGTAACTTATTGTGTCTTGATGAATATTAGATTAGGACAAGAGAAAACTAAAAAGGCAATGTTAGCTGCTAAATTTAATCCTGCTAGTTTAAAAACGTAGCACTATCTACAACAGAGCTGAGGCTGGAAATCTCTAGAATGAGCACTGAAAGAATTGATGCTGAGGCTGTATATTGCAGCAGACATAATTTTATTAGCCATCAAAACTTTTAAGGACCTTGAGTCATTTTCTTCAAATTTGACTTGCCTTTCTTTCTGCATCTGTGAATTGGCCAAGTTAAAGTTTATTGCTGTAACAGGTTTTGAATGACAGTGTATCTGTTTTGAAAATGTCTGAGTACTTTTTGATTATTTGATGGAAAGAATGTACGCTCTTTCCTTTTTATGTATCTTTCAAACCAGCTGCTCTGATATAAATAAAATCTTCGAAAAAATGTATTCACCCTTTTTAAGCTAAGAGCAAACATTCTGTCCCATGAAAGTTATATGATTACTGAAAGGATGCTATGAATGAAATGGTTCTCAGAGCTAGTCTAGTAAGTCAGCTTGTGGATCAGAGCTTCTTCCTTGAGTCTTGGGTTCTAGAATGAATGACATGATCAGCAATGCCAAAATGTAAAACCAGAGGCAACAAAGGAGTGAGCAGGGACAAGCTCTGCAGGCCAGGAAGCCACTGGAATCTGGTTGCTAGGAGACACTTGTCTTTCGCTGGCGGCAGGAACATGTCCTTGAGCGTGGCTTCCCCTGTGGTTGGCTTTGGAGAAGCCATGAATCAGTCTGTCCTCACTGGTGTTGCCCTTCCAAAGGAGCCAACCAGCCTGTGGTGCATGTGACACAGAGTGGCCATGGGGCAGGGGAGTTCTGTTCCCTTAGAAAGTTTCTCCCACATGCCCTGCCTTTCTGATATACTCTTCTGAAATCAGTAAACATTTCATGTGTCTACTCTGGGTTGTGAGGATATGGAAAATTAGATTCCTGTGTGGTGCTTTCAATCCGTGGGAATTTTATGAAATAAAATGACCCACATCAAATTGCATGAAACAGCCTGCAGGTGCTGTAGGAAAAAAAAAGGGATAGGATCATGAGTTAGTAGGAATTCAGAAAGGCTTCATAGAGGAGAGGAAACTGGAATCTGGGAGGACTTGTCCAGGGAGGGAGAATTCTGGCGAGAGAGCACCAGGTAGACAGCAGAGAGCCCTCTCCGAGGTCCTTGAGGACAGTGAACTTGTCTTGCTGGCTCACAGAAGCACCCCCAGGGAATGCGGCAGTGCTTGGCAGACAGTCTGTGCTCCATCAAGGGTTGAATGAATGCAGGACTTTGAGGGTCCTGGCCCATGAGTGGTGGAAGCTTGGAGTTTGTGTTCTGGGGAAAAGCCAGCTGAAAGAAGGTTAAATGAGGAAGGCCAGTCTTGTTGTATCACAGTGACTGCATCAGGAAGTGGCGACAAATGAGATTGACCAGGTAAGGTGCAGCCTGGTTATGAAGGCTCTTAAAAATTAAGCAGATTTACAAAAAATAAATAAAGGAAGGAAGGAAGGGGCGTCTAGGTGGCTCAGTTGGTTAGGCATCTGACTTGATTTCGGCTCAGGTCATGATCTCACGGTTTGTGAGTTCAAGTCCCACGTCAGGCTTTGCACTGACAGTGGGGAGGCTGCTTGGGATTCTCTCTCTCCCTGTCTCTCTGCACCCCCCACCCCATCTCAAAATTAAAATAAATAAATAATAAAGGGGCACCTGGGTGGCTCAGTCAGTTGAACGCCCGACTTTGGCTCAGGTCATGATCTCAGGGCTTGTAAGTTTGATCCCCACAGCAGACTCTCTGCTATCAGTGTGGGAGCCCACTTTGGGCCCTCTCTCCCCCTCTCTCTCTGCCCTTTCCTTGCTTGTGCTCTCTTTCTCTCTCTCTCAAAAAAAAAAAAACATTAAAAAAATTAAGCAAAAAATGTTTTCAAAAATTCAGGCACTACAGAGAGGTTTTAAGCCCAGTGGAGAAGAGAGTTCTATGGTTTACAAATGCTCTTTCAAATGTGCTCTCCTAAACATATGCAGTTTTTCATGTATCAATTATAACTCAATAAAACTATTGAAAATGCACAATCTCATTAGCTGTTCAATATTTGGTGAAATGCACCGTATTATTTTATTTTTGCAGATGAGGAAACAGAGCCAGAGAGGCTCATGCTTTGCCTGAGCTCGTAAGTTTCAGATGACAAGCCAAGATTTCTGGGTCTTCTGTCCCCGCACCCCCACCTCTTTTGCTCTTTTCTGAAAGCAGCCTGGGGGGTGGAGGGAGAGGGCAGCTGGACGATGGTGACAAATGGCGGCTGTTTGTGAAGTGACCACAGTGCTGGCTACAGGGATGTGAGAGGAAGACAGAGAGCAGTTTTCTCTCTCCTTCTGCCTTACTTCTCCCTATGCTTTGCTGGCTTTGCCTCTCCTCCCCTACTCTCTCCCCTTCCCTGCCAGTGCTTCAGCCCTCTGAGGGACACATTCCCGTTAGGCATCACGTATGTGGGCTTCTTGACCATCACAGCAGCCATAGGACCATAGGCAATACTGCGCTGTCTGGGAGAAGAAAAGGCAACCCCACCCCCCTCCTCAGATGTATTGATATAGAACTGACATATGTCATTGTATATGTTTAAGACATGCAGCAGAATGATTCAATATTTGTATATATTGCAAAATGATCACCACAATAAGATTAGTTAATATTCATCACCACACATAGGGACCCCATCCAATCATGTAGCTCTCACACATGAGGAGAACTTTTAAGATCTACCCTCCTGGAGCCTGGGTGGTTCAGTCAGTTAGGCACCTGACTCTTGATTTCTGTTCAGGTCATGCTCTCACAGTCATAAGATCAAGCCTCTCATTGGGCTCTGCACCCAGAGAGAAGATTTCCCCCTTTTCTCTGCACCCCACCTCAAAAAAAAAAAAAAAAAAAAAAAAAAAAAAAAGGAAAAGAAAAGAAAAGAAAAGAAAAAGAAAACACATACAACTCTCTTAGCGATTCTTAAATATACAATACAGCATTGCTAATCATAGCCATCGTGTTGTACATTACATCTCCAGGACTTATTTATCTTATAACTGGAAGTTTGTAGCATTTGGCCACTTTACCTAAATCACCCCTGTCCCTCGCTCCCTGCAACTACAAATCTGATCCTTGTTTCCTCTACATCTGATTTTTTAAAATTCCACTTACAAGTGAGATTGCACTGCATTCCACTTTCTTTGTCTGGTTTATTTCACTTAGCATAATGCCCTCAAGAGCAACAACTTTTGGATCTGAAACATTATATCTGCAGCTCCTCTTAGAGAGGTCTGATGTAAAAGAGAACACAAGAAAGAGATTTGGAGTTCATAAAATATTACTAACATTTTTGGACCATACATGTGAATGCTGCATTTAACCTATGCGTTTAAAAGATAGTCATTCAACTCTCACATGTGTGAGATGTGTTAGTGACAGTCACCTGGAGGTTTTTTTTAATGAATGTTTTTATTTGTTTCTGAGAGGTAGAGAGACACAGTGTGAGCAGGGGAGGATCAGAGAGAGAAAGAGATACAGAATCTGAAGAAGCAGGCTCTAGGCTCTGAGCTAGCTGCCAGCACAGAGCCTGACGCAGGGCTCGAACCCACAAACTGTGAAATCATGACCTGAGCCAAAGTCAGACGCTTAACCGACTGAGCCACCCAGGTGCCCCAATCACCTGAAGTTTTGACTTGAATATTAAATGGCCTCAAAGGTGAGCAGCAGACCCTGTGAGGCAGGAGAGTCCTATGGGCTTTGGAGGGAGGTGACTGAAATTGGAATCTACACCAGCGACCATTTACTAGATGTCGCTGAACCTCTTTGTCCCTCATTTTCTTCATCTGTATAATGAGAATAACGAGCCCTACTTAACAGGTTCATTATAGCCAGCAAACAACAAAGTGAAAGGAAGGAGTTGAGTGCAGTGCGGTCTGTGGCCAGCAATCACCTTGTGAATGGTAGCCCCTTGCAGCAACTTCTTCCCCAACTCTGTCCCCAGGTGGAAGCTTTGATTTGCAATGCTAAAATTGTAATGTTTTCCCTTAATAGCTTCTTTAGCACCTTTTTTCCCCCTGCCAGCTTGCTCCTATAGTTATTCAGCAAAGGACACTGAAGAGTTTCTTGGTAAATGTTTGTTAAATGAATGTATGAAATAAATCACACCACTTCCAAACCAAGTTTATTTTCTCCCACTGGTTTCAGTGAAGATTCTTTTTTTTTTTTTTTTGTAAAGGGTGGTGGTGGTGGTTAGCAAATCATGCTGACAAATGGAGTGACGGGTACAGGTGTTTCTATGGGGTCAGGTAGTGACCCATCAGCCCAATAACTTGGAAATTCTTTTTCATCATACTGCAAAGCAACCAGCAACCATTCAGTTAACTAGTTCTTTTTTGGAAAATGCCTAGGCGGGAGTTTTCCCCCTGAATCCCGCCTCCCACCACCTCCCTAACACCTTGGGTGGGTTGACTTATTGTTTCCCACCGACAAGTTGTACTGATGCTTTCTGTGACAGAGCCCACATCCTCAGAGCACTCAGCCAACTGCTCTGGAGAGGGTGTGACAGTCTCCAGCGCCTCTGGTCTTATTACTGGTTCAGAACAGTCATTTTGCTCCTGGACCCCAGTTTACATCAAGAAGCTTGCATCTACAAGCTATAGAAATCAGCATTAAGCAGCTAAATAGTGGCAAATGGGAGCAGAATTTAAAAACAACAACAACATCAACAATAGCAAAGAGGTCAAGAAGCCCTCCAGAGTGAAGGGCAGCTCGGGGCTGACATGACATATTTTCCAGAGTTATACAAATAACTAGAAACAAGAGGTCTCTTCTTAATCATGCATTCAGACGTACACTTACCTTTTAGTCTCTTAGTTATATTTTGAAGGTAGACATCTTTTTTTCTGAGTGTTAGGCTTCTTTTTTCCTTTATTACCAGAAGCATTTCTTTAGATCTTATTAAGAATGCTAGTGCTAACTAGTATTGAATGAGTTCTAAGATCCTTTAAACTTCATTGAACTCTAGTGGCTCCTTCATCTGAAACTCAGATTGCCACGGAAGCATCTAATTTCAAGCCCGTGGTGCTGAGGCTAATCACTGCCACGGGGTTTGGCTTGAGCCATCTCTCTTGGGAATCTCACTCTATATTTCTTTGAATGAGCTCAGCCCAAGGCTCCTATCCTATGAAAAGTCAGAATTATGTCTGAGAAATACTTTTATTAGATCATTAATCCATCCATCCATCCATCCCTTTAACAAACATCTTCACACTATCTATTCTAAAAGGTAGGTGCCTTATCTGTCTTCTTGTTTACCTTATTTCCAAAGCTTAGCCCATGCCTGGCACAGGGTAAGCCCTAAAGGAATATTTGGTCAATAAATGAAGGAACAGTTATCAAATGCCCACTATGTGTTGGAACTCGAGGTATTGATATGATAACACACAGTTCCTGCTTTCTTGGTGTTCACAGTCCTTTTTCACAATAGCTTTGGACCCCATCAGAAAAATAGATTTCAAGGCTGCTAATACTCTTTTTTATATGCAATTGACCAGCTCTTCCAATAATTGACTGTGTAATGCACTAATACAGATGCAAAGTTCCCTTTGGAGGCAAATGGTGGGGGGGGAAGGCACTTCACATCAGACAGATTCTCATCATTTCTTCTGAAAGTGCACAGCACCTCCAGTCACTAATGGTTGTAGGAGACTTTGGGGACACTAACCTTAATGACTGCACCATTTCCTATGGGTCTTGTTAGTTCCTAAAACCATCTGTAAGAAGTTATTGTATTTGACTTTCTTAAGCCATATTTTTAAAGAAAGACATTTAATTAGTGCTTGTTAAGATGTTGTGAGTACTTTGGCCACTTCTCTCACCCCTGCTGTTTCTTCTTGGTCAGCACATTTCTGGAAGTGTTGTTTCCGGAAAAGGGCATTCGATCCTTCCCTGTTTGGAGAACCACTATGTACGCCCACATGGAGCAGGTCTCTGATGGACACTGAAGAGTCGGTCAGGCTGGCTGTGAAGAAAGGGCTCGTGTTCATAGCAGCGACTTTGAAAAGCCTCTGGTTTTGACATTTTTATTGAGAAAGCTGAGTTTCAAAATGGGTTCGGGACAGATAACTGCAGGAATGTGCACTGGAGCCCTTCGGGAGAATGTCACAAAAGGGAAATGTATCTGAAATAGAAAAATCAAAACACCTTTGTAAAAACTTCATAGAAAGGAATTTGCTTGAGAGGACATATTTTTAGTTACATTAAGAGCCGTGAATGACAACGGCAAAATCGGTCATCGTGTCGAAATACCCGACACTACTTACTAAAAGAATAAATACGTTGAATCTAGTTCTATTAGTTTTGCAAATATTTGATATCATAATTACAAATTCAAACCACTTTACAAAATAAGACAATTTTGCTGAGTTTTCCTCAGAATCCTTTACCCATATTTGGATGAGAATGGTTTGATATTTGTAATAGTTTATGGAATTGCAAATACATGTCAAATTTAGTTCTGCAAAAAGAAGTATTGTAAGACAATACAATGAAAGTGAAAATGAAGAAATATGCATGACTGGGTAGGTGAATAAATGTTGTATGATCTACTAAGAGAATTTATTCATACTTTGTCCCAGAAACATATTTAAGGAACAAAAAGTTTCATGCTGGTAATTGCTTAAAGGATACTTAAAACGAATTCCCTTGCTCTTGGAATTGTAATATGCTCCTTTAAGGTGATTCTTAATTGACAAAGAAGTCCACTAAAGTAATATAGATTTAACCAAATTATGAAATCTCCACATCTCCTACATCAAGTACTTTCTATTGCAATCTGTTTTTGCCTCTGTAATCTAAACATTTAAATATATTAAAGGGTTCAGGGAAGGATTAGCATTTGGCACTGGGTGTAAAAACATTTCCTGCTGGGCCCTCCACGGCTAACAAGCTTTTTGTTTGGGAGAGGGGACAGGAGTGGGGGAGGGGGAGAAGAAGGGAGAGAAGGTGACCAACTCTTGACATCTGAAATCTTGACCAGTCCCAGTGACATTTTTGGTTTGCATTGATTTGTGGTATTGCTGTTTACCGTTGGCTGGGACTCAGTGTGTGGACGCAGAGGACTCAAGACCATCTGTAGCCTTCCTGGGTATTAAAGCAGCCGGGCCAGACATCTGGCTGTCAGTTATAATTGCCTCCCTGCCCCCAAAGTTGTTGTTGGATACTCCTGATTCCCTTTGAACATACTACTGTGATGCAACAGTTTTGAGCCATTGATGTGGGAGACAGAGTCAGTTCCTGGCCTTAGTCTAGTTGGAAGCAAGATTTATGAAACGAGGAGGGTGGCTATTTTGCTGGAAGGGTGGCTGTTTTCGTTGCACTGGGTTTAATGATACAACAGATTCCTCTGCAGTTTGTACAGCTCACTCTGCACACGGAGAGAAATAATGCACGCGAAAATTATTTTCTTGGTGTTGCCATGTTTACTATTTCCTGTTGTCCTTGCCTGAAAGCGCTTTAACAAAAATTGGGGTTGAACATAGAAACATTTGAGCCAGGGGATAAAAGGAGTTGTTACCATGTTTCCTTTTCAGGTTAATATGGGTGCCTTTGATATAAGCACTATAGACTTAGGACAGGATATGACACCAATTAAAAACACGAGACTTAATTTTTGGGCTAAACAATCACATACTCCTTCTTCTGATATCTGGTTGAGGGTACTGACATGACATTTATGTCTCAACCACAATCGTAAATTTATTGGATTGGCTTTATTTAAGGTACATGGGGCAACTATATTAACGCATGCGAAAGCCTAGCAATGTCTCTGAAATTGTAAAACGGCTATTATAAAGAGAACATATTCTTCCCAGAGACTGTCAGTACAAGGTCAAGAACTTATGTAAACTACATGAACCCTAGACCTACTCATCTTGGTTGGAGGCAGATTTTAATTTAAGACCTAAATTTCAAGAGAAATCAATGAATTCTATCTAATTAAGTACAAGAGGGAAAATTTTAAAAAATAACCTCTCCTTAGCCTTACAGTTAAATTGGCATTTTTCACAAGATTGTTAGTATCTATTAAAAACCAGCAGTAAATAGTAACCACAAAATAATGCATTACGAATCGTTTAACAACAGGAAAAGTAACGTACTGTATTTGGGTAACAACGTGTTTAAATTATAATATGGAATATCAGTGTTTAATTTTAAGGCAAAAAATAATTAAAGTGAAGGCATGCAAATATAATGAGCCAGGTCACCCTCCCCATCTTTTCACTTTGACACCTTGTTTAACTCTAGCTAATGATCCTATGAAAAAAGTATTAGTGGTTTCATTTCAGCCCCTGGTGGTCTGTGTCACATACTGCATAACCTGCTGGTGGGTGCTCCAAGGCCATTCCTCATTTACAGACAGTAGCCTTTTATAATTCTGTCGGGGGTGGGGAGTTGGGGGGAGAACGGAGGGGATCTTCTTCTAACCTATTTATTATGCACTTGAAAACAGTGTAACTGTTTATGAATAGAAGTCCAGTTAAAAATTTTAAGAACTTGCAACGTGTTCAACTGTTCAAATTGGAACCTACAGCTCTATACTAGGGGCTCGAGTAAAGTCATAATATTTAAAAGAAAAAGTCACTCCTGACTTGTACTCCATGTGGAAAATTACCAAACGCTGCAGTTTTTCTAACCACGAAAATTCTCATTTCCCATGTGCACTTGGTTAGCTCCTCGCTATGTCCCCAAGGAGTCTATGTGTGTCTGAAGCACTGCAGAAAAATGAGAATTTCCACACTTAAACAGAGCCACGGCAGCATTTTTAATGACTTAAAATAAGAGCAGAAGAAATGAAAGAAGAGGGGGCGATGGGTCTTTGTTTTTTTTCCTCCTATAAAAAATGAGCGTGGGGTTCCCAGGTGAGAGTCAAATGTGGGCTTGCTTTTAATTTTTACAGGACATTTACTCTAAAAAAAAAAAAGAAGAAAAAGAAAGAATATCCCCTTAAATTTCCTAACTCTGTGCTGAAATGAAAGGAGTCATCGAGGCCAAATTCACCAGACGGCTTTTGTGAGCTGTGAGAAGCGATTTCAGGATCCACATTTCTTATTTAGGTTTGCTTTGCCTCTGAGCTCTCGTGTTTCTTTTTCACCAGTTCTTTCTATTTTTTGGTGGAATGTCTACGGCTGATTCTTCCAGCATTTCACACACACACACACACACACACACACACACACACACACACACACACAGAGTTTCTATATATTAAAGAAAAATGAATACCTTTAGTCCCTTGGTAACAATATTTTAAATGGCAGCTCAATATTTGGATCAGAGAGTAGAATACTTTCAAAGACCACTCTCGTGGGCACAATGTGTTAACTGTTTTCCGTGCCACCATTTTATTGTGTGCGAGCGGACAGCAAAATGGTGGTTCCAGCATTTTGTTGTACGAGGGCTCCTTTGCAGTTAGCTTCTGACAGCAGACTGCACAACCAGTTTGGATTCCAATAGAGAAGCCAGATTTCTCAGGCCCAGTGACCGATTCAATAAAGCACACCCACAAATTCTCCTCCACTCTCTGTCTTTGCAGATGCTTAAGCAAAATTTTATATGTACACACACATACATATAAAACAGATTTTTATTCAAATAAAAAATGTAACAGAAATGATATTTCACTCAAATACAGAACGCCCTGGTGTTGTTAAATGCATACGTTATTAACAGACCTAGCCTCTGCAACGTCACAGTTAGTAATCTACCTTGAGAAAAGATCCAAGACAGAGTTAGCGTAGAGAATGCGAATGTTTTACTCGTGAATAAATGATCTTTCCAGATCAAGGTTGAGGTCATTGGCAAACTAGTTTAGGTGAAGCCATTCCATAGTTATTTGCACATGCAAATCAGGGCTCTAATTTTTTCTTATATTACTGCCTTTTGTCCATGAGAAGATCTTTAACTGATTCTTTAAAATAAGAATATTAAAATAATTGAACAACGTATGAATTAAATATTGCTACTAGTATTTTTTTTTTTTTATCTGCTAAATAGAACCAAAGGTAAGATAGATTTTGACTTACCCTTAACTGGATCTCAAATCGAAGAGAGATGAATTTGACTAAGAGAAGAATTTGACATTGCCCTCTATTACCTACGGCTGAATTATCACTCTCTTTTGTCTGAAGGAAAACATTTTCTTCTCAATGAGGTATATATTTTTTAAGACTGAAGAAAACTGAGGCTCATAGCATATAGGTTTGTGGGTTTTTTTTTGCCTTTTGATTGCAGTTGCTAAACATTTGAGATTATAAAAACGATGGTGCTACATAAAATAGACCTGCAACAACACTGTTTATGGCACACACAACAGTATTATTTTCTGCTGTTTGGTGTGAAGTTGTAAATAGGAAAATGTGTAAGCTATTAAATCTAGTAGCAATAGGACTCTTAAGGGTAGGTTTATTATACCAGTGCCTGAAAAAGCTTTACTTTTTTATCTGTGGGTGTTAAATTTTCGTGTTTGCAACAGTATTTTAGCTCTGGAGCTATTTATCTGGTAGCATCTTCGAGAAAAAGGAAATGGACAGATGTCCATAAACAAAGGGCTCCACCTGGTGGCGAAGAGAAGGTATGAAATGTTGAAGAGCACTAATGCTGCAGAGGGAAACAGATGGAAAGGCAGCGTTTAGTGTGTTTCCTGTAACGAATACATTTGAAGGAAAGAGAATGACACAATTCCCCAGATTTGGACTTCAACATTGATCTAGCTTTACAGTTAACTTTATTTGATTATGTCTTTCAAATTCAACCCTCCCAATACATTTCCCAATTATTTTATTCCAAATGCATCCATTGGAACAGCCATTAGCATGGGACCCAGGCAGAGATTGAAAACAATAGAAAAAACTATCCATATCATGTGATCATCTTACTTTTAAGTCAAATACCTACTAGTGGGCAAATTTAAATAAAGAAATTTATTTAAATAAAGAAAACATTTGCTCCTGCACAAAGGTGAACCTGTGGGTGGCTTTGTGGTTCATCTAATTGGAAGGGATGTGATCCGGAATTCAGTCAGCTGAGGGAAGAAAGAATTTCAAATCCAGGACTAAGAAACAGAAAATTGCTCATTTTTCAACGGCATTTGTGGCTAAAATGTTGGAGAATTTGAATCTACATATTGTGACTCTTCCACCTTTTCAAACTCTAAAATTAGACCAGAAATTACATATATCAAATGCTATGCAAAATGTAAAATAGGCATATGACGTTTATGGCTCTCTACGTAAGGTGAAAATTAAATCTTCAGCCTCCAATAAAATTGTATTTCTGTAATAAAACTGCTGCACCTTGACTCTAGACTACATTGAATCCCAAATTAAACACCCCATTTACTGTACTGTAACAACCAGAAGGGTTTGCTACACTGAACAAGATTACAGGTAGAGAAAGGCATTATATTTTGCTTTACCCTCTGTGTGGAGTCCACCAAAACAGGCTCATTCCCTATGCCTTCTTTCTTGGAACATAACATATTGTGATGAGGAAAAATTTTAAGGCTTATCTTTCACTGGTAACGTTTCTATTTCTTCCTCAGTTATATAAATCCGCATAGGTGGCTGGGTCTAAAAAAAAGTCTATTAAGTAAGATATTTACTACAAAATGTCCCACCGCATTTCATGGATAAGTGGGTCCTGTAAGCAGAACCGGCTGCTGTGCTAAGGGCTAGGTGCATTTCTTTCTGCATTCTACGTAATGTTATTGCCCTTCTCTATAACGTACACGCACGGTTCACCCCATACCAAGTCTGTAGCGTACGCACTGTTGCATACCGTATGAACGTCTTAAACTTAGGTTCTGTTAATACATGTTCTGTATTTATCTTACCCAGTGTTGATGTAGAAGAATTAGACGGATGTTATTTTAAGCAGTCTAATATCGTAGGTTGATATTTTTGTCCCCATCACGCTTTGGCCCAGCCAACAATGACTCCTGGCATTTGTGAAGGGGCTTATTAGAAATTAAAACCTACGGAGAGTGAAGCAGAGAGAACGATGAATACTAATGTTGCTTCATCTTACCGAGTCAAGTGCAGGCGAGCAAGACAGGGAGCTGTGTCTCCCTCGGTCTCAGGCGTCCTGCCTGCCTGCCCAGCCACCCTCTAGTGGCCCGAAGGGGAAATTCCCTCTCCCGAGGCCTTCGCGGTCGGCTCCTCTGTTCCTGCATACGCTCCCCTCCCCCCTCTCCGGAGATGGCGGGTATTATTAACCTTCAAGCACGATACAGAGAGATGAATGTTAATCGTGAAGGGATTTCTAATCAAGTTTAATGGTGTAGGACATAAGAAGTTGTGTTAGCAGTTTTAGTCCCGCTAAAAATGCTAATTGTTATGTTTCCTATGATAGGTGAGGATAATATGAAAATGGCAACAGCTTCAGTGTTCCAATTAGGAAATTGTTGCCTATAATTTTGAGGCAAGTATGGAGGAAGGGGATAGAGTCCTTAGTGTATGAATGACCTGTCGAGAGGCTAATTTCTTCAAAGACATTGGGGGATTTGGAGTCTGAGGTCTACTCTGTTCAAGAAAAGAGAATTCTCTGCGGTGAGAAATCTTACTATCCGGAGCCACGGGGAGGCATTTCGGACCTGCAGACAACATGTGTTTACTCAAAAGGATGCAGAGGTACTAATGCTGAGTACTGATCTTTGGAGCACTTTCTAATTGTTATGGTTCCGTCTGTGGTTGGTTGCCACTTTTGCCAACGTGCAAAGGCAATTTCTTTCTTTTTTTTAATATTTTTAAAATTTATTTCTAGGAGAGCGAGAGAGACAGTGTGAGCAGGGGACGGTCAGAGAGAGAGGGAGACACAGATTCTGAAATAGGCTCCAGACTCTGAGCTGGCAGTCAGCACAGAGCCCGACGCGGGGCTCGAACCCACGAACCGCGAGATCATGACCTAAGCAAAAGTCGGACGCTTAACCGACTAAGCCACCCAGGCGCCCCAAAGGCAATTTCTTTTAAAGCCACTGCACGCCGTGAGAGTGGGTAGGGGTCCTACATGAGAACCCAGGGAATCCCCATTTTTGTCTTCCTCAACTTCCATCTCTCTCCTTGACTCAGGCTGCAGTCATTGCCTGTGCTCTTGTGGAAGGTCACCCTGGTGGACTCAGCTCCAGGGCTCCCTCCCATTCTTGTAGAAGTGGCATCTCATATACCCCTGTCATCTGTCCTGGTTCCTGGCTGTTTGGGCAGGGGCTCTCGCAAGGCAGCCACAGATAAGGAAGTAGAGTATTGATGGTATATGAGCAATGTCTTCAGTGTATACTTTTACTTGACTTCAGTGTTCTTCAATTCTGTAGTTCAAGTCTAAACTACTAGGAGTACTGTCTGTCGTCACGTCGCCTACCAATGAACTGGAAAGCATTTTGAAGCAGGGCAGGTTGCTGGTTGAATGTGTATCTTAGAAAGTTTCCTTGTATTTTCGTCGTTTACATGTTTAGTCTAAGTGTAGAAAACATCTAAGGGAGAAATACAAATGAGCAAAAGAGAATCCACCTTGATGGATATATGCCTATGTGACTGTGGGCCATTGTAAGTATATTGTCCCAGCCTCCATATGTGGCTTTTGTCATCATTTTGGGTTTTTTTTTTTTTTTTTTACAGACTTCTTAAAAAAATGATTCCATGTAGAGGAGATAGAAATGATCTTGAGTGTTAACATGAGGGGTGAAATCAGTGATCAACCTTATTTTCCCCCATCAATAATGATAATTTGTCCACCGGTCACACCTGTGCTAAAACCCTTATCCCTATTTTACAGATGAAGTAACTGAGATACCAAAGGTTAATTGCTTGCCTGAAGCCATGTAGCAACTCATTCTATACCACAATTTTAATCTCCTACTCTTGCTTCTTTGGCAATGCTTCTCTTTAAAGAAGGAAAATTTATTGTGTGTATCACAGAAGATTAGAGCTGACGAACAATGGAACAAAGAGGTCACATATTATTTGTTTTAAAATTGTGGAGTCTTTCTTATGTTATAGAGTCTTTTATATTTTCTAGGTTGGTATTACGTTAATATCTTAAAGCTACACATATACTTTTAGCAAAATCAATAGTTAGCCTTGCAGGTAAGGAGATGGTAGTTAGAGATGGGACAGACCCCAACATATCCCTCACTGGAAGGTGAATTCAGACAGAGATCACATTTTCTTTCCCAGAAGAATATGTGTTTTTTTCCTCTACCCAAATGTTTCAGTGAACATTGCAGCTGTGCAGCAAGAGGCAGTTTTGCATGCATTTATTTGGAGAACAATGTGGAGTATTTATCCCTTGGGATAAAAAAAAAAAAAAAACCCCAGCAACAACAAACTTGAAAACAGATGGTTCTGATACAGTCTGATAAGAATGTAAACAGGAAAATATCTTTGTTGACTTATTTCTTAGTAATCAGTAATAATTAGGTATTGTCTAGAGATGAATTACAGTTTTGATTTTGCAAGCATGGCCATGAACAGCTTCTGAAAAGCGAAACTAAATTTCTGACGTTGGTGAGGCATTAGTGACTCCTGCTGAAACTTCCTTATTAACATTCTTCTTGACTGATAGAAACAAATGGAAATTTTTGAGAGGATCATTTCTGCATTTTTTGTTGTTCCTTTTGTTATCACTTGATTTAGAGATGTTATACCTCTTTGGTCAATCCATGAATGGGTTCAGTTGAAAAATAAAATTTACAACTTAAAGAACTAAAACTCCTCCTTCCTTCCTCCCTCCCTCCCTCTTTTCCTTCTTTTCTTTTCTTTTTTGGTCTTATTATTTTAAGTGAAGATGAAATCTCTCCTCAGAGTCTGGACTAGTGTTTCTATGAACTCATTCTATTTCTTTGTTAAAGACTTTGTTATTTGTTAAAGACTTTCTCTCTTGACGGTGATTTAGAGTCCATAAACATTTAATGAATACATCCTATTTTCAAGTTCTGTGATAGGCACTGGTGATTTAAAGATGAATCTGACATATTTTCTTCTGTTACAGGACTCATAGTTCAGCTGTAGAGGCAGGTACATAAACAAATACGTCTCACTGAATTTGTTAAGAACTGGGAAAAGTAGCATAGAGAGGAGTGGGGAGAAGGATTGTATTCCTTGGGAAGGCAAGGTGCTTTACAGAGGAGATATTAGATCAGGTCTTAAATATTGCTTTATCAGATTCTGCAGCAGAGATCCAGGGGCTGTGACATCCTGAAGGCATAGTGAAAATTCAAATTGCCGACCAGTTCTTTGCATCAGGTAATTGCATACCATTAGTTGTTTGTATTGGGATGAGATCATGGGACCGTGCCATGATCTAGAGGCTTTGAAAGGTGATTTTACTGTAAAACACCACACTTATAATAGAAAACTTTGGAAAGAGTGTTTCCTACTTTAATATGTAATTCACCCATCTGAAAGTATTTGTTATTTAAATAAAGTAACACAGATAGTCTGTGCAGTATATCCCAGAAACCCTTGACATTTCTTTTTTTAAACAATATTCAACAAATATTTAGTAAGTGCCTAAATATGTTGTACACTGTGCTAAGCATGTGGATTTTACGTTCCTTGTGGGACATAAAAGCTGATGGGGAAGGACAATATCAAACAGTTAACTAAATAAATTCTTAATTAAAATGCAATAAGTGTTATTGTATGTAATAAATGCTACTGTTTTGCCTACTCTTCTTCCATTCTTTCTGATTCTGATGACAACAATTAGCTTTTATTTTATTTATTTAAATTTGTTTAATTTTTAAAAATCTTCATTTATTTTTGAGCATGAGAGAGACAGAATGTAAGCAGGGTAGGGGTAGAGAGAAAGGGAGACACAGAATATGAAGCAGGCTCCAGGCTCTGGGCTGTCGGCACAGAGCCCGACGTGGGGCTCGACCCACAGTCGGTGAGATCATGTCCTGCGCCGAAGTCAAACGTTCAACCGACTGAGCCACCCAGGCGCCCCCCAACTTTCCTTTTTTAAAAACACCTTTCACCATTGTATGTAACCTTGATGAGACTGTCAGTCAAGGTGCTCTGCCCCTACCCTGTGATCCAAGGTAGGCCATCAGGCACTCTTTTCCACTAATCAGTGAGCTCTCTCTGTAGTTTCATAATCTAGTGTCTTGGAAATTTGTAGTTGCTTCATCCTTAGCTTTTCTTTCCATTTTGAGAGTTACACTATATTCTTTCAACAAATTCATTGTTAATCAGTTTCAACTGCTTGCAACCAGTTATGATATTTATAAAACTGCCTATAAAGCCAGGACTCAAATAAGAAGTAAACTAAATTGTGGCATGATTTTGAGGGCTTGGTGGAATATAAGAATAGAGAATCCATTTGATGGTGATGCTTAAGGCACTAGATTTTGAGCAGTATGAGTTTAGTGACCTACGATTAATTTCCCTTTTCTTGCGCCTGCAATAAATAATATTTATATAATGATAATATCAGAAGTCATAATATTTATAAAAGAAAATGTAAATATTATAAACTTTGGCAGTCTAAAAGCCATACCCTAACAGATGTCCGGAGGTAGTGTGGTATGTTAACTTCCTTATTTTAGAGTATCAAGGTCAATAAACATTTTGTAATGCTGCTAGATCCAGGAATGGGGGGATAATTATATCATTTAAAAGTATAATTATATCACTTAAATGTATACAGCTCCCCAACTGACCTAACTAACCTAGCTCCTCATGAACTAACTTAAACTGGGGAGAAGACAGAGAAGGACAGTATATAAATGAGTGAAATTTTTCATCTTTCGTGTAGAGAAGTCAATAGCTACTGACTGCCTAAGGTTGAAAAATCAAGAGAGAGGTGCACATATATTATTTACTTGGAGTTTAAGTGGAAACCACTAGAAGAACTAACACCTAAATTTATTAACAGTGGCTTTCTTTGGGGGAATAGTTGGTGGTAGGAGAAAGGGCTATCGGGGGAGTGTAATTTGACATAAACTTGGCTGGAAAAGATCTGGTATCCCAGAAATACACGAGTCATTAACCTAGTGATGGCATTAAGAAAGCAATATTATCCTGGGCTGTGTTAAAACCAGTACCATGTGTAGCTAGGAAATAATCCTTGTGTAAATTCATCATAGGTTGGGTTCTTATTTGAACATTACACTTTGGGTCTGTAACTTAAAACACATGTATGAAAATTGCATAGAATTCACATAGAGAAAGAGGAAAATGGGCTTAGAGACTATGTACACAAGGAAAGGAGGTGGGTTATTTATCCTGGAGAAGAGAAGGCTGAAGAGAGACAAAATTAACCTCCGGGCAGTGGAGTGAAACTGTGGAGAATGGCAACCAGCCTCCTTCACCTCCCTGGACAGAGCAGAAGAAAGTTAGTTTCCCTAAATGGCACCAGGAGAGAGTCTGTTTTTAGACACAGGAAGAACTTACTGATCTGCAAATATTCAAGACTAAACTCTTGAATGGGCTATCCCAAGAACTTTTGGAGGGCTTTAGGTATAAGAACCATTCATTTTCAAAGTTAAGAGCTTGTATCAGACTTGGGAGATGTAGTAAGTGTATTTTATAGTCTGATGTCTGTGAATTTACATGTGCAGAAAGGTTAAGAATAAAGTAGTCTAAATAGTTCTACCTTGGCTGTGATTCCCAGGTAATATCTCATCAGGAAAAAAAATCAATATTCACGATTTTTTTTCCTCTGAAATACTATGCTAACTACTGGTTCCTTTAAAATATATATGCACACTCATATATATACTACTTTAAATATCATGTTTTAAAAGAAATTCATGTGTTATTAGGAATAGTAGTTATCAAATTCATACTCTGCACTACTAGCAAGATATTTGCAGTTTAGTGTTCTAACAATGAAAGTAATACATTTTTGATTCTGAAAAACCACAAAAACATAGAAATCACAAAAAATACCATATTTTTAAAATTAAGAAGTGAGCAAGCAGGGGCGCCTGGGTGGTTCAGATGATTAAGCGTCTGATTCTTGATTTTGGTTCAGATTGTGATCTCATAGTTCCAGGGATTGAGCCCCACATTGGGGCCTCTGTGCTGACAGCATGGGGCCTGCTTGGGATTCTCTTTCTGCCCCTCCCCCCCAATAAATAAATGAACATAAAAAAAGATTTTTTTAAGTAGGCAAACCATCGAACTCCACAAACAAGCTGACCCCGGCACTTCTAGGCTGCTACATAGGTGGTCCGGCAAGGCTTCTCCTACCCTAAGCTCCTCCTTTCACAAATGAGGTAGGAGTGCATGGTTAGCTGTGTCTTCGTTTTTCCTCCTCATTATAAGTGGATCTCGTTTCCCCATTCTCCGTCATTTCTATGTTGAAACGATGAGTAGAAATGCAGTCATGGAGTATGGGTTGACCCAGCATCTGTACCACGGCTACTCCCTTTTGAAAGCTGGCTGTATAATCTGTATCGAGGTAGCTGTGGCCCCAGCAAAACACTAAAACTAACATCTGGGTGTTGGCTTGGGCACTTGTATTTAACACCTGAATGGGATTCTTCAATTTTGGACTTTGGGTCTGAGGAGGAACTCCATTTACCTGGAGCTGATGCTGGCCTGAGATTTGGTGTAAGAGGACAGGAAGCAGGGAAAGAGGGAAATGGCCATGGGTTCTTTAACAATAGTGGCTGCCACAAGAGAATTCCAGAGCCAGAAATCTGAAAATTCTCTGACCATGCTGGTAGTAGATGACAGAGGCATGACTTTATTGGCCTAATCTTTCTATTCATACATACCCCTTGAGTTATATATTTGTCTGGTCCCATATCAGGGAGGGCCAGCTTCTCCCTGCCCATCTTCTCTCCCCAATCTTCTTGAACCCTTGAGTCAGAGACCTTAGTTTCTATTGATTTCCCATGGAAGACTGACACTCCTTTCTCTATAATCTCTCCTCTCAATAAAATGGCTACATGAAATATGCAGGAGTGGGGCCCTCTTATGTTCAGCTGTTACTCCAACATGTTTAACTCTTTAACCCTTTCCTGCCTTCTTAATTCTGTGTTTGGACCAAACATTTGCCCTGTGCACACACATGGAAATGATGAGATCACTTCCTTGCTCAGCATAATGAATTAAAAAAATTTCAGAGCAGGAAGGAAGTGTTTCAGGGTTTTAAAGCTTCTAATTTGCACAGAAAAATCAAGACCTAGAGACTGGAAGTCTTGCCTAAAGCCATACCATTGTTTGGTGGCAGATCTAAAACTAGACCCAGGCTGCTGCTTTCCTAGGATTCTGTTACATCCTCCAGAAAAGACCGCCAGAGAAGTCAATAAAGGCCCTATGTTCTTATCAGCCTTCCTAGTTGGGCCCTGCTCTGAAGTTGTCAGGGGACGTGGATGCCTTCTCTGCTGAGACACTGGTCCTTAAAAGCTGACAGTTTAGGAGTGCCTGGGTGACTCTCTTGGTTAAGCATCCAACTTTGGCTCAGATCATGATCTCAATTTGTGAGCTCGAGCCCCGCTTTGGGGTTTGCGCTATCAGTGCATGATTCTCTTTTCCTTCATCTCTCTTTTTTTGCTCCTCATGGGATTCTGTCTCCCTCTCTCTCCCCCCGTCACTAACACGTGCCCTTTCCCCCTCAAAAATAAATAAATAATTAATAAATTTTAAAACAATACTTTAAAAAAAAGGTGACAGTTTAGTGTTTAAGAAAAGTCACCATTACTACTTCTTCTCTGTAACTTAGCATGGTTATTTTCCTGAATAGATCCATGGCATTAATATTTATGTAATAACTGGAAAGTGGTTTATATAAGAAGATCTACACAGACAAAAGGTTACTTTTTAAAATGGCACCAATTAATGCTTTCTCTTTCTCATTTTAATCTCTTCCAAATCTCAGAGAGCTAATGATTCTTGCCCTTTCAGTTGGCAATGTTCTTATCTGTCAAATAAAGCAGTATGAGGTCACAAAGTCTTTCAGAACCCCAAATCTCAGGTCTCTAGATTTGGGTTTCCTGAGGAGTTTAAGATTTGAGGACTCTGTTAGTTTTGAATACTTCATAATGAAGCCTTTCTAAAATGTATTCTTTCTCACCTGCTGTCACAAACAGTATAGCACAACAGTTTGCATTCTCCCCTTGGTGAGCCAGGATGGGGGTATGGAAATTGAGTTACGTACCAACAGCTATATCCTCAGGGCTTACAAAAAATCTTTTAGACCATTTTGAGTTCTTTTTGTCAGAAGTGATATAATTCCTGAAAAAGTAGAAAAACAATAGAAGAGAAATAAGGAACATTCAGTGGTCACTACTGAATGGGGAAATTGGTCAATGACAGAAAGCCAAATGCCTTTCTTTGAAAAATTTTTTTAATGTTTATTTATTTTTGAGAGAGAGAGACAGAGACAGAGAGAGACAGAGAGAGAGACAGAACATGAATGGTAGAGTAGCAAAGAGAGAGGAAGACACAGAATCCAAAGCAGGCTCCAGGCTCCTAGCTGTCAGCACAGAGCCTGAAGAGGGGCTCGAACTCATGAACTGCGAGATCATGACCTGAGCTGAAGTCAGCAGCCTAACCGACTGAGCCACCCAGGTGTCTCCCAAATGCCTTTTTACAACCAAAATGTCTTCATTATAAATTTTTTCTGTGCCTGGCATTGATACCTAACTCTTGAACAACTTCCTTACAGGCTGGTCTTGATCTAACGTTTGACTGGCTTAACCAAAGGAACATGAACGGGCAGACACATGTGAGGCTTTTGGGTAAGGGCGATCAAGAGCCTTGGGGGTCATGTCACCTAAAGCTGAACAAATGGATATCCAGTTATGTTGTCATCCTGGACTTTTTGCCTGCTTGGTTCGTTCCTGTAGAATTGTATACATGGTATGATTAGTAGGACTCTAAGAGTTCATAAATATCCTCTGACACTAACAGTAGATTCTAATCTCTTTCATTACAGAAGGGAGATGCTTGAACATCTTCCATCATAACTGATGTCACTAGTAGGAGGAAATAACTTTATTAACTTAAATATGCCCTCTGTTTATCTGGCAGGGATGGGGCAGTGAGGGAGGACCGGGACAGGGAAAGATTATCCTCTCTCTAGTCCAGTCAAAAAATCTTTCCATGACACAGCCAACCCATTTATTACAGTTACTGTCATAATTGACATCGGCTCTAGTTATAGAAGCTTGAAAGTATGTAAAAATATTCTTTTTATTTATATGACTCAAGGTTAGAAAGGTAGCAGGATGGACACACACACAAACACACACACACACACATGAAAGTAGAGGGGTAGATTTCAGAAGCCCGGAGAAGAACTACTTATTTCATATAAGAAACATAGTTGGGAGGGTTGAAGAGCAGGAGCATACCTGGGAGAGTGGAGAAGTGTCTGGAGGAGTTTTAGAGGGAGAAGAGAGAATTTGGAGAAATGGTCAGACTTGGAGGTAATAACCAGGAAGAGGAGTTGGGGGACATTGGCTGGGCGTTATTCCATGTACCACCACTTCACTGTTCCTCACAAATCATGATCCATAGCTACATGGCTTTTCCTTGGTTTTGGAGTCAGAATTTAGAGACTCTCATTAGGAGGAGACTGAACTTGAGTCAAACAGTTGTTATTCAGGCTGCAGATATTTTCATTAACAAGAACATCAAGGCACCCCACTGACTTCTGAAACCAAAGTTGAACACACTGTTGCTCACTCTGCCCCCGCCCGCCTGGCTGCAATCATCACTTGTGGTCTAGTTTACTTCATTGCTGTAAAACCAGTGAAGTTGGTGAAGTCTCATCCAAAAAAAAAAAAAAAAAAGGGAAAAAAAGAAGCCTATAACGAAAAGCAGGAGCATTCTAGCTAGCTGTCTAATTTTGGAAAATCATTTAACTTCTCTGGGTCTTATTTTCTGTGTCTTGTAAAAGAAGGGGCTTGGAATTTTGATGATTCTGAGCTGCTGGGCATCAAGCTTATTGACTACTACACCTGTAACACAAATGCCTTTTTGGAACAGTAGTCAGCTCTGGGTTTGTCAGAATTGTTTGCACAAGAAATTGAAAGATGGGATAGCATCTGCTTGTCATGGCACAAAAACTTTTCTGACCTTTGTCACTTCCAGGCACCTGACTAATGGATCAGGGACCAAGCCTGCCATCCTGGCATTGCATTTCAGTCAATCCCATTCTGGGGTGAGGTCCAGATTATGTCACGGAAATGGTAAGGAAGTAGGGCTGCACGTTTGCCAAAGGGAACCCAGAGCAGTTTTATGCTTCCCTCACTGGGGAGGTGGAAAATTCCATTCCTGTGAGCAAGACCACTCCAGGGCTCGGGATGCACTTTGTGCATTAAATGTAAGATTTGCAGTTAACCCTCCTTTGTTTGAGTCAGGGTTCATCAAGGAGCCATTCCTTATGACTTGGCTGGCTGGTTAGATCCGCCTACGGGGAGAAAAGAAGCTGGAGTATTTTGATTCCTATGACAGTTATAGTTCCTTGTAAATGCTTTTGAAAGAAGAGTAGTAATGATATTAATGCAGATAAGGAATTTAAAGGGATAGAACATACTAGAGAAACAGTGAAGGGCGGAGGAGGGGCAGAGAGCTGAGCCAAAAGAATGACATTCTGTGACTCTTAGGGGCATTATGTGATACAGGACAGGGGAAACCGATAGGTCTGTGCTGCTATCCCGTCAATCCCCACTTGGTGCAAATGTCAATGGTGGATTTGCTTCACGGTGAAAGTGGCGTATTGCAATTCATCTCTATTAAAGAGTGCGAATTGTTTATTAAAAACTGATTTGCATTGTGAATAGTATTTATTGCAAATAAATAAATAAATAAATAGCATCGTGGTTGCAAAATAAATGAGTAAAGATCAATTTAAAGGTTGAACTAGAATGAATTTACTGAAAAGATACGAACATTATAAATCTCTTGTATATGGAAATATCTCTGTATTTATAGATTGACATACTTTCATATACTTCTAGTTGGACTAATATTAATGATGAAAAACTTGAACATTTCAAAAACTGAACAGTTTTACAGAGACTTCTGTCAAGATATGAAGTATTACTAGTTAAAGGGGGATGTATACTTCTTATATGTCATTTAAGATATATTACAACATCTATTAAATAAGCATCTAGATTAATAGCTGTCTCTTAAAACCTCAAACTAAAAATCTTCAAGAAACATAAACACAAATGCCTTTAATCAAAAAAGGGCTGCTTAGCAGTCTAAGAAGAATATAATTAAGGAAGCGCATTTTAGGCATCTATGCAATTATTTTAAGATATGTTTAGAATTTGCATTTAGTAGCAGGATTGGGTTATTAACCATACAACTTATCACCCTTAGTAATCATATGAACAGAAATAAAATGTCCAGAAACTTTAGGAAGTTGATTAGTAATCTACATTTCATACTAATTACGGGAGGCACATTATAGATTATAAATACACAAGATAAAAATCCCAGGTTACTGAGTGCAAAAAAATAAACTTCCACATATTTTGACAAGCATTGCCCGGTCTGAACTATTTATAATATTTTAGAGTGTACTAGCACTTTTCGCATAATATAAAAAGTAATAGAATCTTAGTAATATGAGGTCCCACTAGAGATATTTGCTATTAAATTGTTGCTGAGTGTGCTGAGGTTTGGGGTAGAATTATCGAGTTTGCAGATTAGCAAAGCAGGTTTTGGCAATGTTTTAAAATTGAGTCAGTGATGCTTTAAAATGGGGCATATTTTAAGGATTCACAATAAGAATTTAAAAATAGATGAAAAGATTGGTTTGTTATCCTCCAGCGGTGTATGTTAATTAGTGTTTTTATGTAAACTAATTTTATGGTCGTCTGCAGGTTTCAGCACACACAAGCTCAGGTGTGGGAGTGAGGCAAAGTTCACGAGAGACTAATTGAAAATGAGGTGTGACATTAATTTTAAGTAAGCCTTTTCCCATTCTACTTCTGCTTTCTTTTTATTCTTTAAAATCTTTCCCTTCCCAACCATTATCAGAGCTGCAGACCTGGGTTGGCCCAATTATGTGAAATTAGCCTTTTGTCTCTGTTTCTACTTCTAAATCGGACATACTTTAAGTTCCACCCTGAACACGGCCGGTGGGAGTCCTCTTCTCTCCTGGGTGCTGTCGTGTTTGGGGAACACTGCAAGGAGGGGACACCTTCTCATCTCTGCCACTTGCCAGGCAGAAGCTTGGGTTGGCAAGCCTATTGAATTTCTTGGTGCCTAACATAACAAAGCTGCTCAATGAGGGCAGAACTGTAAAATCTACTCTTCTCCCTGCCTGTCAGTTTAAAAACAAAAAGGTCAGTGTTATGCCAAAGAAGACTTCTTTATGGTTGCCAAGTAGCTGTTTCAATTCTGTTTTTTAAAGGTTATTTTCTTAGTTTGAGAGAGACAAAGAGAATGTGAGTGGGGTAGGGGGAGGTAGAGAGAGAGAGAGAGGGAGAAATCCCAAATAGGCTCTGCACTGTCAGCGCAGAGCCTGACACGGGACTTGAACTCAGGAAACTGTGAGGTCACTACCTGAGTCAAGATCAACAGTCAGACGCTTACCCCACTGAGCCACCCAGGCACCCCCTGTTTTAATTCTTTTTAATTGCCCGTGTGCCCCCCCAGAATGACCAATGGTGAGGAGATGGTTACTGGAAGTTCAAGAAATGACATCCTAGTGGTTTAGCAGCAATCATTTTCAGCAATCATCTTCAATTTATTTATAAACAATTATGTAGACCAGAATTACTTATTTAGTCACATATAAGGTAGTTAGCTTGTATGATATGATTAGTTAAATGAATTTGTAATTAATTATCCTGAAATATCTGTACTAGAATCACAAGTCCTTTATAAAGTCTACTAATATTCATGGTAATTATAGTTATACCTATTAGACTGGAGCCTTTATGTATCATGAACATTAATTGTCACTAAATCGTTCTCATCTTAGAATTCAAGGATCCCAAGAAATTATCCAATCTGGCTTCTTACCTTCAAAAAAAATGTTTTTTTAAGTTATTTATTTATTCATTTTGAGAGAGAGTGAGTAGGAGACAGAGATGAGGGGTGGGGGGATTCTCAAGCAGACTCTGCACTGTCCCTGCAGACCCCCATTCAGGGCTTGAACCCACGAACCCGTGAGATCATAACGTGAGCCAAAATCAAGAGTCAGACACTTAATCGACTGAGCCACCAGGTTCCCCAGCCTTCAAAGAATATTAGGCTAGAGCTCTGCCTCTCTTGAAAACAATTTCTTCTGCCCCAAACATTGGCATAGCTTTCCTTCCTTTGGATTCTGTGCAGTATCTGTGCTGAACATATTGGCACTTTGTAGTTGATGCTGTATCTCCTACAGCAGACTGTCAGACCCTTCGTAGGTGAAGATTGGATTTAAATTTTTGGGCTCACTTCCCCCAGACCCTTGGGCTGTGTCCTACCATAGAAGATGATCATTACGGATTGAGGAAGAAGATGTAAATTTATCTTGAAAACCATGCTAGTCTTTAACAGTCCTTTCTTGATATTTGATTAACAACTCGAATAGAAATTGTTAAGAGATGCTTGAGACCCTGGAGATGTTCTAGTCTAAGCTCTGTTTTATGTATAATGAAACTGAGTGAGGCTCAAGGTAGCAAAATCACTTCCCTGAGACACATTGCTAATTCATGATAGAATTTGGGCCAGAATTACAATTTCACTACTTCCAAGTCCAAAACTCTTTTCAGCATGCCATCTGATGTTAACAGCAGCGTGGATGCCCCTCATCAGATTTGTTCATTTGAATGGATCCTTGTAAATGTCTGAGACTCTAAGTCTGGGTCCTCTCTGAGTATAGTCACAGACTGGCGACGGCTTATAATACCGCAGAGGCGTGCTGGTATCGGTCAGCGGCTTTGGACCTTAATGTACAACACCTGAGTATTCATTCTCTTGAACATGTGACTTTTTTCCCCTTGGAAGCCATGATCTTTAGGCTGCTTAGAGAAGGTCAAAGTGGAAGGTTTGGGAAAGAAGTCCTCACTTACTACTATTCTAGTTTGGGAAAGCCAGGTCAGTGAATCTGTACATCTAGTCCAGAGGACTGGCCCAAGCATTCTCAGACATGCAGCTCAGCCAGTCTGGGACTTGCTGCCATTACTGAATCTCTCTGCTGAACCACAGTTCTCACTGAGTTCACAGAGAATGATGAGCTCGGTTGGATTAGGGGAATATAGGTTCACTGCCCAGGTTCACTGCCTGTCCAGCCTCCCAGTCTGGGGAAGCTGCCTTCTGGGCCGGGCCCGCTCTCCTGACCGTGCCAGGAGAGTTTTCAGCGAACGAGCACAATATAGTTTCCAGTTGTGACAGATGTGATCTTGTTTCTCTAGCTTTTGTTTCTTTTCCTTTTAAGGAAAAGCACCACCCATTTTCTCTGACCAACTTAAAAAAAGAAGAAGATGAAAAGGTCTCTTGGCACAACTAACAGCAAAAAAGCACATGACAATCTGATCTTTTGAATGCTCAGACAGCTGGGGTGCCCAGAATCGGCATGATTTTTCTTTAATAACTTCAGAGACCCATGTATGTGTGATCAGAGTAGACTGTGCAATCTTAAACAGCCCTGGTGTCACATGGGAAGTTTCTATTTCTTGACTAAACAGACTTTCTGGTTTGAAACTAGCATCCCGTCATGAAAAGCAGGATGGTGGATGGGGGGGTTGGCTGCAACCTCGACTGTCATATGAAGCACGCGCTGCTTCTGCCTCACCTGACTCCAGTGCATTGGAATGTGTTTTGGATTTGGGAACCAGACTCGGAAAATGTAGCCTGTGTCTGCATAGGAATGAATTCAGAACAGAATGGGAAAAACCTCATGTGCAGTCAAGTAACACACCCAGAAAGTTGTAGACACCAGAAGGAGAGGATGGTCTGGCTGTCATCATCTTTGCTGCAGGCAGTCACAATAGAGGATCATTGTGGCTTGTGCTCACAGGCTTTATTGACTTTCATGAGAGCAGGCGGACAGGTGAAGTTCTGCAGTCCATCGGTTACCTTACTGTGGCATTTCATGAACTAGCCACATTTTCAGAAAGAATCCTAGGATTCACAAAGAATTGCCAACTCCCTCCCACCTGCAGACCAGTAAAACCATTGAATCTACCCAGCCTCTTCACATTCTTGTTTCATACAAAACGGGGAATTTTAGTACAGCAGTTCAAAACCATAATCTGGGAATGATGCCCTTCAAACTGCATATATTTAATTTTAGGAAAGAGTCCCTAAATTGTCTCTCTTTTAAAAAATGTTCTCATTTTGCTATGGACCTCTGGAAATCTTTGCACAGACCTGCCTTTGGGAAGTCACTGCTGTACACTAAGCAGCATCACAAAATTCTCACAGCTTATGACCTTAGTATAGCTTTGTTTCTAGCTCAGGATAACTCTCTGTGTGCTAGATGTTCTTCAGAATTTTGGTGGAGTGTCAATTAGTACTGGCTGGAGTCTTGTTCACTGGCTCTGGTGGAAGCTGCTGGTTGTAACAGGATTCAGTTATTCACAAATATAGAAGATGGCTCTAATTCAGAGTAATACTTGCAAAGACCCAGGTTCCCATTCAACACCCAATTCCATCTCACATGAGTGGAACCCCAGATGGCCCCCACTGTTTATAGAAGCTCCTGCTTGCCATCGAGTGTACAAGGCCTGAGTTTCTAAAGGTCTACGGTTGGGCTGGCATATTGGAATGCCACAAAAATTCTCTGCAAGGAATTAGACACCTCGGCTGCCATTTGGCAATCTATCACTAGCTAGGGGATTCTGAGAAAATAATTTAAACTCTCTGGATCTCAGTTCTCTAGCATGTAAAATGGGATAACACCACCAGCCACATCCTGGAAACTGTAATTTACTGGATACCTCAGAACCTCAGTGTTCTTAATCTGAGTGAATGTGTGACTAAATGATTAAGGTTTGTTTTGGTTTTGCTTTGTTTTGTTCTTTGCTTACAAAGGTTGCTAGCATTTGCTAGTGGAATTGACCGCTTAGCAAGCACTTATTGGAAGTATCGTACGGATCAAGCACTGTGCTGTATCTCACAACATGAGGGAAATACTACATTATTACTATTCATTAGATTGTGTTTAGAAGGTTATGCTTCCTTTATTTGTCATTGATTTGTTCATTCATTCATTCATTCATTCATTTGGTTATTTAGCAAACCTTGATGCACCCAGGCTATGTGCTGAGAGAGAAAATAAACTTGCTAACCTCAGGGAACGTGTAACTGCTTATAAAGAGCCTGTTATTTAAAAACCGTGTATCCCTTTTTTGATGCCATGAGGCACAGAAGGCACATTATACAGAACACAAGCAGAAATTGCAAAATGAGTGTTTGTTTGTAGATCCTGAATACGGGCTTTTTGGAGAATGATTCTCTTTCTTTGCTCACCATATCTCTGCTTCTCTTTTTCCTCTATACTATCCATAGAAACCCTGCTTTTTGGAAAGTTAGGGTGAAGTTATTCAATTTGATAAAATTGGCAATGACCTCCAAATAACAAAATCTGCTGCGATTTAGGGGCATCAAAACCCAAAACACATTTAGAGCATGCCCAACCCATGGCATCTGTTCACTTGATCAATGCAGTTCACCAAAATAATCAGTGACCCCCTCCTCTCAAAATACCCCACCCACTAACAACGACAATATAGAACAAGGAAAGGAGAAAAGAAGAAATCCCTTTAAGGGCATAAGTTATTCTAATTTGCTTTCTGGAATGATAAAATTCAACACTTACCAGATAGCTATATTATTTTGCACTGTGTAGACCTAGCCTTTGTTTACCAGGTAAAATTTGTTGCAGCTGATGAGGCTAAGAAATTATTTGTGCTTTGGGAACTCCTGATGGCTTGATCCATTAAGTGTCTGACTTCAGCTCAGATCATGATCTCACAGCTTGTGGGTTTGAGTGCCGTGGCAGGCTCTGCACTGACAGTTCAGAGCTTGGAACCTGCTTCAGATTCTGCATCTCCGTCTCTCTCTCTGCCCCCCTCCCACTTGTGCTATCTCTCCCCTCCCTCTCAAAAATAAATAAACATTTTTTAAAAAAGAAATTACTCATGTTTGAATAGAATGGTGTGATTTCACAATCTTAGTCAAATTCAATGTTTGCAAATTTGAAGTTGAAAGGTTTTGTCTATGGTATCCTTTTTTATTTAGGAACAATGTCAAAGGCATATTACCCACTGATAAATTATTATCCATACACCAGAAACATAGGGGTTCAGGCAACTCTGATGGCATCAAACACTTGGCATTATACTGCTTCACGATGGACACTACATAAATATTTGTTTAATAAATGAATGTATGAATTCAGTTAATGAATTAAATTTGTGACTATGTCATCTTGCATTTGTATATTACTTTACAACTTGTTAAGTGTTTTCACATTTACTCTTATAATAACACTTCAGATGAAGAAGACATTAATTCAGCGTGTTAAATTCTATTGAAAGCTTTGAGGTCGTCAAGTATGTTCTTGGCCTGAAGTGAAAACTAGAGTAGAAATATGCCAGAAGTGTGAGTACTTAGAAAAACAAAGCAGAAATGATGAAATGTGCACAAAAAGCTTAATAAACAACATAAAAATAAACTAGAAAAGAAAATAATGGATTAAAAGATTATGCTACTATTATTTTTATACAATCTGGGGAAGAGTTGATCCCTGGACCAGATTCCAGCTCTAAGTAATGTTTATTTCGTGTGTGTGTGTGTGTGTGTACAGATGCGCAGACATGTATCTTGTAGTTTTTCTCTTCTCCTTAGAAACATAACCAGAAAACTAGAGAACCACTAATATTTACACCAGAGTTTCACTGCAGGGAGCCAATATGGTAGCCATTCAGACAGCCGGACAGTAGAGTCTTTTATTTGTTTCCTTGTTAGAGCTATGGCCATGACCCAGCTGAATGTTAGTAAAAGTAGTGGTGGACAGTGCTCTCAGATAATCTGTCTAAAGACCCCAAACTGGCCCTTTCGTGCAACTCTCCTTCCTTGCTAAGGCTGTGGGTGACAGAAAGCCTTCCCTGAAGCATGAGAGGCAGAAAACAGCTTCGAGTTCCCACACACCCCGGCTCCCAGTTTTGTCCCAAGAGCTCTGACATCAGGCCTGATCATAAGTTGCATTCTAAGGCATCTCCTGGAGGAGAACATTTGGGCAACCCAAGCTGATAGATTTGACCTGAAGCACACTGAATGTTGAGTAGTGAGCAAATTACAGAATTCCTTGGGGGGTTTGTGGTTGTTCTTAATGATTTGTTTCCTTGGACAAATGTATTTGTTAAACGTACTTGCAGTGAAAGGGGGTGATCGTGAATTTACAAGATGGGAAAATTTAAAGTGTGCAGATAAAGTGCATGAGGCCCTAAAAAGATGTGCTCCCAGGAGGCACATAGCTTGGAAGCCCTGCCGCAGATTCCCTGAGTGGGGGCCTCCTGGCTTCCAATCCTCAAGTGTGTCCTGGCCACAGTCATGCCCCTTAGGGCTTTTTTCTCTCAAAATTAAATCCAAAAGAGAATAAAAATAGGATGTTAAAAAGAGGACTAGAAGCCGGGCAGTAGCTGGGAAACACACCTGGGCTTCTCGGAAACCTGGGTTCAGCAAGATGGTCATGAAAAGTTGTAAAGAGGACATTTTATTTTTTTAAAAAAATTTCCTTTAACGTTTATTAATTTTTGAGAGACAGAAGGAGACAGAGTGTGAGCAGGGGAGGAGCAGAGAGAGAGGGAGACACTGGATCAGAAGCAGGCTCCAGGCTCTGAGCTGACAGCACAGAGCCTGATGCGGAGCTTGAACTCACAGACTGTGAGATCATGACCTGAGCCAAAGTTGGACACTCAACCGACTGAACCACCCAGGAGCCCCTAAAGAGGACATTTTTAAAGCTCATGTCAAGGGGGATTATGATTTAGAATCAGAGGACTTGGGTTTCATGTTCCTATTCTGCCTCCTCGTATCTGAGTATCTCTAGGCAGATCTTAGTTCCTCTGAGCCTCAGTTTCCTCATCTGGAAAATAGGGACACTGTTCTATGTTACAGTTTTTGTGAGGCTATGCTGAATAACTACATGAAAAGTCTTCATAAACTGTAAAAGGATATCAAACAAATGTTATTATCAATGATTATATTTTTGTAATGTTTAATATCTTTTATTAAAAAAATAATACAGGGGTGCCTGGATGGTTCAGTCAGTTAAGTGTCAGACTTTGGTTCAGGTCAGGATCTTACCACTTGTGAGTTTGAGCCCCAGGTCGGGCTCTGTGCTGACAGCTCAGAGCCTGGAGCCTGCTTCAGATTCTGTGTCTCTGTCTCTCACTGCCCCTCCCCCACTCTCACTCTGTCTCTCTCTCAAAAATAAATAAACATTTAAAAAATGTTTCACAAAGAGTGCACCTTCATGGCAGAGCATTTGACAATTGTTGAGTTGTTTGTAACGCACTGACAACATGCCTGAAGGGTTCTGGGATTATGTGCAGATCCTAGTAAGTCTGAAGCATTTGCCTTATGTTATTGGGGTTTGCCCACCTGCCTGTTCAGAAACTCCGCTTGGGAGCTCTGGATGACTGCAGGCTACCCATAATGCCTACATGCTTAGGCCCACCAAAGAGTCCTACTAAATAACCAAGCAGCAAAACTGCAGGTGCCCACAAAAGCCATGGGGTAGCCTATGTCCTGAAAAGAGACCTCTGGGATAGAGACCAGGGAGGGAGATTAGTCCCAATTCTCTGTTAACTTTCGACTTTCATAAGCCTCCGCTTTCTTATTTGCAAAAGGACCTATTTGAAGAGATATTCTTCGAAGTAAATTCCAGGGATGGCTTTTGATTGATCTGTGCTCAATCTCTTGTTTCAGTGGGCTCTTTGAACACCAATAAGAACCAATCAGGAAGGTGAGGCCTGCTTGAGGTCAGCTCAGGGCACTTCCCACAATATTTCCGAGGGGCCTTCAGGGATCTTGAACACCACTGCCAGTCCATGTCATCCATAAGATGCTGGAAGGGGACCAAGTCAGTATAAAGAACAGTTTGTTGCCCAGTTTGCAGTGTCTCCATTTCCCTCTTTTTTTTTGGGGGGGGGGGGATATGGATGAAACCTCAAAATGGCTAGAAATCGAGAAATGTGAATCCTTTTTCAGGAGGATAAGAAGAAGATAGATCAAATGGAAAAGATGAGACTAAATGAGTGAAGCAAAGACAGAGAAGCAGCTGTTGAGAAAGACCAGAATCCCTTACGCCTCTAAAGGGAACAATAATACATTACAGGGCATTTAAATGTTGCTCCAGACTGTGGATTTCAGACTAGATGGAGTTCTCGGAGTATTCTGGAATGAAAAGTTCTTAAGTGGAGTGTTTAAATGCTAACACACATTTAATGTGGGGACCTGAAATCAGCACCAGCTTCTGCCCTGATTAAAGCAGTTTTTCTAGGGCTTTTGGACCTTGCTAACGTGTGCCCATTCCTGGCAACTTACTGAAAATTTGGGTCAGATCTTATAAGAAGATAGCAAAGGATAGAAGCCTTCTTATTCTTTTAAACTTGTCAACTAGAATATCTGCTGTCAGAATGCTATGTTAAATATTAAAATGTGGTCTCTCAATAATATCGCTTGGCTTTCACTAGTGTGAGAACAGTAGATACTAAGCTCTGAAAGACCCAAGGGCCAAAAAAAAAAAAAGAGCAATAATTAAAAAATGAATTCTTAAAAGCATAAGAAATCTGAAGGGCAGGTTTCTTTAGAGCATAATGAAATATCAGTTGAAAAGGTAACTCGCCAAAGTGACACTCCTTTTGTAATATTACTGGAATAGTCTTTCGGACTGAATCAGTAATACACTACTTAAAAAAAAAAATTACAGGGAGGCTGATGTACTGACATTAAATTCCACACAAATATCCTGTTTTTTTAATAGTAATTTATTGTAGTTTTACTGGAAATTTTCTCCTCTTAGTTCTTAAAAGACTTAACAGCCTCAATTAGCACTTTTATTCCTAATAATCAATATTGATTTTACTGTATTCATTTTAGATCTTAAGATTTTTACCTAGAACTCTAATCTTAATTGTTTTTAAAGAAGTATACCTCCTTAAAAAAATCAGATTTGTGGGATACACCTGTGTTGCCGTCTGGAAAAATGATAAAATTTTCCTTGATTTGAGGCGGGCTCTCAAAGAAATGATGGTCCCGGGTAATATGGACTTGGAATTGTTGACAAAATATTCAACAAGAATGGATGTGCTATTTTCAAAGATCTTCTTGAAATTAGGTAGCAGTTGTTGTTTTTAATCATGTTGCAGATTGTGTTTTCACCTTGCGATTTGCCTCTGTGTTTCAGTATGCCAGGTGCGTGTAGGAGCGGATTCTCCTGTTCACACTTACATTAATTTTACAGGGCACATTGCCTGCCTGGAGTCCACACAGGTGGCCCCCGATGTGTTATGATACGTCCTCAGGAGAACAATGGACAGTTAGGGATGATTCCCATTCCCTCAATGTGTTCTGACAGCGAACTGGAATTTCTCATTTTTTACATTAACAGCTTTCCCCCCTCATATTCCAGGCTTTGCTCTGATAACATGCCACCCGTTACATCTGGAACACAAACGCTTCCCCCAAACCCTTCAATTAAATTCTACAAATTGCTTATGTTTCAGTGTTTCCTGTGATCTTTTACGTGTTCAATTTAATCTTTTTTTTTTTTTTTAAATTTAAGAGATCAGTTGTTTGGTTGTGTTTAGCATTTAGGGACACTGGTAAAAAAAAAAAATAGAGACGGTTTCTTAGGGCTACCTTTTCCAGTTACACATTTCGTAAACATTTGAGCTACCTTGGGTTGGCCAGGAAATGTCTGCTGCCACATTAGTGATGTGATAATGGGCTTCACATATCACCTGGACATTAATAGAATGAAATCACTTACTGCTTCTGAAAGCAGCTTTGTTCTCAGCTGGTGTCCTGGAGGCACTGTGTGAGCACAAGGGACTTTCTATCATGGAGGTGAAAGTCAGAAATAAGCTAGAGTCATCTTTATTACCGGTGTGTATTTGTGTGTGTGTGTGTGTGTTTCATCGCTGTTTAACAAGTCCATTGATATTTGATGGGAATGACCAAAAACTCAGTGAGTTGCATAAAGTGTTTCTGGGTCTCCAATCTGCTCCACTGTGTGACATGCAAAACTTCTAATAACTGGGGACCTCTAACTCAGCTGCAATGGCCCATCAAAGGTGCAACTTTATTCTCTCATAACAGCACTGTAATGTGATCAGCAGACATATCTGCAAACTTTTCCCTGAGCTGTGCAGATGTGGCCATAAAAGAAGCACGTATGCCATTGTGTATTTTCTTCTTTCCTCTGAAAATGAATTTGGTTTCTGATTATGGTATTGTGGCCGCCTGCCGTATAAAATTTCCTACAGGTGCACACCCTCTTAAAGAAATGCAATCTATGAAAATCGGCAACTGAGAATGGGACTGATTCAGGGCTATTATTAATTTGATAAAGTGCCCTTTGCTTTGTAAAGATATTTGCTGAAGAAGGCTATAAATAAAGTGCTTTTCTAGTGCATTTATGATATTCCTCAATTAATCAAAAGCAGATGGACACCTGTCACATAAATTAAAATGTGGGCATCATTAAATAATTTGCATTGTGATTTTTTTTTTTTGGTTGGGATAAAGTATAAACCATGAATTGACTTGTTGTATGATATGCTTATTTAAAAATTGGGCATATATGTTTCACCTGAAAAAAGGCAGGCTTTGAGTTATTGTTTCCCAAAATGAAATGCATGGTTTCTAAAACTTAATTTCGAGTTTTTAGCCTATTTCTCCTCTGAGGAATATGGGTTTATGAATAGCATACATTCTTATCACATTCAAAGTCTAATCTGGTTTTCTTAGCAATCACATGGATAGGTGTAAACAGATAAATAGGCACCATACACTATTGACTGCCATGCTCATTTTTCATTTTTCGAAATAAAAGCCCATGAGAATTTTTGTCAGGATAAATTGGACATAAAAAAAGTTCTCTTTTGAAGTAGATACTTTGAACATGGCAGATTTGTAGGGAGTTTTCTTTTGACTTTGACTTCTTTTAAGATTGAGGAGGCTCTATAAAATTAGAATTTTGATTACTATACACAGTGTTTATCTGACCCCAAATTAAAGAACTGCTTTTAAGCCAACATTGGAGTTGTTTTGGTTTTTGTAATTTCAGATACGTTATCAGGTTTAACACTAAATTTAAACCTTATGAATTAGTTGACTTTCCCTGTAATTAGCCATAGCTACATTCCTATAAAAGCTAAAAACACAAATACTTACATTTTCCTCTAAAGGAATCTAATTACATTATTATCTGAAATAATATCTCCTTAATGATTCTTTGAACAATACTGCCTATGTTTTCTTCCTCCATGCAGACCTTTCATAAATAACCCAGTCTGCATCAAGACAAACAGTACATTCAGCATGTTTTGCAAAATAGAAAAAGGCAAGCTTGAAAAAGCAAATGAGCCAAACCTCAATATTCCCAACACGCTTCTACACCACTTTAATGCAGAATTCACAATGGACACATACATTGTTCATCGGAGTATTTTAATATTTTTTTCATACAATGCCATCTATCAAATATCCAAAGAAGGCAAATTACTCACAGGAAAGAATCCGGAAAAGCCCAGAAATACCAAGCTACCCACGGTGACATCATGAGAACAAAATACTCCGTGAATAATAACAATGCCAACTACTAGTAAAGGAAACGTGGTTGCCAGATTAGCGCTCATGTTAAAATGGAACTTCTTATTTATTTAGGTGGAAAAAAAAACCCTATCAATTCTGATTCATCTTCCTTTTTTAAAACAAAATAAAGCAACACTTGCTTAAAACAAATAAAACAATGCTGCCAGCAAATCCCCCGAGGCATTTTAAATCCTATGTAGGATACAGCGGAATTAAGGAGCATTACATGGACTTCAGAATTATTATCCATTGAGTTATAAGGAATGACTTCTCCTCTAGCTCAGGTTTGTTTTTCTTTTCCAGCGGGCAACAATTTAACCCATCTCATAGGTTAGTGAAGCCGGGTACATACGTTTTACTTTTCCAAAGGAATTCTATTCAGTTTTCCCAAGGATTTCTGTTCGGAGAACTGCCTTGTAGTGTGGCCATATGCATTGCTCTTTAATAGTTTGTTTCTTTTCCAAAATCCAATTTTGTGCAATACTCATTCATTTCATGAAGAACGACTTGAGTTCACTAAAATAAATAAATAAATAAAAACCCCTTGTACGTGCTCTGTGCCATCGTCCATGGGCATAAATAACATGATGTGAATTCAAATACACATCCTTTTCCCATTTGTTTCCATTCGCAGTGCCAACTTTGGCTCAATAAACAATGACCTTCAGCTTAGTATGAAGGAAGCATCCAGTACATAACGCACAGAGCGGTGCTCTTTCAAAGAATGAGACCCTTCAGAATGGCCAAGGGCAAGAAGAAAACAGAAGCTCGTGAGAGCAGAATAACGAAGGAGGTAGTTTCAGATGCACCTGAGAGTGACAGCAACAACTGTGTCTGAGTCAGAGAAATGTTTTTCGAGCATAGTTTTACTGATCACTTTTAAAAACCTGACCCAGGAAGAAGCCTAGAAGACATTCATGAAATGAGGAGTTTAGATGGTCGTAGAATTGAACAAGGTCTGAGATCTCCTGATTCCCTCTGTAGTGCACGTTCCTCAGCTTCTCCAGCAGGATAATGGAGGTATTAATCCTCTCCACAGTTCTCCAAAGCATGTTTCAAGGATTCAAGAATTCAAGGTGGCAAAGGATCAAATTGCTATTTATCTAGGACTCTTTCGAACCGGTGGGGCATCATGTGGTATACACTGAAAGAGCTTATTTATTGAATCCCCAATTGAATTGGCCTTAGAGAGTTAATACAACATCCACGGTGACAAATTTACTCACTAGGAATAAATTGCATTAGTTCCATTATTTGTAAAGCACTTTCCCATCTGGGAAGAAAGTTACGGCATAAATCCTATTCTGTTCAGTAGCATGGCTGGAAGGTATCAACCTTTTATGAGCGAGGAAAGTCAGGTTTTTTCTTCTATTAATTTGCTAAGTATTCTCTGCCCCATGAGTTTAATACACCAGAAGTACTGCAGCTGTTGGATGATGGGGACAAGAGGAGAGAGGGGGATTTTTTACCCCACCAAGCTGTGTCACCTTTTTAATTCTGAGGAGGCTTGTTTCACAGGATTTGGGGTTGACTTTGGCTCGAAAAGAGCCCTTGAGTTAACAACTAAGAGAATCACTTTAATTGAGACTTAACTTCTAGGTAAGTCTCAAAATTTGAGAATCTCAAAATTTTAGTGGATATAGCATGGCCTCAGGAGTTCTAAAATCTTGAAGTTCTCGATCCCTAAGTAGTTCCACAGAGGCAGTATTAGATGATGTCAGACCAATGACCTGAGTTCAAGTCCTATTGCCATCTCTGGTCACTGTTTGACTTTGGCCAAATTAATTTCACCTTCGTGAGCCTCAGTGACCTCCTTTATAAGTGAGAATAAGAATAGTAGCAAGTTAGGAGACTACGGTAAGATGAAATATGATAATGCATGGCTGGCTCCCAGCGTGGTAGCCGGTACATTGTAAATCATCACTAGGTACTTGCTCTTACTGTTACTATTGCTTGGGACTCTTCAGATGTGTCACCCAAAGTTTTTGTTTGGTTCAAGATGAGTCCTCAGTGGTTTGGACAGTCCAGTGGACGCTGGTTCAATTACATAACATGTAACCAGGGGACCATAGACACTTTTTCTGGCTCTGGAAGATACCTCCTGTCCATTAATTTTAAAGCTCTGATTCTAGATTTGTTCATCCTTTCATTCAAAGGACACTGAGAAGAAAGGACCCCTGTGGGCAACTTGTACCAGTCCTTTCAAGAATAGAAGGGAGACCTCTTATATTTTAGAAAGACAAAAATACATACAATCATCTAAAAACTAACATGAAGCCTACCTATACATACAAATGAGCTAATTTTGAATTTTATACAGTTTGATTCTTTGATAAGAGCTAACATTTACTGAAGCCTCACCAAAGGCCAAAGACTATGCTGAAGACTTTAAGTAAATCATCCTCACAAGGATCCTAAAAGTAGACACAGTTACTATTCTAAGCTTTGAACCTAAGGAGTCTAACCCCAGGGTCTATACCTGTAACTACTAAACCACCATCCAAAGATAGTATTGATTGGCAGCCCATTTTTTGAAACTACTAGAGGCTACTCTAGTACAGACTGTCCTCTTTGAAGACTGAGTCTTTTTATCTTCCCACCATGTTGTGTTGAAAGAAACACAGTTTCGATTGGATTTACTGGTAGTCCTGAGCCTTTCTTTACACTTTTATTTGTAATTTCCAGTTCACAAAGGGTCATTACATGCCTTGTTATTTGGATCTCCCCACCTTTGTTATTTAGGTTTACCAAAAATACTGTAGAGTTTTTGTTTCTGTAACTGTAGCCAGTGGGTCACTGTTCTCCCCACTTCGCTGCTAAAGAAGCCAAACCTTGGATACGGAAATGACTGGGCCATGACCACTCAACCGATGAGCAGATCACGTAGAGTTTGAACCCAGATCTTTGGATCCAAATAAATAATGAAATCCTGGTTATCCTTTAAAATTAGACTAATGCATTTCATGTATCCAAAGGAAAAGTGACTTTGAACTTGGTGGGTAAACTGCTACATCATCCTTCTAGATCTAGCTAGCTCATTTCTAGTTCATTCTGTCAACATCAGGGATCGCCTCCCAAATGCTAGGCATAATCAGACACAGAGCCTGACCACAAGGAACCCATTTGAAAGGGGAAATTAGAATCTTCAATCAAAGGCAAAAGAATAATAATAGCCACAAAAGAGGGATTGGAGTCAGGGGGTTGAGTTTTTCAGCTGGGCTTGCAACACTGTTGGGGCAAGAGCTGCTTTGGCAGGGGAGGAAGCTCATGTCAAAGACGTGTGAAACTGGCTTACTCAGTAGAGAGCTGATTAGATAGCAAGGAGCCTAAAGAAACTCAATCTGGCACTAAAATGTAAAACATTTTTGTGTATTAATTCTATGCTTTCTACCAGTTGTTTCGTTCCTCTAGATACACTGGAAAATATTGTATGAACTCAAATGAAAAGGTTCGTACACCGAATAAAAATTTGAAGTTCACAATTTTCACTCGTTTTGTATTGTGCATTTCATTCCTTTTAATGTTATTCAATGCTGTTCAACTACTGCATGGAAAACATCTCCAACATGCGCAGGTTCCCTTTAAGAAAAGATTCTGGTCCTGTTTTTCAGATGGTCATTCAGTGATACAAACCTGTAGGACTGAGATAAATTGCTCCTGGAAACATTTTCCTCTTGGAAAATCACAGATGAGACTAAATGAGACATTTTATATATATAGTAGCAAACAGTCATAGGTACATTTCATTTTGAAGGTCCCATCTGTCTTGCAAGCCAAACAGGTTTTGACACCGCAGAGTGATTGCCACGCTTCAGGACGTAGGAAGAGCCAGGGATGCACGACAGGACGCTGAAGAAGTCACTATATTTTTACTGTTTGGGGATTTTTAAAAAGCAAAAATATAATCAGAACTGTAATTATGCCTCTATACGTTTTTGACCACTGTATTTTGCAAATTATAACTTGAATACCCCAGCCCAGGATTTAAATATAATGGCAGCTTTTATAACAAAAGAAAACCAGCAAAGCTTTTTTGCTAGGATTCGAGTTTTAATTGACATCATTATAGCTCAAAGTTTGAACATGATGGGAATAATGACTCTGGTGTTTTTCAGCACCTTATTATTCATTTTACATCTTTATGTCAGCTATGTGCTCAAGTCCACAGAGTCTGTAATATTTAAATTAATAATGTAAATTTAACTATTGCCATTAAAGCAAAGAGCTAATTAGGTCCCTGCTTGCTGACTGGCAGTATGATGCAATAAGTAAAATGGTTTGAGTTGATAGCTAACACTGCCAGGAAAATGTGAATTGAGTTCACTTGAGATTAAACAACCTCTAAGACTACAAAGGAGGGGAAAATTAAAAGTGTCTCATCTCATTTTTCTTAAAAATAAAAATCCACGAAGAGACACAATAGCTTGTCAAGCAGCTCAGAGCAAGATTTCTGAGATGCCATGCGATTGTTTTGTGCCTTCCATTCCATGGCTTTTCTTCCAAGCGCCTGGTGGAGAGGCGATTTTTCTCAGGCATCGGTTAGAGTATTGGCCTTTTTCCATAGTTTTCACCTTCTATGCCAAAGAAACCAACCAGCTGAACTTTACTTGTTTTATAAACACCTCTTCTAAGTAAGTCCTAGCATAAAACAAAAAGCTTGAATGATATTTCTCTCTCTCTCTCTTTTGCTATTATTCTCATGTCAGAAGAACATCCAAAACCAAACAGCAGAAATGGAGAGGAGAAGCAAAATAATGCTTATTTCCAGTTCAGGTAGGGAAAGTCTATCCTGGAACTTGTAAAAGTAGGAAGATGGTGCAAAAAGGCATAAATACATCTAGGTTTCCCCACTGTATGAAAATAGAGCATTCCTATGAAATCTTTCATAAGCCAAAACAATATAAAGCAAAGAAGCAATTATCATTAATGACTATGGAAAAACTGTTGAGCGTTCCTAGACCCACAAAATAACCTCTCATAGGCTTTACTGATACCTTAGGACACATCTTGCTAATGGATGCTCCAAACAAATTGAGATAAAACACAGTTCAAAGCTGCAGCGGCTGGATGATGAGATGCTAAGTGTGGTCCCGGGGAAGCAGCTTGGCGGGGTTACTCTTGGAGCTCAAGGTGTGTGTTGCTGCTATAACGGCTCAGTCTAAAATGCTATTTTTGCTTTTGGCTTCTTTTCAAAAAAACAAAAATCTTCTTCAGATTTCTTTCAGTTAGAGAAAACAGGTACTAATTAGGTGTTTCATAAAAGCAAAGTGGCATAATGTGAACTTTTGAAAAGCAGGGAATACCTATACTCCTTTTAATAGAGTAAAGACTTTCTGATTGTCAGAAATGAAGCAAGGGCTTTCTCACATCGGGTTTTCCTCTCACAATGAGCCCGGGCTTGCTCCCTGCTGCAGACTGGTTCAGTGAGAGTGCTTGCAGAAACCTGGGACCGCCCAGCCTCTGTCCGCTGGCTCTCTCTCTGGCTCCATGCGTCTAAGGGGAAGCCAGGGTAATCTGCCTGAAGATAC
The DNA here is from genome assembly GCA_017311185.1 of Proteles cristata cristata. Classification (NCBI taxonomy): domain Eukaryota; kingdom Metazoa; phylum Chordata; class Mammalia; order Carnivora; family Hyaenidae; genus Proteles; species Proteles cristata. Next base: position 1,050,144 of record JAESUZ010003820.1, read on the forward strand.
CAGGGAGCAATAAATGCAGGTGAGGTAGAATAAGGGGATTTGGCTCAACATACTTTTAAAAACTTAGTTTCGAATGTAATGAAAGGTGAACATGTTCATTGAAGGATGGTTTCATATGCGGTGTTGAAAAGATTGTTTTTAAGAACAACACTCTTGCTCTAAGAAAACCAATCATTTAATTGGATTGCTACAGCCTAACCCTATTAAATATTTGCCTCATTTAATTTTATCAGATGACATTTCATACGTCTGCGCTAATGAATTCATTTGCTAAGAATACTTTCTCACAGCAAATTAACTCATGCTCTTCTATATTCTTAACATTCTCCCTCCCTTTGTCCCTGTTTTTAAAGGGTCTTAGCACGATTCCCCAAAGATATCGTCCATCACTGCAGAAGCTCTCCCATTACCAATAGTGAAGAACAACCCCATTGACCAAAAGCATTGTTTACCTTATCTCTAGCTTGGCAAGGAACTGGCACAAAAGTGACAGACGGAACATGAGTTTTAATTACTGAAAGGCTATGCTGGCTAAAGGTACTGGCCAAATATTATCCTTCTGGAACTTGTCCACATGGCATGAATGGTTTCTGTTCCAGACCAAAACTTACTCTTTATTTTTTAAAAATTGGACTGTTTAACATTGCTAGAATCAATGTCGCATGGTGGTTTATAAAACAAACAGCTGCTACGTATTGAGAGGTTACTATAGCTTCATACACGCAACGTCATCTAATTTTCAGGACAATTTCATGACTGGCTTTCGAGTCAGGCAGATGGGTTGCACTGCTTTGGAACTTAGTCTCCTTACCTGTAAAATGGGATAATAATACCTCATTGATATTTTTGTGAGGATAAAATGAAATCATGGATGTAAGCTGACTAAAAGTCATACTGTAGCCTCCATAAACAGTATGTTGAGGGGGGAGGAGCAGAGGGAGGCGAGAGAGAATCTTACGCAGTCTCCATACCCAGACAGAGTCCAATTTCACAACCATGAGATCACAACCTGAACTGAAATCAAGAGTACGAAGCTTAATTGACCAACCACCCAGGTGCCCCAAACCGTTATTCTAACCGTTTATTAGGAACCATGAGGCTGTCATTCGTGTGATATTGGGATCTGGTCAGTATAGTCAAAGAGCTATTTACCCGATATGCTCTTATTTGAATAGCAAATTGGCTGGCAACTTTAAAAACAATCCCTTTCAAAGGAAGGCTGTATTAAAAGGAGTCCATTAAATTTCTTCTTTCAGACCTTCCTCTCATGTGAATGCCATTGCAGAATCCTTCTGAAAATTCCCAATCGACTCCCAGAATTGGTCTGCTAACATTTCATTGACTGGATATGCCAATATGAATTAAACCATAACCCTATTGGTAGATATTTAGGTTGTTGTTAATTTCAAGGTACTTTAAATCATATTGTGGTTAACATATTTATAATCATATTTTTTCCTTACATTCTGGATGACTTCCTCAGAAAAGATTCCCAGAAATAAAAGATAAATGACTGGGTTAAAAAGTGGAGCATTTTTATGGAACCTGATATATATTTCCAAATTTCTTTCCAATTGATAATGCATTTTGCAAATAGTGTATTACCAAACTCTAGCATAAGCTTGGGTTCTATTCTCTTACAGAAAATCTCCGCCTCAAAACTATTTGCTGAAAGAGCACTGCATTGAATGGTGTAAGTGCCTATCAGGTGATACAATAATGAAATATGTTACCCAAATCCCAAGACTCCTTGGAAGTTGGAAGATGAGAAAGAATTGCCACATTGGACACAGGACCTGCAGGTTCTTGTGAAGAACTAGATGATAATTCACAGGAACCATCAGGAAGACAAGAATAGCTAACACTGATTAAGGTCTTCCTATAAACCAGGTCCATGTTTAGCTCTGTACATGGATTGTCTTATCGAATCCTCCCCAAATCTTCATTTTGCAGTTAAGAGAATGTTACTGGCATGTAAAAGCAAAATTTCAAAGGGAAAGGGGAGTCCATAATAATCAGTATAATTTTCTTGTTTGCATCGGGCTAATAACCATAGTACTTTCTCTAACAGTCATGTGAGGCATCGGAGGCAGGAGTGGGGTTGGGGGAGAATTACTGATGGGGTTATAAGGAAGAAAAGGAGGAAGAAGGAAGGCACTTGAACTGTTTCCTCTCCAGGAGCTTTCAGAGGTGTTTATGCCACCATGACCTTGATCTTTTGGGTCACCAGGTCCCCTTGAAACTTTGCAGGATGGAAAGAGCCAGCACTCTGCAAACATGGTCAGACACCAGGAGAGGAGTTAGCAGTGCCAGTGGGCTGGCCTTTCATGAAGCATTTCTCTATCTGTGAACTATAAACATGTATGCATTCCTGTCTAGATCAGACTCCTGAGCTTTCCAGTTCACCTTTTCTTTCCTGAACAAGCATATTTATCATGGTCAATGTGAGAGAAATGCCCGTTTTTTGTGCAGTCCTCCTTTGTCCCTCTTCCCATGCCTTAGTCCATCTAAAGAGCACTAGACTAGGTGACATTTTGTAGGATTTACCTCTGAGACTGGTGTCAGAAAAGCTGCTGGGAGTATTGAACGTATCCAGATACGAACCACTGTCCTGGGGATCTTTCCATTGATTTTACTTCTGAGTTCGCAGGAAGACCTGGAGTGTTAACTTTGACTCACTGCTGAGATGGAGGTTCCTGGGACAGTTTGTATGGAGATTAGAAAAAGGAAATTAAGGGGAGGGGAGAAAGAGACTGCAGGCTAGCTTCAAAGTCCAAGTACGAGGTAGAGTGAGCTGAAATATCTTACCTGCTATATTTCAAAATAGAACAGTCTTATCCCATTAAAATACTAGTTTGTGAAGTCCCACTGCTCTCAAGATAAAGCCCAAGCTACTTAGCGGGACACACTCCGCCCACCAGTATTCTCTGCCTTCTTCCAGCAGACACTACTTGCCCCTCACAAGATACACCCTAGTCTCATCCATTTTCAGTGCTAGGATTGTGCAGCTCTCTTTGCCTTGATGACTGTGTACCTGCTGATTCCTCTTCCTTTAAAGGAATTCCTTCCTTTTTTGCCTGCTTGACTACCTTAAATGGCACCTCTTCCAGGAAGCACTCCCTGACCACCCAAGATTTGGGCATGCTCCTCTCCTATGGGACCCTTGAAATGCCTGTGTACTCTGTTGTTATCCAAGTGCGTTCCTAACTGATTCCTTTTTACTTAATGTTCCCTGATAGACTGCAAGCTGCTGCATGGTAGAGACTATGTCTTATTCAGTGTTTTTATGCCCATTCAGTATGTAACCCAGAGAGGGCACTTCATAAATGGTTGTTATTGTGGAAGTCTTGACTTGACAGCTTCTTTAGATGACATGAGCTTTCAGTAAAATGCACTAACTGTGTAGAGTTTATTGGGGTGCCTGGGTGGCTCAGTCGGTTAAGCATCCAACTTTGGGTCAGGTCACGACCTCATTACGCGGGAGTTCAAGCCTCGCATCAGACTCTGTGCTGACAGCTCGGAGCCTGGAGCCTGTTTCAGATTCTGTCTCTGTCTCTCTGCCCCTCCCCTGCTTGTGCTCTATCTCTCTGTCTCTCTCTCTCTCTCTCTCAAATATAAAAGAAAACATAAAAAAATTTGAAAAGAGATTATTATCCCATTCCTATGTTTGTCCCACTCAATCGTAGGCTGACTGAATACCTATTGCCACCACACAGCTCTTTCTCTCTCTCTCTTTCTTACACACACACACACACACACACACACACACACACACATGATTTTTAAGTTACATTGTTGAACTAGAATCTTGCCTACAACACTGTTCCATGCCTAAAAGTCATTCTTTACACATCCATACAGCATTTATCTGTAAAACATGGCTACCCACTCCCCTAATGGTTTTGTGCAACTTGGTAAGGAATTGGTATGAGCTTAAATGATGTAATGTTCCATCTTCCTTCCATCATAAATAGCTGGGTTTGGGTTCCCAAGCTAGAGATGGGAACTCATAGAAATTTACTTCAGCACCATCTGGTTGGTTGGGAGAAGACAGGGTGAGGTGTGCATTTTTATTGCCCTTATTGTTTCCAAAATTCAGCTAAGACCTGAATAGACACACACAAAATGTATTCTAGAAGCAGCCTGTTATTCATGAGGCTACTGTGACTGTCCCCAGGGCCTTGCAAATCATCAATGCAAAACACAACATATTCTCAAAAAATTAAAATGGCTCCACTTGAAAGAGTGGCCTTGTTTAGAGCCACCTGGTGACACTTCTTTAAGTCCTCCTGTCTGGCTCGAGAGTGGGGGCCGCTACTTACCACCTAGCTCCTGCCCTCTGAACCCATAGCTTGTTACATTAAGGTAGGGAAGTTTTATGTGTATAATTTGTGAAGTTCTCTTAAGCAGACAGTGCTATATAAATGTGATATGCTGTTATTAATAATAAAGGTTGGCTCACCTAAGAATACTGTAGAATTAAAGTAATGAGATTCTATTTTTAGGCAGACTTGCCAATAACATGCAAGTATGATAAGGCTGTGATTTAAAGCTCGCTTTAACCTTCCACCGCTCCAAAGAGTACATTTTCCGGGCTGACTACACAGCAGTGAGCCGCCTAGAGCTCTATTAAGGCTAATGGTGGATCCACACTTGAATCTCAGCATGTCTGGCTAAAAATAGGCTTCAGTCTTTGAGACACAGGAGCACATCTCACCAGATAACTTGCCTTCACAAAACACAGATTGGCTTCCCCAGCCACCTCCCATACCCTGATCACTGTCTTGAAAACGATCAAAAAGCTTCAAGAATGTGTTTTGAAATTTTCACGCATCTACACTTATGTAAATATATAGGCTGAGTATAGGAGACTTAGTTATGTTTATTTTCATATGTGAAAAGACACTTAACAAAGGCCCGGGTTCAAAGTGATTCACAACTAGAAAAGAAGTCTCACTCCTCAGGAAAAAAAAATAATTAGCTCTTCCTCCACTAATGTTCAGGTCAATGCTTTGTCAATAACAGTAACTCTTCTTCACCAATTTAGTGCAGCCTATAAAGATCGTTATGACTCATAATTACAGATGCAGATTTATGTCAAAATGCATATATAAATCTCTGGTTCTGGCTATGGGTCACCTCTTATCAGAAAAAAGATTTGTGTAAGGAGACACTCTCCTTGATCCCTGTGGGCATTTTTCTACTTCGACTTGGGGGGCAGAATTATAAGAGTTTGCTACCAATGACACAAGTATGACCCAAGGCACATTACAGATTCACAGCTGGAGGGAGTGAGGAGCTGGCTGGCTTTGATGGTGGGTAATGGGGGAGGGTGATGTAGCTGTGGAAATATACTCTCTAGGATTATTGCTCTCTGGCTAAATGAAGACCACCTTTTCAACACCTGCAGGCTAGCCACTATAAATCACAGGAAAGATGATTATCTGAACAGAGGGAGATGGGTTTTAAAATGACTGAGACTTCCTGAGGCGGAAGCCTACTGAGTTCAGGGACACAGGCAAGTCTTAGATGTGAGGGGTTATCAAATTCTGTGGAAGCCTGAATGGTCAAATGAGATGTCAGGTTAGCCTTGCCCAGGATTCTCACATGCTAGGATTTGTTTGGCGACGCATTTTGTGCTGGGACATCTAAGCTTGGAAACATCACCTGGTCTCCGGAGAATGATCTCCCTGTGGTAGAGGGGCAGGATTTCCCCAGCGTCCATGAAGTTTGTAAAAGGTGCATTCACTTTCTACATACGAACAGGTAACTCCGGAAAAATGGCTGGATCGGTTATTTAGACACTGTGCAAATGCCAGATCTGGGGGCTTACTATGAGTGCGCCCAAAATTTCCACTTTTATCCTACCTGCAGATCTCAGCTACATACACCTGCACAGTAGATGTTTAATGTGGCACTTCTCCAATGGTGTTCATAAAATGCACAGAGAGTGAAACACATACCTATTCTGGGACAAACCAGTTCCACTTCTGGGGCTACATGTGGGAGAAGCAAGTGTATATATGCACAAGAAGACAGGGATATTCATCACAGCTTTACCCAAAATAGCCCCAGACCTGGCAGGAGCCCTATACCCATCAATGGGTGAATGGATAAACAAACTCCTATATCCCTGCATTCAGCAGGGATATTAAAAAAATGAGCTATTGATACCCACACAACACAGAAGAATCTGAAAAAAGTTTCAGTGAGTGAGAGCAGTCAGACACAAAAGAGTCTGTAACATGTGATTCCATTTATATGAATTTCAAGGACAGGCAAAATAAGTCTATGGAAATGGAAATCAGCATGCTAGCTACTTCAGTGCGGCGAGTGTTATTGACTAGCAAGGTACACAAGAAAACTCTCTGGGTGATGAAAATGTCTTCTAATCTGGGTGGTGGTTAACATGGTACATAACATGGAAAAAAATCATTAGGCTGTATGCTTAATATTTGTGCATGTTACTGTTTGCAAATTATAGCTTAATGCATAACAAACTTAAAAAGCTATCCAAAAAAATACAAGGAGAAAAATTATATGTTCATACCCTGTAAGAACAGTCATGAACAAAGATAAAATAATGACGCTATTCTAAAGAGTACATGAAAAAAGGATAAATGAAAACACAGGAACCTTTCATTCCTTCTCACTTCTACCACAGGACATGAAAATACTAGGGCTAGGAAACTCAAATCATTATATGATATACTTGGGAATTCATGGAGAGGGATCTTCCAGGACTTGTTTTCAGAATGTTCCCGTTAAATGAGGAAGTGCTTCATTTGCAAGTTTCTCCTTCGGAAATGGTGGCATTTAAACATAAACAGTCAGGAAATAGATATTTTAGGGTTGATTCATCACTTGGCCAAGCAAGAGATCAATTAGTTAATGATACTGTTGGCCCCAAGCATACTTCAGTAAAACGTATTTCACTCTCTTGAATATTTAGATTAATTGAGGTATGAGGCTATGATTTTATGACCAAAAAAATTGATATTAAATACACATTTCCCATTTTTCATTACAATACACTTCAGCTCTTCTGCATTTGTCTTTTTAGAAAGACTTTCAAGTTGTTAAAGGAAGTCTTTGGGGTACTTGCCTTCCTGTCACTAATGAAACAAAGAAGGCTTATTTTTCAAGAACGATCATGACAGAATTTCCACATGGCGCCTGCTACTCATTATTCAGTTGACATTTCCATTTCTGGAATTCGAATGTTTGTCTGAAATTGTTAGTGACATTTATAAAATATTTGCAGAATTTCAAAACAGACCCTAGGGATCACCAAGTCCTTAGTCCCTATTAGGATGAGGGAACTGGGATCAAGAAAGGTTAAATGGCTAGCACCAGGCTTTGGCTTTTTTGGCTGACTTCTTGTGTAGAATTTGGATGCTTTTCTTGAACTGCATGATAACAGCGGATTCTATGATCAAAGAGATATCACCACTGGCATCATCTGTGAGCGCGTGCATATTTTATAGAATGAGGAATCCATTTGAAGATCGTTTTCAGGACCTAGGGTATTACACAGTCTTGGAAATTAGATTTCCAATCTCTACATAGTGAGATACTTGTATCACTAACATTAGGCTAAGCCTATGTAACTTTCTTCCTAGTAATACTGCGCAGAACTGAGCAGGATCAATAGAATGTATAAAATGTGACTTGGGAGCTACACTGCCTGGGTTCCCTTCTGCTTGCACTGCTTATGAGCTGTGTGGCAGAGTTACCTGCACTTGGAAGTTCAGGTTCCTCGTCTAGAAAATGGGGATAATAATAGCACCTTATCTCAACTGTTTTTAGGTTTAAATTAAATGATGTAAGTCAAGTCAGCCTGGTCCTTAATAAATATTCAGTGAAGGTTAGCTATTAGATCATTTTGAAATTTCCAAGAAGAACATTAAACCTCCATTTTATTTCACCTGATTTTCCTGTGGGTACATTTCTGCACCTGCCAATTCAGTGCCCCACTTACCCTCCTCCCTCATCTCTCAGCTCCACCTCCCTTGCCAGCACCTGCTTTGCCTTCCACACACGCCTCAATTGCCTAAATTTCCATGGCATTCACAGCTCATAGTACACATTTCAGCACTTGACTCTTGGTCAAGTACAACTTGATCTGATGTAAGCTTTCAGAAGGCGAGGGCTATTCAATGCATTTCTTTTGCAGCTTTAACAGGGCCCAGTGTGGTGTAAGGCATTTAATGGATGCTTGAAAATCATTCTTTCAAAGAATTGAAATTGAGAAGCTTCAAAATATTAAGGTTTGATTCCAGTGATGGTTGGTAAACTGTTTCAGTGAGATATTCTATAAAAACCTATATAAAATATTTTATATAGTAGGAGTACTGTAGCCAAAAACAAACAAAAATGAAACAAACAAACAAACATTAAAAACCAAAACTTTGCCTGGAGTGGAATTGTGACTTTTATTAGAATCCAAATTCTGAAAATCTGGTGCTTTCTTTTGATTCTGTTACAGAGCATGCAGTCTAGTAGCAAGACTGAATTCCTGTTTTTGATTTATGTATCAAATAATGACCCAAGGCTAAAAAAAACCATATTAAACCATATTTCCAACTCTTGTTGATAGCCATACTCTTTTTAAATACCAAGACATAACAGAGGCAGCAAGAATATACAACAGCAGTGATAAAACTTACGGCTAACCTTCTACCTCTTTACAAATATATATATATACATATATATGTAGATATACATATCTTTGTATATATATATATATATGTATATATATATATATATCTTTGTGTGTGTGTATATATATATATATGTATGTATATATGTATGTATCTCAGAAATAGAGATTACCTTGTCGAAAGTTTTCAAGAAAGCACCTCAAATAACTGGATTTTATGGTGATACTATACCAAATCCTTTTATTCCCTCTTTGATACTATGTTTCCCTAGTGTCCATTTCACAAAAGATCTTTCTGAAGTACACTTAAGAATGTAATATTGTCTGGACAGTTGCCATTTATACTGAAACTTCAGCCTTTTAAGGCCTTGATCCAATTTTGTGATTTGTTTAAACAATAAATATTTTTTTCCTGTTTATACAAATTCATTACTAACTTGAACATCAGAATTTTACTTTTTGTGTAATTCCTAAGTAGTAACCAAGATGTCCCAAGTGCCAGAAGAAACAAAACCAGGGAATGCGTAGTTCCTCCACTTTCTGTTGTTAAGTGATGGTGCTTGGCAGGAATAAGAATTGTTGGGCTATCATGCTGCAAAGAGCTTTGCTTACCAAGTTTGCTTACTCTGGAGTGCCGGTGTTCATCTGCAATTATCAGAATAATGCATGCACACGTACACAGCCACACGCTGTAAGTAATATACAGGGCAATTATGATAATTATCTTCTCATTTTTCTTCATTCACCCATCTATTCAACACATATTGAATGCCTACTGTGTACCACTGGGGGACACAACACAAAAGAAACCCCCCATTCCCACCCCATACCTTTATGGAACCTAATTCTAAGAACTTCTTTTTCTTTGAACCTCTTAGACCATAGTCCTTTGAGCAAAGGAGATCCTTCACCTCCGTTCCACCATTTGGTTTTGACAACAGTAGCAGATAACTCTCTGCGTTCCTGTGGCCAGTAAGTGTTTTCATTTTAGTGGTACTTTTCTTATGCTCTACTGACTATACATGCCTCAGACTTAAAATATAGTCCAAACATATCTGAATCACTTTTTAAAATCTGCTATCATTTCTTTCTTTTTTAAAAAAATTTAAAAATTTTTTATATATTTTTGGGAGAGAGATAGAGACAGTGTGAGCAGGGGAGGGTCAGAGAGAGAGGGAGACACAGAATCCGAAACAGACTCCAGGCTCTTAGCTAGCTGTCAGCACAGAGCCTGACGTGGGGCTCTCGAGCCCACGAACTGTGAGATTATGACTTGAGCTGAAGTTGGACACTTAACAGACGGAGCCACCCAAGCCGCCCTATCATTTCTTTCTTTAGAGTCTTTGCAATAGTGATGTTTTCTTAGTAAAGTGTGTAATAGGAATTTTTTTTTGAATGAAGAAAATTGGAATGATTTCAATGTCTATGTGCCTAAGTATCTGTGACTGAGTTAATAATGGATCAATGAGTCCATTAATATTTTACAGAGGCTAGTGGTAAATTTGCAGAGGCAAATGTCCGTGGCAAACTGTCTTTTACCTTTTTGTGTGTTCAAAAATACAATCCATTTATTGTGTTATGTGGCCCACTGCTGTTCCTCCTTGCTATTGTAATATTTGTTACAACGGTATTTGAAGTCTGATGGTCATGACGTGGACCTCCATGTTCAAATATGAATGATGAGCGTCATATGAAGATCACTACATTTCTGACTCTCAGCAGGAATGACTGAAAGAGTGAATGGTTTAACTTGCATACAAAAATCGGTAGCACCTGTACTGTGCTAGGTGGAACAGAACTCAGAACGTCCTAAGGTGTTAATTTTTCCTTTAGGTGATGGTGATTTGTTGGAGTAATGGCAAAGGTGGGTATAGTGACTAAGATTAAGTAGGATTCCTCTGCAGTCTAGAAGTTATTTTCAGAATAGTTAATGATATGTCCGTTCCTGTGCCCACAGTGATATTAACAGGAAGTGAAGAAATCATTGCTTACCGACATTGTTCAAAACCTAGAGAACACACAAACCCTTTTTTTGTTTTAAAGGGCAGGTTTTTTTAAGCACTACTCATGACTGCCCCACATTATCCCACCCTAAAGAGGCAGTTCGTTGTTTTTATCACATATATGCATTTCAGAATAGAGAGCTATGTAGGAATGTAATTTGAAGCAAAGAGGAGTTGGCAAGTTATGAATTGCAGTTATGAGTGGAAGCTGTGGATTGTAGCCAAAAATCAGTTGGGTCTATATTTATGAATCTGAAATAGGTTTTGAAATATGCCTCTGTTTTCTGAACATTTCCAAAGAATTTCTTTTATTTCTTGGAAATCATAAGAAGATGAGTCCCTCTATTGGGGGACTGAACCAAATCAATATAATAAAAATAATCTTAAAATTAAAAATAAAAGTAGTAACATTTGTAGATTATTTTCCATTTGTCAAATATACGCAAAGCATAAAAATTGTTTTAACTTCTGTCTTAACCCCATAAGACTAAGCACATTTTAATATCCTTTTCACACCTGAAGAAATTGAGGCACGGAGAGATTAAAACTTCCCCAAACTCACACAGCTAGGACTTGGACAGGGGCTCTATTGCCTGTGACTTTAACCATCTATTTACAATGCTTGTCAGGTTTTGGCGAGAGAAAATAAAATTCTGTATTATTCTTTTTTATCTCAGGTTGTTTATTCAAAGGTCACATTCACATCTCATGGACAGTTGTGGTTCTATGTGGAGGAGGGCTCATGATTCTTTTCAAAGACCTCTTTCACTGAAGGGGCTTATATCCACCTTCAAAGGTTGCCCAGTCAGAGTAGCTTGAAATTATCTGCTGTTTACTTGCCACCTTTTTAGTAAATACCCTCTGGCTTGGGGTGGCTTTGGTATTTCATATTTAGTAGAAGTGTCTGTCACCTGCCCTTAGAAAATGTCTTGGTTTTATGTCTCCCAGACTGTTTGTGGCTAAGGGCAAATTGTGGAATGGAGACTGGTGGAATTTCACTGTGCTACAGAAATTAGGATCAACTACGACATTAAAAGCAACAGCAGGTACCATAAATCTGAACTTTGTTTGGGGGAAAAGAAAGAATAGAAGTAAAACATGTGGATGTATAGGCTGCTACATTGCCAAGTTCAAGACAGTTTTCCTAAAGAAACAATTAAGCCTTTCTACAAAGAATCATATTTTATTTTGGATTGCATTTAAAATGTGAAGGCACAAAGCAGATTTCGAAACAATTGATCATTCAGTCAATTTCTACAAAGCCATTTCATCTCTTTAGGGCACTTCTTTTTTTCCAATATTAAAATAATATTTTCTTGTTATCAAAGTCATTCATATGTATTAGAGAGCATCTAGAAATAGATGAATAACCCCAAATATCACAATACAGAGATATATACCATTAACAACTTAGTATAGAGCCTTCCAATATTTATTTTACACGCACACACATAATTTTTAATGTTATCTGTTCTCGTCACTTATCAGTACATCACAACACTATTAAATTATTAAATATTCTTTGATGGCATCATCGAATGATGATTATATCATAGCTTAACCAAACTCTTATGCTGGAAATTGAAATTATTTCCAGTTTTATGCCATTATAAATAATGCTGCAATGAACATATTTGTAGTTAACTCTCGGTATGCATTCATGATTATTGTCCTTAGGAGAAATTCCTATCACTGGACATGTTGCACCAAACTTTTGCAAAATATACTGCCCAATACTCCTCCAGGAAGGCACCAGGTTACATGCACACAGTATGGTACTTCCGATTTGTGTGTGTGTGTCTGTGTGTGTGTGTGTGTGTGAGCTCTCATTTCTATACCAGAAAAGCAGGGGCCTTCTTTATCTGTATATCTAGTGGACAGTGGATGAACTGAGAGAGTCACCTTTCCATTCATGTCCTTTTCTACCTCAGGCTTTATATTTTGCTCTATTGCACTTTGGGAAGATCGCCATAAAGGATAGAGAAGTAGTAGGGGAGCAGGGTGAGGAAGGAAGTAAACACACTATCCTAAACCTTTAGATTCTTTAGGATATAGTGCTTTCCTTGTGACAGACTAATAATGGGAGTGGGCAGTCTAGTTTTACTCATTTTCTGTAGTAACTAGTGCTTGGAGCACTGTATTATAGTATGTGAAGGGAACCCAACAAATAAAAAAATTCTATTGAGGTGTTTCATAGTACTGCCCTGCTCAGTGTGTGTGTCCTTTGCATGGTGGCCTGCGGTGCCCATTGACAAGAATCCACTCCTCGTCTGTGGTCAAGAATGACTTACTCTTGTGACCTAGAATGACTCTGGTCCTTAAAACCACAGAGTAAATCTTTAGAAATCGGGCTCGACTTCTGGAAGAATGGTATCTGCCCTAAACTCTTAAGGGAATACTTCATCTTTAAGCAGAGATTTGAAAAATGAAATCCCAGCTTTTTATTTTTAGAAGCACTTGGAATGATCAATCATTTTTCTTTCCCACATATATCAAGTATGAATAAAATAGGGAAACATAAACTAGTAGGAATCTTTCTCAAATGTACCAAAACAAAGCAAAATCACATCTTCAAATAAGAAAAGTCTAATTTGGATGAAAATAGTGGGTTTTTTTTTTTATTATGGCACCAGCCCTTTGCTATCTAACTATGTCTATATAAGAAATCACAGGACAAACTGCTTAAATTCTATGTAATTTACTTGTAGAGTCACACAGAGTGGAAATACTGTTTTCCTTTCTTTTCTTCTTGTGAACAAACAAAAATAATTTAGTGTGGAAAAATTCTGAGGATTAGATCAGTTGAGGTGGTTTATTGACCACAAAGACAAAACTGGAGTTTTAATAATAATAATCTAGCAAACAGGTATAGTTACTGCAAAAATGTTTCATAATCCCATTAAGAATGTAAATGTTGGCTCTATGCCTCCAGAGTAGCTGACAGAAATGGGCTTAGTCCAAGGCATGTGGAAACCAGAGTTGTCATGCATTAATCCTAGAGACAAATGGAAGTCATTTTGCCTACCGATTGCATGAAAATGTGCAAAAAGTAGATTGGCTTGATGGACATTTCAAACTCAGTTATTCAAAGTAAGGTTTTCTTCTATTACATTCATTTTATAAAATAAACTGATGTGACTAAATTTTACTGTTCTAAATGTAATCTTTTGCCAAAACTGTTCAATTCAAAATAATCAATTTATGGCATGTCATATACCTCTTCTTAATCTAGACAAATAGAGGGGCACCTGGGTGGCTCAGTTGGTTAAGTGTCTAACTTCAGCTCATATCATGATTTCGTGGCTTGTGAGTTCGAGTCTTGTGTTGGGCTCTGTGCCGGTGGCTTGGAGCCTAGAGCCTGCTTCAAATTGTCTGTCTGTCTGTCTGTCTCTCTCTCTCTCTCTGCCCCTCCTCCATTAGTGTGCTCTCTCTCTCTCTCTCAAAAATAAATAAATAAAGCATTTAAAAATTTAATCTAGACAAACACAGCTGTTTCAGATTTCATAAGAAAGTTTATTAGTATGTATTTCTTTTTTTTGTATTTTGACTTGTTCACCATAATTAGCTTGTGTGTGTTCCTAATTTAGTAGCCTTCCCTTAACAGCATATTTTTAGTGATGAAGAACTTTATCAAAGCATCAGTCCCACCACCCATGCTCCTGGGAGAAAAGAAGATTTGGAGTTATAAAAATACACTGTGATGATGAATTTGTTAATAACACTGAAGTGTCATTACAGACTATAACCAAGCCAATGAACAACCTCACTCATTTGAAGTTATAATAGTCTTTTAAAAAATTTTTAATGTTTATTTATTTCTGAGAGACAGAGAGAGACAGAGCATGAGGGGGGAAGGGCAGAGAGAGAGGGAGACACAGAATCCAAAGCAGATTCCAGGCTCTGAGCTGTCAGCACAGACCCTGACATGGGGCTCAAACCCACAAACTATGAGATCATGACCTGAGCAAGAAGTCGGTTGCTTAACCAACTGAGACGCCCAAGCGCCCCTGGAGTTAGAATAGTCTTAACAGGCTCATTTATCTCACAGAATGGTAGCTAGTTAGTGCCAAAGCAACATAGGATACCAGCATCTTCCTAAACAAGGAAATGTACATTTCTTACCCCTCTGTCTCAAGTATGTAGGCATAATGTTGGAAAGAAAGCAGGTTAATTTTTTTGGGGTGACCTAAGCTTCTCTGGCTTCTTGAAATAATAATAAATACTTCTATACACTATCTAGAGATGAAACCACTAGGTGAAGCCCTCCCAGCTCCCAAAAAAAGACTTGTGCAAAGCTATGGTTCTTAGACTCTACCATTGAAACTCTAGGAGTTTGGCTAAGGTGCCTCAGAAGTTCACCTGGAGCAGGTCTGCTTTTATCTGAGCTCTACACTGGACCTTTTTCTCAGTGCCAGTTTAGAGGAAGGCTTCCTCAGCCATAGTAACAGTGACAACAATAACGAGCATAGAAAAGTACCAGTATGACTATAAAACTGTGATTTAATAATGATTTAAATTATGATCAGAATAAACTCTGCCTTAGACACCAGCACTGAAAGATAGTATAATACTTTTACAGACTACATTTTGGGAGAGAGATTAGGGTAGTGTTGTGGCTAGCACATGATAGGTGCTCAGTAAATGTTTATGGAATGAATAAATCAGTGAATGAAAGAGAGAACAGAATTACACCAGTAGTATAAAGTTCCTAAATTCAAATCCTGATTCCTTGAGGGATTCTGGTTTCTTCTCTTAGCCTCGGTTTCTCTAACTGATCACCTTTGAGATTCATTTTGAGATGTCATCCAACTCTGCCTGGAATTATGATCAGAAAAATGTGTGTTGTGTGTGGAAAGGAAGTTGGAAAGAGAAAGAGCAAGTTTCAAATGTGAAAGGTCGGACAGGTCAATACAGATCAAGCCACCAACAGTATCTACAATATCCAGCACAGACTACCTAGAAAACTGAATATCACTTTCCTGGTCATAAACAATTGCACATTCATCATAATACCTTTAGCCCCATTTTAAAAATGGAAAGATGGAAGTTTGGAAAGGTAATTGATTTTTTTTATGTCACCCAAGTGGCAGAGCTGACATTGGAAACTGAGTCTTGGACTCCTTTGTTCCACAGACTCAAATATATAAAAGGCTTTTATAACCTAGCCACCCATGTGGGAGGCCATCCATTGCAGCAAAGGATGCCACAGAATTGGGGTGGCCTGGTTATCCTCTTCTGAAATGGAAGTCCATAACCTAAATCTTATAATTTCTCCTCCAGGGCTTCATGCATGAAACTTTATGGCCTCTTGAAAGGTGAATGAGTAGGTTTGATTCATTGGAAGTCAGAACAGCTTTTTTAAACATTTGAGAATCAAGATAGGTAGTTAGTCTGCCTTATAAAATTTTCTTGTGGATGTCACCATCAGAAAAATTTATCTTTGCTTAGTATACTGCAAAACTTATTCATATCCATCACATCTTCAGTTTCAGCTATTGTTAGCTGGGATTTTTAGCAGAAATCCTAGCTGCATCTTAATTGATGTGATCTTGGAAAGTAGTGATTTGTTTTGCTATCACCAAATTTCCTCCATTTAAAATAGGTCACCAAGACACCACGTTTTTATGAGGTTATTTATATACCACCTCCGTTTTTTGGGACTGTAGGTTTGCAGGCTATTTTTCTTTTGTGTATTAATGAGAGGAGTTCAGGGTACTGAATTTTGTTTATCGAAAAAAGTGACATCTTTGAATTCTGAAAAAGGAAAAATACAAAATACGAAATAACAAAATACTATATCTAGGCAAGAAAAGGTAAATTCTGATTTTATCATATTAATCAAGAAAATCTTTAAGGCAACAAAGCTCTTCATTTCCTAGTTTGTAAGTTTGTATGATCTATACATGTAACTTTTAAAAATCACCCAATTACTTTAACAGTCCTTTTTATGTGAATGTATCTGTGTGTGTGTAAATATGCATACGTATTCCACACATATCCTAGCATAAAATTAAATTATTAATGGCTTTTTAAAAAAATGTCTTATGCAATAACTACAGTTTGTAGACGTTCAAACAAGATAACTTTCTGCAAGTTAAATACAGTAAACAAAAAGCAACTATATGTCCATTAACAAACTAATAATTGTAAGTTCTAACTTGTTCTAATTATTTCTAATAATCTCTGTAGAGACTAATATCTCAAAAAGTATGTATGTGTTGATGATAGAAAGCAGGTTGAAAGCACTGATTTATTACAACCCTTCATTAAGGTTAAAAGCATTCCAGTGAGATGAAGACATCTGCCTTGTATTTTCACATTGCAGAAGAAAAGTTAAGGACAGGAAGAACAAAAAGGAAAAGAACAATGTGTCAAGTTGAATTCAAGCCAGGTTTGAAGAAAACAATGTTAGCTTCATCTCTGTAAAAATTTTCAATAAAAAAATTTTCCCCATGCCATGACTATCACTTATGACTATGCTATCAAATGCATTTAATACTGTATATTAACAACAAAAATTATGATATATGTCCCTAAATTATTTTTCAAGTTTTTATGCACAGTTAATCAACACATGTGTCTTTCAATGTCTTTTCTTTTTAAAATAATTTAAAAAGCTACTATCAGAAAGAATAAAGATAGATTAACTATGCAATGTACTAGAAAAAGATTTTTTAAATGGGCCATTTATTTCCTCTTCTTTCAGAGGTGGGATGGCTAAGGTTGACAATTATAGAGTTTAGTGCATAGTCACTTGATATCTTGGAAATCAAAGGAAAGGGCCACTGGAGAGAAGCTGAACTTAGCTGTTGTAGGATTTTTATCTCTCTGAATGAGTGCTACTGACAGGAACCATATGTGTTACATAATATAGCTGAGGAAGAGAACATGGGTGGTTTTCCAAGGAGCTGTGGCCTGCCTGTATATGCATGTCTATCTGTGAGCACAGGTAAAAATCTGATATACTTATGATATTTAATAGACACTTAGAGCCTCATGTGAGCTTGGGGACTATGTGTGCCTCTCTTATTTAAGAGATCTATGTGAATATTCAGGTTGATTTTGCCCTAGAATTAAAATCAATTTTTGCACTTTGTGGTGCTTGTCAGAAACATTTTTGAAATGTTTCTGCCCAGAAACATTTGTGAAAGTTTGAGAAAAATGACACTTCCTTGGAAATGACAGAAGAAAGCTTAATTCGTTCCTAATTAAGCTTGTATTTAGCCCACTTGAAATAAAATGGGTTAATAAAATAATACAATAAAAATGAAGCTTCAGCAGACCTGGTGATCATTCAACACAATCTCAAGTAATCAAATGAGTTTACTTCATATTGAAGTATCAGGGTTCTTGAATGGCACATATTTTCCCAGGAAGAGCAAATGGAAGCAATATTTTAATTCGTGTTTTTGTGGCATATACTTTTTAATTTATTATTTTACTTTTCTCATTTATTATTTATATAGGGCATATCCTTATACTTTTAACTTTATCACTATATGTTAAGTGAGTTTCTTATAGAAAACACATAGTGGAGGGCATAAGTTTTTAACCCATTCTGGTAATCTCTTTTATTTGATTTATGTGTGTAGACCATTTACATTTAATGTAATTATTGAGATATTTACATTTAAGCCTATCCTTTTATTTATTTTCTTTTGGATGACGTGAACTATTTTTTACTATTCCATCTTAATTTATTGTGTTTTTATTATATTTTTTTATAAGTTTTTAGTGGTTGCTCTAAGAATTATAGTATGTACACTTAAGTTTTCATAATCTATGTAGACTCAATACCATTTAGAATAGAATGTAGAAACCTAATCACCATATAGATCCTTTTATACTCCCCTCTCTGGATGTTGTAGTTGTCATGTATTACATCTACACACATTGAAAACCCCATCAGACAAGGCTCTAATGTTTCTTTTCAATAATCAAACAGTTTTTAAGAACTCAAGAAGACAATAGTTTATTATATGTATATTTCTACTATCCTGTCCCTTCTTTCTGAAAAACTTCTTTAGCAATAAATTATCTTAGTTTTCATTCATCTAAGAATGTTTATTTCACCTTTATTCCTAAAGGCTATTTTCTCTAGATAAAGAATTCTGAGTTGATAGTTCTTTACTTTCAGCACTTGAAAATTATTGTGCCACTTCCCACTGGTCTTCTTGGTTTCTGATGAGAAACCTGGAATCATTAGAATCCTTATTCCCCTATAGATGATAGGCTGTTTTTTCTCTGATTGCTTTCAAGATTTTTCCTTGCCTTTGGTTTTCAACCATTTGATGATGATGTGTCAGGCATGGATTTCTTTGAGTTTGTCTCATTGGGTTTCAGTGAGATTCTTGAATCATTAAGTTTATGTCTTACAAAATTTGGGAAATTTTCAGTCATTATCTTTTAAGTTTTTTTAAAGCATCACTCCCTTTCACTTCTTCTGGTACTGACTTGACATGAATATTGGACCTTTTATTATTTTCCTACTGATACCTCAGTTTCTGCTAATTGTTTCAATCTTAGTTTCTCTGTGTTGTTTAGGTTGCATAATTTCTACATTCAGACTCGACTTTGTCATCACCTTTCTGCTATGGAGCCCATCCAGTGAGTTCTTTTTATTTGTTATTGTATTTTCAGTACTAAAATTTCCATTAGGGTCTTCTTTATATTTTCTGTTTTTCTGTTGAGACTTTTTTTTTCCTTTGCTTTAAGAGAGTTTGTCATTGCTTATCAGAGCATTTTTATAATAGCTTCTTTAAATTCTATGAGATGATTTGAACTTACATGTCATCTTGGCATTGATGTTTATTGATTGCCTTTTCCCATATGAGTTGAATTATCCTGGTTCATATGCTAAGTAATTGTTGATTGGAGTATGGAAAACGCAACTATTATGTTACAAGACTCTGGATCTTATTTAAAGCTTATAAAGAATATTGATATTTTTGTTTCAGTAGTCAATTGACCTGATTATTTTCAGGCCACAAGTTCCAACTTGCTTTCTATGGATTGTGGTCCCAGTGCAATTTCAGGTTTTAAGCCCATTGTTATTCAGATCTGTGCCATGAGTGTATCGCCCAGTCTGAGACCTGGAAGAATATCTATTCACGTTTCAAAATCTTGTATATACGGATTAGGATGAGGATCATTCATGTGCAAATCTTGGAGTCTCAGAGTTAGTAAATAATATTATGGGGTTGTTTTTGTGAACCCTTCCCTTTCTACAGTTTCCTTCTGGTTTCCAGGGACTCCCCTTTTGAGGCTTTCCATCAGAAAGCTGGGGTTCTGCCATGCATTTCTATACCTGTGTCTGCCTCCAGGGTCATGTGACAGGGAAACAATAATGGCAAACTCACACATGAAATACCAGTTCAGTGGTATTTTGAAGCTGAGTCTTCTTCCTTAATTTTCTGTTTCCTGCTTACTTTTCAAAGTCCTCAAGTAACTGCTCCACACATTCTGTCCAGGTTTTATACTTGTATTCATCCAGATGGAGAGCAGAGAAGAGTGTGCTTTCTCCATTGTCCCCAGAACCTAAATCTTGAGAGTGACATTTTTAAATGACACGTTTTGTTACAATAAACTTGTCAATTAAAGTTTCAGGGATAGTGTCCTCAATAATTGAGGACATTCCATTTAAAAAGAAGTTTTCAGATATTTAAGTCTTAAATCCCTTAATGTTATAAAGAAAGACATGCTTAGGTAATGAACCAGGAAATAGCTGTGACAAAATCAATACAGTGTCATATAACAAGATAGGTGTGACAGTATAGATTTATTCATATTCCTGCCTAAGATACACATGCAACCCTAGAATTTGCTCATTCTGATTCTTGTGTCTTGTCTACATGGTAGCTCCATAATGTATCATAATATAGTATAATATGACATATTTTTAGCTCACAAATAATCCTTTTGTTTGTGTGTATATGTGGGTGCCTGTGTGCACACACACAGAACTTTGTTCCAAAAACAATTTGTTTGGAACTAAATTTTTCCTAAACAGTAGTTCTCAAACTTTTAATATGTTCTACCTCCCGAGTTTTTGATTTCTGGAATGGGATCCAAGAATTTACATTTCTTTTTTTTTTTTAATATATTTTTTTAATGTTTTATTTATTTCTAGGAGAGAGAGAGAGACAGCGTGAGCAGGGGAGGGTCAGAGAGAGAGGGAGTGACAGACTCTGAAACAGGCTTCAGGCTCTGAGTTGGCAGTTAGCACAGAGCCCGACGTGGGGCTCGAACCCACGAACTGCGAGATCATGACCTGAGCGAAAGTCGGGCGCTTAACCGACTAAGCCACCCGGGCGCCCCAAGAATTTGCATTTCTAACAAGATGAAGCCAGATGATGTCAATGCTGCTGGTTCGAGAACTGCTATCATAAAAGAAACAGAGCATACTAGAATTTTATGTGGTCCATCCAAAGCCTTACATTGATGACTAAATGTAAATTTGTGATTTTCTATCAACTTTGTGAGCTTTACCAAGAACAAATTCATTTTGTCCTTAAGTAAAATCACAATCATTTTAAATTTTAAGTCCTGATGAAAACTTAAATATTTTCAGTCGGTTCAACTGCTGTTGTAAATATGTATACACAAATGCTTATGCAGTATATTCATAATACTAACATTAAAAGCTGAAGTAAGAACAGTTAATCCAATCCAATCAATTATTTGGCTTCACTAGTGTTAAATTTTTAAAAATTAATTATCTTAATTGCTACTCACACAATTAGGTTTTATTTACTTTGATTCTACGACAGGGGGCCAAATCTGCCCCGTGGACTGTTTTCATACTGCCAGTAAACCAAGAATGTTTTTTACATTTTTTAAATGCTGGGTTCGTTTGTTCGTTTGTTTGTTTTAAAGACAGAGAGAAAAAAGAAGAATATGACACAAAAACCGTATTTGGACCACAAAGTCTAAAATATTTACTATTTGGTCCTTTACAAAGAAAGTTTCCTTTGATCAAGGGCATTGTCTGGTTAAGTTGAGGTAGTGCCTCAAAGAGATGACCTAGTAGAACAATTACAAACAGTTTTTGTTGTCGGATTGCCCTTGTTCAACTAACCACTTTATGTAGCCTTGGAGCAATTAATGCAATCTTTCTGTGCATCAGTATCCACACCTACAAAATGCAGATAATGAAAGTATTGGACTCATAGGGCTATTATTGATTTAATTAGTTAACACAAGCAAAGCCTATAGAATAGCATCTGGCACATAGCACAAGATGGATATTAGCTACTATTATTCTACCCGATAGAACACTGTGTCAACATTAAAAGTGATATTTATACTGAGCAGTTATGAATATATATAAATGTTTCCACTTAATATTAAGTGAACAAAAAGTCAAGTACCAAATGGCTTGGAACAATTTCTGGAATAAGCAAAACATAGAAACTATGCACTGGAAGTTAACACACACACACAGGAAGGAAATATTCCAACTTGTTAGCAGTGATCCGAACTTATAACCCAACTTATTAGCAATGGTACTGTGGACGATTTTCTCCATTCTATTCTTTTACATTTCCAAATTTTCTAAAATTCACTGAGTCTCAGCTTAATGGGTGTACCTCAGAAGTAGCCTAAGACCCTGCCAAGATTCTTATTCCCAAAATAGGATAGAGAGATGAGCTAAGGCTGCAGTGGTCACCATAATTCTGCCAGTATTTATTTTGGTCTCTGTAAGTCAGACTGTTCACATTCTTTGTACATAGTTGTATTTAATTAGGACTTAGAACTAGCCATAAAATGTGCATTAATTGTCTTTTATTTCATAAATGATGGCCAAACTAACAACCCTTGATAGGAACAGTTTGGGGGGTAAGCACTATTTGGTCTGTTCATCTGCCAAGGCTCCCTGCCCCAAGCAAGAGATTTCTACTTGTTATCTCCTTTTATCCCAGAGAATTACTAATCCTGTACTACCATATTAAGTACCAATTAAGCAGAGATTTGTCATTCCTGCTCGAGAACATTGAGCTGGGCTGTGGCTGCATATTTCACAGACTTCTGACAGAAATTATTTTAATTAGACTGCTGCTAGCAGCATTTAAAATAGTCTGTATGGCCAGAGAGAGGAAGAATGGCTCCTCAGACAGATAATTTACTTATTTTTCTTTGTCACTCACCATAAATCTTAGGATTGCGGTTATTAAGCCTTTGGAGGGGGAAGTAGAGAGTCAGGCAAAGAGATCAGCCAAACTTTATCTTACTTTAAATATCAGAAAAGAAAAATCTCCCACAGCTTCACTGAAAAAGACACTTTTAAAAGAAAAATGTGTTTAAGCAAAAACTGACACTAATAGGATATTTTTACATTATCTAACATGTTTAAACAATAAAAAGGGCTTTTACATATAACCGACAGAGTGGGGATCTTTCCTTTTCATCTTTATTATGCCCCAGAATTAAAGTTATCATTTGGTACTTGTTAGGTTAGTCTCACACTGCAAAGCAAACTAAATGAGTAACAACTAATCTGAGCTCCACATTTAGTAGATCTTGATTAATTAGACACAAGTTTTACAATTGTAAGTGGATAAATTTGATTTTATGAACCCCATTGGGTAAGATGAGAAGTTGGGTGAATACAATATTTTTTCTCCTTTAAAAATTTTTCAATAAGGATTTCTCCTCCCCATTCTCCCCCAATTCTGATCAATACTAAGTTAATTAGAATGTTAATCAGAGTATCTTATTTCAAAACATTCTGGTTTATTTGATCAGACCAAATATATTTGAGCACATAGTCTAAAAATATGATATAGTATTTAGTCATCAAAATGCATATTTCTCCTTTGTGTTCTTCACTCACATATATGACTCAATCTTCCCTCTACAAAGCAGCCACAATCCCATCACTTTACCTTTAATTGTAGTTTTAATGCTACAAGACTCATTTGACAGGTTTCCCACATGAAAGCCAACAAACTTCTAAAATACAGGATGAATCCAAAGACTATAGACACTACCAGTTCTTGAAGACAAGTTAAAAGACCCTCTATATGCCCACCACTTACTATTGAAAATGAGAAACATAAAAATCACATGATCAGATTTTAATATGAAGATTCAAAGACTAGACAGAGCTGCCTGGGTGTGACAACACCAGAGAGCTGCCCATGGACACCCAACAAACCTCAGTAAATCATGAGGGAGCTTACAGTCTCCCTTCTGCCTGGCTGGCTACTGCACTATTTTCATGAATCATTTAAAAATATTCTTTAAAAGAGAAAACATGAAGATATGGCTGCATTTCTTTATGGAGAGCTTTAGAAATGGTAGCCTTTGTAACCCTATTGGAGAATTTGTATTTAAAAAAAACTAGGTTGGAGCTGCCATGGAATTGTGAGAACCCAAAGATGACTAGAAGTGAATGTAGTGTTGGGGGAGAAGAGATGGTGGCCACCACTGGAAGACCAGAGATGGTTACTCATGTGATAGCTGTGTGATGGTTCCCTGAGCTACATTTGCATCTGGCAGCAGTGAGAAGATGGGCATGTGGCCAGGAATAGATGGGGATGGAAGTGAAACCTGGCTCTTCCTTGAAACAATTATTGGCTAGGAATTAACAGTTATTGGTATGGTGATTAATTCACAGCCTTTCTCTGACTTTCAAACTCTTCAAAGTCAAGTTCTTAAAGTCCAATTTTCTCTCATGTACTTTGGAATGGTTTTCATTTATAATTTCCATGGTTTTCCATTTATAGTGCTTATCACAATTTTAATATTACAAACATAGCAAGTACTCATTGGCTAATATAGAAATTCCAAATGAGTGCTTTAAAGTTCATTTGTTGGTAAAATCTGGTGGAGGAAGGGTATGAACCTGCAGCCCCAAGGTGAATTTCTGAGATGCTTTACACCATACCATTCTCTTTTCCTTGCTGATATATGTTTTACCTGGTGTATTCTAAGACATAGTAGGTCTATTTATGCTGAGAATGGTCACATTCCTTGATGATCTACCCAAATGTTGAGGAAACAACTCAGCAGCTGTTATTATCTCACACTCAGCTCTAGCACTTACTTTCATCATGTGTAGATTCATATGGCCCTTGAAACTGAAGAAGGAGACATATGAAATAGAAAAAAAAAAAACCATTTCCCTAGGTGCCCTATCACCATAAAGTCAGGAACAAAACATCAGGTTAAACAGCAGCAACAGCAGCAGCAACTAGACACACGGTAGAAATGCAAATTCCTACTCTCTGCCCCAAACCTGGTGAATGTGAAACTCTGGGGATTGGGCCCAGAAAACTACTTTCATAAGCCCTCCAGATGATCCTGATACTAAAACCTGAGCACTATGGCCGTGACCCAGGCTGATTACACAGTGGAATCACGTGGGGAGCTTTAAAAAGTCATGCTGCCTGTGCTCCACCATGAGGGGTTCTGATTTCATCAGTCTATGGTGTAGCTCACCCAGTGCAGTTTCTAAATGCTCCCTGGATGACTCAAAGGTATGGTGAGCGTTGGAAACCGCTGTAATAGCCCAGACAAGAATGTCTCCTATTCCATCCATCTTTGGGCTACGACTGTCCATTGCCTGGGTACGTACCTTTCCGCAAGTTGGAAAACTACTCTTTGTCCTTCTGCATTATTCTTACTGTCAAAGTTGCACTCCAATATCTATGAGCAAGGTTTGTTTTTCTTCAACACTTTTATGTTTTTAGGGCTTTTGGTTCTATAAAAATGTTTATTGTTTCCCTCACAATCATATGAAGGAATATGAATCTTTAGTATTTGCAGTGCTTTTGTAGTTATCAACTATTGATGGGATTGATAATGTTTATCAAATGCCTCAAAATGAAGCATAGCTACACCAGGCAGGACTTTTCTCGCCATTTAGTCGTGGCAGGTGTCTTGACTGGCTTCTGCTTTGGAGGATCATTTTGTTCTCATCTCTATTTTTTGTCTCCATCAGACAATCCACTTTACATGATTTATTTCTACATTTCTATGGGGAATTAAATTTAGGCAGGACTATCCTGCATTTAGGCACATCTACACACATAGACCAATTCTCACCATAAGGCTCCCTAACAGAAACTCATGTAGTACTTATACCAATATCACACTTACTGATCAATCTATTTCTGAAACACTCTTTGAGAAGATATGCACGTTGAATGAAACATCTAAGTAATAGTACTGTATTACCTATGCCATAGGTTGTAGTTTAACATATATCAGATAACAACTACCTGTTATAAGCCGATATGGTAGAAATTTCATCAAGGAAAAGTTACCCATACAGTCACATGCTAGAACTCTTACTATTTAGCTATGGTGGTAGGTGGTGTTGATCCCCAAGAGAGTGGAAACATACGGGGGTGCTATCTGGAAGCACCCACTTTCCATTACTACAAAATTGGGTGGTGGCTTAGCACTCCATCCTCTTAATTCATCAGATATGTATTGAACATCTACCAAATATTCACAGCACATCTTCTAAATAGAAGGCCTGGTACCATTTCCAAGTTGCCAAACTGTACAACAGGAAAAAGCGGTGAGTGATGCATTGCTACAGACAGGCATCAGTGGCCCCACCGAGGTTTGGCCTAAAGCATTCCAATTTCCTGGGTAGCCATACCTGCTTGACCATGCCTGGATTATTTGGTAGTAGGGGGTTGCTGAGTACCATGTGAATAAATGCATTGTCTATTATATCCAGGTTTCACTCTGTGTGGAATAGAGAAATGGAGACATTTTTTATGAAAGGAGTTATTCACTTGCTAATGGTCCAATGAGATTTGGGGAATGTCTGCTCTCTGACTCTACTTTCTGGTGAAAAGTCAAGAAAACGTATGTGGGAAGATCACGGTCTGGATTAATATTGTGACTCATTTCAGCACACACACCCCGCCCCCCAAACCTACTGGTTTTCCAGCAGAGTGATGCTCCTTGGTCTTCTCTGGAGGTTAGGGATCACTCGGTGGTTCTGATCCATCTCTCTGCTTTCGGGAATTACAGGTTGATTGTGTTTGGTGCCCAGAGTTTCCACACATCTCCCCCCCAAACCCTGTGTTTTGAAGTTAACACGACTGTACTGTAGGGCATACGGCCAGTGCTGAGCTGGGGAGGCAGGGGTGGAGGTGGGGAATTGTGGCCAGGAGGAAATAAGAGCAAATTCCTCCAAAACGATCTGACAGGAAATGACAGAGTATCGGCCTCCTACCGCCCCACTCGGCCTCCGCTCCGCTCGAGAGGGAGCAAACCGGCCAGAGGGAGAAGTCCTCCCAATCACAGAGCCGTGCCAGAGCGCAGTAGGTGAGGCTGATGAAGTAATAAAGCATTTCCCGTGTGTGTTTTTCATTAGGCCTGTTTTGTTTTCCTTCCAAGTGCTGGGGAAACAGAACAGAAGCCCCGCTTCAACCAGCACCACAACGGCTGCCTCCCCTGGGAATAGCAGCTGCGCAAATAGGAGGGGAGCCCTCTGTGGAATTGGTTCCAACACCTTCCTAATGGAAATAATGATTTGTAAAGCCCTCTTTATACCCTTAGCTACACAATTAGTAGCCCAAAGAGCAAAAGATTAAAAATGCTGTCCTCCTCCCAGCATTTTTGAAAATTTGGCAAAACATTAGATGTTCTGTTCTGAAAGCCAAACAGGTAGAGGTCTTTGTATAGACCCAGCCTTGGCGGGTGGGGCAGGTCCCTGAATCACTCAACACTTATTACGTAGAAATTAACTGGCTTGATGTCAATTAGTGAGAATTTGTTAGCAGACATACCCAATGGGACCTACCCCTCACCCAATTTGGTAGTTTTTGTGGAAAATATCTAAATACCCGTCATCCAAGCTAACTTACATAGTGTTAGGTGCCGCAAGTGTGTCGGCCTCCTTTAGGGTGTGTGTGTGTGTGTGTTCACTTTCACGTGCGTGTGTAGGACCAGGGCTAGCCATCAATTTTTACCCATCTCCAGAGAAGATAATTAAGAGGAAGCTTCAAAGGAGGCTGGCTGGAACATTCTCTCCAGCCCTAAGAAATAACCAATCCAAAATGCCTGTTGTTAAATGGGTCATAAAAGCACTGGGAAATCAATATTTGACTTTCTGTTTCAGGAATGGTGACTGCTACATGCAGTTTTAGATCAATCTGCTATCGTCATTGAGCCCCGGGACCCAAATAATTCCTGTGTTAACTCTGGACACTTTGACCGTGGAAATCTCACTTGTTTATCTTTTTATAAGTAATTGCCCCCTTCACTCCATCCCAGTCCTGGGTAGCCCATGTAAAATATACTGTGTGATAAATAAAATAAGGACTCGTTTTATTAAATATCTTGGAGAAGCGCTCGGGTGACCTGAAAATGTAATTAAACCTCTAAATAAGCAGATTACTGGCTGAAAATCGAGATTGATAGATGAATCCCTTCAGCTAAAAGGGATTGCTTAATGGACTGAGCAACAATCTTGGACTCTTTCCACCTTGGAATCACGGGTCCAGAGTCAGGCAGGCTCCACTCCACCATTTCCCTTCCTAAGATAAATGAAACGCCGCCAAGCCTCTGTGAGGAGAGCCCAGAGGTGAGACCCCAGGCTATGTGTGGACACACAGATGTGCAACACTCCTTGTAAAAATAGCCAAAGACGCCCAGAGCAATGTTTCTCAGGGCTCCGCCTGACTTAACTATTTAAAGGGCCCAAAGAACCTTAGCCTCAAAAGGTTAAATTTATTTCTGGCTTTTAAATAGATGATATTAATTGCAAAACAAAGACCTGAAAATGAAGTTAAAGCCTCACTAGGACAAAATAAGCTAAAACAATGAAAAACTAACAACCTGTTAAAATTGTTCTCATACCATCCCTTCTAAAAAAGAGGCCAGATTCTACCTTCCTCGTTGTGAAGCATGACAAACTTTCCGCCTCTGAGCATTTTAACTTTTTTCTTCCCCCTGAAGGTGGTCTTGGTGAGGCTTTGGTAGTATCAGTTTGGCCCTAGTTCTATGAAGTTGATATATCCTAAGTTTAAATATTTGGAACATTTCAGATTGATCATCTTGGTTTTCTGCTTTGTTTAATTTAGAAACTGAAATTAAATGAGCCATTCCCTGCAGTGCTGTGTGACACTTCCAGAAATTGACAATGTCAAAACATAATGTCTTTTCTTTGATACTGATAGGGGTTCTGTAACCTACACGATCAACGCAATTTATCATAAGATAGAAGCAGCGGCTCTGACTCCAGAGAAGACTGACCAAGGTGTAGCCATCTTAGTTTGCCGCTGTTGGTGCTCTAGGCCTCTGCTCTCATGACTAAATATCAGTCCTAAAGCCAGCGTGACACTGGTACATCCCCACTCTCGGTATGAGTGGGTCCGCAGTATTTACTATCAACCCAGAGAAGATAACCTCATGGATACCCCTTGATGAAGCCCCATTTTCAAATCTACTCTTACAGAACACAGCATCACTGTCTCTCAAACTATGAAAGGTAAAATTTTGGCCTCTTTTCACATTTGGAAGAGACCAAGGGTGGGGTCCTTATTCCCATCTAAATCCATGAAAGACACATGCTGGAGGTCATGACCTCTTATGGAGCTCGTGAATAAACTGTAGTGAATAAAATTCTTGGTGATGACACATGATATGAAAAAATAGATCTAAGACATACAGGCCATTTTACAGTTGGGTGCTAATGCTGGATTAGAGCAAAGGCTTACTTTAATTTCTAAGTCAATCCTCCCAGAGCTCATCATCAGTTAGATTAATATTTTCTAGAGCACCTCAATCTTTTTTGATTGGAGTAACTCAGCCTTCATGTAGGTCCCCAGAGACCCATCTTATTCATCTTGGTTCTATGTTCTTATTCCATTATGAACTATGGGGGGAATGACCTTGGTCTAGAATTAACTTAAGAATGATAAATTTCCAGAATAGGTACAGGAGTCTGTGGTCTTAACTTCAATAAGTACTCTAGTATCTAATGTACTTTTCCCTAATATTTGTCTTGCTCTACACCTATCATGGCTAGTGGTGAAGTTACCCTTAAAAATAAATGATATGAGTGTCATTCAAACATTGTTTCCTTGTTAACTTTCTGCCTAGATGATATGTCCATTGCCATGAGCGGGGTGCTAAAGTCCTCTACTATTATTGCACTGTTATCAGTGAGTTTCTTTATGTTTGTTTTATATATTTTACTTTGTTTAATTGATTTATATATTTGGGTGTTTCTAAGTTGGGGGCATAAGTATTTAGAATTGTTAGATCTTCTTGTTTGATATATCTCTTTATTATGATATAGTGCCCTTCTTCATTTCTTGTTATAGTCTTTCCCTAAAATCTAGTTTGTCTGATAGAAGTATGGCTGCCCTGGCTTTCGTTTGATATTCATTATCGTGATAGATGGTTCTCCATCTCCTCAATTCCAATCTGGGGATGTCTTTAGGTCCAAAATGAGTCTCTTGTAGGCAGCATATAAGATGGCTTGTGGGTTTTTTTTATCCTTTTCTGACACCCTATGTCTTTTGATTGGAGCATTTAGTCCATTTTCATTCATAATAATTATTGGTAGATATGAATTTAGTGCCACAGTACCACCTATAAAGTCATCCTTCCTGGAGATTTTCTTGGTTCTTTTCTTTTCTTTTCTTTTCTTTTTTTACATTTATATTTATTCCTAGGAGAGAGAGAGAGAGAGAGAGAGAGAGAGAGAGAGAGACAGCGTGAGCAGGGGAGGGTCAGAGAGAGAGGGAGTCACAGACTGAAACAGGCTCCAGGCTCTGAGCTGGCAGTCAGCACAGAGCCCGACGCGGGGCCCGAACCCACGAACCGCGAAATCATGACCTAAGCGAAAGTCAGACGCTTAACCGACTAAGCCACCCAGGCGCCCCTTCTTGGTTCTTTTCTAGTCTTTGTTACTTTTGGGTTATCTTTCCTACTCAAAGAGTACCCTATAATATTTTTTGCAGGGCTGGTTTAGTGGTCACAAACTCCTTTAATTTTTGTTTGGCAAACTCACAAATCAATCAACATGATACACCACATTTATAAAAGAAAGGATAAGAAGTATTTGATACTCTCAATAGATGCAGAAAAATCATTTGACAAAATACAGCAACGATTCTTGGAACAAACCCCAACAAAGATAGAGGGAACATACCTTAATATCATAAAGACCATATACAAAAGGTCCATAGTTAATATCATCCTCAGTGGGGAAAAAGTGAGAGATTTTCTTTATGGTCAGGGGCAGGACAGATTCCACTCTCACCGTTGTTATTTAGCATCGTACTGAAGTCCTAGGCTCAGCAATCAAACAAAAAGATATGAAAGGCACCCACATTGGCAAGGAAGAAGTCAAAGAAGAAGACATGATGCTCTATGTAGAAAACCTGAAAGAGGCCATCAAGAAAATGGTTAGAACTAATGCATGAATTCAGCAAAGTTGCAGGATATAAAATCAACGTACAAAAATCTGTTTTATTTCAATACATTACTAATGAAGCAACAGAAAGAGAAATCAAGGAAACGATCCCATTTACAATTGCACCAAAACCCATGAGATACCCAGGAATACCTAACCAAAGAGGTAAAAATCTGCACTCTGAAAACTATAGAACACTTATGGAAGAAATTGAAGAGGACACAAAGAAATGGGAAAACATTCCATGCTCATGGATTGGAAGACCAAATATTGTTAAAATGTCTATATTACCCAAAGCAATCTACACATTTAATCCAATCCCTGTCAAAAGACCAACAGCACTTTCCACAGAGGTAGAACAATCAATCCTAAAATTTGCTTGGAACCACAAAAGACTCCAAATAGCTAAAGGAATCTTGAAAAAGAAAAACAAATCTGGAGGCACCACAATTCCACACTTCAAGCTACATTACAAAGCTGAAGTGATTAAGACAGCATGGCACCAGCACAAACATGTAGATCAGTGGAACAGAATAGAAAACCCAAAAATGGACACAACTATATGGTCAACTAATCTTTGGCAAAGCAGGAAAGAATATTCAATGAAAAAAAAAGACAGTCTCTTCAACAAACGGTGTTGGGACAATTGGACAGCAACCTGCAGAAGGATGAAACTGGACCACTTTCTTACATCATACACAAAAATAAATTTAGATGGATGAATGACCTAAATATGACAGGAAACCATCAAAATCCTAGAGGAGAACATAGGCAGCAACCTCTTTGACCTCGGCTGTAGCAACTTCTTATTAGAGGGCAAGAGAAACAAAAGTGAAAATGAACTACTGGGACTTCATCAAGATCAAAAGCTTCTGCACAAAGAAGGAAACAAGCAACAAAAAGACAGAATGTGAGAAGATATTTGCATATGACATATCGGATAAAAGGTTAGTATCAAAAATCTATAAAAAATTTACCAAACTCAACACCCAAACTAAAAAAACAAATAATCCAGTGAAGAAATGGGCAGAAGACATAAAGAGACACTTTTCCAAAAAAGACATCCAGATGGCTAACAGGCACATGAAAAGATGCTCAGCATCACTCAGCATCAGGGAAATACAAATCAAAACCACACTGAGATACCACCTCACACCTGTGAGAATGGCTAACATTAACAACTCAGGAAACAAGAGGTGCTGGTGAGGACGCAGAGAAAGGGGGACCCTTTTGCATTGTTGGTGGGAATGCAAACTGGTGCAACTGCTCTGGAAAATAGTACAGAGGTCCTCGAGAAGTTAAAAATAGAACTACCCCATGACCCAGCAATCGCACTATTAGGTATTTGTCCAAAGGATACAAAATGCTGATTCGAAGGGCCACATACACCCCAATGTTTATAGCAACTATCAACAATAGCCAAAGCATGGAAAGAGCCCAAATGTCCATTGACTGATGAATGGATAAAGATGTGGTATCTCTCTGTCTCTATCTATCTATCTATCTATCTATCTATCTATCTATCTATCTCTGTATCTATCTATGTATACACACAATGGAATACTCCTAGGTGATGAAAAAGAATGAAATCTTGCCATTTGCAACAGTGTGGATGGAACTAGAGTGTATTATGCCAAGTGAAATAAGTCAGTCAGAGAAAGACAGATATCATATGATTTCGCTCATATGTGGAATTTGAGAAATTCAACAGGTGAACATAGGGCAAGGGAAGGAAAAATGAGATAAAAACAGAGAGGCAAACCATCAGAGACTCTTAAATACAGAGAACAAACTGAGGGTTGCTGGAGGGGCAGTGGGTGGGAAGATGGGCTAAATGGGTGATATGCATTAAAGAAGGCACTTGTTTGGATAAGCACTGGGTGTTATATGTGAGTGATGAATTACTAAATTCTACTCCTGAAACCAATATTATACTATATGTTAATGAACTAGAATTTAAATAAACATTTGAAACAAAAAACTTGTTAAAAATAAAGCTTCAAACACTTCCATATGCAAAAATAAATAAATAAACAAACAAGTAAGTAAGTAAATAAGTAGATAAACAAATAGGACCTGAAGAGACCAAGAACTGGACAAATAAGAGTGTCTGGTTTCCTATGAATTAGTTCCAATGCCGGTCAAAACAGAGCCTTTAAAGTGAAGAGACTTTGAATGTTGCATAAATCATTTACAATATTATTCAATTGCCAAAGTCATATAAGCCCAGAAAACAGGCCAGAGACAGATGAACTTCGGAAAAAGTGTAATTCCTTATACCATTGTTTTCTCAGTCTTTTTCTTAAAATTTAGTACATAGTCAACTTTTAATATTGTGAGCACATAAACAACTTGGCATTTGGGCACCTACAATTACCTTCTATTCTCTTGAAGGGATGTTCACCTGGGAGTACTGTGAGTGACACTGTGCAGCATCGACTTGGAGTTTAGTCCAGATTTCAGATGTTCTTATGACATAGGGCTTATGTAATGACTATATTGATCTTGCAACAGCCTCGGGGGTGAGTATCATGGCCCAGCCTACAGGTTCAGGAATGAGACTCCCTGGGCTTTACCACTTGTTAGCTGGTGTATCCTTGGAGAGTTACATAGCCCTTCTGTGCCTCAGTTTTATCTTCTGTAAAGAAGTTTAGTAAGAGTGTTGCTTTGGACTGTAACCTCATAAATTTGTAAGGATTAAAAGATTAATGTAGAAAAGCTTAGCTTGCTGTGTGGAACGTAAGAAGTGTGCTTATGAAAGCATTAGCTATAATCATTACTATCTTAATCTGCTAGGCTATGTTCTCTACAGCACAGGCCAGCAGGGGAGGGAGTTCAGGTGATGGCCTCTCCAACAGCAATACTTGTGGGAGCGACTCTGTGTAGCATGTGTTAAGATTTCTTTTTTTTTTTTTTTAATTTTTAATGTTTTTTTTATTTATTTCTAGGAGAGAGAGAGACAGCGTGAGCAGGAGAGGGTCAGAGAGAGGAGTCACAGACTCCGAAACAGGCTCCAGGCTCTGAGCTGGCAGTCAGCACAGAGCCCGACGTGGGGCTCCAACCCACGAACTGCGAGATCATGACCTAAGCGAAAGTCGGATGCTTAACTGACTAAGCCACCCAGCGCCCCTCTTTTTTTTTTCTTAATGTTTACATATTTTTGAGAGAGAGAGAGAAAGACGGAGGGAGAGGGAGAGAGAAAGAGAGAGCTAGCAAGGGAGGGGCAGAGAGAGAGGGAGACACAGAACCTGAAGCAGGCTCCAGGCTCTGAGTTGTCAGCACAGAGCCCCACGTGGATTCATGACCTGATCCAAAGTCTAACACTCAACCAACTGAGCCACCTAACTAACTGCAGCCACTAACTGCATGAGTTAAGACTTCTGAAGGCTCCTTTTTACCTGAACTCTCTCCCCACGGTCCCTCCCTCATGGTAACTCCCAGTTGAGCTTCCCAAAAGTTCTCAGTTCTTCCCTCTCTGGCCAAGATCAGTCCACCTTCTTTCCACTCCCAGCTCTTTTGGTTTTCTCTGGACAGTCTCATGTTCACACGTATGTCGAGCCAGTAAGCCTCTCAGCTTCTCTAAGGCTGCATCTCTCCTCATTACCCTCCCCTATCCATTACTCCTGCTACCAAAGGAGCTTCCTTGGGAGGCAGGAGGGGAAGAAAGCCTGTGAATAATTAAACTCATAATATTTTTACTTCTGTCCAAAGAAATAATTTTCTAAAATAAGTGAAAATGATCCTATCAATCTTTCTAATCTAAAGACAGTGCCTGGGGTCTATTCATTGGTATATATCGCACTGGCAAATTTATTTTTTTAAATATACTATTTATTGTCATGCATCCTAGCAGCATGATAGAATTATTACTTTATTATTATTTGCTGTTTTTAAATTACTGTAACAATCTACATTAAGAAACCTACCAAAGCTTGTATTTCTCTTTTTTACTGAACCATCAGAACCGATTGAAATTAATTTCAAATCATTTCTTAAGAAGAACATTCAGTGCTTCCTTATTGTTCACTATTTGGCTGACAGAGACAAATGCTATTTTGAAATATTGTGTGACATTACCTGATACTGTTTTCCTATGAATAAAAAAAATACACCTATTTTTCTGTTTAATGAACTAAGATAACTGGAGGCTCTGGCACTCGATACATCTTGTGGCTTTTATGCTATTGCCCAATTTTGAATGATTTATAATTTACAACCCAAAAGGAGAAGGCAGGCATGAATGGAAACTGTGAACCTCTTGAGTAGTGCTTTTGAGTGTAGAGGGTTGATAATAATTAAGGTGAGAGGTACGAAGTTCTCTTCTACGTGTGCATCAAGCTGGTAGTAAAGACGGATTTGCCCCATTTCCATCACTAGTATGGAGGAAAAGACTGCAAAATCCTCTAAGGCTGCCCAAGTCGGCATTTTCTTCGCTGTCTCCACTCTTTCCTTTCCATTTCCATCCTTCTCTAAATTGCAGCCCAGATTCCTACCTCCCATTTCTTTCCTGTCCCCCTCTTTTTTCAAAATGGCTGTGATGGCTTGCTACCCACCAAAACTTTGTGCTCTCCCTTCCGCAGTGCCCTTGGCTGCCCGAGGTCTGTGTTTCCCAGCCCCACATACATTCGCGTAGGGCTGTGTGGTCTAGTTCTCACCAATGGTCTATGAGCAGTGAGGTGTGTCCATTCTTGGCCACAGTGTTTAAGAGACCTTCATGTTCTCTCTTCCCTCTTCTGTCACTGAAAGCAGAAGACGGAAGCCCTTAGGATTCTTGAGTCAAAATCTGAAAGGCGTCTGCATTTCTGAGGTTCCATATGGAGGAAAGCCATCCATTCACCAAGATGCCTTTCTGGTATGCTGCCAGATTAAGTGATTAAGAAATAAGCAGCTATTGTGTTAACCCACTGAAATGTTATGGTTTGTCAGGGTAGCAAGCATTACCCTAACCCAGATAATCAACTTTGGTCCCTATTTCATTCTCAGTTGGCTGAACACTAATGCCTAGCGGTAAGTTAGGAGATAATAATTAATCTTCCTCCTGCAAGAAGAATTTGCATACTGCTTGGGTGAGCCACCCACCCTTCTACCCTTGCAGAGGACACGATGGCTGTACACACCTAGCACATGGGCTTGATTTGGCCGCCTGTCAGCATAAGGAACAGAAAATAGTGTGAGTCAGAGTCACAGTTCCTGGGTCTGAGCTATAATACCTTAATTCTTAGCTGGTCCTGAGCAGGTCACTTCCCGGACTGTAATTTTCTCATCAGAAAAATGATAGGGGAGGGTGTATACACTGTCATCTTTAGGACTTTGGAACCTCAAAGTCCTTGGTTTGTGATCTACAAGATCTTGGCAAACTCCCTATTGTCTTTAAGGATTGGTTTCTCATCTGCAAAATGTGGACAAGAACACCTTTCACATAGGCTTGTTGACTCACTCGCTCATTCATTCATTCATCTACTCATTCATTCAGTAGGTATTTACTGGGCACCTAGTCTGCGCCAAACAAAATTTTCAGTGTGTTTACAGAGGATATAGTTGTGAACAAAATAAGGTCCTGTCCTTACAAAGCTTGTGTTTGAGTTTGACTGGCAATAAATAATCAATAGGCCTGTATTCAGCTAGCATGGTGAGGATGAAACAAGGTAATTTCTATAAATTGCTTATGCAGTGGCTAAGACCTGGAGTCTATTACCAATACTAACTATAATATGAAAATGTGTAGAATGGTAATTACAATATCATCCAATGGGGCTACTGTGAGGATTAGATGAAGCATGTGTTTATAAGTTACTTATAATCATCTACTTAATTGGTGATTAGGAAGCAAATATAAAGAAGAATATGTTGAGGTCCCCCTCACCATTTCAGTGAGATTGGGGTATTTTCTGTTAGCAGCAATTGTTTGCATCTGGAGAGCCGAAAAACCACAGTTACAATCTGTCCCTAATCCTCCCGTGCCAATCTGAGTGATTTTGCTGAAGAGCCTCAGGGGGGATATATCTACCCTCAGGCATAAAGCAGTTAGCTTGGTTGAAATGGAATGAGAGAAACCAGGGACCTTCAAATGGCCTCCATAGTCTGTCACCAAAAGGAAGAGACAAGTCTTCCAAAGGAGAAGACAAGTCACTGGGACAGGAATAGAGGATCTGATCTGGCTTGCGCTGGTGTCCACTTGCTGAAGAGTAAACCTTAAAGCCCTGGAATAACTTTGTGCACTGGCCCTGAGTAAAAAAAAAAAAAAAAGTATGTGCATTTGCGTGCAAGAGCATGCAGGTAAAAATATCTGCAAGGTACACTCTCCTTTTGAAATTCTTACCATGTGATTTTCCTACAAATAGGTAAGCAGAGCATATTGTTAGCTAATGGTTTGAGTTGTATAAGTAGGATGACCATAAAATTTATCATCCAATCTGGGACGCTTTTGAAAGTGAAAGAGGATGGTATTAATAATTATATCAAGACAGCAGGAATAAATTGGGTCTGTCCTGGGGGCAAAACAGGACATATGTTCATGCCGGGCACAGATTCTCAGGAATATAGTGTTTATTGATTTTTAATGTTCATGTTTCTTTTGGAGAAGGACAGGACTGTGTTTATAAAAATGTCTCAGCAGTAACAATATGCTAGTATTTCTTTGTAACATAACAGCAATATACTAAATATTATGAATCCTCTCTGCATTAGGTGAAAGCATTGCACTGGGTCTTATGGGAACTACAAAGTTGTCCAAGGCATGGCCCCAGGCCTCAAGGAACTTGTAATTTAGCAGAAGAGAGAAGCCATGTACAGTCAACCTCAGCGCAGAGTAGGATGATACTGTGAGGCTACTGTGATGAGGGGACTGTGGGAGTCAGAGCTGGCATACATAACTTCTATGTGGGAACCCAAGAAGGCTTCATGGAGGAAATGGCACTCCGGTTGGCCTTTCAGTGTGGGTGAGATGAAGCTGGTGCAGAATGGGTACGATGATGGTCCACATGGTGGGAGATATGGACAAGGGTTCATAGAACAAAAACCGTGGTTGAGATTGGGGAACAAACCATTGAGTGTTATAAGATAAAAAATGTTTGAAGACGAGAATGAAGGTGAGATGTGAGTACAGGCTGGATGGTGGAAGAGTCAAGAATGCTGCATCTTTGGGGCATCTGGGTGGCTTAGTTGGCTAAGCGTCCGACTTTCGCTTAGGTCATGATCTCGCGGTTCGTGGGTTCGAGCCCTGCATCGGACTCTGTGCTGACTGCCAGCTCAGAGCCTGGAGCCCGTTTCAGTCTGTGACTCCCTCTCTCTCTGACCCTCCCCTGCTCACGCTGTCTCTCTCTCTCTCTCTCTCCTAGAAATAAATAAAAATATTAAAAAAAAGAAAAAAAAGAATGCTGCATCTTTGCTTGGAAAAGGTTGGGGTTTCAGAGGAGAGGTGAGGAAAGCTCTGATACACAGCCCACAACAGGTCTTGTGGCCGGGTTTTCAGGATAGTACTCACCTCAGTAGGACTAAGGACAAATTTTTAAATCCCAGACATGACATTAAAAGCAGATCCGTTTTGCTCTAAATGAGTTGGTCTTTACACAGGAATGCAAACATTGTGAGTGGAGGAAACTACAAGATAGCCTTTTGATGATTTGAATCGACAGACCTAGTGAGGAGGAAGGGAAAATTCTAACCTCAGAGTGGAGTTAATGGTCACGGTCTATGATTTTTCACCATGTGCTGGGATTATTAGCATGCTAGGTTGGCAGAGAAGGGGTTTGGACAGAATATTTTCAATAAGGCCCTCTGGAAAGTGGGTTGGAAGATATATAGAACTTTCATCCATGGACCTCAAAGAGAGGAACCAAAAAAGCAGGGAAGTAGTAGTGTCCTGTTGCCTTGGGCATTTGCAGAGTGATGGCTATGGTGCCCTCTCTTTTATGGGACTGGTTGCATATGGTCCTAACTCTTATCAGGAGCGGCCAGGTATCTAAGGTTGCTTGTTCTGGAGACAGACTTGGAGATGGTGATTTGCATGTATGAAGTCTACTGGGGCATGTCCTTAGATCAACAGCTGTGAGGGACCAAGCAGGATTGGGTAGGGGAAGGAGTTGAACTGTGATGTAGTCACAACAAAGGCCTCTGTGGATACCTTGGGGAGCTCTGGACTGGGATGGCCCTTCACAATCATCCCAGGTTGAACAAAGGGTGTCAGGTCTTCAGATCCCCACTCCCTACCTCCATAAACCAGTCATGCATGCAGGGAGTTCCAGTCATGCATGACCTTGGATGAGGTAACTTTCTTTTGCTGACTGCAAAGCCAGGAGAGGACTTAGCTGAGAGCTGGAAGTCGCTAAATCCCCAGGGTCCTGGGGAATAAGCACTGCAATCCTGAAGAGGGAATCTGGGCCAGCTACAGTGGTACACACTATTTCAGGGGTTCTCAAACTCTGGCACTCATTAAAATGCAGACTCTGGGCTCCATCCTTAGGGTTTCTTATGTGGGGTGTGAGAATTTGTACTTCCAGCTAGTTCCCAGGCAATGTTGACCTGGAACACCACTTTAAGAACCACTGCACTGTATTGGACATTCAGAGACTCTTGCTCAGGCCCAGATAGCTCATCATTGCTTTAAAACATGTAGCTAACAGCCACTCAAATGTGTCCATTTCAAAGTGGAATCAAGCAGCTTTTATCATCTGTAAGATCTTGCTTTTCTACTTCTATAGTGACAATATGGTGACCAAAAATATTGGTGACTATTGCAGTGAGCCATTTCTCTACATCTCAGTGTCATAAATTATCTCCATTCTCCACAGGCCAGCAGGTGCTCTTTGAAATTGTCATTAGCAATTAATTCTTCTACATTAAACATAGTCATCTAGAAAAGAGACAGAGTTTGGCTGCCTAGTTTACAGTGATTCTCCCCACAGCTGGATCTGGATTATTCTGAAAACCACACCTTTTGTCCCTGCTTTCACCATGTAGTCTAATTCAGAGGCATCAAGGCTTCACTACTGTCTGGCCACCATGGACATGGGACCCAAATGAAGCCACCCGAGTCCTTTCCTAGGACTCTTCTTTGGAGTTAGCCCTTTCCTCTCTGGAAATGAAGAAATTAACCTGGAGGTGCCAGTGGCATGGCTTCTTTGCAGTGAGGAAGCCTGTAGGTAGTGAGGGAAATGAGACCTCCTCCATTTGTGGGGGAGGAGAGAAGGAGAGGTGAAAAGCAGTCATCTCTAGCTACATCCCTGCCCTTCTTGGTTATGGGAGCCAATAAATCCCTCCTTTCTTTAGCTTGCTCAGTTAGGTTGCTACCATTTGCAATCATACAATTTCTATCTAACACTCCCTTTCAATGTTTACCATGGGAAACAGAGTACATGGGCCTAATCCTAGCAACTTAATTTCCAAAAAAAGAGCAGGTAGAAGAGCCCTGTGAGAAGACTCCAGTCAGGTCTGGGTACACATGTGGTAGAAATCCTTTGGAGCTAAGTTTGCTCAGATGACATTGGAGCCTGGGATGGGAGCTGGAATGAGACAAATACAAGTGCAGCGCTGTCTATAGTGAATGCTCCCTATACACCAAGGGTTCTTCTGCACCTATAACCTGCTTTCTCCCGTTCCAGTCTGGCGTGACAGGTGACAGAGATAAGGAAAGTGAGCTACAGAGAGGTTAAGTGCATTTCCTGAGGTCACATAGCTAGAAAGTGGCAAAGCCAAGATTCAAACACAACCTCTTTCTTATCACAAGTCATACATGCTTACCCACTCCCCTATACATGACCTGTTCCAAAGCCGGGGCCTCCATAGAGGGAGGTACAGGTTATAGTATAGGTGCAAGAAGAAAACATTCGCCCATTTCACAGCTTTGCCAGGGATTATCCCACAGACTGAGATCTGGGGCTCTTCCAGTGAGCAATTTTGAGGGGTTGGGTAGTTTCTTAAATGTCACAAAATCTAAGAATCCAAGTTCACTACTCAAAAATGTTAGAGTAAAGCATACTGAAATGAGGTTATATTCATATTGAAAGTTATATTCTTTTGAGCAGTTCACCCAGAGATCATGGATTTCATTATTTCTATTATAGATGTTACCACTATGTCCCTCATGTCCATGGCCCACATGCCCTGTGGAACACTTTCGATCAAACATCATTAATTCAAGCTCCATTGAGCTGGGCTCTTCTTATAACTTATATGATGTTTATGCAATACTTATTTAACAAAACGTTTGAAATTTGTTATTTTATCAATTCCTGAATCTTCCCCTCAAGCAAATAGAATGCAGACTTAAAAATTGTAGTGTTTTCAAACAAGGACTCAGAAATTATGAATCTCTTCATGAGGCTTTCACCACTGTGTCCAGTAACCAAGTCTTGAAGATGATAAAAGTTTTATATTTAGGAAGCATTAATATATAGGACAGGCCTGTGGCAAATACTGACTTTACCATGAATGCTCGTTATTAAACCTGTTAATGCTCACTTATGTCTTCATTTATAATATATACAGTATTTAAAAATATTAAAACCCAATTTCTTTGAAAAGCATTTTTAAAAGTTAATTTATTTATTTTTGAGAGAGAGAGAGCAGAGGAGGGACAGAGAAAGAATCCCAAACAGGCCCCACACTATCAGCACAGAGCTTGATGTGGGGCCCAAACTCATGAATGTTGAGATCATGACCTGAGTCCAAATCAAGAGTCTGATGCTTAACCAACTGAGCCACCAGGTACCCCTGAAAAGCATTTTGTAATCGAGGTTGTTTCCCAAGTCACAAAGGCCTTTTCATCATCAATTTGAATTTCATCATGAATTTGTCAGGCTTCACTCCATGTCACTGTACTGATGTTCTGAAATCAGTTGGATGGTTTGTAAATAAATTGTGCCTAAATTAGCTAGACACATGTTTCCCTAACTTGCTCCATTATAAGATATGCTTCTGAGATTCTGATTCAACAGGTCTTGGTTAGAACCCAGAAAGCTGTGTTTTCAACAAGTATCCTAGTGGATTCGAAT
Source organism: Proteles cristata cristata (assembly GCA_017311185.1). Taxonomy (NCBI): domain Eukaryota; kingdom Metazoa; phylum Chordata; class Mammalia; order Carnivora; family Hyaenidae; genus Proteles; species Proteles cristata. The sequence continues at coordinate 1,092,192 of JAESUZ010003820.1, forward strand.
ATAGGCTGTCCATGGGCCATACTTTGAGGAACACACGAATTAAATGATGCCAAAGTTTTTTTTTTTTTTAATTTCCCCTTGATATGAATCTGAATTAGGCCTAAAGAACACAGCATGGGTAAAAATGTATATTTATATCAATCCATATGTGAACATAATCATAAACTATGATTGGAGGCTTAGAGAAACATGCCTTTATTAGAAAGGTACACTTCCTTGATACAGAGAATTTATGGTGATTTTTCTTACTGTTACTCATTTCTTTCAAGGTGAGATTTAATTTTCCACGACAATCATTTCATCAAGAGACACACATTCACAAACATATAATTTTCCTTTGAAGAATTCAATATACTGTTCACCTCCAGGGCCTTTTCTTTGCAGTGGAATGATTCATATAATTTCACACCTTAGCAGCATTCTTTGAATTCTTATTGATAATTGTGCCTGATTTGTTATGAAGACAAACACACATCAATAGGAGCATTGAGTGCTACAAATTATAAACATAAACAAAACAAAATAAAACAATTGTCTATCTCTGCTAGCTTGTCTGTCAAGCACATTTTATACACTACTTCTTTGACCTTGAAAATGAAGCTAGGTTTTAATCAATTATTCAATCATGTTGAGACAAATTTGAATATGGCCTTTGTTCAATGAATTAATTTTGAAATTATAATATTCCAATTAATGAAACATATTTTAAAAGACCACTGCATCTTGCACTCTACTTTTCAAAAGATACAATTGCTACCATAGGAGGTGATTAATTTCTTTTTGCAATTCACCAACTCTCTCATTTTTTCCTGATAACCAATAACCTCTTGGTTTGTTGCAAAAGCTTAATGAAAAAATTTGGGAGTACTGTGGTGTGCTAAGATGAAAGTACAAAATACACCACAAGACATTCACTAGTAGGCAATATATATTATCATTAGTAATTAAAACTACATTACCCTTGTCAGAGTGAATGAAAAAGTGAGTCTTGCAGTGTGGTACTTTTGTATTTTATCACGTTTGTTTCTCATCTGCCAGTTGAGGTGCTTTGTGAGGTCTCCCACTGCAGTTTCTGTGTGGTCTTGTAGTAATATTAGAAAGCAACTTGAAAGAGTATGATAAATTCACCGCTTGTTTATGCATAAGGGGTCAACTACACACAATTGTAATCTGAAGTGGGTCTCCCCATTGTTGTTAGTGAATAAGCAAAGTTCTGCTTTCCTTATCACTTCATTAAAATGTTCTAATTTCTACTCTTTGCTTTCTCCTTCAATTCCTCATACCTGTATACCTTCATGGTTCCTGAATTTTTTCCCAGAAATAGATGGTGATGAAATGGAAGCAAAGAATATGGTAATCAGTCTTCCTTTTATTATAATCATGCTGCCTTTTTATTCAACCAATACTTATTCACTACCTACCATGTGCCAAGTGCTTAGGCAATAGGGAGAAAAGATTAAAACCAATGACAGGTCTTGCCCTCTAAGAATTCACATTCTCTTTGGAGAAATCAATGCATAAACTAATTAATTAAAATAGAATGTGGCAGATGCAATGAAATGTATACATTGTCCACACATAGGACACACACATAACACACACACACGGCAGTGCTAAAAGAGCACATGGAGAACATCTTACTCAGAGCATGTCCACCCATAAGCTTTCGTGGTGTGACAACCATTGAGTTGGGACTTGAAGCACAAGCAGTAAACAAAGAGCAGAGTACATTGCAAGGGTAGGGAATCTAAAAGGGCAAGGCTTTGTGGGATTGGGGTGAAGTAGGTTCAGTGGCTGAAGGTAAAGTAAATGGGGAAGAGAGAGACTGTGTTGAAGGATGGGACAAGCTCCATGTTATGGAATGAATTGTGTCCCCCCAAATTCATATGTCAAAGCCCCAAACCTCCAAGTAACCATATTTTGAGATAGGGTCTTTATATAGGTAATTAAGGTTAAATGAGATCATGAAGATGGGAGCCTAGTACAACAGGGCTTGTATCCTTATAAAAAAAAGAGACACCAGAGTTCTCTCTCTCCTTGGCCTCCTCAAAAAGATCACATGAACATAATGAGATTCTCACCACCTAGCAGTGGAAAGACAGTGTTCCAGAATAAAGCCTACCTTGCTGTCACCTTGAGATTGAACTTCCCAACCACCAGCACTGTGAGAAAACTTCTTAAGCCACTTGGTCTGTGGTATTTGGTAGCGGCAGTCCAAACAGACTAATACACTCCATAAGGCTTTGTGTGCACTGCTAAGGAGTTCGGACAAGAAGTGATAGATGATTACTTAACAGAGAAGCATCACTATCAGATCTGGGCTCTTGAAAGACTTCTGTGTCAGCACTGGGGAAGGTGAGTGGGAGGAAAGATAGATTGAGGCTATGAAATATGCAAGAGACAAAAGCAGGACAGGTCAAAATGCACTGTCCCAGGGGTTAAAGATGGCCTGTATTTTAGTTTGGCTCTTCTACTACCAAGTACTCGGCCTTAGTGCAGTCATTTCACCTTTCTAGGTCACTGCTTTCACTCCTGTAATGAAAAGAATTGACTCAAGGGCAGTCATGATGGCCTCCTAGTAGAACTCTTTCTTTGTAAACTCTTCTCCTCCCCACATTACGTATGGACCTCACGACCCTCACAGGTTAGAGCTCATAAGCTCCAAGTGACCACCTGACTCACACTGGCTCAGTCTGGCTCCTTCTTTCAAAACGCTGAGCTGAGAGTTGGTCTGGGTATTGGCAAGCAAGTCACACAAATAGCAAGACAACGTTTTTGAACTCCTACATCTGCATCCTGCAAACAGCCCCTGTTCTCCCTTGTTATGTGACCAGATTATTCCACCTTTTCATGGTTCTCTTACAGTTCTCATATCTATACATGTAAAGTAATTTTTTCCCTTTAGGCTACCTTAAGTGAGTTTCTGTTTTTTATAACCAAATATGTAGCATCCAGCCTACTCTCTGCTCTAACATCTGATAAGTCTGAGACAAAGGCATGTCACACATTTGTAGGGAGTCTGAGGCCAGCCATGTCCACTCCAGGATGTGGTCTTGTCCAGAAGAGGTTGTTGAGGCACTCACTATAAGATCGTGAATCCTCCTATAAGATTTCTCCACTCATTTGCTGATGTGTCTGAAATTTCCACTCTAGCCGTCATGCCTATGGATAGGAATGTCTCCACAGGGTCATTGCCAAAAACAGGCTTGGGTTATCAGATTCACTGTTCATTTATTGGTAACTATAGGTATTTTTGAAGTGGGAAGATTCTGAGGATGGAGAGAGTTAGAAAACATTTGGATCAAAAAAGTCAACAGGCCATGGGGCGCCTGGGTGTCTCAGTCAGTCAAGCGTCTGACTCTTGATTTTGGCTCATATCATGATCCCATAGCTCGTGAGTTGAGCCCTGCATCGGGCTCCACACTGACAGTGTAGAGCCTGCTTGGGATTCTTTCTCAGTCCCTCCTCCACTCGCATGTGAGCACTCTCTCTCCCTCTCTCAAAAATAAATAAATAAACATTAAAAAAAAAAGCTAACAGGTCAGAAATGAGATTCGGGGGCTGCTGGTGATAGTGATGGAATCCAAGTGACCCTGGAGGAGGGGAATCCTGAACCTTTAACTAAATGACTCAATGCACACCTCACCATTTTATTGTGGATCAACCTGGACTTGTAAGAGTCTGTGAGAGTCCTGCATGGATTCTCTTCATGTTCTTCATGTCCTTTCCCAGTTGTACAAGTAAGAGACCCCTTGGGAAGCCTAATGGAGCAGGTCTGGGCAGTCTTGGGAAGAGAGTGTGCTTTAGGCAAGACAGAGTCCAGTGCTGGTTCTACCACTTACCAACCCCAGAGCTTTAGCCAAGCTACTTAACCTCAGAGACTCAGTTCCATTTCTCATAATGTGGCTTTGAGCAGAAATTAAGTAAAGTGTCACAGAGAAAGATGTTTAGTAAAAACATTAGAGAAAAGAAAAACATCTATAGCTACCAAACTGAGATATTTTTCAAAAGCAAAAACTTTCATAAAGATGCTGTTGAATGAATATAAGTTAAGAAGACATTTGCATAGCACTGATTTGTTACATTGTATGCTTTGTTACAAACTATAATTTCAAGTATTCATCTGGGAACAGTATAAACCTTTTGTACTCTTACACTATCATTTGTGCCTACTGACATTTTCTTGGTTATATAAGCAAGTTGGCTCTGGCTGGAAACCCAGAGCATGTGGTAGAACTCATTGCCTGCTGTGGACTCTGAAACAGATGGTTAACCTCTCTGTGCTGCAGTTTCTTCCTGTCTGGAAACAAACTCTAGGTTACTGCCCCATCTGATGGGTTCTCCATGGGAAATAACTAATAAAAGTGATAAATAAGCACTTTTCTGCCAACCAAATACAAAGCAATTCACTTATATATACATATTAACTATATAGTGTTTTTAATCAACAGTGAGAAATAGACACTTGTCTCTTCACTCAAGCTGGTTAAAATGTACTGATTTTATTCATTTCACCCATTAACTAGTTTCCACAAGAAAGAGAGTGGACTGTTTACAAACATGTGTAGTTCATTTGAATGGTATAGGCACTTATCTTCACTTAAAGTTAGTATGTAGGCAGTGAATAACCTGAAATCCATGTTCAGCTTAGCTTTTGACTTGTAATTTTGTATAATACTTAAGTGTTGAAGGAAAATTCACTGATGAAAATGGGAGTCACTTATTTGTAATGGAGTGGGTGCATGCTGCTGCTGCTGTTATACAATGCTCATGAACACCCCTGCGCTCTCTCAGTCGGAGAGACACAGTCATGTCCATCTAGAGCCTTAAAGGCTCTGCCTGGCATTGTGGTGATCAGAAGCACTAATGGCAACTACCTTGCAGGCTCTTCAAGGTTGCCGAGTCAGCCTGGGGTGCCTGCACCAGCACCTTAGCAAACTCTCACGCACACCCAGCAGCCATCCCTCCTTGTTCATGTGCACATTCACAGAGGTGAGAGTCAATACTTCATGGGTCCTCCTTAGAACGGAGAGAAATCTTGAGTAATTCATACCACATTGAGATAGAGAAGTAGAGTTATGAATCAGTGATTCTGTGTTTCCATTGATCCAATAAAGGTCTTAGAGTTTAGTAGAAAAACCTGAGTCTCACTTCTCCAATGGACCGGAGTACAAATCCTAATTCAGTCACTAACTCCTCTAATACACTCCGTGATCATGAGCAGATTGCTTAACCTTTTAGAGCCTGTGCTTCCTCATGGGTAGGATAGATATTTAGAAACAGAGTTGCATTAAATAAAATGCCTGGATCAAATTAAGCGACTCAATAAGTGTTTGTTTTCTCCTTAGTTACAAAATCATTGGATTTATTCAGGATTAGGTACAGTTGCTTCAGTGAGTTATTTCCATGAAACAAGTGACATTAACCACAGTAAAACATTCTCCTTTATTGATTGGACAGAGATTCACTGACACAGATAATGAAAGCATATTTGGGGGATGATCCTTGCCAAGTTCGCTTTGATGTTTTTGTTATACAAGAGCAAAACCAGATGGAAGCGATGAGATGCCAAGGCTGGGTGCAAAACTATGAGACAGAGGTATGGTTTCCACTAGTTTCTACCCATTGAAATATTCTGCACCCTCCCCACATTACAGAAGAATCGAATGCTTCTCCTCAAATTCTACAGATCACAGAGCCCCTATACAGGCCCCCAAAAGTCCTTTAGCAAAATCTGACTTCGAGTTAAAAGTAGAAATGGGTTCGGAGCATCTGCTTTGGAGGCCTCAGATAACACTCCCCCTTATCAAGTCTTGATCAGAGAGAATGCCAGAAACACATGGAAAGGTCTTACCCTTCTGACCTTCCCATCATAATATTTGGAAGTGAGAGGACTGGAGGTGCTTTAGGAGGGCCTGGAAGAGAGGTTGGTGTGCCTAAGTTCAGTTCCACACACATTTATCAAACCCATCCCTAGTGCCAGACGTCCTCGGAGCCAGGGAATTAGGAACATCACAGAGACCAGAAGGCACTGAACCTCCGGAGCCAGAATTGCACCACAGCACCAGCATCTTGATAAATTCACATTCTTACATTTGGTCTGCACATTACATTCTCTTTCTAGGTTACAAAACAGATCCAGCAAAATACAGGGATTGTTATTTTTTTATTTAACATTCATGAGCTCATGGTACATGAGACGTTGTACAGAACATGATCACAGTAGTTTAAAATTCAGTTTTGCATCAGATCTGAGACTTCAGGTGCCCAAGTTTAAAATAGTCCAAAGTATATGTTAAATCATGCCGCAAAGGAGGAGACATGGTAGAAACTCATAATTATATCTGAATCAAGGGACTGATTTGAGGATTAAACAGAACGATTCATGAACAACACCTATTTCAGTGCCTAGCCCATTACAGTTCCCTTGATTCCAATGGGGCATCATCAAGAGTTGTATCAAATCAGTGTAGGGCCAGCCAGCAAGATTGTCAGTATAATTAGGCAATAACTGATAACATTGTGGAATCGCTGGGTTAAAGGAGATTGTGACAATTCATCTAATCTCTCTTTACAGTTAGCCTAAATCTACCTTACTTGTAAGCCCAGTTTTCTTATCCCGTTTGAGCATATTCAGGATGAATCAACTTTTGAGTTTACTCTTAATAAGGGCCTAAAATCAGAATTACACATAGTAATTAAAAAAAAAAAAAGCAAAACAAAAACAAGCTGCATGCGCTATCCAAGGAAAGATGTTTTTCCTCTAACTTCACAGTCAAACTTCAAACAGAAAGTGTCCTTATTGAAAGACTGGCCAGATGCAGGTATATATCTCTGGGAGGTGTCCTGGTTTCTTTTTAAATTAGGCAATGAATATACTTCTTGACATGCACACACAAGATTTGTGGCAAAAACACCTTTCTTTCATGTAACTGATTTTCCTTTAATCCCAACCTTAATGTATATCATTCTTGATGCAGCATCTCAAATGGGCTTTGAACTAGTGAATGCCAACTTTGAATAATGAAGAAAGAAATGACAGTTTACTTTATAGCTGGGTTCAAGATACATGAGGTTGAGGGGCAATAGAGGTATAACTGTTCACCTTTCACCCTGGCATAGCAGGTAGAGCACTAAAGGGAAGTGATTAGCGAGAGGTGGCAATAAGTTAAAACCCCAAGGCCGAGTGTTCCTGAGGCATTTGCATTCCTTGGTGTGGAAGGCAGTGTTTAAAATAAAAAACCATCACCAAGACAGAAAAACTGCTCTAGTTATATCACAGCACACTGAGTTGCAAACCTTTTAATGAAAGCCATAATTCTTCGGTTGTCTACATCATACTATATTCTCATGCAAAACACTTTAATGCCTGGTGTAAATTACTTTAGACTTTCTTAGCATGTATTGCATTTTTTAATCATGGGTGTTCAGTTCTATTTTCCATTTGGAGTCCCGGAGAGCAATATCCAAATGGAGCCAGATGAGTTCCACACCTGCAGCCCCCCCTCCTCTGCTCCCTCCCATTTCCGCTGCCTCTGGCCCCCTTCTTTTCCTCCTCACCTCCCCCCTACTCTCCCCAGAGCTACAGTACCTGGTGCAGCCTCAGTTAGAGGGTATAATCTGGTGCTTGTTCAGACAAGTGAACAATTGCAGCCTGTCCCTGATCAAGATGTTAGGCAGGGGTCCTGAGAAATGCCCCAGCCCACGCTGCACCAGGCCCATTTCTAGAAAGGTGAGATTCACCCTGCAGGTCGCTAGCCTCCTCACTGCCGTATGTTAGAATGGTCACGGAGTACCTCTTGGTCCTCATCTGCCTTTTGTGAAAGACCTCCCTCCCTGAAGAAACTTTTAAATATTCACGTCATATGCCAGGGCCAGGAGTAGAAGCACAGAGGGTACACATTGCCCGTCGGCGGCCTCTGCACCATCGATATAGCCATGTCTCTGAAACACCAATTAGACTGAGCCTTTCCTGGAACATGCCCCCGTCTGCTACTTCTCCCCCAGGAGCAGAATTAATCATTCAGCTACACTCCTCCAACGTTGCTTACCCACCCTTAGTGTAGCAAGTGACACAGTGGGCCATGGCGGGTGCACAATGTCTTCCCTGGCAATCTGTGAGCACATCTGGGGTGCAGATTCCTTCACCCAAGAATCACAGTGTATAGCACGGTGCTGGTGTGTCATAGTAGATGCTCAGTCAAAGTTCGCTGAAGAAATAAATGATATGTCTTATAGAGAAAGATGTCAGATTTATGCACTGCTATTTAAATCATGTGTATTTTCATTTCACAGCCTCCAAATTGTGTAATGAAAGTAGGAAATACTCCGTGGTGGTGACAGAATTCTGTATTCTGTAGCCTGGAAAATACGTAATGATAGTAAAACATTGACTGCATTTATCCATTTTTAATTCAGGAGGTTGGCAACATGGCTGCCTTTGAGATTTTTTTTGGGGGGGGGCAAGGGGAATGAAAATTTAATATATCCTCTGCAGGATTCCCCCCTTTTTTCCTGATGGAAAAAACCCCTCTGTTTTTACTTATTTATCTATAAGCTTTGCGAGATTCTATTTTTTCAGCTGGTTCTTCCTATCCAGGTTCAGGGTCTAAATAGGGGCTTAGTCCAAGGTTAGCTAAAACGCTGGATAAAATGAGTGTTGGCATCTGTCCCTGTGACTATTGATTCTGGGGCTATGCCAGGTCCCTGGGGATTGGAAAGATTCCCTATCTGAGGCTACTTGGCTCTCAAAACCCTTCCTCCAGTCCTTGCCAACTAAAACACAGTAGGAGCAAATGTTGTGTGGCAACTGGGTATAAACACAACAGTTGGAATGCTTCAGAAAGAAGTTTGAATTTCCTGGTTAAGTGTATTCAATGTTAAAACAACAATAACAGTGTTAAAAACACATTTGGGGATTGTTAGAATGCCTTACCCACTGATTCTCATTATTACTCTTCAAGATTCGTTGGATACACTGGTGTCTCCAAGAAGTATTTCCTTAGGGATCATTTTAGAAGCTATGTCTACAGAAATTAGGTAAGGTGAAGAAATGGAGCCGAATAGGACCTCAAAGAAGGCAAATGTAATGGTGGTTAAACCAAAGCTTTACCTGTGAGGCTACAATAGAAAAGGAGCAAAGAAGCATGGGACCTACTTGTAGCTGCAGTTCTTACAAGCTCTGAGATCTCAAGTAAATCCTGTCCCTGGGCCTCCACTTTCCTCATCTGTAAAGGGGGTAGGTCACTCTTAGACACCTCTGAAATGCCTTCCAGCACTGAAGCTTGGTGTGCACGGTTGCTCTCTGACATTGACAACATGGCCTTATCCCAGCATGCTTTGTGCCTGAATAGAGAGCAAGGCTCTTAGTTTTTACATTGTGGCTTTGGTGTTGGCATAAGAACAGAGAACCCCATGAATTTTTCACCCAATAGCTACCTTGTGGGGAAGGGCCATGGTTATGGGTTGAATTGTGTCCCCTCAAGGAAGATATGTTGAAGTTCTAACCTATCTTCAGAAGAGTGTCACCTTATCTGGAAACAGGGTCTTTGCAGATTTTAGCAAGTTAAGATGAGGTCATGAGGGGCCACACCACCCCAATATGACTGGTGCCCTTATAAAATGGGGTAATTGGACAGAAGTTTAGAAGGAAGATATGTTTACAGACCCAAAAAAACACTGTGAAGACAGAAGCTGAGATTATGCTGCCACAAGCCACGGGATGTCCGGGGATACCGGAAGCTGGAAGAAGCAAGGAAAGATAGCTTTCCCTGTGGGCTTCCAAGTAGGCATGACCCTGCTGGTAGACACTTAGACCCTAGACTTCCAGCCTCAGAAACTGTGAGATGCTTCATTACAGCAGCCTTGGGGAGCCAACACAGACACCTCCCCCCACCCCCGTCAATTTTCCGGAGTCCACGTCCATCTACCTTCTTCACTGGACAGAATGGATATCTTGCCCACTGTGTGTGATTTGACATTTTCCAGATGAAACAGTGGACAACAGACAAGCAGAGTAGGAGAGAAAGGGAGAAAGGAAAATGAAAGGGTAACCTTTTCTTTTAGTTTGCATCCATGTTAGTTAACATATAGTGTAATAATGACTTCAGGAATAGAATTTAGTGACTCATCACTTACATATAACAACCCAGTGCTCATCCCAACAAGTGTCCTCCTTAATGCCCATTGCCCATCCCGCTCCCCTACCTCCCCTCCAGCAACTCTCAGTTTGTTCTCTGTATTTAGGAATTTCTTAGGGTTTGTCTCCCTCTCTGTTTTTATCTTATTTTTGCTTCCCTTCCCCTGTTCATCTGTTTTGATTCTTAATGGATTATTACTTGGCGATCAAAGTGAATGAAATCTTTCCATTTGCAGCAATATGGATGGAACTAGAGAGTGTTATGCTGAGTGAAATAAGCCAGAGGAAGACAAATATCATATGATTTCACTCATATGTGGGATCAAAGAAAGGATAACTTGCTAAGAAAACTGAGAAGTCTGGGATCAAGGCTGGTATTTTACTTGTATGCTTGGGAACAGCCTAACAGCTAAAGGATTTCTGCATAAATAGCCATTGCCCTGAGCCCCCCTCCCCAAGTACCCCAATGCCAAGCCTGCTGCATCTGCTACCAGCTTGCTCTGTCCCTTTCGAGGGGCTCTCCAGGACTCCCCCCAGAATCCAGCCAATGAAGAACTGACTTCTTGCCCTGCATGGGGTCTTTGGATTCTGGCCCAAGGCTACCTCTGCCACAGTCCCTTCTGATGGGTCAGTACTCACTGTAAATAATATCATTTCCAATTGAGAACCTTGTGCATTTGGATTATGGTACTGGACTTCCGCCATGATGGAAGAACATGCAGTGAAAGGAGGTGAAACCAGAGGTTGCTGGAAGGAGGTGAAGAGAAACAGCCACACAAGAGATCAGAGCAGCAGGAGGGAAGGCACAGCCAGGAAGAGAGGTCTCTCTGCAGCTGTTACTATACAGTTGAGATACTGCTTCTCCTAAAAATGCCTCTGGCCTTCTGGCCCTTCTCCTAACAACCCACCACCAATCCAGGAATAGGAGAGAGGGATGGAAAGAGGGTACAGAGGAGTAAGGCAGAGAAAGCCCAGTTGTTCACTTGCCCATTGGACAAGAGCAAGTGTCAGGTGCAGGTGACCACCTGGTGATCTTAACCATGGGAGCTCGGGTGGGCTGGCAAAGCTTGGTTACAGGAAACTCTTGTGTCAGTCAGTCTGGTGGGCAGTGGAGTAGGTAGAGGCATCATTCCTAACAGCAGTCGCCCCCTCACCTCTGCATCCTTACCCTGCTCAATCCTCACAAGACCTCTAATAAGTGGGTATTATCATTAACTCTCATTTTGCAGATAAAAAATCTGAAATGCAGCAAAGTTAAATAATTTATCTAAAGGCCCATGACCTCTAAGGAATGGAGCCAAATATCCAACTCAGGTGTTTTTGCTTGCAACTCCTGTACTCTTAGCCACTAGTCCATCAGTCATCTGATGGTTATCCAGCCATATGTAACTCAGAAGCCACTCCAATCTAAGAAGATACCACATGTGCCATCCCCAATCCAAACCTCCAAACAAGTAGAATCCTTTGACTAAGTCAGGATGACCTATGTAGAGATAAAACCTTATATACTTGGAAGTGAGTGAGATCTTGTTGTAAACATGGGACAGGGTGGGCTTAGGGTCCTCCTACTCCATCTTCCAAGCTTCTCTCATTGAGATAAAATCTTACAATAGTGAACATTAGTTCCCACATTATCAAAGACTTCTGTTCAAGTGACATCATTTAATACTTAATGGATGTCCATTGAGAGTTGAGCATAAGATGCACTATTGTCACACACTGGCATTTCTCAAGATTTCTGTATTAAAAACAAAATAGGAACTCTTCACCATGGTTGAGAAGTGATCTTGGGAAATTAGATGTTATTCTTGTTCTAACCCTATCTATACACTGATTGGACATAAGGGTGCATTTCCCAGATACAATTCAGATTTATGGGTAACATAAATCAATTATTCTTAAATAAGATTTGTCTTTATCATCTGGCCGACTCTGGAGCGTTCTTAACTCTTTATCTGTGTTTACCCCATCAACCCCACTTGGTAAACATCACGCAAGCATGCTCTCAAACACACCGCCCTTTAGAAATCAATGTAAATGTAATTCTACCAACCTCAACTAAACTAATAAGATCTGAAAGGTCATAATGGTACCAGACATGCTATGAATAATAGCTATGGATGCAGCTCAATGATTGATTCAACCAATGGCAATGAAGGTCCTAGGGAAAATAAGCTATTCAATTTTCTCATATACCCTAGTATGTTCTAAAGCCCTTTAAATTTGGGATTGGTTCTCAGGCTCACTGTGTTATCATTGCATGCATTATGGGAGCCCGCAGAAGGAAAAAACTGTAAAAGTAGAGAAAGTTGATTTCATTGTTGGATCCAGTATGGTCTCACTCTTTTGTCATAGAAAGACCTTAAATCATTACCATTCATGTTTAATCTATTTCCCTCAAACACATCTATATTACTTTCAAAAGGGTGCTGTAACAAATTCTGCAAACTGGGTGGCTAAAAACAAGAGAAATGTATTTTCTCACAGTCCTGGAGACCAGAAGTCCAAAATCAAGGTGTTGGTTGGACTGATTCCTTCTGAGAGCTTTCAGACAGAATTGTTTTTTCTTTCCTCCTTCCCTCCCTCCCTTCCTTCCACCCTTTCTTTCTTTCTTTCTTTCTTTCTTTCTTTCTTTCTTTCTTTCTTTCTTTCTTTCTCTCTCTCTTTCTTTCTTTCTCTTTTCCTTTCTTTTTAGAGAGAGAGAGAGAGAGAGAAGATAGCACAAGCAGGGAAGAGAGGCAGAAGGGCAGAAGGAAAGAGAGAGAATCTTAACCAGACTCTATGCCTGGCATGGAGCCCTACTTGGGGCTTGATCCCAAGACCCTGGGGTCATGACCTGAGCTGAAATCAAGAGTCAGATGTTTCACCAACTGAGCCACCCAGGTGCCCCAAGACAGAATCTGTTCTATGCTTCTGTGGTAGCATCTGGTAGCTCCAGGCATTTCTACTGAATGTAAATACATCACTCAAATCTCCTTGTCTCTGTCTGCAAGTAGCCATCTTTTTATAAGAACACGAGTCATATTGGATTAGGGGCCCACCCTTCTCCAGTACTATTTCATCCTAACTTGTTACCTCTGCAATGAACCTATTTCTAAATAAGTTCACATTCTGAGATGCAGGAGGTTAGGAGTTCAAAATATCTTTTTGGGGGAGCACAGTTCAGCCATTGGGGGAGCACAGTTCAGCCATTTGCAGTATCCAAGTAGAAAACAGAGTTCATAGCACTAAAGCTGTTAGGTTATAAATCAGACAACATATTTACCAAAACTATAATACAGACCATGGAGGTTTCAGTTACAAGTAAATAACTTTTTATATTTTTAATTTTTTAAATAGTTTATTGTCAAGTTGGTTTCCATATAACACCCAGTGCTCATCCCCACAAGTACCCTCCTCCATGCCCATCACTCCCCTTTCCCTCCCCACCACCCCCATCTACCCTCAGTTCTCGGCATTCAAGAGTCTCTCATGGTTTGCCTCCCTCCCTCTCCCCCACTATTTTTCCCCCTTCTTCTCCCCCATGGTCCTCTGTTAAGTTCCTCCTAATCCTCCTATACGTGCAAACATATGGTATCTGTCCTTCTCTGCCTGACTTATTTCGCTCAGCATAATACCCTCAAGTTCCATCCATGTTGCTACACATGGCCAGATTTCATTCTTTCTCATTGCCATGCAGTATTCTATTGTATAGATAAGCCACATCTTCTTGATCCATTCGTCCGTTGATGGACACTTAGGATCTTTCCATGTTTTGGCTATTGTTGAGAGTGCTGCTATGAACATTGGGGTACATGTGCTCCTATGCCTCAGCACTCCTGTATCCCTTGGGTAAATTCCTAGCAGTGCTATTGCAGGGTTCTAGGGGAGTTCTATTGTTAATTTTTTGATGTATTTTTAATTTTTAAGTTATAAAATAGTTAATATAAGATATACAAAAAAGAATATATATAATGTATGCATACTGTAGAAAGAGTAATAAAATGAATATCAGTGTACTTGTCAGTTTAAGAAACAGGACATTGTGAATAAAATTAAAGCTCCCATATGTCCCTACTGAATCTCATTCTACTTCTTTCTTGGTGAGCAAGACCGGCTAGGTCCCTGCCCTCATGGAACTTACATTTCATTTGAAGGAGGGGGAATCTCATACTTATGAGAAATAAATATCAGGTAAGGAAAGTGCTACCCACAGCATTAAAATATGATGATGTGACAAAAGGTAACTGGATGGCTACTTGGGATTGGACATTTAGGCAAGGCTTCTTTGTGGTGATGACCAATTGAAAAGAAGGAGCCAGTCGTGTGAAGAAAAGGAAGAAAAGCATTGAGGACAAGTCTTGAGAAAGTACTAAGGTCATAAGACAAGACAAGTTTAGCAAATAAAAGGCCGGTATCTGGAACTTAGTAAGGACAGGATAGACCCACAGTTAAGAATATGCTGTAAAAACTGGTGTAAAGAATTTAGATTTTGTTGTAAGAGGAATGAGAGACTAGTTGAGGGTTTTAGGCAAGGATATAACATGATCTATGTTTCAGAAGCTATCTGTTGCTGCTGTGTGGCAGAGGCAGACTTGAAGCACGGAAACTATCAGGACTAGTCGTGTATGGTGGAGATGGACAACATACAGACTTGGGATGTGCTCTCGAGATGGAGTCTATAGGGCTCAATGCACTGGGTATGGGGAATAAGGGAAAGAGAAAATGTTGCTGAAGGCAACTGAATGGATTGAGGTGCATTTTAATGAGATGGGAAAGATTTGTGGAGGAGCAGATCTGGAGGAGGCTATAAGTTACAAGTTTTCTTTTATTACGTTTGACAAATGCCTATCAGATAATCTTGTGAAGATTTTACAAGGCAGTTGACCACATAAGTCCTTGAATCTTTGTTAAAAACTAGTCTTGTTCCTCATGAAACACAATCAACTCTGCATTAGTCAAGACACATTCTCTCTTTGGTCAATTTCTTCAGCTGTTTTCTTGCGGTCTTCTTTCCCTTTGCTTCCTGCTTGTTAACTACTCAGTCATTCGCCAGATATTTTCTGGTACTTGTTATGTGGTTGAGCACACTGCTGATATATATCATACTGCCAACATAAGTGGCTCTCTTTGAATATCTGTAGATTAATTGAATGAATGAATAAATGAATGAAATGAGTTAATTAATTAGTATACTGCTTAGGTTCTCTTGAGGCTTAAGTTTTCAAGGGTTGGGTAGTCTAGTATAGGAAATAATACACATACTTTAGTAATACAATACAAAGCGAAAAGTGATTAGCTGAATAGGAAAGTTACTCATAAAGGACTGTGGAAGTTAACAAGAAGATATGCAATTCAGGAAATGTGATATATGCATATGATGGAATACCATCCAGTAATGAGAAAGAAGAAACTAAAGTGATATGCAACAGCATGAGTAAATTCCACATCGTTTTGAACAAAATAAGCCCTGTGAAAGAATGCACACTGTATGATTTCATTTATATAAAGGTCAAGAAAGACAGAACTAAGCTGTGGTGTTAGAAATCTGGATAGTGGTTGGGTACCGTGTGTAGGAGGCTGTGACCAGTAGGAAGTGTGAAGGGAATCCTGGGATTCTGGTTACATTCCGTTTTCTTTTCACGGGGGGGGGGGGGGGAGGAGGGGGGTGTTCCTTATATGTGTTCACTTCATTAAAATTCACCTATCTGTACCCTTAGGATTTGTGTATCTTAAGATTTGCGGGGGTGCCTGGGTGGCTTAGTCGGTTAAGCGTCCGACTTTCGCTTGGGTCATGATCTCACGGTTTGTGGGTTCGAGCCCCGCGTCGCTCTCTGTGCTGACTGCCAGCTCAGAGCCTGGAGCCTGTTTCAGTCTGTGACTCTCTCTCTCTCTGACCCTCCCCTGCTCATGCTCTCTCTCTCTCTCTCTCCTAAAAATAAACAAAACATTAAAAAAAAATTTGCGTACCTTAGGATTTGTGGATCATATGTCAAGAACTGGAAAGTGTCTGAGACTTACTCTGCCTGCAAGCCTGCCACAATTTTATACATGCTGGCAGAAGACATGATACCCCTGGGTCAGAGGCAAAGGAATTGATTAACTCAGAGCTCAGCAAGAAGCATGAGCTGTATGTTTGTTCTTTTCCTCTTGCTCTCCTTCCTCAAAGTTGCACATGGGAGGCTCTAATGGAATGCTATACGTGCCATGGCTTTGTGTCAACTTAGGAACCCCAAGCTTAGAGATCCCAAATCATTCATGCTGGGATACAAGTAAATTTGCCCCACCTCCATGGAGGGAGACAATATCTTTGTTATACCAGGCAGTCAACAAACGTGTTCTGTGCTTGGGAGGGAGACACTATCTTCCAAGGCTGTTTTCTATATACTCGTCCTCGGAAAGATAGTCAGGAACAGAAGCTATCAGAGCCTCTCTGTTCACAAGACATGCAGAACCATGAAAGACCCCTGGAGGATTATCTCACAACATGGTGTACATCAATAAAAAGCTTAAGTTTAAAATTGTGTGGTATTTTAGCTAGATCTTATATGGGCATGATCAGAATGAGGGAAAATGACTTTAATGTAAGGAACAATGAGTGGGTAAGTTTTAGTAGATCATAGTGTTTTCCCTACCTAAAAGGTCTTCCAACATGGGAAGGTGAGGAAAATGAAACTCAAATGGCGAATTTGACTGTCTTTTTTATTGCTCAGATAAAGGTTTGTGGAAGGGAGAAAAATCACATTAAAGAATGAAACAAGACTTTAAGGAATCATCCCTGTATTTCATTTATCCTTTTCCCTATTCCCCCAACTGTGCATGAGTTTGGATTATTTAGAGTTGAGATTTAGAAAATATTTACATCATAATATGTGCACAGTTCAGTAGATTTTATTTTGAAAATAAAATAAGAAATACAGAAAATAATAAACACAAACGCCTTTAAAAGTTTTTTATTTCCGTAATTGAAAATTTTAAACCAAAATTATATTGGCCCCAATTAACTTTATTTTGAAAGACAAATCTCTAAATTTCTCTTGTCTTATTTACCATAAATCTAGATGACCCAATAGCATTTAAGCAGCAATGTGATGTACTTAATGCTTAACATTTTCTTAACATTTTCTCTCAGAAACATCCATTTTTATGCTACCTAGGTAAAAGTGTGGAAGTGAATATTAAAACCCCATAACCATATTTTGGTGCTGATGCTGCATTTTCACATTTTATGATCTATCTTGAGCTGTTTGACTGAATGGCAGTCTGCTGTTTAATCAAGAGCCATGTGTTATTCTATATAAGTGTACTGTATTATAAAAGTGAATGTAAAATTAATTTCAGGATATATATGTTTAATTACATAGTCTTGTGTTACATATCTGAATCAAATTGTGCATTGCCTGTTAATAGCTTGAAAAAGTTTGGAATTAATTTAAGCAGTGAAGCTTGAGATCTTTTTAAGGAGGCTTTTCTCAGATCATAACTCAGTTCTGGAAGCTCAATGCTTTGTGGTTTTTCCAGTTTAGCCCCTTGAGTGGAGGAGTATAGGATATGACATTTATTAAATGCTTGTCTTGCACCAGGCAATGGAATATACAGTTTACATGTATCACCTTGTTTTAAAGCCTAACGAAATTCCATGAGGTGACTGTAATTGTTCCCATTTTATACATGAAGAAAAAAATCAAGAGTGGACTACTTGAGCTCACACCAGGAGAAAGAGGTGGAACCGGGATTTGAATACAAAGCTGTGTGTCTCCAATGGTAAAATCATTTTCTAAAATAGTACTTTCAGGGGCACCTAGGTGGCTCAGTCAGTTACACGTCCAACTTCAGCTCAGGTCATGATCTCACAGTTCTTCAGTTCAAGCCCCATGTCAGGCTCTGTGCTGACAGCTCAGAGCCTGGAGCCTGCTGTAGATTCTGTGTCTCCCTCTCTGCCCTTCCTCTGCTTGTTCTCTGTCTTTCTCTCAAAAATGAATAAGCATTTTTAAGAAATTAAAAATAAATAAAATAGTACTTGCATATCGGTAGGAAAAAAAGACTAGAAGAATGAATATTTATCATTATGTTAGCCATGGTGGGATTAAAGTTAATTTTTAATTCTTTATTTAATCATTCTGTATTGTCTGAATTTCTGATAATGTATATGTGTATATATTTATTTAAATACAGGATAGGACTTGAAATGACCTTGAGAAGTCATTCAGGTTGAAAGCATTAACGGCAAGGTCTCCCATGGGCTTTATTCATTTAATGTCTCTTGATATGGGAGGTTTCAATCAGGTAGGCTTCTGAAAGCCCAAGGGATGAAGCTATGTCTGGGAACCGGATGGATGATCATGGAGTGATAGTGTGTCTTGACCCTTGAAGGTCAAGTGTGAAAAGGTAACCAATTCCAGCTCCACTCCAAGCCAGAAAGATGGGTGGACTTTGGATGGCGTGATTATTACTAGGTCATGTAAGCAAGAACTTCTGCCTACCACTTTAAGAAACATTTCTTTAATAGCCATTGAGAATCATGGAATCATTTCACCTACCCCTCTAATAAATAGCCCTTTACTTTGTATATATCCTTGTAACAATTTGGGTTACAAGATACAAGTGATTATCCACCTCCCCTTTAAATGTATCATTCCCTCTAATATATTTCTGAAACTAATTTTCTATATGAAGGTAGTGGGTTAGAAAGTCAGCTAGTTGGGACACCTGGGTGGCTCAGTCAGTTAAGTGTCTGACTCTTGATTTTGGCTAAGATCATGATTTCATGGCTGTGAGACTGAGCTTCACATTGGGTTCACGTTGGGCTCTCACTGGGAGTGGAGCCTGTTTAATATTCTCTCTCTTCCTCTACCCTTTCCCTATTCTTTCTCTCTCTCTCTCTCTCTCCCTTTCTCTCTCTCTCTCTCCCTCTCTCTCTCTCTCTCTCCCCTTTCTCTCTCTCCCCACCCCCCTCACAAAAAAAGTTAGCTAGTTATATATAGTAGATGCTGTGGTATGCCACCAAGTTTCCTTCTTTTGGACCAAGGTCCAAAAAGGTCAAGTTCATTCCCCCTCCAACTTCCAGAAGTGTTATTTGCTCACAGCCCACAGTTGAGACCCTCCTCAGAAACTGCCCCAGACAAAAGGAAGCTGCCTTGCCCAAACTTAGCTGCTTCCTCAGGGGCAGCCCACATCTAATGCCTACACTATACATGGGCACAAAACCCAAACATCTTTGTTCCAATTTGGGGGCATCTCTGAAAGGCCATCCCAGCTCCAGACCCCCCAGTAAAATTGTCTGATACTCCTGTTGCAATGTCATCACAGTTCAACTTCCCCTCTGCCCAATCCTCCTTCACTCAACCCCTTACAGACTTTGTTCCTAAGAGCACTCACCAGCAAACCCTCTCCGTGTGATTTGTTGTCTGAATCTCTTTCCCCAGGAACATAACATAAAACTCACCTACATTTCCTGTGGCCTCCAACCACCATTCTCCCGCGGGTGAGCTCTCAAAAGAGTAGCATCCATTGTGAATATCGCAAGAACTGTACCAGGCAAATCCCAGGGCAGATCTCACTTCCTCTTGGAGAAACTGAGTTAGTCACATAGACTTACACAGCAAGTTTGCTCAGAAAGGGTCTCTACGCTCTGTTCTCCAAGCCCTAGTGTCAAGAGCTTGTACTGCTGGTTAGTTTCTCACTGCAGACAGTCTCTATGGGTTGCCAATAAAGTGAGCACTGGTGTCAAACCAAACTCTAAGAATGTCTCCCTTCCTGGACTTTGGAGGCCATGGGTGCACTGACAGGTCAGAGCCTAGAATTTTCTGTCGTAGCAGCCAACTTCAGTAGCCATCATAATACAAAGGTCTCTAGTTTTGGATGGAGCAAGGACCCCAGTTCATCGGTGACCCTCTGGGATCCAACACCTGCCTCTTGGGCTGGCTTCACTATTAAGAAATCATGAACTTGAAACAGACACTGCCTTCTCTGGGTTTGGTGAGTGGGTTACTTGGCATCTTCTTGGATTTGCAAATCCTATCGTGAAGCCCAAAAAAGCCAGCAAAGTTAGAAAGATAAGATGGCTTCAGGAGACACAACAAAGAAATGTGTTATCTCTTTAGAACAACTCTTTTTTTTTTAAATATTTATTTATTTGTTTAGAGAGAGACAGAGGGAGAGAAAGAATCCCAGGCAGGATCTGCACTGTCAGTGTAGAACCTGACACAGGGCTCAGACTCACAAACCATGAGACCATGACCTGAGCTGAAATCAGGAGTTGGATGCTCCTGGAAATCAGGAGCCACCCGGATGCCCCTGGAACAACTCTTTCTATGAAGAATATACTGGAACAGATTGCAGCCTGACAACCTGGTCAATTAAGACGTCAGGATTTAATTGCTTGTATAGGCAAACATTTTCTTTAACATCAGAGTGAGCTATTTTCCACAGTACTACAATTATTATTACACATTTTGTAGAGCCCCCCAGAACTCTCTCTAGATGGGATCTGCTAACTACCATCCACACTAATGCAAGCAATTAATTGACTTTCAGAGAAAAATCTTTAAAAATCATTGTGAATGGTGGGTCTCTATCCTGCTCAACTTGTTTCTCTACTTCTTAGATATAATGTCTTGACTTAAGCATTCAAAAAGAATTTACAGTATGAAATAATTTCATTCGACCAGTAAATTAATTTAGTTTCATGAAGATAAACTTTGTTGAGAATTCCTCTGGTTAGGCAGGACCATGTGCTGTTTGAAATCAGACCATCAAAATAACTTTTGAAATGATCTGTATAGTCAACCAGTAACCCTTGCTGTTAACATTGTTTTTTACTACACTTGAAACAGAGCTATAAAACTTTTCAGTTTGCCCTCTTGCTTTGAATACTAGGAAACTCAGAGCCAAATTTAATGTTTAATCTCGATAACAATTCTTTTTTTTTTTAAATATTTTTATTTATTTCTAGGAGAGAGAGAGACAGCGTGAGCAGGGGAGGGTCAGAGAGAGAGGGAGACAGACTGAAATAGGCTCCAGGCTCTGAGCTGGCAGTCAGCACAGAGCCCGACGCGGGGCTCGAACCCACGAACCACGAGATCATGACCTAAGCGAAAGTCGGACGCTTAACCGACTAAGCCACCCAGGCCCCTCTCTTTTTTTTTTTTTTTTTTTAAATAATCTCGATAACAATTCTTAGCTTAGCTTTTCTGATACAATTCCTCTTCTTGTCCCACCCCATCTTCATTCTATCTCTCCAGCACACAACTACTAATTTTTAAAAATTATTTTTGAAAGTTTACCCTGGTGTAAAACAGAAGAGCAAGAAACATTCTTGAAACTGTGACTACTTCTGTCTTGTTGGCTCAATATTTTGAAGGTGATATGGGGGAGGCAAGTAAGTCATAAGCAGTTAATAAGTGAGCAACAAGGAGAAGATGTCCAAGTTCATCATCTCTCCACAAAGACCAAGAGTTTGATACGAGTAGCTGAATATAGATTATATATCCACCACGGGAAGGAAAGCGTTCTCTTCAATATGGAAATCACTTTCCAAAACTGAATAGATCTGCGTCTCAAACAGTTCCATCGGACAAATTGTGCTTTAAATCTTCTTTGAACTGCTGAACCTAAATCAGATTAGATATAAAAGGTTTCATTTTACATAACCAGTATTGAAAGCTTCTATTTAGCCTTCAAAATGATTTGCTGGAATGTATGTGTTTTTGGTATGCGTCCAACTTCTTAACTTGTCAAAGTTCTGCTGATAAAAGTTCACGTTAACATAGATAACATGCCAACACTGAAAGCTCTCAGACTGGTTATCACTGTTCTTCACATCCTCAGCATATTCAAATAAGATGAGCTAAATCTTTATAAAAACTGACATTAATTGGCATGAGTCCCTATATCAATACCTCAATCAATTTTAAAGTATCTTTCCATGTTCTGTGTATGTCAGAATCTGAGATAATGGAGTGTATATGTCAAGATAGTGTGGTCTCTGTTGTAATACAAACATAACCTTGGAGTCCCAGTTACTTAGCACAATAAAGGCTTATTTCTTTAAAAATATTTTAAAATGTTTATTTATTTCTGAGAAAGAGACAGAGCATGAGTGGGGCAGGGGCAGAGAGAGAGGGAGGGCAGACAAAGAATCCAAAGTGGGCTCCAGGCTCCGAGCTCTCAGTACAGAGCCTGACACCGGGCTTGAGCTCATGGACCACGAGATCATGCCCTGAGCAAAAGTCAGATGCTTAACCCACTAAGGCACCCAGAGGCCCCAGGGCTTATTTCTTATTCATGCTAGGTCCCATTGTGAGTCAGCTAACTCTTCAGAGTAGCTGTCCACCATGCTATGACATAGAGATCCCAGCTATTTTTACCTTATAGATCCACCATCTCAGTGCAGACTCAACTTTGTTTCATGGCAGGACAAAAGAGAGTCAGAGAGTTCCACATTGACTCTTGAATGCTTCAGCCCAGGAGTGACTCATGTTCATGGCTCACCGAGTGCATGGAGCTTATGAATATTCAGTGAAGAGCACATGCCTCTGACTCAGGGACTGTACAGCATTCTGAGGGAATGCACACATTTCTTGCATCTGGTTCTGTGAAAATGTAGGTTCTATCAATGCACTGGTTTTATTTTTATTTTATTTTATTAATTTGTTTTTTCTTTGTTTTTTTTGTTTTTCTTTTTAAATTTTTTAATGTTTTATTTATTTCTAGGAGAGAGAGACAGCGTGAGCAGGCGAGGGTCAGAGAGAGAGGGAGTCACAGACTGAAACAGGCTCCAGGCTCTGAGCTGGCAGTCAGCACAGAGCCCGATGCGGGGCTCGAACCCATGAACTGCGAGATCATGACCTAAGCGAAAGTCGGACGCTTAACCGACTAAGCCACCCAGGCGCCCCTTTATTAATTTGTTTTTATTTTTGAGAGAGAGACAGAAAGGGAGGGGAGGGGCAAATAAAAAGGGAGATACAGAATCCGATGCAGGATCCAGGCTCTGAGCTGTCAGCACTGAGCCTGACATGGGGCTCGAATCCACAGACCATGAGATCATGACCTGAGCCAAAGTCGGATGTTTAACTGACTGAGCCACCCAGGTGCCCCAGTGCCATTGCTTTTAAATAAGGTCTTGCTTGATGGGGCACATTTGAGTGAATACATAACATCCATGCTTATACATATAAAAACAAAATATAATTCTGTTTCAATAAATAACTCCTTTGTTTTTCAAAAGTGCTTTTTGTTGTGTGGATATTAGGATATTTTTTGATAAGGCATTGTTTTATTATTTGAGTGATAAGAATCAAAGACATACCCCACATAGGCAGGAAGTAGGGTTTCACTCAAATAAGTGATAATAAATCATTAAAATCTGGCTTTTAATGCTGCCAGATACCAAAATCCTAGCAATCTCCTGGGGGGGAAAAAAAAACAAAAATAAAAACAAAAAACAAAAACAAAAACAAAAACAAAACAAATATCTTTTCTCCAAAGGGAAACCATGTTGAGAGCCATTGCTCAGAAAGGTAGTGGAGTGAAATGCTCTTCTCCAAGTTGGTGAGACTATGAAGAGACCATCTTCTGTGTTTTGGGAGTAAGCACAATAGTAAGAAGACTAAGGGCTGTGGAGTAAGGTTCCTAGTCAAGGGACTATTAGTGTGTACTGACCTTTTAGAAGAAGAATATAAGAGTGAACGAGAAGACTGGCATTGGCTCTATGACCTTGCTCACTACCTCAGTACTTGGAGAAGTCAGTCTTAGAATTCTTGGGGGAACACCAAGGGCTTGTTTTATCCTTTGGACCAATTTTTAGAAAGGAAGCAGAAAATCTTGTCAATCCAGATGAGGATGAAATGAAAGAAGTAAGAAGACTCCAATGGAAGGCTACACTCGGAGAGACAAAGGTGGAATTCAAATTGTTATGCATGGCTGTAATGTTTGATACCCCAGGGGCTGAGGGGAGAAAGGATGAGGCTAGAGAAATGGACAGTGGCCAAATCATAGATTTGCTTCCAAAGGTCAATGTCAAGTCACTGAGGGTTTCATAATCACAACATGGGGTAAAATTTCATCTTTGAAACACTGGCTGGAGGACATTGCAGTCTAGAGATAATGATTTGGTAATTATAGCAGTGATAGGATAGAGCTCCAATATATGGCATTGGGCTCTGCTGGACTTGCAATAATTGATGGGGGTGAATGGGAGAGTTAGAAGTGAATCACGATGGCTTCCAGGTTACAGGCTTAGAAGACTGGGTAATGATGGGGTCATACCCACTGAGAGAGAGCAGAAGCCGGCTGAGTGTGGAGAAAGTAATGGGACTGTTCTGTGTGCAGTGAATCTGAGCTATTTGTGACATACAACAGAGACTGAACAGCTATTCCTTGAGTCTGTGAATTCTTTACTTCTTCAGAAAAAAAGGAATGACTATTTCCCAATATCTGGTCCCCACAGAGAAAAAGTGCTGATATCTTTTGAGAAGTGTCATGTATCTATTAAAATTTAAGATAATAAAGGCTCAATTTTTATTCAAAGTTGTCCTCTCCTAAGAGTTGGAGGCTCTCATTATTACTCAGATCTTGATGCAGCGTTCTGGCCATTGAGTTAGACTTCTTGCTTCCAAATACCTGAGTCATACCTGGCTTTCTTAGATCTTCTGAACTCTGGGGCCTATACTAGTATCTACAAGCTGGCTTGAGCACCTACACCACTCACCCAGTGAGCGGGTCTTTCACCTAACCTCAGCCAGCTTCTCATCTGCCCCACCCAACACCTTGCAGCCCTGACGTTCATCTGACTGATGTCCTACAGCTACGATACAGACGTTGATGCAGAGTGTTCACAGGCAATTGCCATGTTGCAAATTACTCTTACTAAAAGTAATGTTCATCAACTATATTAGGACTATCCAAATCTATTATTGGTCTCCTCCCCCAAATTTCAAGGAGATACCTTATTCATGCTTGATACATGAAAAGTACTCAGTCAATGATGGTTGAATGAATGAATAAGAAGTAAAGAAATTAAATGGGAGGCTTTGGAAAAAATAAATCTCTTGTTACTCTGCCGATACACCTTATGCTCACACGCATGTGATTTCTCATTAGCCCCACGCCAATAATATATACATCTTAACATAGATTTAGTGGTGACGACAATTTTCATTAATAACTAATGGAAAATTGACAAATTTGGCACATATGGAGCCTGAGTTCCACGTACACATGTCAAAGGAAAAGGGTAGGCAAGTCAACAGCCTTCGTGACACGACTTCCCCAAAGTAAAGGGAAGTATCTTTTTTTGCAAACAGAAAACACAGCAAAAAAAGGAATAACACATTTTTAATTGGAAAGATTCAGATTTACTCTTAATTTAATTCGGCTGCCCAGCAGCCATAATTAGATTTGCATCATGATGTATCTTCAATACTATTTATTTTCATAAAGGCGAACTTTCCTGAACATGTTTCTGATGGATCCTGACATTTTAAAATATGTCCTATTGTCCTTTTCTGTGCAGTAGACCAAGCATAGAGTGTTCACTCCTATATCATTGTCACTGTACTATCAGACCAGATGGCTACTTCATCACAGAATCAAGAATTAGGGATAATTTATGCTGTTCCTTGCTCTAGAATGTGAAAATAGAAAGCATTCACTGCACACATACTCATGAAGAGCAGTTCGACACAACAATAACCACCTTAACAGAGGGCATCTGTGGCTACACTGCCTTCAGGAGTGAGAGTTCATTCCATGGAGTCCTAAGCTCTCCGGTCACAGAGAAAATCGTCACAGCACGTGAGCTGATGGTTCATCCTGTAACCAAATTAAGTCTAGAGTGCCTCTTTGTTAAGGAAAACAATTTGCAATAAAACAGTTCTAAAA
The DNA here is from genome assembly GCA_017311185.1 of Proteles cristata cristata. NCBI lineage: Eukaryota > Metazoa > Chordata > Mammalia > Carnivora > Hyaenidae > Proteles > Proteles cristata. The sequence goes on from JAESUZ010003820.1 coordinate 1,118,191, forward strand.
TGGGAAAGATTGTATCTGAATCTGCCATTGTTTCATATTCAAGGATTTCTCGCCTTCATAGGAAAAAAAATACGAATGTTGGCTTAATATTCAGAGCAGTTGTTTTTGTATCTGTGAACATTAAATGTTAGAAGCGGAAGAGCTATTTATCCTCAGCCTGCTGAAGAGAACAGTGGAAATTTCTTTTTATTGGTCTATAAATAAGCAAAGTCTGAACACACCCTTTATTGGGAGAAGAGCCACGACAACTCATTATACATACCAACAGGCGCCTCAGGATTCCTCCCCTGATGTGGCCATAAGCATGCCGATGGAAACGCAGACAAAGATTGTCCTCACCAACTATCACACATATTTAACCTGAGGACCAACTAATATTCCCTAGGCAAAAATGAAGATGCCCATGAAATTATAAACATTTCTGGTTAACAGGTATTATTGTTTAGGAAAATCTAGGTAAATCCGTGAAGTGTCATTTAACACGAGCTTGGAAGTGACAGATCATATGGCCCTTGGCTCCTTTATTTTATAATCATGTATTATCAACAACCAAATGCAGGCTTTGGGGTTCTGTCTACATAGTACCAGAATCAACTGGGTAATCCAGTTACGTAGAGACTTCCCCAAATATCAGTGAAGACGCCTATTTGAATTATACAGGTCTGGTTGCATTAATTTTTTTATATGTCAATTATTTGTGGTTGTGGACATGCAGAAAAGCCATTGAAAATGTCTCAATTATATGGGTAATATAATCCATCCCTTTTATTTGAATCTGTTTAATTTGTTCATGTGTATTAACTTTTTCAGATTAGATACCCTGTGAAAACAGACAGCTACGCTAGGGGGATTCAATTGTGTAGGCAAAATGAAAACCTATCTGTGTAAAAAGTGAGAACAGACAGAAAGCTTAACAAATTGGAAAGAACAACAGACAGCTAGCAATAATCATGTCCCCTTTCCAAGGAAGGAACTATAGCTGCCTGTTCTCTGTACATGATTTGAGGCTTATACTCATATTAATGATGATACCTCTTCCATCAATATCTTGGATTATTACCAGTGTCTGGGAGAAATTTTATTGGCTGCTGCAGTTCATTGAGAATTAATTGATATGACACACTTACTCTACATGAACTTGGAAAAAAGTCTATCGAGTGAGTGATTTAACTCATTTTATGTTAATTATAAATTATGCCAGGAAACACTATTACGGGTGGACTTGTATCCACCTCTGGGACTGCATATGTGAGCAGTTTGTACTTCCCACATTCTGGAGACCCTGACTTTGATTGACTGGCTAACACCTTCGGAAAGACATTAATTTGGCACCCTCACCAGCATTTGCAATGTGGCATGTTCTTAAACAAATGAGGAGGCAACCAAATGGCCCACGTATCTTTATTTGTACTTTAACCAACACGGTGAAAGACAACCTCCAAATTGGATCGTTAAAAATTTTTTGTGCTCACACTCTGTATATTTTAAATAATCTCCTAAGTGTTTCATAAAATTGAAAAGGAAGAAGGAGGGGAAACCTGTGCCAAATCAAACAGAAAATGAAAGATTACGTTAGAAAGAGAAGGTAAGAATTTCTGGCTGCACGTTAAGGCGGCATACCCAAGAACTCTTTATTTTCATTTCCTGTTCAGTACTGCTAATGAGTGGATGCCTCTGATTCTGCCTCTCACTGAGCGCACACTAGCGCTGTTATTAAAAGAAGCCCATCCGAATGCGGTCGTTGTCATGCAGGAGCGGTAACTCACATAACGGGGGATGGCATTTCTTTCTACTCGTGCTGCTCCGCTGGTTCGAATAGCAACCTGGAGCTCAATTTCCTCCTCAAGAACATTGCATTTCATGTGGAATGTCAATTATTAAAATGCACTGTCCCGTGTCTTACTTCTCACTAGATGAATTCATTTGCAAAACTTGCTAATTTATGCAAATGATTCTTAACCTGTAACTGCCCGAAATCTATTTTACCCTTTCTGGCTTTTGGCAGCTTGGAGCCTAGATGCAGGAAGGAAATACGTTAATTCAGTATTTGTCACTTCTGCCATCCTTATATTGGTTATTGAGTTGTTTTAAAAAAAAAAAAAAAAAGACAACCACCCCCTCCACCACTACCAAATAAAAATATGTTATTAAATAGAAGCCAGATGACAGCTAAAGCTGAAAAATCTAGAGATTAAATTAAAGATAAACCAGAATGAGAGGATCAGGTACTTGCATGTCCTGACAATCTGAGTGATGTTAGAAGCTAATGACCTCTTTTCTGGAAGAAACTAACTGGTTAATAACCCAAGGAAAGTCTATCAGCTACCGACTGAGACAGATACAGACAGTTGTCAGATAAGAAATTTCTTCCCAGGAAAGAAAATCCAACTGGCCTGGATTTTAGTAACTACGAAGCACAAAAGGAAGTGCATACAATTTTTAATTTTTGGCCATGGCTACACATAAGACAAGGCAGGGAAAAAAGGGATGTTTGTCAAGAAGAGGATTCTTGTGTGTGCGTGTCCAAATATGGGGGTGAGAGAGTGTACAAGAAGGTTTTCCTGATATTTCTGTGTCTGAATGTGTATTCCCATAGGTACCCCATATATCAGATCTTGAGGGACTCCTGTGAATGAGTGGGTTTTACAGTCTTACATCAATGGCATCATATTTTAATCAGCTGTTCTGAAAAGACATTGCAATTTTTGCACACACTGGCCCTGACTGTTACAGAGATCTTTTTATGAACAGTGTTATAAAATAGCCTCTGCAAACCTCAAAGCTGCTCTTCCTTTTCCTTTTTTGAGGTCAGGAGAAGGATTCCGATTCTGGGCCTGGCTTCTGAATCTACAGGAAATGGATACATCACATCGCTTTTATTCAGTGTTCTTCATTCTGGCGCGGTTCCGAAGACCATTGATCAGTTGAACAACCTGGATTGGATTAGCCAGGGGCCAGGGAGTTTCAAGTAGAGAAGCAGACTATTACAATGTGTTTGTGTTTGTGTGTGTGTGTGTGTGTGTGTGTGTGTGTGTGTGTGTGTGTGTTTGTGAGAGAGAGAGAGAGAGACAGAGATAGAGATAGAGAGACAGACAGAGAGTTGCACAGCTGAGCTCTAGTCTGGAAACCCAACCCTAACTATTGACCCTACCTCATATAGACCACCCTCCACTGCCTGGTTGTTCCCGTTGCTTGGCATCCCTCTGACTTTTCTGTATCTGTGCTACATATACATGGTCACAAACTGTCTTTGTAACCTGCTCTTCTGACTGCTGGGTTGCATTTTCCTTTTTCAAGTGTCCCAGTAGTTGCAAAGTGGGTAGGGAGCATTCGCTGTGGGTTTTGGAATGGATTCTTTCAACTCAATGATAGATTCCAATTAAAGAGAAAAAAAAAAAAACAGAATGTCTCCTTGGTAAAATGGACAACCACCACTTCAAGCAACTCGCCTAAACCCCGGAAGAATAATACCCCTGGAGAGTACCTATTTAATCACTCACTTCACTCCTCTTTGTTTCAGAGCCATGTCTCTTTAAATCTACTGAAGAAGATATTCCTTCTGGCCCACAGGATGCCAAAATGACTTGATGATTTATTTATGCAGCATTTGGCAGCCCATAGTCCAGATTGTGGCTGAGGCTGAATGTTATGAGCCTTCCCCTAGTGAGTATATTTTAAAATTATATTAAAAGTATATTTTTTGAAAACCTCACTCATGTTTGGCCCAGTCTCAGACCCTGAGAAAAACAGTGATACAAGCAAAAAGTTAATATTGCTAAGGGCCTAGCTGGTGAGATTTTTATTGTGAGAGATTAGAAAAAGGTTAAGTTTTCGTTTGGGGAAGGAAACAGTGATGTTCGGACCTCAATGCTTTAGTGATATCAAATGTGACCTTCCTTATTTACAGCAACTCATCTGGTCATTCAACAATTTATTGGGCTTCTTCTATATTCCAGGGAATAGTGTAGGCCCAGGAGACTGTGGTGAAGGGAACACCACCACCCCTTCTCTTCAGGAACAGACATATCAGAGGACAGACATGGATGACACACAGGTAAATAAACACTGTAGGTGAACAGAAGGCTTTGAATCACGCTAATAGTAATTCTCCTGTAATAAAGAGGGATGTTGAGCTGAGACTTACCTGAGGTACAGTGAGTTGACATGTTCACCTCAGAGGATAGATTCTCTAATGTCAAATCAGAAAAGTAGAGCATCTGACAAAATTTCCTGGACAATTTCACCTTTGCAAATTCTTGGTGAAAAGAAAAAGATATTGTCCAAAAGGAAAGGATTTTTAGACCTAGAAGAGGGTGTTGAAGAGACCAAGGCGATCAGACAGAATTGTTCAAGAAGTGGCTTTGTAGTTTATCACCTTGGATTCAAAGTTTATGCGATCAGTGATTAAGTGTTGTAAAGAGACCCAAGTTTACAAGGTCTGAAATAAGGCCAGGGTGGGCAAGGTTTTAATCAATGGGTAAAAAAAAAAAAAAAAAAAAATGACACAGCCAAGGATAAGAACTTAAAATCCTGGCTGGCCAGTCTTTTCTGAGAATTATTAATAGTAATATCTCATACTTGCATATCATTTTATGGTTTTTTAAAATAAAATTCACATTTTTTATGTCTTTTGATTTCCACATAATCCAAAAGGTGTTACAATCTTCATATTAGGTGAAGAAACTAAGTCACAGAAAAATCAACTTAAAAATGGTGATATTGTTCTCTCTACCATGGTTAGCCATTCACTCATAAATGCGGATACTTCACAATTTTAAAGCAAGCATTCTCTGTGATTACACACTGCCGCCGTAGCTAGTTGAAAAGGAAAAACTTCTAGTAGTCCATTATTTTGTTCCTAGTTTTATCCATTTTCATGTGGATTTTTGAATTGAAGTTATGTCTTCAATGTGCAAAAGCAATCACTTAACTAAGCAAATTGGTAAGGAAAATGCTCTAATTGGTCCTAGCTACCAAATAAGCTATTTGAAGCCATGGTTTGCTGTGGAGTGAAGTAGACTAGAAGTCAAGTTCAAAGACAGTCTATCTTTTATTGCTGACACTGTGGAGGTAGATTTCACTTCACTTAAATTAATACTGAAAAGCAAAGGTCAAAGGGAAGCCTCGGATTGTGTCTAAGTCTAGGCCATAAGATATCAAGGGCTCTGTTGTTAATCTTAAAAACCATAGCCAAGAACAATCACAAAAGCTGACACTCACATGTGAGCTATTACAACCTAGACCTTTGCTTAGAAACTACTGGCCAAGAAATGAAAAATTAATCATTCAAATTCAATGTATGGAAATCACATTAACATCTCTTTTTTGGTAAACACAAATCTTTTCTCAAAACAAAGCTTCAGAGAATTCATCACTTATACAAGAATAGATGTAATTGTTGCCATGTGACATTAATTGAGTGTCAAAAGCATTTTAATTAATTTTTGGGGTACTAAAAATTACAAAGATATTGTATAGAACATGAAATTAAACACTTTCCTACCTATTGAGTGCCCAGACCTAATTCAACAGATGGACACAACTCAACACTCTCAAGCTGCAGTAAATCTATCACCAGTAAACTTACTAGTGATATTTTTGTTATTGTAACTTCTCCACAATTTAGTCCTTGATGCCCAGGCCTGTTGAATGAAGTTGTTATAAGAGAGAATTATGTGTATGTTAGTGTACATTCCATCGAAGGTACTCAAGCATCAGTTTGAGTTAGGATTACAGTAATTTTGCTGTCAAAAAGTATTGAAGGGGAGTATGCTTGATCTAAGAGGTGTCCCTTTCTAATTGTCTTGTACACGACTACATGGTATATTGAGCTGATGGTTAGGGGAAACTGGTACAGTCAGACCTCATATTCTTAAGAATGTGGAAGAATCCTTCTGCTGTATTTCAGTCAGGACTGTGGTGCTCCTTCAGGTGATGACAGGTAGATCCTACACCCCACCTGCGCCATGACTCACATTCTGAAGCAATCTCGGATAGGCAGATTCATCTACATTTCAGGGGAGAGCTCCACAACTGGTTGAATGTTTGTTCCCCTACACAGCCAAAAAATCCTTTGGTTCTTTTCCTACCCTTTGGACACTATACGGGAGCAGCTTCAGTCCTCCTCCTACATCATGGCTGGCTTCTTTGGTTTTTGATCTATGCCAAAGCCGGAGTCTTAAGCAGGTGATACCATAGTATTGACAGAAAGGCCGTGCTTTGGGGTCAGCTAGAAGTGGATCTGAACCTCAGTCTTATCACTTTCTCTGTGAGTTTGGGCAGTTGTTACATCGTCCTTCGAGCTCCAGTTTCCTTATTTGTAAAATGGGAACGATGGTGCCCACTTGTTAGGATGTTGTGAGGGTTAAATGAGAAAAAAGCCCAGGGTGAAGTTACATCTGGTAAGTGCTCAAAACTGTAAGCTCTCTGACCTCGCAACTCTCGAGGACCTTGCTTTATGAATAAATATCCCTTGATCTCATCTATCAGTTCAGGTCACAGACATACAGAGTGGAATTTATGCTGCATATTTCATCTGAAATTTCCAAGTGCTTCACTGGTATAGTCACATCTTCTTCTAATATCATCCTTTGATTTCTTGCTGTAGAGCCACTGTATACATGGAAATGTGTAGAACAGCAATAACTTCCCTCAAACAGGGTTTAGGGTGAGCTCGGGTGCCTTATCACACAACATATGGCACAGTGGGAAAAGGGGCTACCATGTATTACCCTCTAAGGTGATATGAAGTTTCATTTTGCAGGTAGGACCTTGGGTGTCTGTTAGGCCAAAGTCACTGTTCAAAAAGTAAAAATACTGGACTAACAGTTGCTGAGTTCTGTTGTTAAGATCAAGGAAAGTAATCAAGTCGAGCTAATTAATTCATTATTTCCCCATCAAGGACAGCCTTGTCACTTTCACAGGGACGGGGATTTGTTCCCCTTTAATTAACACGACTTCTTGGAGGTAAAATTCTGGATAGACTCTGTGACTCCCACAGCACAGTCTATTTTCCTAACAGCTATCTAGACAGGATCAGTGTTGTTACTTCAAGAGTTATACAATGGAATAGGGGGAGTTATAGGTAATCCCTTCTTCTGAACTAGCTTGAAATAAAAATTAAATGGGCCTTGAGCGTTTGTGAATTGCAGTGTTTCATTGGGGCCATGGAACACTAAGTGAGGCTCAGAAACAGGGTGTTAATTCAAGCCTAATCATTTAATTCCACTCTGTTATGTGCCGTATTTATTGCCCTCCTGGATCTGTTTTCTATGGCCTGATAAAGAGACAGTGATGCTCTGAAGCTCAATCAGGGACCATTTTATTTATATCGTTAGTTAGTCCAATAAAAGCACTGGCTTCAGATTCCTGCTGTTATTTTCTGTTTTGTAGCCCTGCTGTTAACTATGAAAATGCCATGGGGGTTTTATCTCCTGGGCTGGGTTTGCTTTGCAGTTGAATGGGGGCTAGAATAGAGAGGACATGGTTGGGGCCACACGGGCTGTAGAAAAGTCAGGGTTGGTGTAACTAGATGCAAACTGGGAGTCAACTCAGGGGTTAGTGTCTTGGTGTTGTGAAAACTTGATTGGCATTTTTTTAGGGTGAACCAGGCCCTTTTAGGCTGTGATTCTGCTTGCGATCCAGATGAGCCTTTATATTTAGATCAAATCTTGCTGCAACTCTCTCCAAAGTGAAAATAGTTGGAGTTTCATACGAAAGGAAATCGAATGTAGCTGTAGAGCTGTTTGTATATGTCACAGAAAGGAGAAGTGGTGAAAAACAAAAAATGCAATAGGATCACCCTTCAGATCATCTTTTATTCAAACAGTTAAACTGTATAGTTTAATTGATTAATTGATTGTTTTGCTAATAGTCTGTGAAGTGTTTGAAGAGGCCTAGAATGAGAAAATAGTGGTGGGAAACAGATTTATAGAGGTCGCTTGAATTAATGATATGGCAATCAGAAGATAACACAGGTGCATTAACGTAACATACTGTGTAATTACCAGTGTTTCCAATGGTGTTAATGTGTAGTTACCCACGTAATAACAGACATTATTTCATAGAGGATATGCAATTAGCTCACGTCAGTGGTGTGTAGTGCACAAATGAAGCAAATCATTATTGCTGTTTTAACACTAAAAGATGAGGACATTTGGAGGACTGAGGGGCCTCCTTATTACACAGATCATCTTTTTAACTTTGTCCGACACATGCACTCAGCAAGTAAATGTGAAAGATATTAACAGTCCAAGGATTTTGTATCTTTGTAGGTACTTAGATGTTGGAGCAATTAGCACTGAAGAAAGTTGTATTTGAGGAATGTGACTGAAGTCATATAGACAAATTTGTTTGGAAGCGCAAACATCAATAACCTAAAGTTATTTCATTCTCATTGAAAGATGAGGAATGAGAGGCACCTCGGTGGCTCACCCGTTTAAGTGTCTGACTTTGGCTCAGGTCACAATCTCATAGTTCATGAGTTCAATCCCAGAGCCTGGAACCTGCTTCAGATTCTGTGTCTCCCTCTCTCTCTGCCTTTCCCCTGTTCACACTCTGTCAATCTCTCAAAAATAAACATTATCTTAAAAGTTTTTTTTAAAAAGAAAGATAAGGAAAGAATACTTATTCATTTTGCCCACAAAACTTTGTTGACCACTTTCTAGGTCATACCTCTAAGTACTGGGTAGAATCCGAAGACCTCAGAAATCTTGCCAATTATACCATGGCAGACAGAGGTGGCTGAAATTTCCACAACCCAAAGAGCCATCCACAGTTAACAAAATAAACAGTCTATCTAATTCTCCTAACTACAGAGAGATATATCCTTGAATTGTGGGTCATCATTGGAATATTTGCTAAGTACCTCGCTGCTCTACCCTAATATAGTTCTTTGGCCCTGGGAATGCAGGGCAGGAAGGACAGAAGGACTGTGCTGTGTCTGGGGACATCTGAAAAGGACATTAGAATTTATTAAGCACTTTCTTACACATTTTCACATTTGATGTTCAAATCCAATTTGTGGAGTGGGTAGGGCAGATGCCCCTATTGTACTGATAAGGTAACGGAGTCTCCAAGGGCTCAAGTAGCTGGCCCAAGGTCACCTCTTGTGAAAATGGCAGCATCAGGTCTTCTCACCCTAGTTCCAGTGCTATTTCACAAAATGAAGATCGAGAGAAGCTATACAAGAATAAGCTATTGCAGGCGCACCTGCGTGGCTCAGTCAGTTAGGCAGCTGACTTCGGCTCAGGTCAGGATCTTACTGATCGTGAGTTCGAGCCCCACGTCAGACTCTGTGCTGAGAGCTCAGAGCCTAGAGCCTGCTTCGGATTCTGTGTCTCCCCCTTCTCTGTCCCTCCCCCACTCATGCTCTGACTCTCTCTCAAAAAGAAGTAAACAGTAACAGAATTTTTAAAAAATTTTTTAAAAATAAGCTGTTGTATAAGAATAACAAATGGTCCCACTCCCTGCCAGTTTTGACTTTTTATTGTTCTGTGACGAGTGTCAACTTGTGGATTCTGGAGAGGAAAGACTCTAAGAGCATCAGACAAAGGTGTCAAGAAAATGTGGGGACTGTGTGGGGAGAGTTCTGTAGAATGGACTTTGTGGGCTGGCGGAAGGGGAGCACACGGGGTGGACAGGGCGGGGGTGAAGGACCCGGGTCAGGGTCCACCAGGCAGAGGGAAGCATAGGAAGCAATGGGAAATATGCACTGAGTGGCAGACAGAATCCAGATGGTGGAGGCCTTGGACACAGGCTGGGGAGTTTGTTTAGAAGAAAGTGAAGAACCACTGAAAGTTTTGAGTAGGAGAATGATGTCAGAAGAATGACTTTTGAGAGGATTAGCCCAGTGGCGTGCAAGAAAAAGTAGCTGTCGTTGGCAGAGACAGAATTATGGGACCGCAGCAATTGTCCAAACATGAGCGAGAAACTAATACTGCTCAAGAGAGTATACAACCGCAAGGATTTAATCATTCTCTGGTGAATTAGAAAAAAATGATTTTCAAATGTTCGAAAATATTTAGATGAATCAGTCACAGCTGCTCCCCCGTCTTGAGAAACAGCTCCAAATTAAACTGGGCTTTCAGCAGACGTGAGAAGCCAAAATTAGGCAATCATCTAAAATCCAGGACAATGCTCTATACTTAATAGGTGCTTGATAAGTTGTTCTTATAATTTTGATGAAAATATTATCCAATTCAATCAAGAAAGAGCATATTCTTCTAGACAAGCAGCTTTTTCAGGTATCAATACTCTTGTTAAAATATGATTTATAAGGCTGTTTTTACTCTTACGTATTTTAAATGTACATAGAAAATGAATGCTAAATTTGGAGGCAAATGGAAGATTTCCTTTTCTTCATGAGCTAAATGACATTGAAGAGGAGAGTAGGAAGAATAAAGGAATAAACGTAGTGTTGAGTCTAGAATCGTCATTGGAGAGAATTCCATTAAACTTTGGTATTTGCTAAGGGTCACAGTTTCAATTGGTTGACCCTAATGGCCTTAACATAAGTAAGCCTTATGATTCTGGAGAACCTTGGGCTAAATTAGGAACAAAGGTAAATGAGCTTTTAAAGATGCCTGATTCACCAGTGGGAATTGTCACTGGCTGGGTAAACTTGATGAGCAGATTCCTTAACACCTCTGGGCTTCAGTTTTCTCATCTGGGAAATGGGCGTGATAATAGCAGTACTTGCCTTCACAAATAAAAGGTACAGATTAGTCACTCATGAGACTCATTCCCTAATTCCCTGAGTGTGGCCCCTGCCCCCTGTAGTGTCCAATGCCTTCATCACGTCTTCTGGGCAACACTTCATTCTCCCCTCACTTCTATTAAAGGTTATGTGTCCCAAGTCTCACCTCATTCTCCTCAGTGCCCTAATTTGGCTACTAACCTGTTGCATGCCAAGATTTAATGAATGTTAACAGGTCTGTTTACCAGCCATTCCAGACACCTCGTTTGCATTTTAACAATGTTAAAAAGGCTTAAGGGAAACAGTGAAAATGGTGTTTTAGGTTCTTCAGCCGGCTAGTGAGGAAGATTCTGGAGAGAGAGATGGAAGTGGGCCTAAGTCATACCTACACCATTCGGCAGACTCTGGGGAGAGCCTGACTCCCTGGCAGTCCCTCCATGGTTCCACAGTCAACACCGGATTGCGTTGCCGCTGTTACAGCCCTAAGCCAGTTTTCCCACTGCAGTCAGTCCTGTACAACCAGGAGCCGCTTTCTGGTTAGGAAAATGAGCCGCCATCCCTCACATGCAGCCAATGGGAAAGAAGCCCTCGCAGGGGTCGGTATGTGTGCTTCCTCCAGGTTTTATAGCTCAGGGCTGCGTTCGGGCATCTCATGTTCCAGCTACAGTGAGGGCCCACTGGGTCCTCCTCCCGCATCTACACACTCAAGCGTTTGGTCCACAGCCGTGTTTCCCTCAGAGAGCTCCTCTGCCTCCCTGCCTGACGGGCCCTTTCCACTCAAACCAACTGTGGTCCTCGCTTCCCTGGGCCCTGGCGCCTACCTACAGCTGTGCTCACCCAAGTGAGACTGTAATTTGCTACAGCATGCCAGAGTATTAATAGACAATTATTTATTGCAAATCTGAACCATTTATACTGTTTACTGGCTGACACAATGTAAAATTCTGATCCAAATGTTAATGTGTCCATGACATTGCATAATTCTGTTCCATGCCATGGTTTTTCTCTTCCAAATGAATCGAATTTGCAGTACAAGGAAATGGCATTTTTAATGGATGAGTGATTTACAGCCTCAAACTTATAAGGCTATTATTTGTGTAACTAAGGGAGAATTGACTAATTGCAATAACACAGCAAATTAGACAAATTTAGGATTGTACTGGGAATAAATTCGTAGGGAGAAAATGAAAATAACTCACTAAGTTCTTAAAGGGTAACTGATAAATCTCACTTGAGCTTTACAGGTCAATTGGATTTTGGGGCGGGAGATCAGGCACCTTTGAGGCCAAACAGACTTATAAATATTCAATTGAGTAGAACATAGATAAAAATTACTTCTTCATAAAGAACCATATGTGTAGGAGAGAGTACTTCCAATTCTCTAAATGTTTACTGAAATTGCCTACACAAATGTTTTCAGCAGTTGGGTGAAAACAAAGAGCTTTATAGTAATGTGGTTTCCGTGAAAAAGACACCAATTTTAACATATTTACCTTCTATTTGTTGAGCATGCAACACAATGCCAGGGAAGAATGATTTCCTAATGGAGATCTTCATGATTTTTCAAGATAAAAAATGTGTATCAGCAAAAATATTTCTTTCTTTCTGAGGAATTCCTCTTAGGTAGTTTATATCGATTCCTGTTATTTTGTTACTTCTGCCCGCAGAGAGATTGTTAAGATAAAAAGTGCCTCAAGGCAGCTCTAATTAAATCTCTGAGAAGCGAGCTGGGATATCTGAACACAAGGACATTTGAAGTGAAGATTCCTTCAATATTTTAGTCTGGGTGGCTCCCACAAATTCAGGACGAGAGAAAACAGATTTGGGGGCCGCTCTAAGGATCATAATAAAATGTGTGTGTGTCCTTCCCAGTTATATACAGAATGGCCTTCTCTTTTCCAGAAGGCGAGCCCCTCCTCTTGCTGCCTCACTCGTCTCCAGTCTGTTCTCCACATCTTTCTAAACTGTGTTTGCCTTGCTTCTTCCCTGCTGAAGCCTGACCCCCTGAGCGGTCGGGATAAAACACAAACACTTGAACTTGGTGCGCTCTGAGTCTCACACCCGATGTCTCTGCACAGCGTCCCTTGCTGTCCCCTTCTGCACACCCTCTTCCTCTCCCACCAGTGGCCCCTCCCCCCTGCTCCCCTGCCCACATACCTAAAGCTCCAGGCGACTTGTAATCTGTGGACCGGGCCATGTGCTCATCTCCCATTGGAGGGATCTTTGAACATCCCTATTCCCTCTGCTTTTAGTGCCCTCTTCACTCTGCTTAGCTGTCACTGATGCTCCCAGAGTGGGTTCAGACAGTATCTCTGGAAAGACATTGCTGAGCCCCAAGTGGGTCAGCTGCCCCTGCCCCTCCCCACCCCCGCCCCCATCACAGCACTTCCACATCCAGTTGGGAGCCGTGGTTCTTTAACCACCTCCCCTGGGCTGGAAGCTCCTGGATGGCATGCCTTGTCTTCTTTACTGGACTTGACCACTGAGTAAGCTCTCGGTAAATGTATGGGGAATAAATGAAATACCTGTCAAATATCTACTTTGCCTCAGGCGCCACGCAAGACGCTGTGAAGAATACCAACACGGTTTGCACATGCTCTCTTCTCACAAACAGAAGAGCTTACAATGAGGGAGAGTGATAGGAGACACCCAGAAAGAACAGAGCGGACCATGTGAAAGGCCACAAGAAAGGCAAGACTTGCTAGAGTGTTCCAGAAAAATTGAAATTCGTTCTTTAAAACTTCTATTTGTTTCTCTCTCCCTCACTCTGAAACCAAGCAGACCTGGAACTAAAGCCTCATTCAACCACTTTTAATGATCTGACCTTGGACAATGTACTTTACCTAAGCCTCGGTTTCCTCATTTGTAAGATTCGTAAGTAATAGTTACTCTGCAGGACGCTGTGAAGATTGAAATTGTGCAAAGGGCCAAGCGCACAGAAACGACTCAGCGAACAATGACAGGAATATCGTGCGGAGAGGATGAGCTCTCCTGTTTTCTCAGGGACGCACCTCTGCGCCGCAGCTCTTAACAGTCAGCATCTTCTAGTTCACCCTTTGGGAAGGCATCCTGGAGTAGGAGCCTTATCTGCATATGGCCAACAGCTTCTTTTCAATTACATTAATACTTGGAAAGGCCTTGGTACTAGTAGGCTTTCATTTGGGTCTTTTTGAATTGTTAAGGACCCAAGGACAAAAACCAGAGCTCACACTCTGCAGGTGCTTAGAGACTGTTTGCTGAATTTTAATTGGAGAACTTAAAAAACCTGATTGATTTGTCCAGAACCTATTTATTGCATTCTTGTACAGACCTTCTTGCTCTATCCATCTTTCCTTCCACACACCTCTGTCTAGAAGGGAAAAATGTCAGGTGGAAATGGAAAGCAGTAGCCAGCCTCAGCAATGTAGAAAATAGTGATGTAATCACTGGTTGAAATGGGCTCCGACTTTAATTTTTTTTAATGTCTATTTATTTTCGAGAGAGAGAGAGAGAATGTGTGAGCAGGGTAGGGGCAGAGAGAGAGGGACACACAGAATCTGAAGCAGGCTCCTGAGCTAACAGCTCAGAGCCTGACGTAGGACTCAAACTCATGAGCAGTGAGATCATGACCTGAGCCAAAGTTAAGTGCTTAACTAACTGAGCTACCCAGGCAGCCCCCCGGCTTTCGTATTAATTGCAGTGCCTCAGACTGAAGGAGCAAACACCACTGCTGTAACTTACATGACAAGTGAAGCCAAGGCCACTGTCCACCATATTAATAATGGACCCATGGGTATATCACAGTCAAGAATTTGGATTGTAAAATTGGATCTCTATGGTCTATGTGATTTCATACAAATTACTTACTCTTCTTAAACTTCAGATTCTTCAGCCATTTCATGGGGATTATAAAACCTACTTTGGGAGATTGTTTTTGTGGGTCAGTTAAGATAATGCACGCAAAACACTGAACCCACAAAGGACTCAATATTTTGTTATCGTTTTGAAGATAAATCACGGAGTGCGTAGCATTTGAAAATACACTAAGGACGCCTGTTTGAGAGAGAATAGTTTTTACATTATTCTGACTCAACTGAATGCCCAGCCCATAGTCACTGGCAAGTGCAGCCAGGCCCTGCTCCAGACTGCCAAAGAATGGGGCAGTAGTCAACACACATGTGAGAAACAAGGTCAGTAGATTCCAAGGTCCTAATTCCACCAATTAAAAGAGAAATTTCACCTTACTTATAAATAATCAGCGACCACCCTTGGTGCTTGTGACTTAATCTAGCTTTCTTTGCTCTCAAGCAAAATTCGAATGTGGGAATATTTTTTTAAAAAAGACAAAGGAAAGACACATGGTTTTAGAGGCACAGTTTGGCTCAGGCCTCTGCCTTCAGGAAGTTAGTTGTTGAACGTGATTTCCAATCTATTACCAAGGGGACAAACTGACAGAGTTGAAAGAAAACCCACATCAGGCAAATGTCAGCCTGGGTGCCTGTATTGGAGACTATAGAAATTCACGTCAGTATCTTTGCACAATCATCTTGTCTGAAATATTTCACGTTCAAGGCATTACATTTGTTAATTTTATTAATTGAAAATATGCCTCAAGTTCTGTAACTCTGGGTGCCTCTTCAATTTTTTTTTTTTAAGGACATGGAGCCTCTAAAAATAGATGTAGCCTGGGCCATTGTCCTGATGTGTACTGGATTACACCCTTTGTAACTCATTCATGCGGCTAATGCCTGGTTTTGATAAGGAGAGGGAAATGATCCCCTTTTCCTATTAAATGTATTTATTTTAGGTTCGCATCCTATTCAAGAAGAGAAACCATAAGCAGGGATATATTGGTGAAGAGTCAGTTTTTAATTGTGTCTGATGGAGGAATTTCTTGGGAGTTGCATAGGGCTGTATCACTGATGTACACCAAGAGGAATTCAGACTTTATATTATTTGTTCTAAACCAGAACATTTTACTTATTATTCATAATACATGTTGAAAGCAGACACCAAAATGGCTCATTTGAAGCCTTTTTGTGCTCGCCTGCTAATGCACATTAATGCCAGTACACATTCTGTATTACAGATCCATAAAATGCATTTGCATAATATTGAAATTATAATCCCAAATGTGTAGTAAAAACCTTTATGAAAAATTGTTACTGCTCAGCTACTATACAGTGGCTAATTTTTAATCTTCAGCCTCTCAGCTGCGAGTAAAGATAGGGTATCCTTTAAATAAAAATCTCAGGAGTAGGAGCCTGGAACTGAACTCTCTCCTCTCTTTTAAGTAAGACATTTTTAGTTAGGGGAATATAATATCTAAGTGTTAAACAGTTGCCCTTATGGTGATTCTGGCCTTTTGTGAGCTGCTGTCTTGACTTTGTAAATTAGGTTGAAAAGTATCTCTACTTTGCCTGCCTTGAATCAGCAATGGGATGACGGCCTCTCTCATCACCCCACCAGAGGGTCTCTTCCTACTCAGTGAAGGGCCTTCTGGAAAAGAATCCAAGTGTCTGAAGTGGCAAATATTTTAGCAGAGAATACCATTGGCCACTGTTTCTTGGGTGCCCTCTCTGTGCTCAGTGCTATGGTGGAATCCTGATTAAGTTATAATAAAACCTCATAATGATTCAAGGGCATAGACATTTGTCCCTTATCAGGAAACAATCTAGAGTGCATAGGCACTTGCCAGGGTCTCTCACCTCTCACAGGGAGATTCATGTCTGGTAGTCCCCTTGTCTCAATGGCTGCATCCAACAATAGTGTTAAATACAGATGTTTGATTCTTCAAATGACTCCACAGCTGGGCTTTCAAATAATTTTCAGAGGGTTCGAGATGTGACTTTCTTAAATGAATGTCACTGAGTTGCCTTATCCACGAGGATTTAATAATGGAGAACCCTCCTTAATGGTTGGGCTGAATGCTCACCTTGTGTCCAGTGGCGCCCAGGGCATGGCCCTGCATTTCCTCTGTGGAATTGGTCATCTCTCGGCCATTTGCCACCCTTGCCTTTTCACATGATCTTAGGCAGAAATTCATGCTCTGTGCAACTCCAGGAATTTCCACTCAACCCACGTTTATACCGTGACCAAACTGTAAAGCATGGACATGTCCTCTGGTGTTCTTTCACCAGGCTGTACCTTCTTCTTCCTCTTTCTCTCTTTGAAATTTACAGCTATAGGAAGGAGAAGAGAAAACCAGAGTCAAACAGTCCCATCCCCACTGGATGGCCAACCTAGACTAGTGGCTTCCTAACAAGAACCAAGAGAGAACCAGAAATAAGAGACTTAATCCCCTACTTTATTTGGGGGATTGTGGTCTGGAAAAAAGTTTTTGCATTTTCCCAGTCACTTACTTTATTTCATTTTAATAGATATTACATGCAGATTCAAAATGTCTAAGAGTTCACAAGTTATTTTTTATGCTATGGGAAATATACTTTCTACTTAAGAATACTTAGGTATACAGGTGGTAGCATATTACACATGATATCTTGCACCTCTTTTTCATCCATTCGCATCTTAGAACTCCCTTCTACAGAGACAAAAAGAGATGCCTTTCCTTTTTAATATATATGTGCTTAACTTATTTAATCAGTCTTCTTTTGATGGATATTTAAGTTGTTTCCAATTATTAGCTATTACAAACATTGCTACAATAAATCACTAGTTCACAGGTCATATTGAAACGTATAAATAGGTATGTAAGATGAAGTCCTGGAAATGTAATTGCCGGGACATGGGGAATGTATCCTTTTAAGTTTGGTAGACTTTGAAAAATTGTCCACTGTAGGCAGTGCCCCAATTTGCACTCCTCCCTCCTGATGTCCACCACCAACAATGCGCCTGCACTCCTCAGCTTAGCCTTTCTGATCATGGGTTTCTGAGAAGTGATGACTGGGACTTGAGAGAAGATGGATTCAGAGGTGGACTGGACAGAGGCCTGGCTCGGTAGAGGACAGATGGACTGCTAGCCTGCTTCCCAGGCATGTGACAGAATGAGAAAGACTAGGGAAACTCTTGATGAGCCCATTCTTACTCACTGCAAACTACTCCGAAATAAACTCAAACATATGAGTCTCCTGTCTGCTGTGAAAAGTCTCCGGGAGGTAAATTCCACAGCCTTCTTGGGTAAACTATTTGGACTTCTCACAACTCTTCTGAAAGTCAGGACATTTTTCCTTATGTCTGATATAAATCTTTCCCACATACATCCACTTGTGAAAAAAACGTGTGCTAACATTACCCTAAAGCAATGCAAGTTCGACTAGATAGACAACACGATACTATATTTTCGTAGCTAAAGTATGTATCCTCCTTTTAAAAAAAAAAATAACACACATCCCTTAAATCACTTGAGACACTTTTCATGCATATGCAAGGGACAGTGTGAGTATTTTTATTTTACCCCAGGTTTAACTTACCGTGTCTGTGTGTGTTTGTGTGTGTGCGCTTTAAAATTTTGCTGTGCTTTCTCGTTTTATTCTTCTCATGTATAATAATGCTAGAATTATGATACACTCTCATTAGATGCTGATTAACATATAGCTTTCTTAACAACACTTCCAAAATCACTTCTACTGAATGAGACAATGTCGCTGTGACAGAGAAGCTTGCAGGTTACTTCTGAGCGTATCTTTCTTCTTCTGTCTAGATACAATAACTATTTTAGGAACATTTGGCATCCAAAAAAATCCCAGCATTGTGCAAATTAAAACATCTGCTTATACTTTGACACCCTCATTCTTCAAAGGTTAGTTAGATTTGCCGTTGCTTTGTTCAACAAGACTGCTCTTAGAGCCCAAGGATGCACATTTAATTATTGGGAAGATATGTTTGACAGAGCTGTGGGGGAAAAAAATTACCCTTCATATTCAGACCAGCATTAACATTTTTATAGAACGAGATTGCCTGAGAGTCAAAGAAGGGGGAAATTCCAGGAAAATAAATATGAATCTGTTTGGTCACTGGTCTTCCTTTGCTGATTTACATGACACCAACCAACGACTCTTGGCTCCGTTGCCTAGAACTCATCAGTTTGCTCTCAAACTGGCATTTCTGATTTCGGCTGAGGTTAAAGACAGCAAAGTAAACTCTGCTTCCAACAATAAATAACAGAAGGAGTTATTCTTTTCATTCAAACAGGCTTTAGATCATAGCAGACAGCTACAACCAGGTGCATTTAGCCACATTTGTCATTGCCACAAATGCAAAACATGTAAAGAATCTGCTGCACACAGGTCTCTTGCCGGCCTGTTTCCCCCTTAAATATTGTCCATCCCCAGTTGTGGTTCAGCCATTGTCAACCAGCACCATAAGGAAGGGCCGAAGTGCCTAGAGTCACCATCTCCTGATTGGTTTGTTTATTTCCGCAGGTCAGCGGTGCCAGGTAGCAGATTGTACACTGGAAGTCTTTCCGTATCTCAGGCCAAAGACTAGTAATCTCCCCGGGCAACGCCGAGATAACACATGTCAAGAGGCAGCAGTGGCTGGTAAGCCAACTCATCACTCACCTCGTCCCACCGCCCCTCCCGGCCCCCTCTGGTGGCAGCCTCTTCCTTGCCATTCCAGAAGCCACAGACCTTCGCAGTTGGACTCGGAGGGAAGGGAGAGGAGATGGGGAATGCATAACACATGCCGCCAGAGGGATTCGGTGAGGCAGGAACCAGCAGGTGAACAATGACTCATTTGGAAATGTGCAGCTGGGTGTGTGTGCAATTTGCATATCAGGGACCCTTTGTTAGAGTGGCTTGCCCAGCTGTGTGGGCGCATGGGTGGGGGGCTGGTCTGAGGCGGGAGATGAATCCTCACAGAGAGCACAGTCACTTCCTATGTAATTTGTACCCAAGTTGAGGGAAGGCGCTCTCATTGGGGACCTGCTGCAGAAAAGCTGCGTGGCTCTGAGATTTATTTTCCTTCTGCCAAGTATTTTATTTCCAAACTCGCCTTCTCAAGATCTTGCAAATTCCCTTGAAAAATGATTTAACAATTTAATGTAAACAACAGTGGAACAAAAGCCGTGTTGATGAGGGACAGAGAGGTAAGGTTGGGTTTGAAATGAGTGACGAACCTCGTAATGAGGTGTGCAGCTTTGTATATTAAGCGATTTCTCTGCGGTACTTTTCCAGATGTGATGGAATACATTTATTTTTGTGCTCATCTGAACTGAAATAATACAAATGAGATACTAAAAAGATATCATTACGTGCAGAAGTAGGCGAAGAATTTAGAATCCCAATTCTAGAAGTTAACAGCTGTGCGTGAAGCAATTCGAAACCGCTTCGAGTCTGCAGGTTGCCGGGGAACCTCTGTCAAGCTCGTATGGACCAGTGATGATCTACATGTGAATCCTGCGTGTTGATAGTTCAAGTCTACTTTATTTCAGGCAAAAATAAATGGCTGGTAGTAAGAAGTCTGTCTCCACCGAAAGCCCGCACTACAGCTGAATACAGCCGCTGCGGTAGTGCAATAAAATGGGATGAGTTTTAAACTACCAGATGGTACCCTGTACAGTGCCTGAAATAAAATGGAGAATTAGGGTGCCCCAAGGTGTGCACAGGAAAGGCAATTACATGAAATAAATGGGCCTCAGGCCTACAGGATGCTCAAGTATGCTACACAGGAGACAAATAGTACATCTGGTGAACAGATTTTATCACACACTGGAAAGCCATAAAGCACGCCGTTGAATATCGGATCCCCATCTCACAATGACATTTTACCTGTGTTGGTATTCAGTGCTGTTTATTTTAAAAGGTGCTGTAATCTCAATGATGTGTTTTAAAAGCCTCCTTAACACAGTTTTCTACTATGTACGATTTGGTCGGGGGGAGGGGGACGGATTGATAAACAACGCAGTGAGATTTTGTGGACAAATAGCCACTCTGGTGGCACGAGATCATGTTTTTATTTCATCTATCTCATTGCCGATGTGATTTTAGTAATAGGATTATACTTGTCAGCACTCCCGGTTTGGGAAAATGCCAACATATTTTTAATACTGGTTCCCACATCTCCATTTCATCGTCTGTAACCTCACTAGGTTCCCTTCCCACCCGCCCCCGCCTTTGCCTTAACGTTTAAGGAAAAAGCGATTTAGGTGGGGAGGGTTCGCAAGAAGGATTCGTTGGCGCAGCGCCCGTTTTCTTTCTTCCTCCACAAACGCGAATCTGCTTTCTGTTTGAAAATTGTGTGTTCCTTTTCTATTGTAAAAAAAGACCGAGGAGCACGTAACATTCATTATTGTTTTAAGAGTTGCTGTAATAAAATCCTCTCAGTACTTAAAGATAGTTTTAGTGTCCCTCCTAGGATTCATTCTAGCTTTCATAATTGGGTAATTGCATCCCCTCCCCCACCAATAAATATTTTCACCCAATTAGGTTTAAAACTATAATAAATTTTAAAGAATTATAGTCTAAAAATTCATACCCTAGAACCAGCTTTAAGTATGAATATTTATCTTAAAGCCATGGAGCAGTGCAGCCTGGTTATGCACTTTGATAGCTTCTGTGGGATGTCCTAGCTCTCCTGGTGTCCGAGAGCTGCCTTTGCGAGTGTGGCTTCCCTGACAGCCGGGCATGAGCTGCAGAAGCTGGGGTATGGTTTTCACACAGGAAATCCGGGACTCCCACCTTCCAGTCCTTTGTTTCCAGACAGCATTAGTCAACCGTTCACTCTTTTGTTCACTCAGTCATTCACTTATTCATTTGCTCATTCACTCATTCGTGCATTCATTCCTCTGAGCACGGAGTGGTACCCAGGATGGACAAGATGGCTGCTCGCATTAAGCTTATTGTCTGCTCCCTCCCGTTTGCTCCACAAACCCATGTGTCCAGAACGGTCCTGCAGGGGCCTCTCTTAGAAGTCAAGAGCTCTCGGGGCACCTGGGTGACTCAGTCGGTTAAGCGTCCGACTTTGCTCAGGTCATGATCTCAAGGTTCGTGGGTTCGAGCCCTGCATCGGGTTCTGTGCTGGCAGCTCAGAGCCTGGAGCCTGCTTCAGATTCTGTGTCTCCCTCTCTGCCCCTCGCCTGTTCATGCTCTGTCTCTCTCTATCTCAAAAATAAAAATAAACTATGGAAAAATAAAAGAAGTCAAGCGCTCTGTTGCACAAGAGCACACACTGTCAATGGTAAGGGGCAACTAAGTGACACAGGCCCCTGACACGGATGTGGAGTAAATGCACAGGAACTCACAGTCCAGGAACCACATTTCAGGCTCCAGCCCACTAGAGACACACGAGGCTCTGTTCCGTCCTTAACAAAATAGGAATTTAATCACAGCTCCCAAAGCCAGTAGTAGCTTTTGGCAACGGTGATACCTGGAGCCAGCAGCAAGGACAAAAGGGTCCCATTTGCACCAGCTGAGGCTGAAGTCTGGAAGAAAGGAAAAGAGCAGGAGGGACTTAGTGTGGCCACAGGAGGGAGAGGCAGAGAATGAGCACGAGGGGAAGAAAGACAACCAAAAGGAGAGACTAAGTAGGCCCAGCCCGGGCGCGGAGAGGAAGGCCCCTGAGCTCTGGGAGAGGCTAATCCTGAGGGTGGGGTCGGGATTCCACCTCGAGGATTCCCTCCACCTGCTTTCCTCAAACCTGCTGCTTCCTTTTATCTACTTGCCCCTTCCCCGCAAGCCAGCTGGTCTGTCACGCCATCCCCAACACCCAGACGTGCTCTTCCTTGGTTGCCGTCTTCATTGTCCTTCAGATGAGAGGTCATGACAGAATAATGCCTGAAACACAAGGGCAGTGGTGCCCAGGCCCCAGGGAATAGCATGTTAGGCACCGAAGTCTAGGAAGGAAGATAATACTAATGATGATATCAAGCTGGTGGGAAAATTGTAAGATATTTTGAAAAACTTTAGCTTCTAGAGTTCCAAATAAATGTCAAGAATTTCTGAGGACGCCTCAGAAAACAACAAACAACAAAAGGGAAGTTGTTTTAAAGGTTCAAGATTGACACGTGAAAAAATCAGAATCTTGTAGCCTTTGCTCTTCACTTAACCTTTCTGAGATGTGTTGGGGAGGCGGGGCAGTGGTGGCAACTGAGGTTTACAGAGAGGAAACATTCTGGATTTCGAAGTTCAACATCTAAGCTGGAGCTAAAACCGATCTGGTACATGGCTTATTATTCCATATGCAGAACTGACCAACATAATGGGAATAATATTTCATGTCGTATTCGCTCTCAAATATTTCAGTTGATTTCAAAGATTTCATTTGGGGAAGTAAAAGTCATGCACTTAAAAAAACAGTCTAAAAAAGCAGTCTAAGCTAAAGGTAGGAAAAGATGACAGGGAAGAATTTGCAGGGAATCTCTTTTGTGTCTGGATTCAATTTTTCCTGGATGAAGATTTTTCATCAGTTCTTGATAAGCAGCACAGTTAAACTGCAGGAAGGTTGGGGGTGATGTGCATGGTGTGTGTTTCTAGGAATCTATGAGGGAAACGCGCGTGGAGGCAGGGATCTTGTTATGAGGTGCGTGAGTTAGTTTCAATGCTGTTTCTCCAAGGGCAAGTTGAGTCACGCGGGAGGCTTGCTGCCTGACGCCCATTGGTGTGTCACCTGCCCTGAATGCAGGGTGAGCTGAAGAAGGGATCAGTCCAGAATTAGCCAAAGTTGCAGGGAGACGCCCCCCATCCCTGCCCCAGATGGAAGAAGCCTGAACAGGTGTGGAGAAAGGTCGTTTCCATGGCAGCTGTCACTAGGTGCCCTGCCAGGGAGGCCGTCTAGGACTTAGTGGACTGGAGGCAAGATGTCAGCGCTGCCTCACCAGCAATCAGTGAGCACACCCGGCTTCACAGAGCAAGGCACTCCAGCACGCTGGTGAACATGACAGCAGACAGGTGAAGTGCCTACCGCTGTTTCCTTTAGCTGTGGAACCCCAGCAAATCATTTCCCCCCTTTAAACCTCACTTCTCCCTCGCTCTATAAAGTGGGCAAGAAAATAGTAGTACTTTCCTCACGTAAACAGTAATAAGGAACAAATGAAATAACCCAAAGAAAGTGCAAAGTGCAATGCCTGGCTCATGGTAAGAGATCAACAATTTTTAGCTATTCTTGCAAATAATAACTCTGTAGGCAAGAATTAAGAATCAAAAATAAATGAATTAAAGGTATAGAGAGGAAAAGGAAAGGAGGCTTTCTTTGAGGCAATACAGAAGAGCATCCGAAGGCATGTAAGAGAAAAAAGATGTAGAGGACGGCACGGTGGGCATGGAGCAGAGGCAGGAGGTCCCAGAATGAGATCGAATTAGAAGTAGATTTAGCTCGGCCCCACTCGCTATCTGATATTACAGGGTTCTCTATGACTGAGGAACCTCATCTGAGGAATAGAAATTCTTTGGGGTAAACAGAGGTGAACGGTGAGCCTGGGAGGGTCAACCAGAAGCCATCCTAGAAGCTGACTTGGTGACAATAAGTAATGGAAACTGTGTGGCAACTTACCCAGTAGTTGGATACGGTGAGAGGTGAGACACCTCCAGTGGTTGCCTGCGGGTATAAGGGCAGGGAAAATGGGAAAATGGGTCCTGTGTGTCAAGGTCGGCTATTGGGGGAAAGACAAAGTGAGGACAACTCTAGGTTGTCATCACGGGGATATCGCCAATGCTGCTTGAAGACCGTTAGAGATAGAGACCTGCAGTGTCTCGCCGCGTGCTTGAAGGTAATACAAATGAAAATGTTCTGTGCTTCTAGGAAGTCAGTGACGTTGAGGAACAGGAGGAATCTCTTCGGAAGGGCCTGAGTGAATATAAATGGCCGCAGCTGCTGACATTCTATTGTTTTATAAGGTGACAGAATAAAACACATGTTAATTTGTAGGGAACCTAAGAAAAGTAAAGATGGACGTAAAAATATAAGACTTGAATAGATTTAGAGATAATTCCAAAATGCTCAGAAGACAAAATGATTGACAAAAAGAGCTGATATGTTAGAATGCACTGGCAATAATGTTGGATGGAGCAGAAATGAAACTGGACTGCAGAAATGTTTTGAAGCCAATCCTACTAACTAAACAAATCTGAGATTTGTAAGGTTTTGAGATCAGCAAAGACCTAGCTGTATGTAGTTAACTTTTCAGTACTGGGTATGAGAATGATAAGAGAGAATTTTCTTAGGCTATAGACAGAAGAGAAATAGGACGGGATAAGCTAGCAGTACATGAGAACAACCTCCAAAAATAAAAACTCTATACATATACATCATATTTTTATAATATCATCTTGCAAAAGACTTCCATTTTCTCACCACCCTGTCTTACCTTACTGTCTTGAATTCTGAGTTCTCTCTTTGACTCCATAACTTTCCTCTCTCAAAGATCAATCGCCAAGTCCACTGAGCTGTGTGGCTATACTCATCTATTCAATCCTTATTTGCTAAGCATAGTCTACATATAGCACCTTGTGCTAGATATTGGGTGATAATGAACCCTGCCTTCGCAGAGTTTACAATCTGCAGGAAAGGCAAACGTACACAGATGAATACACAGAACAAGATAAGAGATCAATACTGAGTTCTACAAAGACAGTGCTGAGAGGATATGGCAAATGAGGCAGGATCTATGAATTTTCATCAGGTGGACTGAACAGGTTTTCTGGGAGTTTAGGATTTCAGCAATGAGAGCAGAGATGTGAGAGGGTATCCTAGGCAGAGGGACCGGAATGAGCCAGGAAGTTCTCAGGGAATGGTAGGAAGTACGGAAGTCAGGAGAGTAGAATAAGCACCTTCCAAGTGTGGAAAACCCTGTTTGCCTTACGATTAGTCCTGCGTATTACAAAGCAATGTTTTTGACAATGTGGACAAACAAAGAGACAGATAGTCCAGGGAGAGATGCCGGTGGCCTGAACTAAGATTGTGGTAGAAGGAATGGGGAGGAGGGGCTGGCTTTGAGAGACACCATGGAGGTAAAATGAACAAGATGGAATGCCCTGTTGGGTGCAGGGAGTGAGAGAGAGGTTGGAGCCCAATATCCTCTTCAGAGTTATCATTCCCTTTAACTTTCTCTCCCACATGACATTGCTTACTACTCCCGGCTTCTTGAGGATTTCTTCTGCTTCTTTTAATGAGGTGGCACTGTCCTGCCTCTCTTTTTGGTCATGAACAGAAACTTAATAAATGACCTTTGATAAGAAAGTCGACTCTTCATTCCAACACTCATCTCTCTAAAAGATTAAGTGATTTATGTGACTCGGGTCAAGTCTGAGTTAAGTGGTAGGTCTGAGACCATGAGACTTATCTACCAAGCTGAGTTCCATCCCCCAGGGAGAAGAGACGGGAAAGATATTTGGTTGCAGGTGTGTCCAGATGTGAGCCTGGAGAGTTGAAATATTCCGAAGACTCTTTTGGCGGGGAATAATGCTTCATACCAGCAGGCAAAAATAGTTTACAGCTCGTTCCCGAGATAGGGAGTTTTAAGTAGAGAGATGATTTGGAATGGTTGACATATAAATCTTCTTCCCAGGTTTCAACATGAAGGACAAGTTTGATCCAACAGACAGCAACGAGTCTTTAAGAGCTGTAATGGCCTATCATGTCAAAGGGTATTTATGGATTTACAGAGTCTTCAGAAAACTGGATCTTGTACAAGCATGATAGAAGCCCACAGAATTTTTTTGCACAAATAAATGAGTGCTTAGCTAGCTGTGTTTCTTAAATTAAATGACTCAGCCATTGTTCACTTGTAAAATACCCAAGGGTCCTAGTCTACATTTTGGAGTAATGTGCTGCAGCATTTCTGCTGTAAGAACAAAGCAGTTTGAGGCTGTAGGAAATCACTAACTTCTATTTTTGTTTTGCACACTGCTAACTTAATAAGAAAAATGCTGCTGAGTATGTGTTTTTGTGACAGCCATTTCTCAGGTCATGTCTCTCGTGACAAACGGGTGATGAGAGTGAAAGAGCCTCGTATCTAAAAAGCTGATTTGGGACATAGGTCAATAATCCTCGAAGCCAAATGTTTTGCTAAACTCTCAATTCATAAAGACTTACAAACCAACGATTTTGTGAATGAAAGTCTTGCCCCTAGTACCAGCAAGTTCTCTCATGCGCAACAAGTAGTTGAAGAACTTTTTTTGTGCTCACAAACTCTCTTCTGTGACAAGGAGACAAAGAGAGAGCTACTCTTTGTATTTTCATGAAATGCTCATCATTCAACGTTTGAAACAATATATTTTTATAAGTAAATTGTGGTAAATGAAGCTTTTAGACAAGTAGCAGGTACTGGAACAGTCAATGCTGCCAGAGGACATTTGCATTTCCCAGGGTTTTCTGTGTGTGCCAGAAGCCAATGCGCTTTGTTTGGCTCAACTCAAAATCAGAAACCAAAGGCTTTTCGATTTGTGTGAGGCAGGTAAATCTGGGCCTACTAAGGATCGTTTATTTAGATAAAAGGGGGGGGGGTGCCTGGGTGACTCAGTTGGTTGAGCATCTGACTTCGGCTCAAATCTTGATCTCACAGCTCATGAGTTTGAGCCCCGCATCAGGCTCTGTGCCAATAGCTCAGAGCCAGAAACCTCCTTCTGATTCTGTCTCCTTCTTTCTGCTCTCCCTGCTCACGTTCTGTCTCTCTCTCTCAAAAATGAATAAATGTTAAAAAAAAATTTTTTTTAAAGTACTTTCCCAGTCTTCAAGTTTTGTGAGATTAATATTGAGGAAGGGCTGGATATAATGTTTCTTTCTCGGCTTTGAGTATTGAAATGGGAACATGTCACATAATTGCGGCCCCTTCGGGAGCAAAGTCAGGGGGTCTGGGGCAGGCTGCTGCACCAATACCACTGTGCTAGTCCTCCAAAACCTCCTAAGTCTTCAGGAGCGAGGCAGAGTTCTCCAGCCTGCTGATGTGGTGACTAGGAGATCAACAAAAATGGAGGAAGACAAGGAGGGGTTGTAATTCTACCTCTGCCTAAGTGACCTGGCTTACCTTCAGGACAAGTCTTCCTGGATTTGAAGAAGGAGTCATTGCCTTACTCGTCAAAGAAAACCTCAGTTTTTCTAAAGAATCTGAAGACGCATGGCCCTGACTTCTATTTACATGATATACGTGACTATTTGGAGAACACTGAAAACCATATGTGAGGGAGGCTCCCCTAAGAATCATATAGAATTCCACACATCATACAAGTATGCATTTAAAGAAAAATAGAAGGCTGGTACTTTAGGGGCACCCAGGTAGTAAGATGAAGACTTGATTCCAAAAGGAAAATGGAATCCAGTGAAGCAGCCAAGTCCCCAGTCCTCTCTAGTGATGTTTCAGGAAGAGTTCGGACTCAACTTTAGGGACCAAAGAACTTTTCAGGCATATGAAACTGTAAACATCTCCTTGATTGTGAAAACATTTCATCTCCAGGCAAGATGGGAAACAGCTGTGTGTCTTCCTTTCATCTTTCCCCAGTGTCGACCACTGGATGGTGAATGCTTGGAGGGAGTGGTGAAAAACTTTCCTCGAGTTTCCAGCCTCTTCCCCACACTGCCCTCTGGTGCGAGTCCTCCAGCTCCTCCTGGATTTGGGGGTCAAGGGATTGGCAATAGCGTGCATGGGCATAAGCGGTTACGCTTTTGGTTCTGGCCACTAGACTTACTTGGGTAAACTGTGGGCACCAGAAAAGAACATTGAGCAGAGAAGGGACATAACTGGAGTCGCGTTCTAGAAAGACTGTTCTGGCAGCAATGTGGAAGAATGGATTAGAGCAGGAAGAAAATGATGGCAGAGAACATAGCCATAGCTTTTCACAAAGTTCAAGCGAGAGATGATGAGGAGTTGGAGGACAGAGAGGATTACACGGCCCACCCATGACCACAGGCACTGGTATAAGAGCAACCATGGGACTAATAAACTTCCACTTGACCCCAGACCATGGCATGCCTGCCTGAGTGGCTTCTGTGTCTATGCCTAGTTTCTCCCATGAGACCCTCCACGCCTTCCTCAAACATGAGTCTACATGTCATAAGTATGTCTGCCTCTAATAGGTTTTAATGTGCATTCCTTACCATAAAAGACTTGTAGTGAATTTGCAGTTTTGGCCCAGGGCCATTTCCTCATCCTGCTCATTACTAAACCCAGCAAGATCTCCTTTACCTCTATCACATTTACTTTCTGATAACAAAGACAGGGGATGCAGGGATATGTGCATGGTGGTAGCCTGCACAACAGCCTCTCTCTTCCTGGATGAGGAAGGTCAGGAGAGGACTCTACAGCTAACCCTAGCATAGCATCAACATAAATAACAATAATAATAACAAATAATAAAAAAAATACTATTGTAGCTTTGTACTGAGCTCTTGCTCTGTGCTAGGTAGGCTTTGGGCTGTGTTTTATATATATTTTGTCCCTTAACTTTCACACAGTCCTATCAAGCGGGTACCATGAGTCTTCCCATTAAACAAAAGGAAACCAAGGCTTAACTAGAGTTTAAGAAACCGTCTTAAATGGGTGGCTCAGTCGGATAAACGTCTGACATAAACTCGGGTCAGGATCTCAACAGTTCATGAGTTCGGTCCTTGCATCAGGCTCTGTGTTGCCAGTGCGGAGCCTGCTTGGGACTCTCTCTCTCTCTCTCTCTCTCTCTCTCTCTCTCTCTCTCTCTCTCTCTCCCCTTCTCTCTCTCTTTGTTTCTCCCCTGCTCATGGTTTCTCTCGCTCAAAATACACAAATAAACTTAAAAAAAAAAAAGAAGAAGCCTTCTTAAAGACATGTTAAACTTATCCATCGCTATATTTAATTACATGTCAATAACGCTGTGAGGAGGGGAAGCATACATTCACACAAAAAAGAAACTTTCTTAAAGTTACATGGGTAGTAGGTGGCAGAGCAGGGTTTCAAATACAAGTCTGTTTTATTCCCTAGCTCCTGTCTAATTGAGTAAACTTGTGCCACAAACAACATTGGCACTCATCATTTCCTGCACATATGCTAATCTATTTCTGGAACAACCCTATGGTATAAAGTCAGATAAACAAAACTGCAAACATTTCTTCTAGTCTAATTCAGTATAGAAAGAAGAGTCTGTCCCAAGTCATGGGAGACTGTTAGAGATTTCATCTAGCACTTGAGTTCTGGGTCTTGGCAGAAGGGGATTCAGCAAAAGATCCAAACCAGTTGAACCCCCAGTCCCACTACAGCACGGGCTCAATTCAGGTCCTTTGAGAAAGGAACAGAATGTATCCAACACCCACCATGTCCCTCCTTCCAGAGTTGGTGACTAGATTCATCCCGATCATCTCACAGGGACTTCCTGGCATAGACAGTTTCCTGTCTCCAATTCATGAAACTTAGGAGCCAACAGACAGTCTTGGCTCGGGTGAGGTTTTGTGCCTTGACACCAGTTATTTGTAAACTCCCAGAGCACTAGACAGCCATATCTGCCAAGAGAAGCAGGTCTATCAAGGGCTCCAAGATCAAGCCTTCATCGCCACAGTGCATTGTCAGCTGAAAAGAAATCACTCTTTTTCCAAATGCAGAAACTACTTCTCATCATCAATTAAGAGCATGTTACAAAGAACCTCTAAAAAGTCTGATGGCATAGAGAAAGTAAACAAAAGATTAATATCCAACATTTATATGCAAGCAATACATCATTAATGATCATTATGGAGAACTTGCTTAGTTCAAATGAGGTTCCAGAAGACTGGAAGCGTTCCACTGTAACACCATATTTATAATAGCCACCCTGGGGAACAGCAGGCCCATCAACTTGACATAGCTAATATGCAAGGTAATGGAAATAAGCAGAGGTGAAACGGAGCCACACGGACACTGAATTGTCTTGGGAGCCAAATTCCATGCAAATAATTAGAGACTGCCTGTTTATTAGCAGAGTGGAGAGGACATTCTTCAGACACCTTAGGTCACATTTTAACTTGCCATTTGAAAATGACACATCATGTTCACCCTGCTACTTAAAATCACAGCCATTGGTGAACTGACAGAGGACAAGCCGCTTCTGATGAAATCTGAGGAGGGAGTTTGTTCATGAGGTTGGGGAAGCAGGAGAAGAAGAAGGTGGTCTGACTTTTTGAGACCAGAGATGCCCCGTGCAATATTTTCCAAGTCACTTAACCTTCCCTTTTATTACTTTCTTCAGCTCTGAAATGTGGATAATATTGCCAAACCACGTGTCTTATACCTTATAAATCAGAATATTGGAGCTATTTCAAAGTGCGTGGTAGAGTATAAGACAGGACAGGGAAATGTGGGTGCTTAGTGGGCCGAGCCGCGTGGTGGAGCACAGGAGAGTGCAGTGAGGATTTTGCAAACTGGCGAGACCTGACCCCTAAAAGGGCCCTTTAGCATCAGCCGTGTGACTTTGAAGAAATATATGCCTCACATAATAGGTCCTCTCCTTGTAAAGCAAACTTGGAAAAACATTTTTTTCTGACTATAGGAGAAATCTTTCAATTGTAAAAGGCAGCAACTAAAAAGCTTTTAAAACTCTGTTCAGGACTGCATTTTGTTCGTGGACTATTAGTTTGCGACCTCTCCCTAATGTGTCATATGTTATAATAGCAGCTAGAAATTTTATTAGTTGATAATAATTGCTAACATTTATAGTATACTTAACTACGTACCAGGTATTTCTAAAAGTTATACAAAGTTAGTCTGAAGAAGCCCATGAGATGCGTAATTTCATAATCCCAATTTGACACATGTGGAAACTGGGTGAGATTATCACTGGCTGAAGTTACTTGAATTTTACAGAAGCCTTATTTTTTTTTTAAATTCAACAGAGGGTGTAATATAGGAACCCACCCCCCACTCAAGTTTTCTTAACAAAACCCTTCCCCAATGACCATTCCAAGGAAATAGTTTCTCAAAGCACAGTTAACTGTAAGTATTGCCTATAAATAAGTATAGAGAATTTATCCACATTTCTCGTCATACATTTACTCTTCTTTAGGTCGTCCTAACCCATGGAGTTAGTACACGAAATAAAATTAACAATTCATTTTTTTTGGCTGGATGAAACAGGAGTAGCCAGGAAGGGCAATTTCTTAGCTTGATTCAGAAAACATGGCTCAACATGAAATGGAAAAGGTAAGCTGTGCCAACTTCAAGTACAAGGTCGCTGAGCCCAGAGGTGGCACACTGTCTCACCTTCTGATTATTGTGAATTACAAGGCTCCCCCAGAAGTCTTTCGTCCCGGAAAAAATATTTCTAAAGGGGATCTGAAGTTCAAGAAAGGCATTTCCAAAAAGATCCAGGAATAAAGAGAGAGGCCACCTACTGGAGAGAATGCCTCTATTTCTACATGAGTGATCATCACCAGGTGATTATCTGAATGGTGAGTGAAATATGATTTTATTGTCCCTGTCTTCTTCTTTGGTCAACCTCTCTCAATGCCCCTGCTTGTTCACAAGACTGCAGGATAGTACACGAGAAACATTTGAAAAGCGCTGTTCCCTGTAGGTCAATTAGCCCAAAACTATCACTTGCTGTGATTATTGGAAAAGACCTAGCAATAAAGGAAATTTCTGATAACCTAAAACCCTGAAGCATGGTGGACCTAGAGCTCCCCAGTCTGGGCACCCGCATTTCCCACACTTGGGTTTTCTCAGCCCAGCCATTTCCAGCAACCCCCTGCAGTGTGGAGACCACAGGCTCCCAGAAGATAGAAGGCCGTTAAAAATACCAGAAAGAAGCTGGCAACCGAAGGTGTGGGAAGTCAGTGATGGGAAGTCAGAAATGGAATCTTACCAAGGGTCAGTATGTGGCACTCGGAGGATTCCGGTGTACAAAGTGACGTACTTGGGCAGAAGAGAAAACAAAGTGGCGGCCCAGACGGAGAGGAGCCTGGGGCACCCCCTCCCTGTCCATGGGGCTTGGGGCCTGTGTCCCTTCTCTTCCCGTCATAGGCTGTGTTTCCCCAAGGAAACGGGGGGTTAGAACAGGATGTGTGTAACCCCCGGGGGACTCTGAAACAAAAGCAAAACAAGAAAAGAAACTTCCCTTTATGTGCCCTTCACCAAAAGGGCATTCATTCTGAGAAGCAGAGAGTTCTTTTAAAATGGCGCTTCCTTGGCCTGTGAGAGGGAACTGGTCAGTCAATTCTCAGAAGCAACGACAAAAGAGGAGTCTTGGGATTGTAGCAACGTGTAGGTACCCGTGATATTAATCATGAAAAAGGAAATGGTAACCGTTAGAAAATTCCCAAGAAACACATTCAGTTTCGTAAGTATTCACAGAGCTTCGGTATGTGCCTGGCACTATGCTGGGTGTTGTTTTGAGTGGGCATTAAAAGAAAGCTTTTTTGTGGTTTCCACCAGAATCAGTCCCATAAATACAGAGAACAAACTGGTGGTTGCCAGAGGGAGTCAGGCAAAATGAGTGACGGGGAGTGGGTGATACAGGTTTCCAGTTGGGATGAAAGAGAGAGCATAGGGAATACAGTCAATGCCATTGTAATAGTGTTGTGTGGTGACAGATGGTGGCTACACTTGTGATGAGTGCAGCATAACGTATAGAGAGTTTGAATCATTATGTTGTACTCCAGAAACTAATGTAACACAGTGTGTGTCTACTATACACATATAAAAAAAATTTTTTTTAAAGAGAAGGCTTTGGGGCACCTGGGTGGCTCAGTCATTTAAGAGCATCTGACTCTTAATTTTGGCTCAGGTCATGATCTCATGATTCGTGAGACTGAGCCCCACATTGGGCTCTGTGCCAGATGTAGAGCCTGCTTGAGATTCTCTCTCTGTCTCTCCTTCCACCCCTCTACCCAGCTGTGTGCTCTCTCTCAAAAATAAATAAGTAAATAAAAATACAAATTAAAAAAAATAAGAATGAAAAGAGAAGGCTTTTTTTCATTAAGCAAAGGCATCGCATTGGGAACAGAGCCATGAAATCAGGACTGGTTTTCATGATCCTCAAGCTTCATGGGGGATTTATGTCCCAGTCTTTGATTCAAGATGGGAAAACTGTCTTGTGCACATTCCAGAAGTGGGCATCCCAGAAAGTGAGGACATTTAAGTTATCTCGGGTACCAAAGAAGTCATGGGCCTCTCAGACAACTTGCAGGCCATTGCAACCCAAATCTACTGCTCTGTGGAGAACCAGAACCATCTAACCTGGTAACTGCTTTGCAAGTGCCAAGTTCCAGGCAACTTCCAATGGATTCAGAATGAGGAGGAGAGGCAGGCCCAGAGCAAAATGAGCTGAGTAGGGAAAGGGGAAAATAGATTCAGAATGTAAAAAGCAGGGTTTTTTGATGGGCTGAGCAACTGACACATGGAAAATGTAATGCATTATTGACAAACACGTATGCTGGCTGCAAAAATAATTAACACAAGCAGAAAAGAAATAGGAATGAAATGGAGCAGAAAGACTTTGAAAGATTGTGAAGTGGCCGCTGAAATTGCCGAGCTAATGTCAGAGAGATGATTAAAATTTTCCAATAGAACAGGTGAATAGGTAGTTAGGAGAGTGTGATGTAAACCAAGAGAGAGCGGATCATTATATGAATCTGCACTGAGGTACTAATCAGCATTTTATGTGCAACTTTGCAGTGCACATTTTAGCAGATGGAGGAAGCTCCTAAAAGCTGATAGCTAAAGCGAGTCTGACTGCCTTTCTACTCCATAATCACCATCCCTGGAATGGGTACCTGCTCCAACTGAACACTGCAAGACCAGTTCTCAGAATAGAATTCCGGCCATAGCAATATGCTCACAAAGGAAAGAAATCTGCAAAACTCTAGGACCAAGGGAGAGGAGGGGAAAGAAACAGGAGGTTTCCGTCTTCCTAAGCAGAGGCTCCTGGATGAACGGGCTCTAAACAGATAAGCTGGAGCTCAGTAATCAGAACTCAGAGTCTCAAAGTAAAGATCAAGGAGCAACCGGGAGCGATTCTTCTGCAGGCTGAACTGTGCACCCACACCGACATGCATCCACGTTCTTGGGAAAACTGTATTGCTGCAGTAACAAAAACAATTAGATGGCGGGTTGTGGGGTTGTTAAAAAGGAATAATTCTTCATGATCAGAATGATTTTTTTTGCTCATTCAACAGAAAAAGACTCTTATTTTTTATTTGTTGGCAAAGCCAAATTAGAAAAAATATATATCTTTACGACCACAGGAGACAAATGAGTGATACCAAATATCACTAAAAATGCTATTAATCTACAGTGATATAAAATTACCATCTCAGCACAAAGAAAGCCTATATAATCTGAATTTCTCTAGCATCATAAAAACGAATGAGAAGCGAAATTGAGAGTAAGTATGCTTTTGAGATGCCGTTAAGAGTTACATGCATTGTTAACAAATGTGGCTAGACAGACTGGTGATTTACCTTGAGAAACAAATTTACAGAGACGCAGAAAATTTCCAAATGGGACCAACTCCTTGCCCTTCGTGTTGGTTGACGACACCTTTGAGGGTGTTATTCTGCTTTCTTGGATGCTTGAGTGTGGCTGATTAGCCACTGACCTTATGGATTATTTCCCCCTGTTTTCATTTCCTCATTTTCTGCACATTTCAGAAGCCAAAAGGAGCTTGGGGGAGGGGGGAGGGTGTAAGGATGTGACAGGAAAGAGGGATTTCTTCTTCGGGAAGCAGAGGAGCCCAAGTGATCCCACTGGGGGACCGCGAGGAGCACAAAGCACTGTTGGCCGCATCATTAGCGGACACTCCCCAAATGTGAACAAGGCCACCCTCTCTCAGTATTTCCACACCTCTTGCTCTGTTTGCAGGAGGGGAATATCAGCCCCATTCCAGGATGTTTCGTGAGCCTCTGGAAGAGCTGGAAGAGGGTAATGGTCAGGTCATTATCTGACTGGAAATTGAGGGCATCGGCATTGGACTATTGATTGGGTGGGAAGCGAATGAGGATGTGGAGGAGGAAGGGTTGAATAAGGTAAAAAGACAGAGAAATGGAAATAGGAGGGATATTAGTGTTTCCACTTCTTCCATTTATAAGAAAGAAATAAAGAAGGAAAGAAAGAAGGAAGGAAGGAAGGAAGGAAGGAAGGAAAGAAGGAAAGAAAGAAAGAAAGAAAGAAAGAAAGAAAGAAAGAAAGAAAGAAAGAAGAAAGAAAGAAAGAAAGAAAGAAAGAAAGAAAGAAAGAAAGAAAGAAAGAAAGAAAGAAAGAAAGAAAAAGAAAAAAAGAGGAAACTCACCATCGCCACCACCACCTTTGATTCCACTTTGGGAAATTTAGAAAGGGACATGTGACAGTTTTCAACAAATCTCAAGAGTGATATGGGAACAGCATATAAAGGTGGTAAAGCTTCACTAAGATGCTACAGGTAACCTCAGCTTGTTGCTAGCCAGAGGAAAAAGCACGATAGCGATAGTCTTTTCCTTTTTGTTGACTGCCTTCTTCTACGTAGGTTTTACCATCTATATGCCATACTATGTAATGCTATTACTATATGTACCACTCACTAGATACAGGACATTCTTGTGTGTTGAGGAGGCTCTTATTTAGCACATTTTACTGATGAGAAAATATGGTCACAGGGAACGACAGGGTCCTGCCCAGGGGCACATCATTAGAACAAGTTTAACCCAGAAATAGAACTGAAATCCCACCCTGATCCATTGTCCTTTCTATGAAACCCAACCAGACACCAAATCCTAACATCCTTGTTGGTAGAGACACCAGCCTTGAGAACACACAGATTCTGGGCATGGCCTTCTGTGTCCCAGCAGAAGTGAACAGAAGGGACAGGGCCCAGTGTTGGCACCTGAATCTCCAACTTATAGGGCATTCTTTAAGAAAAAGAATTTAAAAAGATGAATGCAAAATCAGGTATGAGTGGACAAATTAATTTGGACGAGTAAAGAAATTGCATCAAATCAGAAATTTTATAAACCTGACAAGTACCACACATTTCCCAAAAAAATCCAGAAAAATAACTGAATAACAGAAAAATATTCTTATTAGTTTATTAGAACTGCTACAGTCTTATGATGGTGGTTTCCCTACATCTTTTTTTTGCCTTCACAGTCTTTGATTGCCTCTTTGTATAATAACGATTTTGTAATATTTCCTAGAAAGAGGATAGACAAGTAATTCAGCCTTTCCTCCAGCATGATTGATCAAAATGTGTTTATTATTGATGGTTTTAAAAGGTGACTCTTTGCTTTAGCCTTTTATGGCAATGCCATATCTGTAAATTCATCAGCAGTCTTTTGTTTTTCTTTCTTTTGCTTGAGAGGTGTTTCTTACCTAAGGCCACAGCTTTTGGAGGCTTGAAGCCCTCTGATCAAGCCAGGAAGCCCCCCTCCCCACTTTCCAGTCCCAGGTCTTCACCTCCTTCTTCCTCGTCAGGCCTGATCTGAGACAGGTGTCAGGGTGCCAGGTGCCATAGGAGTCAGGGTGCCCAAGCCACTGAGCAGTGCCTGGTTCAGATACTTCTCGTTGAAGGCAAAGATGGGTCAGATGCTAACAGAGGCCCAGCAGAAGAAGCTGTCACTGGGGACCAGTTGGAAGGAGAGACTGTGCCCAGCCAGCAGCCCCAGAGCCACCACAGGCAAGGGCAGTGATGCCCCGAGGCTAAGGCAATGCTCTTTGTCTCCTAGCTCAAGTGACTGCTTTCTCCTGCAGGCAACACCTGCGCCTTGAATTTTCAGCTTCTCCAGTTATGCTGGGACTCTGCCTCTAGTTGGCTCTGGCCACATTATGAAATAGAAGGCTCCTATTTAGGGACCTTGCTTTCTCCTTGGAGCATTACCCATTCTTGGAATATAACCACAGTAGAAATTCATGGATAGAGCATTTGTAGCAATACATTTTGAAGCTCGAGGAACTTTCCTAACCTATCAATAATAAACATTCAAATTTTGATCAATCTTGTGAGAGAGAAGCCTGAATTTTCTTTCTATTCCTCCTATAGTAAATATTACAAAATTGTCATGTGAAGAGTTAATCAGGAGTGTGCAACCAAGAAAAAAAAAGTGTAAGAAGTAAAAGTATTGTAGCAGCGTGGCCCCCTCGGCAGCCACGGAACCCAGAGAAGGTACTCCCATCACTGAGATAGTCCCAATTCTATGGAGAATTGCTCTTGGCTTCCTGGTAGATTAAGAAATGTTTTCCTTTCAGATAAATGCCTGGGAACCATTGAAAGTGCCTTATACCTTGGGTGACTGAATTTCGATCAGAAATATTAAGGCAGAAATCTTCAAGGTTTCAAGGAACATCGGGGCAATGGTAGTGTTCTAGGGAACCAGCAGGGAAGATCCTGTAGTGCTTGAGAATCCCCTCAGTCAGGCCAAGAAACAGACACAGACATCACATATAGGGTTAGTCAACAACAAACTCTGTAACAAATCTTGTAACCTTTTCATTAGTCCTAGCTTCCTCACAGATTAGAAAGGGAAGGGTATTATGGTTAAACTTAGCTCAAAGGATGCGAAAGCACCTACCACAGTGCCCTACATATGTGCTTAATAAATGGTATTTCCTTCCTATGGCTTTACAATATAGGCTCTTGAATTTTACAGACAGTGTTCTATGGTGTCTTTCATCTATACTAAATGCTCCACTTATGCAACTTGAATTCCTGCTGGAGCCCAAGAGACCCCATTGTTTTTAAGGGCTCACTAATTCCTGACTTTTGCTTTATCTTCTTCACCCAAAGACCAAACCCTGAACTCTTGCTTCCACTGTAGAGTGCCTGTTTTGTGTGATGTTGACACTAATCCATAGAACAAATGAGCTGGCAATGTTAAATCATTTCTTCACATAGCTTTTGATGTTCAATCTTCCTTGAAAGGAAGTGCTCAGAGGGGACTATGAGGCATCGTGATACATGCCTACCACTTTTCTTCTAACTCAGACTTCTCCAGACGGCACATATTTCTAAACTTAGGAGTACCTATAAGCGCTTAGGGTCATGCAATTACATATTCAGTCGTCTGTGGCAAAGCTGTCCATGTCTGATCAGATCACACATGCTCAGTTATTCTGAGTTCCTTCCTTTGAAATGGAAACCTAAATACTTCAAAGTTTCCTGATATCCAGCAATGTACTTTTCCAGACCTCTTCCTAAACTATGTCGATTTTAAGTAGAGTTTTTATCTGCTTTTGAATGCTAAATGTATCTGGCTCACTTATTATTATTATTATTATTATTATTATTATTATTATTATTCTGTGTCTGCTTGTAAAGAAGCAGGGACTGGGGACGAGAAGGCAAGTAAGGTAGAATTCTGGCTCAAAACAACCTGATTAAAAAGTAGTGATGGCTAATCGGATCCTCAGCCTCACTCTCAGTCTGAGATAGTTGTTTCTAAAGGTGGAAGGAGATGGCTTAGAAGTAAATGGGCAGCACTGTTGAGATGTAAAAGTGATTGACAGGGTACAGTCCATATCAGCAGTGCCTTCTGAACAGAAGGGAACTTGTGTTTATATCATATCATCCTATCCTACCCCATCATGGCTTCCTTCAAATTGATCTGCATTCGTAAACTTAAAGGAACAAGGTAAATGCTTGCAGAAATAGGCTTGTGGCATTCATGTAGCACCTTGAGTTATTTGGAATCAAGGCAATGACTAAATTTTCCTTGCTAAAAAGTATTTTGGTCACAAAGTCATACCCAATTCTATTATCTGTGTAATTCATACAAATCCCTTTGGTTTGTAGCAAGACCGTTTATGTATTAAAGTCATTCAAAAGTCACTGATCAATTACTAAGATGTATCCTAAAGAGAAAGAAAACCTCGTCGTGATCATAGAAGTAAATAGGTGGTTAAAAATAACTCGGCAACTGGAGTAGACCTTAGAAATAATTTTATCCAGTCCAGTCCTTTCACAGATAGGAAAATTAAGGCCCAAGTTGCTCATGTGATTTGATCCAAGAAGGCAGCAAACAAGCATTGGCATCCAAATGTTCTGATGTCTACTCGAAGCCAAGACAGGATATGATAATATTTGTACACTGCACTAGCCTAAACCGGGCGGGACTTAAGGACATTGATATGGGCTAGATGAAAACATTGATTGCATTTTTTAGTGTTTTATTACTATGATAATAAAAATAAAATACAGAGCATTCTAGATGGATATTAAATATTAAATTCATATAAAAGCTCAAAATAAAATCTTTTCCAAAAATTTTAATGAGAAAGTCGAGCTTGTCTCCATGCACATAACTGTTTTATACCAAGTTTTATGTTTGAAATGGCTACAAGCAAGTCCTGATCAAGTCTTTTTAATGATCTCTTCAAATTCTTGATAGTCACCAGTGATGAGAAACTTTGTTCACACAAGTAGGTAATAAAAAATTTAAAGCCATTTTTTACAGCCATTCAAAAATTTACAGCAGTCGAAATTATCTTTAAAGAATCTAAGAGCTCTTCTTTTTTATTTTCTTTGACCGACATGGATGTTGAAATTTCTTGTGATAACGAAAATGAATTTCAAATCCAGTCAAACTTTTCCTTTCCAAGTATCGGAAAAGAGAGGTGTTTGGATGTGCAGAGAGTCCTGACCCAGCCACTTGCGTGGACTCCAGTAAAAGGGCAAACTTACGCATATGGGCAGAAGGATCCAGTATATGTGAAGAAAGAGGTGCAGGGGTGCCTTCAAGCTTCATTTCAAGAGTCCCACCTGGCTTCCCCGCCCCCCATCAACTCCCGCTCTCAACCTGGGCTTGGACTGCACATCAGGCTGCACAGGTTTCTGCGACAGGAAGTCTCTGGCATTTCTGCGGCCCTTTTGCCCATGGTGGGCAGCAGTGTGCCCTGCAGCAGACAGCTGAGGTAGAGAGCAAAGGTCACCTTCTTGGCAGAGCTCAGGGCATCAGGGAAACTCATGGTTTTCGCCCTCGGTACGGAACATGGGCATGCCCGACAGAGCCCTCTGGCTGCTCCTGGACTGCCGGACCTCAGTCACCCCAGGCCTCAGGCACTGAGGTGCCACAATACACCTGTAACCTCTTCCAGTATAGCCATCAGGAATCCCAGAGATATGCAAATGGCTGGGGCACGTCTACAAGTGACAGACTTGTTGGGACAGGATTGGCCAGCACTCAATCTGTGTCCTCCCCCCTGTCCAAGGTGGATCTCCATGAGTAATCTGGCCAACATCCTCTCCCTGAGGGTGAAAGTGATGTCTCCTCAGTCCTACCAAGGGGCCAGCAAATGTGGTAGTTCAACTTCCCTTGTCCAATAAGTGGTGGTCCTCGAAATTCATACAGTTTGTATCTAATTGAAATTTTATTTTGCAAATAAATTAATAATACTAAATCTTATTATACCCACTTTGATATCACAGAGATATGATATAGGATATGATAGGATATGATATGATGTGATGTGATAGGACAGCTCTCTTTCTGCAAATGCTCAATGTCAATGAGAACAGCACCACAGACCACTGTAAAAACAAACCTCATTATGGATAGAAAACCAAAAGCAAGCAGTTTCTTTTACATTTTTTGCCCAAACTCCATTTATTATCTGACTGCATATGCTTCGCCCATTTCAAGTCCCTTGGGTGGAGCAGTTTATGTTATAAAGAACGGCAACCTGCACTAAAAATGCCCTTCTTCCACCTCTTTTTAAAAAAGAGAAACATTTTTTTTTTCTGTAGTTGGTAAGAAGTGCTGAGTGGATAGCCCTGGCGGCTTCTGTTTATACTGTGAGCAGCTATGGCACAAATCAGCACCAAGTTTCTCCTGATTTCTGCCTGGAACAGTGTTATCCTTCAGGGACCCACTCGGGGGCTCAAGAGGGTGATGTATTCCCTGCCTAAGAGAAGTTTTAGCTCCTCCGATGCTACCAGAGAGAATGGCAGTCAAATTCTGACCTTGATCTGCGTTCAGCAAGAGCATCATGCCCTGTATGGTGGCCCCCACCATTCACAGCTCTATGCACACCAACTGGGGTCTCTGCCACGCTGCTCACCTGCTGTGCCTTGTAAATGCCTTTCAACGCACATTCCTCGCCTTTTTGATATGCTCAGTCATCAGTTCTGCTCCTATCAGTTCGCTACAGCCACAGTAATGTTGTGCCACAAACTAGTCCCAATCTCAAGGCTTGAAAGAACCATCATTTATTCTCCCTCCTACGTTTGGATATGGCTGATCCAAGCTCGCTTCAGCTGGCCTTGATTTCAAGCCACAGATTGGGTCCAGATCATTGCTACACGTTTTTTTTCTCCTTCCTCTTTAGACTACCAGGCCAGGCTTGGTATGTTCTTCTTGTGGCAGAAGCCCAGGAAGGGCCAGCCCAAATGCACAAGCATATTTTCCATCTCTGCTTATGTTGCGTCTGCTAATATTCCCTTGGGCAAACAAGTCACACGGCCATACCCAATATCAGTGGAGTAGGAAAGTGCATTCTCCCAATGGTTGGAGGTGGTCGTGAATAGTGGCTGAACCATCGTCTAATCCACCACACACCAAATCCAAATTATGGGATCAATACACATGCCATTGGGACACAGTCAAGCCTGAGATGGTCTTCTCTAAGAAGTTTATGTGAAAGAATACATGTCTCATATTGTACAAATATCTCACATCAAAGCATCGCGACTTGGCTTCTTGGTCAGCTCCCAACTGATCTTGTTTGAAACAATCACGACTTGCCCAGTGAGAGACCCTGGTTTCCAGAACCAGTGCAGCCTTGTCTTTAAAGGAATCACTCCTTTCTTCTCTGAACTGTATTCCATACTGTTTGAATTGTCTATAGACACAGAAGTGTCTGTGTACTTCCTTTCTCCCAATTTCACCCCCATTTCCAACTCTTTCAAAGTCCAAACAGACTTCTTTCCATGTCCCAGAAGTATGGGATGGCTTTGCAAAGGCAAAGGAAGAAGAAAGATCCTTTCCTAACACCCTTTTCTTCTTCTAGCTCAAATGATGTGTGTGTGGATGTGTGTGTGGATGCATACTTGTAGCATGTTTGTGATGCACCATGTAAGTGAAACACACCCAAACAGCAGCCACACACGTAGCAGTGGCCCCTCCCTGGAGGGGAGTTATGGCACTATCCTTGCCTGCCGCTCCCCTTGCCTCTATTGTTCTGCATTGCCTTCAGTATAAGATAGTCAAATGGAAATTCTTTCACAGGGACATTGACATAGTGGTTAGGCACATGTTTAATCCTTCAGAGTCAATATTTGCAGAAAACATGAGCACAGCAGGATACTGCCTTGGAGTTGGTGATTAATCCCTTTCTGAGGCTTTCCTTCTTTAAATTTCCTTTTTCTTTTCAGCTCATCATTAGTTTCGTAATGGGATGTGTGCCTGCATTATCTCATTGCCCCAAAGCCTGGTGAGGACTATGGTGAGTCTTGACTCTGCATCAAGTCAAACAGACCTCCTCCTTCCCATCCTGCTCCGTAATCAGTAAGAATGATAAGAATGCTTCACCCAGTGTCCTTGGGAAACAGGCAGCAGCTATAGGTGCCTGAGAGAAGCAGTGTGGGGCCGATATAATCTCCAATCTAGATGACAAGGATGTTTATCACCTGTTTAGAAAGCTGAAACAACCCCATGAAGTAAATAGTGATTTGACACCCATTTCACATGCAAAGCAAAGGAAGCACATGAACAGATGAAGTAACAAGTAAGAGTCACACTGAACTGGTGAGAGCCCTGAATGACCTTCAGGAGTCTCTCAGTGCTTCTCCGGACAT
The DNA here is from genome assembly GCA_017311185.1 of Proteles cristata cristata. NCBI lineage: Eukaryota > Metazoa > Chordata > Mammalia > Carnivora > Hyaenidae > Proteles > Proteles cristata. Next base: position 1,161,448 of record JAESUZ010003820.1, read on the forward strand.
TGAATTCCTCTCTTGAGACTTGACATCATGAATCTTTATTACGCAAACCCCTTGCAGATGGCTTTTAGGTGGAAGCAGTGAAACTGAGAAAATATCAGGAAAAGTTGTTCTGCAAGAAGGAGGTGAGCCATTTTCAGTCTTCTGACAACTCTCCATTTCTCCTTTCTAGAGGTTTAAACAATTTTTTAAATGCTTGTTTATTTATTTTGGGGGGGGGGTGTTATGCGGAGAGAGAGGGAGTCAGAGAATCCTAACCAGTCTCCATGTTATCAGTGCAGAGCCTGACGCAGGGCTCCAACTCACAAACCTGAGCTGAAACCGAGAGTCAGATGCTTAACTGACTGAGCCACCCCAGTGCCCTGAAGTTTTAACAAATTTTAATCACAAATCCTCTGGGCAGATTGGTTTTCCATCCCATCTGCTACAACATGAGTTAGAGAACTGTTGTTGTGTATGTTTGTGTGATTGCTTATGCAGCCTGTAGACCTCAGAGAAATGTAATATTGATTTACTTCAGATGTTAAGACTTTATTCTATTTTATATTTATTTCTAAAAATGTACAGTCGAGCATCTTAGCTTGGAATCACTTTTTAAAACTTTTAAAATGTTTATTTATTTTTGAGAGAGAGAAAGAGAGAGAGAGAGAGAGGCAGAATCCAAAACAGCTCCAGGCTCTGAGCTGTCAGCACAGAGCCCGATGTGGGGCTTGAACTCACGAGCTGTGGGATCATGACTTGAGTTGAAGTCAGACACTTAACTGACTGAGCCACCCAGGCGCCCCTTAGCTTGGAATCATTAAGTGCCAAGAAATCAGTCTTGTAGAACTTGAAACAATTAAAATTTCTTGCAAAGCCAAAAAAAAACCCAACTTTTTAGTCAAGGCCATTCAGCCAAGTTCATGTTAAATGAAAATTCCGTTAAATTTTCTAAAACATTTTTGCTGGGCAAAAGGTAAAACTAAATTTAGAAACCCATGAAGAAACCTAACAGTCACTTAGACAGGCTTCTCTGGGAAAGGCCTTCAGCAGGTCTCTGCCTGTTACTGGAAGTAGAAACATCTAATGTCCATTTGCTCTTGAATCCTCTTTATTCCCCACCTACAGCTCACAGTCTGCCTGTTTCTAATTCCTCTGCGCCAGCATATCTGTTAATGTCCCAAGCGGCTTCCTTTACAGCCGCGTGATCATCTGTGTATTATTAACTAACCGCAAATTAAAGTCATTACTTGGTGCTTAATTTTATGTAACATTTCTTTGTAATGTGTACAAAAGAAATCTGTTTTTACAGGAGTTTGGTAAATAGCATGTGCCATGATTAATTAGAGAATATAACGGGTCTGTTGATCTGAAATTAAATTCAGTGGGACAATTTTCTTTGAAAATAATTTTTTAAGTGACATTTCAAGGTGTGTGAGCTTTTAAGAAAAAAAAAAGTAAATATCCTGCACCGATGGGGTTTATGCCCTATCACGGCTCTATCTGTTGGACTTTCCCTGCTAAAGGACTCATTGTTATATTTCTCAAATCTAGAGGTGCTCTAAGAGAACAGCATTCAAATTAGCTATTCTAAATCCTTTCTGCACCAAGATGGAGTATAAATGCACAAACTAACAAACAAGCAAATTCTTAAATATTTAGATGTCATCATTCAGTGCAGTTCACTCGTCTCCAGCTCTTGCATTCTTCCTCGTCTTCAGACACGCCAAGTGTATATTCCTGCCTCAGGGCCTTTGCACTTGTTCCTTCTGCCTGACATCTCTCTGCCTGCGCCTTCATGTAGCTCAAATCTTGGACAGAGACTTCACTGGCCATCCAAGCTGAGGAAGCTCCCTGTCCCAGTGTCTATCACATCACTGTTTTTAATGTTTTCTTCACAGAAAAAGTCACTCTCTGACATTATCTGACTTATTTGTTCATTGCCTTTCCTCTGTCTCCTCCTATAGAAGGTAAGATCCTTGAGAGTGGAAACTTGTCTATGTTATCCCTCTATCTTCAACACCTAGAACAATGCCTGGCAAATTAGGTCAGGGCTTAATACATCTTTGTGAAGTGAATGGACGAGTTTCATTTTTCTCACGAACCCCTACAAACAGATAGGAGAAAAACTACAAACTGATGGAGAAAAAGAATAATTGGCTTTAAAAGTTTTCGTGAAGAGGGGCACCTGGGTGGCTCAGGCAGTTAAATGTCCAACTCTTGATTTCAGATCAGGTCATGGTCTCACCGTTTGTGAGATGAGCCTGTGTCAGGCTCTGCAATGGCAGCGGCTTGGGATTCTCTCCCTCCCTTTCTCATTGCCCTCTCCCGCTCATGCGCACACACACACACACACACACACACACACACTCCCTCTTTCTCTCTCTCTCTCTCAAAATAAATAAATAAATAAACTTAAAACGGTAAAAACAAAAAAATAAAAGTTTTCTTTTAAGAAACAGAAAGAGAAATTCAGTATTTGTTGACTAGGCATGAGACGCAATGGAAAGAAATGAATAATTAAAATGTGAACAAATTAAAAGCTGGGAAGGATGGGAATAAAGATTTTTAACCAATTGCTTAGCTTGCACAAACACCAAGTACCAACCAAGAAGTGAAACTTCTGATCAGTTGGTAGCTTCTATCTTTATAAACCCAACAAACAGTTTGAACTACCTCCATTAAAAGAATTAGCCAGGCCACTGTCTTTGCTGATAATAAACTAAAAGATCTGAAGATCTTTCTATTTTTTTATATTTAAAGCAGAATTCTAAAGGCTGAGATGGTGTTTCATGATACAGAGATATGAGGAAGAATATGCTACCATAACATAACAGAGTCCTGACCAAGAATTAAAAACTGAAAGATGTAAATTTCCATGTTCAGTGTCATACTATATTTATGTGTTATACTTAAAATACACTGGAGTCTCTTTCGCAAGTATCATGTGCCTTTTATTTTTTTAATGTTTATTTATTATTTTGAGAGAGAACTGGGGAAGGACAGAGAGAGAGGGAGACAGAGAATCCCAAGCAGGCTCTGCACTGTCAGCTCAGAGCCTGACTCAGGGCTCGATCCCACAAACCGTGAGATTGTGGCCTGAGCCAAAATCAAGAGTCAGACACTTAACTGACTGAGCCACCCAGGTGCTCCCCCAAGACTCTTGTGCCTTTTAAAGCTCTTCTGCGCTCAACATTGAAGTCTGTATCAAACTAATAATAATAATAAAACAGTAATAATAATAGCCTAGCAGTATTTTTTTTTAAATTTTTTTTTAATGTTTTATTTATTTCTAGGAGAGAGAGAGAGAGACAGCATGAGCAGGGGAGGGTCAGAGAGAGAGGGAGTCACAGACTGAAACAGGCTCCAGGCTCTGAGCTGGCAGTCAGCACAGAGCCCGACGCGGGGCTCGAACCCACGAACCGCGAGATCATGACCTAAGCGAAAGTCGGACGCTTAACCGACTAAGCCACCCAGGCGCCCCAATAGCCTAGCAGTATTAATAAGATTTTATTTCCCACTTATGAATGGGGTCTGGGAAATGTCTATTTTCTGATTTTCTGAATGTGCTTAGAGTGAACAGGACTAGGTGACTTAATGTGCAAAGAATTAGAATCTCCTTATATTTTCAACCCATCTCTGTCATTTATTAACTATAAACTTCAGCAAGATACTTAATTTCTCTGAGTGTCAGTTTTCTCATCTGCAAAATGGGCCTGATATAACTCATGTGGATTAAATGGAAAGTACTTGTTGCCATGTAATCAAATGTGTCAATCATTTTACTTATTACTTTTAAGTTTTAAATGGTAATTTAGAGTTATCCCCATGCTAGGTTGTAGAGGAATTTGCCCAGATTCACTACTGATTCAGCAATCATATTTTGGTGGTATTGGTTTTGGTGTTCTGAAACTATTATATTTATAGTGTGAGATAAAGAAAAAAATGCATGTATATTGGTTTCATTGGGAGCCAGGACTTTCAGCTTGGGTGAGAGGATACACAAGTGTTAAGATCAATGGGATTAAGTAAAAATCCTGCAAACAAATCTAAGGAAGCAATTTGGATTCATACTTTGTTTTATGTTTAAAAAGTACTTATTTTCTAGTTTCTGTCCACTGGAAAAGTCTGTAAACAATGGCCAACACAGTGGGAATGAACACCCTTGGACCCTTAATCGTGTCTCTGAATAAGATTCTGCACCAAAAAGGAACCAAGCCGCTTGGAAAGACAGCTGATTCCAGGCCTGGGGCAGGAAGTTCAGGAAATTAGTCTAGAATACCTTGTCATATCAGATAGGTAGGAAGCTATGAAAAATTACCGGGGTTCTATCCGAAGGGTTTGGGAACCAGCTTAAAGGGGATTCAACTGGCCAAAGATTTGAGCATCAGTAGGCCGATAAATACAATGGATTAAAATGTATCAAGTATATTCAAATTTGTAAGTTCAGTATAATACCAAAAAATTAGGCTCACCTTTAGAGGATGCTAGGGAACCAATTCACTGTGCTAAAAAAACAAAACAAAACAAAAACAGAAACAGAAAACACCTGGTCTCATAGTAACCAAAGAGTCAAGGGGAATTTTCTCTTTAGAATTTTTCCAGCCAATAAATGAATAAAAACCAATAGAATCAGGATATCACCATTTTGCAACCTCCTAATGAATTAGTGGATCTGAGCAATGATCACCAATGGCTGCTCAGATCACCAAAAAAAAAAAACAATCAAACATTATGTACCTCCTAACTGAAGCGCAAAACGCTGCATATGAAATATTCTTGACAAAATAATTGAACCTGAATCTTATCAAGCCTCTAGATTTAACTGCTGATTTAGAGCTTACATGACAGAATAACACAATAAACAGGGACACAGTCCGCAAAATCCAAACTTGGAAACTCCAAGACAAATAGCCAATTTCTTCAACAATAACAACAAAAATGGCAAGGGAAAAATGAGAGAGAAACGATAGGGAAATATATACATTTTTTGACATGCAAATGTATTTATTTGATCATGTTTTAAAAGGCAGGGTAGAATCACATCCATTTTTTAAATAGGATCCCTGTAAACAGACTGAAATCCTGAGCTGCTAGTTTTCTTTAGAAACTTCAGAAGATGGAACATTAGCAGACTAGAAGGCTTTTCCTTCCCCTCCAGGCTCTCCCACACGTAGGGTGAGGGGAAAGAGGTTGGTGACAGTTGATGCTAAAAAACATCAAAGTTGATGCTCAACATATGGTCGAGCATGCCAAACTCTTTCTGTCCCCTCTCATAGGCAATAGGGTTATTTGGTTTATTATTTAACTAAAGTCATCAAGTAAGCAAGAGAACAGAAAGAAGTTTCCATTTAGATAATTTCCAAAAGTAGGAATGAATGGATGAACTCAGAGCTTTTGCTGCCCAGAATGAGGTATGCTATCAATGGAGTTCAAATGCTTGGGCCATTGAGATATCAATGTAATGCTCTCAGTTTCTTTGATTAAAATGTTTTGGAAAAGCCATCTCTGGGTAGGGAAGAAGAGTTATTTTATGACAATGATGGTGCTATACAAGGGAAACCAAAGCAGCAAACAGCAGACAGTGTCTCTCTCCTCTTGAACTCCAATGATCAGCTTCAAACTTAACTGGGAGAGCAGAAAAATGAGGAAAACTTTTTCCAGATCTCTGGACCACTTTAGATCTTCTTAAATTCTCAGCACCCTTACTTTGTAGTCTTGATTACTTGAGGGATTGAAGGTTGAAGACTCTATTTTTTGATCTGTGCAGTAAAATGGCATACATAGTTGATCCTTTTGAGGGATACTGTGTTCTTTTCCCATCGTGCTCTCCATGGTTTAGATGCATAGATAGCCTCCCCATTGATGCTCAACCACTTCCTGGTGGGAAGAAGGGTCTCTTGGAAGATGGGAACAATCAGTCCATCTTTAGTTGGTTCAACACTGAGAGAATAGTTGCTTCCCAAACCCACTGTCTAAACCAGTGCTGAAATGGTTTGAGATTCACTTGGAATATAAAGACACAGCCCTGTCACAATGATAATTCCAGGACGCCTTGTGGATGGTGGTGCACATCTCCCACTTGTGATCTAGTAAACTCCTGACTTGGATTTGTCTTGACAGTTGTAGTAACGTCCATGGAAACAAGAGCATTTCCAACCCCATGGGTCATTGACCTTCGTCCTTGACAGGGCCATCATTGACGAGCCAAGAAAGAAAATTTGTAGAGTTCTAATAAGTATTAAGACATTCTCATTCTCCATCAGACCCACAGGTTAGGTCCCTGGTAAAACCTGGGATTGTTTTCACATTGACAAAATGCTGTGTTTGAAGCCATTTTTCTTATCAAGTAGATAGATGTATGGAACCATTCTAAGAGTTAAATGAAAGACTCCATGGCATATACTCTTCTTCTGAACAGCTGTTCCCAATTCATCAACCCAGCAGAATATGACGAGGATGGGGTCCCAGGTCCTGGGAACCCCAACTCCTGGACACAGGACTTGGCCAGTTTGGGAAGTCTTTGTGATGCTCTGTGGTCAGGACTTACTGGCCCCATGGATTGGAGAAGTCAGCCCACTCATCAGGGTGGAAGAGGTGCCTGGGGAGCTGTGGCCCCGAGTCCACGTGGCTGCAGCTGGGCTGGTAGTTGTTTGACCTGTGGCACTGGTACTGGAGCTGCTGCTGGCCCATATGGTGTCATCAGGACCATTCGCTGCTCCAGGCTGACTTTGAGAACACACTCTGGAGTACTAACTCCCCAAACTTTGCTTTCCAGAACAAATCCAGAACCAAGATTCAGTCATTTCAGGGTGTGGTGGTGTCTGGCTTACACTGAGCCCCTAGTACCCAACCAGCCCATGACCTCCTCCCGGGAACCCTGATACCTGTCAAAACACTCAAAGAGAGAATTTTTTTTCTTTTCTTTCTTCTTTCTTTCTTTCTTTCTTTAAATCTCAGTTAGTTAACATACAGTACAGTATTGGTTTCAAAAGTAGAATTCAGTGAATCATCACTTACATACAACACCCAGTGCTCATCATAACAAGTGTCCTCCTTAATGCCCTTCAACTATCTAGCCCATCCCCTGCCCCCACCTCCCCTCCAGCAACCTTCACTTTGTTTTCTGTCGTTAAGAGTCTCTTGTGGTGTGTTCCCTCTCTTCTCTCCCCACCTTCCTATATGTTCATCAGTTTTGTTTCTTAAATTCCACATAAGAGGGAAATCATATGGTATTTTTCTCTTTCTGACTGACTTATTTTGCTCACCAAAATACTCTCAAGCTCCATCCGCATTATTGCAAATGGCAAGATTTTGTTCTTTTTGATGGCTGAGTAATATTCCATTATATATGTATTTCATATGTATGTATATATACCACAACTTGTTTACCTCTTAATTTGTTATTGGACATTTGGGCTGTCTTCATAGTTTGGCTCTTGTTGATAATGCTATTAACATTGGGGTGGCTGCACCCCTTGGAATCTGTATTTTTGCATCCTTTGGGTAAATACCTAATAGTGCAATTACTGGATCACAGGGTAGTTTTATTTTTAGTTTTTTTGAGGAGCCTCCGTACTGTTCTCCAGAGTGGCTACACCAGTTTGCGTTCCCACCAGCAGTCCAAGAGGGTAAAAAAAAATTCTTTTTGAGAGCGAGGGAGAGAAAGAGTGCACGTGAGTTGGGGAAGGAGAAGGAGAATTTTAAGTAGGCTCCATGTCCATCACGAAGCCCTACACAGAGCTCAATCTCACAGCCTGAGCTGAAATCAAGAGTCAGATGCTTAAGCAACTGAGCCCTCAATTAGGAGAGACTTTTAATTTGTCAATCCTAATGAATGGACCTTGTGGGGAATTTGACCCAAGCGAAACAAATGCTTTATTATGCTGTTTTGTTTGAAGGAAAACAGGACCAGTACCATGTTCACAGAAGGAAATCCAAAAGAACTGGGAGCCTGGAGGAAGAGGGGTTGGGAGTGAAGGCCAAGGAGGCAACCGTGGGGCCACCTCACTGCCATACCCTCTGAACCTCATTTAGCTCTTGTCTCCAATCAGCCCCTCCGTAAAATAATTTGGTTTAAGTAGAATCTTAGAATAGGGATCCAGACAAAGATCAGCTCTACTAAACCATGCCCTCCAACTCAGCTAAAGATAAAACAAGAGAGAAAGGAGACTTATCTTCAAATTCAATTCGATCTTCAGTTATGCTTTATGGAGAACTTATGTCATTCACAAAAGAGATGTAGCCTCCCCAGGGGAGACAGCAGGTGTACATTTTCTCTCAAGGTTATTTAATTGCTGTCAGGAAGACATATGATTAACAAAACCAAATGCTGGAAATATGAAGTAGAGACAATTTTAAAGTTGTTTATGTAGTTGATTACAGTATATCATACAATGTGTTTATATGCCATAAACCTGCCTATCACAAACTGTTTCCACACCTGTGCATCTGCACTCGGCAGCCCACTGCTTCGCTGTGCATAAATTCCCGGCTGAGAGCATGGCCAGCACCCATGAGAACACAGTTTTCCCTCATGGCCTCTCAGTCACCTTCCATGCACCAGCTTGAAGCTGAGGCCTGAGGCCTGGTGACCACCACTGTCCTCTACTAAGGTGAGAGGTCTCTGAGCTCCACAAATGACAGGCCTCTGGGGTTCCTCACTGTCCTTTAAGACATTACTATTCAAACCGAGGCTGTTATTATAATCTTGGTTCCTGTTCAGAGAGGAGACAAACACAGCATTGAGAGGAAGCATTTAAAATGTGGAGAGCCATTTGGCAGGAGGAGTTTACGTCTGCTGAATCTAATAAAAAATGGGACTTGAATTTTGTGTGTATTGGTTTTTTATTCCATTTTAAGTTATTTTTATTGCACCTTACAAAATATCAGGCTGTGACAGATTGGAAATTTAAAAAAAAGCAAAAACAAAAAAAAAACCAACTTACCTTTCACTATACATAATTTGAGAAGCACTGTCTTAGAGTCATGGCCCCCATGCATGCTACATCCCAAAGCTTCCCTGTGACACTCTGATAGTTCCCAAGAGGTAGCCAATGGCAAAGATGTGGACCCAGAAAGATGGTCCCCCCAAAGGGTCAAAGGCCACTCATAGATGAGAAGCAAATGTCAAATCTACACATGAGTTAGGTCCACCTACACATGGGTTAGGACACCAGGGGTCAGTAGATCTCATGAAAGTCCCAGCCCAACTGACCCCTGGTCACAGGATAACACTTAGTCTGTCCAAGAGTAAATGTGTAGTAATGGTAGTAATAGAAACAACAGTAGCCAAGACTTACATAGGACTTACCTATGATACTGCTACTGTCCTAAATGCTTTACATATATTTACCACATGACAAGTGGTTCATTTCTTTGGAGTGACATATATGCACACCTACATGGGTACACTGGGAAGTGTACCATCACGTTGGTTTACAGTGATTTCTTATACAGCCCTGAAAATTTGCTAATGACTGACCCTTTATTCAGATATTTTAAGACATCATGCCAAATATACTAGACACGCTAATCAAAGAAAGAACAATAATATCCAATAATAACTCCAATAAATAGGAATTTTGTGTTCAGATATTGATCATAGAGCTGAGCTGGGAAAAATGTTAATGCATAAATAACATTCAATCTTGGAAAGTATGGGGAATGTTTGAACTATGTTTTAATGTTGTGTTGTTGCACTTGGAAATTCTCCGGCAACAGAGATTCAAAAAATACATGTAAGAGGCAAAGACAGCAACACAACAAAACTTGTTTCACAGCACAGAGACATTATCTAGTACTAAGTCTTTTCACTTACTAGTTTCTTCCCGCCCCTGATAGGTTGTAAGATTCAGGCACAGTTCAGACGTTTCTGTGTTCTTTGCCCCAATGTTGAGGTTTAATAAATATAAATTTATTTATAATAAATAAAAGTTTTATGAAGTCTGTATTTTTCATAAGCAGAATCTATTCGCCCTTTGAGAATGAGCCTTCTTTGACTCTGTGTAAGGGCAGAAAACATCTGCCCTCTCCCGTGATCTCTGCTACATCTAGAGCTACCCCAGCGCTGTTGGCAGCCAGATTCCCTACTTGGCTTTGGAGTGGTCAAAATAAGTTAATTACACACATATTTTCAGTCCATCTTTGTAGGAAGGGATCAAGGAGTCCACCCTGGGGAAACATAAGTAGGGGACAGATCAGCTCCTCCCTCATGTTTCCATGGCCCTTATCCCTCCTTGAGTTCTGGGGACTTGTTGAGGCTTGACTTTGTGGGGCTAATGGATGTTCCCAAACCAACATGAGCAGGCATGTAGATGTTCTCTCCCAACTGACTAAAATCTCTTCTTCTTCCCACCAATTTTAAACCTAGTAATAAAATGATAATGCTAAAGCCCAATCAATTAATATTCATTGGAAGCCCATAATATTCCAAAGCCATGATTCCTGCCCCTAATTAACCATGAATCTCAAGAGATTCTTCTCCACATTAACTCTCTGTGCCCTTCAAGCTGAGGTCATGGGAGTAGGCATCCTCCTAAAAGTAGAGAAGAGAAAGAGAGAGCCTCCCAGGCAACTGGGTGAAAGGCACAAGGTGAACTAGTGAAAAGACAAGAGGAGAAGGATATCTGTTACTTAGTGGGGATGTTTCCAAGACAAAATGTCCCAGTGCGTTTCTTTGTGTTATTTTATGTTTCTATAGTAATAAGAAGTAGAGTGACTCTTTATAAAATGCCTTCAAAACCTTGTCGGGGTACCTGGCTGGGTCAGTTGGTGGAACATACAACTCTTAATCTCAGGTCATGAGTTCAAGCCCTGCATTGAGTGTAGAAATTACTTTTAAAAAAACCCACTTAAATAATTGTCATTTTACCTTCCCAACAAAGTAATGACAAAGATATTAATATCTCCATTTTAAAGATAAGGACACCAAAATTCGGGAAGAATAAGTTTTTGTCCCCATGGTCATACATATTAGAGCAGAACCAGCACCTTAACTGAAGTTCTGATCAATAATCTTTTGGGCGCCTGGTTGGCTCAATCTGTAGAGCATATGACTTTTGATCTTGGGGTTGTGTGTTCAAGCCCCATGTTGGGTGTAGAGCCTACTTAAAAAACACAAAATAAAATAAAAAATAAACTCTAAAGCTCAGTGCTCTTTCACCATCATAGCTGCGTTTATGGTATTTTCCTGGATTTAATATATCCAAAACTGAATTCTTTATTATTCCTATAAATGTTTCTTCTCTCAACTTCTGTATAAATCTAAGAGTTCTCTTTGACACTTCATTTTCTCTCACTTTCCCAAACTCAACCCATCACCAAATTTTGGCAGTTTTACCTCCAAACACCCCTCTTGCTACTTCTACCTCCACCACATGAGTCAAGCACTCTGGCAATTATTTGTTAAACGCATGTCAAAGTGGAACGAGTCCAATTAAGAATGTCACCAGAAAGACAAAGTAGTTGGGAGATGAGCTGGATTTCCTTTAATTAATTTATTTGTTTGTTTGTTTGTTTGTTTGTTTTGAGAGAGAGGACACAAGTGAGTGAGGGGCAGAGAGAAAGAGAGGGAGAGAGATAGAGAAGAGGGGCTCAACCTCACCCAAAGCAGAGCTCAACCTCACCGGATGTGGGACTCAGGCTCACAAGCTGTGAGATCATGACCTGTGCCAAAGTTAGATGCTTAACTGACTGTGCCACCCAGGTACCCCTGGATTTCCTTTTAAAAATAAGATTTTGGGGGCATCTGGGTGGCTAGTCGGTTGGGCGTCTGACTTCAGCTCAGGTCATGATCTCACGGTTTGTGAGTTTGAGCCCCGTGTCGGGCTCTGTGCTGACAGCTCAGAGCCTTGAGCCTGCTTTGGATTTTGTGTCTCCCTCTCTCTCTGCCCCTCCCTTGCTCATTCTCTCTTTCTCTCTCTCTCAAAAGATAAATAAATATTAAAAAATAATATTTTTGAGAGGTTTCTTCAAAAGAAAATAAGGAAAAATCAAGCTTGAGGGTCAGCATATTTCACTTGGTTATATTGAGAAGTATTAGTTGTAGTCATGGAAGTATCTTAAATTTTCATTTTAACTTCTCTGAGTGCAACTGAAATCCTTTCTGGAACAAGGCAGAGTTTCATCTAAATGTATTGTGATTTAATAATAAAAACAAGTAATGCTTTTAGATGATCTAGTTTTTCTCTCATAATCACACTCAAAGCTGGGCAAACAAATGTTCCTATAATTTTACAGATTGAATGTTTATTTATTTTTGAGAGAGAGACAGACAGAAGGAGTGTGAGGGAGGAAAGGGCAGCGAAAAGAGGGAGACAGAATCTGAAGCAGGCTCCAGGCTCTGAGCTGTCAGCACAGAGCCTGATGCAGGGCTTGAACTCATGAACTGTAATATCACAACCTGAGCTGAAATTGGATGCTTAACCAGCTGATCCACCCAGGAGCCCCTATGATTTTATGGGTTAAAACTGAGGTACACAGAGGCAAAGTGACTTGCCCAGGGTCACACAGCAACTAAGACTAGAATCCAGAATACCCACATGTACATAGGTGTTCCCTCCACCCCCCTCCCCACTGGCTCTGTTAACCTCTCTGATGCATTCTGTTCTCATATGTTAATGCTATGTTAACTCAAACAATAAAAGGTGAAGGAAATCCACAGATTTAGCAGAACTCTTGATATCATAGTTCTTCTTCTGTTGCTGTTGCTCTAGACAGAGTGTGTGTGCTCCAGGAAATGAAAAGCAAAGACCTTAGTAAGAAATTGTCTTAAAGGACAAGAGTATTAAAAATAACTATAGCTACAATAATTTGGTAACGCATACACAATATTAAAAGAGGTAAACTGTGATATCAGAAACATAAAAAAGAAGAGTAAAAGGGTAGGTTTTGTATGTAATCCAAATTTGGTTGTTAATATAAAATAGACTGTCACATCTATAAGATATTTCATTTAAAAAAAATACGTAAGCCTCATGATAACCGGAAAGCAAAAACATCCAGTACATTCACAAAAATAAAGAGAAAGGAATCAAAGGAGCTCACTGCAGAGTCATCAGTTCACAAAGAAAGGTGGCAAGAGAGGTAGAAAGGAACAATGGCACTACAAAGCAGCCAGAAAACAGTAAGATAGCAGTGATAAGGCCTTACCTATCACTAAGTACACTAATGTAAATGGATTAAATTTTCCAATCACAAGGCATAGAGTAACTGGGTGGATTAAAAAAAAAAAGACCAAACTATATCCTGCCTATAAGAGGCAATGTTCATACTACCCAGAGCCAACTATGCGATCCAATGCAAACCCTATTTAAATTCTATTGGCATTTAAAAAAAAAAAAAAAAAACCATCCTAAAGTTCATGTGGAAGCATAAGACATCCTGAATGGCCAAAGTAATATTGAGAATGAAGAACAAAGCTGGTGGCATCGCACTTCCTGATTTCAAACAAGATTACCAAACAGTAGGAATCAAAACAGTATGGTGCTTGCATGAAAACAGACACATAGACCAATGGGATAGTACAAAGAGCCAGAAATAACCTTTTGCACATATAGTCCACTAATATTTGATGAGGGACCCAAGAATACGCAATGCAGAATGGATACTTTCTTTATTAAGTGGTGCTGGGAAATAAGTGGTGTGGAGAAAACTAAGATAATCACAGGCAAAATAATAAAATTGGGCTCCTATCTTATACCATACATAAAGATTAACTCAGAATGAATTAAGGACTTAAACAGAAGAAAGGAAACCATAAAATCCCTAGAGGAAAGCATGGGGAAAATCTCCTTGACACTGGTCCTGGCAATAATTTTTTGGATATTACACCAAAAGTATAAGCAACAAATGCAAAAATTAATAGTGGGACTCATCAAACTGAAAAGCTTCTGCACAGAAAAAGAAACAGCCAACAAAACAACCAACCAACCTATGAAATGGGAGAAAATATTTGCAAATCATATATCTGATAAGTGATGAAAATCCAAAATACATAAAGAACACATACAATTCAATAGCAAAACAAAACAAAAATCCAGTTTAAAATGGGCAAAGGAACCGAATAGATATTTTCCAAAGAAGATATACAAATAGCCAACAGGTACAGGAAAAGATTTTCAATAGCACTAATCATCAGGGAAATGCAAATCAAAACTACAAGGAAACCATCTTTAGGTGTCAATCATCAAAAAGACAAGAAATAACAAGTGTTGGTGAGGATGTGGAAAAAAGGGAACCTTTGTGCACTGTTGGTGGGAATGTAAATGAATACAGCCACTATGGAAAATAGTATAGAGATTTCTTAAAAAATTAAAAATAGAACAACATATGATCAACAATCCCACTTTAGGATGCATATTCAAAGGAAATGAAAATAGGGTCTCAAAGCGGTATCTGCACTCCTACGTTCACTACATTATTCACAATAGAGATGAAAACACTCCAAGTGTCCATCAAAGGATAAATGGATAAAGACATGGCATATATATATATGGAATACTATTCAGCTTAGAGAAAGAAGGAAATCCTGCCTTTGCAAAAACATGGATGCACCTTGAAGGCATTATGCTAAGTGAGATGCATCAGAGAAAGACAAATACCGCATGGTTTGCCTTATGTGCAAAATCTTAAAAAAAAAAAAAAGTCAAACTTACAGACACAGGGAGTAGAATGATGGTGACCAGAGGCTAGGGTGTGGGGAATGGAAAGATGTTGGTCACAGTGTACAAACTTGCAGCTATAAGACAACGAAGCTTAGATGGATCTAACGTTCAGCCTGGTGATTATAGTTAACTACACTCTATTGTATACTTGAAAGCTGCTTAGAGAGTAGACCTTACAGGCTGTTGCCACACAAAAAAAACCTCTGAAGTGACAGAGGTGTTTACTGATGTTATGATGGTAGTGATTTCCCAATATAAATATCTCAAACAAATCTGTTGTACACCCTTAAACTTATACAATGCTATATGTCAATTATATCTCAAAAAAGCTGGGGGAAAAGATATTTCCCTTTTCAATAAAATGACAGTTTGACAGGGAAAAACTCACAATGACATATTTCTATAACACTCTCTTACATGCTGGTTCTTTCTGCAACGTGTGTAAACGCTTCATCAAGTGACTGTTAATGTTACCCATCTCCTCCCTTCAAAATCTTTTCAAAATATTGCCTTTTCTTATGGTCCTTTTTGGAATCAGAAGTCATACAGTCCAAAGAAATTCAGGAAGGAATCTAAGGAAATTTTTCCAATTTACTGTTCTACATAGGTGGGGTTGGGTCACTACAAAATAGAATCTTTTTCAGTCTGCTCTGGGTAACCTAGGCAAAGTATTTCTCTTCTCCCCATGTCCGTGTTGTTGAAAAATCTGCCATAATCTTCCCCAAAGCTTGGTTTTAATGCTAAAGTACACTCGTTGAAATGCAAAGATAATAAGAAAAAGAAATCTGTCAGTGATGTAGATGAAAATGAATGTTAGAGCAATTCCCATGCAGCAGAGAAAGCCTCCAATGTTTACATGATCCCAGCGTGCATGTGTGGCTTCTTCTACATTTCCCTGCTAAAACTCATCTGGCTTTGCTCAAGACCTCAAATGCAACAAATGCGCAGCAGCACCTAATATTTATTCATGCCATTGTCAAGAGCATCTTTGCAGTTCTTGCTAAGCTCTGTCGTTGAATATGTTTATCCAGCTGCATGGCCAAAGCATAATACATAGTCATCATTTTCCTCAGTCACCTACTCAATATTTTCTCCTATGATTAAATTAACTCATAAATATTACACTTTTAATGCCAGAAAGCCATGGTTCATCCAGCCAGTTGAATACTTGTTTGTCTATTTTCTAATGTTGCTGGGCACCCATTCATTTCATTACAGAGTTTGAAATAATGAATATCATTGCATTTACTTAATACGCAATAAAGGGCAGGGTGCTTCCACGCACTGCTTTGCCATGCCGCGCAAAGCCATTGGCAGAAATTTTGTAAAAACACCGAAGACCTGTAGGGGCTGTGTTGGAGATGGTTGGGGTAGATATGAGCAAATGGGCTCTGGTCGCTTCACTCAAAGGACAGAAACGTTGGTCCTGTTTGCGACTGACACCACCTCTTGCTCAACCAAGGAGGATTTCAAAAAAAACCCACACACCTTGGGTTTGCCTGCACTCCATTCATTACCAGACTGTGCTCACGAACCCTGCAGGCATCTGCCATGTACTGTGACATTTTGAAACTTCCTTCTCTAACATCCACCTGAACTTCTTTCTCTAACATCCTCTTGCCGTCTGGCTCTTCAAAGCAGCCTACAGAAGGTCTCACACACTCATCATCATAGTCCAAGGATTCCAGCTTAAGGGCAATAGTCCGCCTTTGCCCTCCAATGCTAGCCTTGCTATCAGCAACACAATATGCATCTGCAAAGATACGTAGCCCTGGAGGCGAGAGCCACATGCCACAGGACCCTTCTCAAATCACCTCCTGAATGAAATATTTATAGCTGGCACTGCAGGGCGGTTAGCTTTTCCAGAATTATATCCAAATTTGCACTATCATTCTGGGAATAGCCTTGGTTTGCAATTGCTCATAATATCAACGCTTTTGGAAACTTTTTACAGTCATTTTATTGTTTTTATTTCCAAAATAAAATTTAAAGGAGCTTGAAAAGTAGGTTTTTAGATGATCACGCAATGGCCTGATTTCAGTGGTTTCAGTTCTGTGCATTTTACTTTATGTGCACCTACTGGAATTAACCAGAATTAATCCATATTTGAACAAAGACTGGATACAAATGAGCCCTAACTTCCTAGACTACTTGGTGCAGAGCACTAGCTGAAGCTTTTGGAATGCATTGGCCCTGGGAGGCGAAGAAGTTATAGCAAACAACATATGGGCTTTAAAACTGGAACTATCCAAGACAGAACCAGAAAGCTATTTTCACTTTCTTGTTCCCTGTTTTTCCCCCTTCCAGAAGATGAATTATTTCTAATCACATTTTATTTTCATCTTTAGAGCTGGATCCCAAAAGAGCCAGGTCGGTTTAAAATTACTGGCGAGTTTGCAGCCCAGTCCAATGATTACCTAATGCGTTTGTGTCATCTGCTTTCCTTGTTGTGTGGAAACACACTGAGGAAATGTGTAAGTCCACTGAATTGTTCCCAACTCCTTTATTCACCTTTCAGCATGCTAGTTCCTTCCCTTGGCATTGATATCATTATGCATTTGTCAAAGATAGACTGTCACTTTAGGGCCTCTATTATGTGCAAGAATTGGCAGCAAATTTTGCCACTGGGACTTGCTTATATCCTCTGTATGTTATCGTACTTCTTTGGCATTCAGTAAATTCCGTACACCCACTTCTTTGATGTTCATTCCAGCCCCTAAATGTGGAAACAATGACTGAAATTTTGGATCAAAGCGTCTGTTGATGGCAGGCACACAGCTCTTTGCTAGTTCCCTAAAACGTAAAGTCTCCCCTCCCCCCCCAACACGATCTAGACCAATGGTCCGCCAAGAACAGCTCTGGCTTCTGCAACGCAATCGACAGAAGAGGAAGTTAGAGACAACTCCGAGGCTTTAAGAAAAAGAAAGAGATGAAACAAGAGGGCAAAATTGAAGTTCATGATCATTTCTAACCATAGAGAAAGCTAAGTACTGTCCCAGTCGGCTCACCTGTCTTCCTCTCCCCCCCCACCCCCCACCCAGCCCCATCAGTCTGGTCTAGTCTAGCACTTCTACTGAGCCAGGTTTTTTCCAGGTTTGGAAAAGTCTCTAGATCTAATTTCTGTATAACGTCAGCTACACTAGATGGCTCAGATTTTTTAAAACAACTTTTTAAAAGGAGAATTAAAGGGCCCATGAATTAAGGAATTATAAAAGTAATTGACAAAAAAAGCCCCAGAACACCAAAATTTTAGTGAGTTACTTTTGCAAACTAGAATTCGCTGTCTGGAACACATTTTCAATGTTTGCTTTTGCTTTACTCCTGGGATGCCAGTGTAAATAATTACTTCATTCAATTTATTTCACAGGTCAACTTTGACTCATAAAAGCATTAAAGCAGGTAACCCCCTGGGGATGTTGGGAAGACAGATGAGCAAATAGATATGAAACTGTTATAGGCTTTTTGAGGGGAGAAAAAGACACTTTATAAATCCAGGGTATTTTATCGTTATGTTTTCACTTCACTCCATTTGGTATCCAGAATGTGTTGGTTATAATTAATAAACAATGTTGGGAACTATTATAAAAGTACCGTACTCCTTTAAGTATAGTGAAGAAGATAATTGTGTTTGGGGAATTTCATCCTGTATAAATTAGAAGAATTCCCAGTAGAGTGCCATAATTGAGAATTGGGCTGACTGTACTGAATGGAGGAAAGAGTTGTCTTAGCCTGGTAGCATGTGCTCAATCAAAAGGTAGAGTGCCAAGGAGGTAACATAACAGCCCTTAAAATATCCATTTCAGATTGCCTAAGTGGAAAAGTTTTTAGTGTCAGATGTATGCAACAGTGACATCCAGTGGTTTTAGAGGTAATTACAAGTGTCTCATTTCAGAATATAAAATGGTTCATATTATAATCAAATGTTTTGTACTGTCAAATGTTGTCATTCTTTATCTGGCCACAGTGTAAGTCAATAATGCAGGCAAGATTGCCAGTGAAGCTAAATTTACTGTTTATTCACTAAGTAGCTTCCAAAGTCTGTTGTTTCATTATTATTTTGTGGCTTTTTAATTTTACTAAATTATAGTGGGTCTACTCTCTAAGGGTCTCTCTGACCCTCCTAAACACACTTAAATATTTTTGCAAGGATAAATGAGAGTTTGTGCATTCTGCACACCCAGCAAAAATGGACGCTGTGCTTGACTCCATTGTTAAATACTCCAGGGAAGGCATGTGTGACCCTGAATATTTTCATTGTTGTAGAATTGCTCTAAGAAATTCATCACGATTTTTTCCAAGTCATTGAAGAAGAAGAGGAAGAAGGAGAGGAAAGAGGAGAAAAGGAAAGGAAAATAAAGGAGAGAAGGGGAAAAGGAAGGAAGGAATGAATGGAGGGAGGAAAGGAGGAAGGGAGGGATGGAGAGAGGAGGGAGAGAAGGAGGAAGAATGGAGAGAAAGGAAGGAAGACAAAGAAGAGAGGAAGGAAGGAGAGGGCAGAAAGAACAGGGCTACCCTTTGATCTTTAATAAGCTTTGGTACTGGGTACATTAATGTGATCATATATCTAAAGAGGGAATTCCAAGAGCTATTAGCCTCCAACGTTTTTTTCATTTTAAATTGCGTTCGTTCAACTGATAGGCAGCTAAGACTAATAATAATAATAACAACAATAATAATTTTCATTTAAAAATATCTGATAAGAGCCACTACAACTTGGAAGTACCTAGAATAATGCCACCTATAAAGCGCCCCCCTCTGTCACACTGGGGAAGAGCTCAACAGAAGCCTGTTCAGTCACCACAGCCTGTACATGACTTACGTCCACAGCAATGCTGAGCACATTAGGTGACCGCTTACAGCCTTCCCAGGCGGCACTCCTTCAGAGAAACCGCCATCTTGTGGCAGGCTGTTTCTCAATCTCAGATTCCCTTAATTTGGGTTTTTTCTCTTCAATCACCTGTCCCTTTAAAGTCAAGATGGGAAGAACATGAAAGTGCCTTCTTTCACTTCTTCCTTGTTAGAGGAAGGGGAAAAAAAAATCAAACGAAACAGACAAAATATCTACCCAACTCCAGTGAAAAAATCAAGACATAACTCCCTACAAAGTGCCAATTGCCCTTTAGCTAATATGCTCCCATTGTTTGGTGGACAAGGAAAGAGCATCATAGAAGCTGTTGCACTGAAGGAGCACGGGTGCATGAAACCTGGGATTTGCGCGAAGCAAAGAGCGCTAGGACAAAGAGATGGGGATGGTCTCTGCAAGGAAAGTCTGGGGAATGATTCCCATTTGTGTCAGTGAGAGTTAGGGGAGACGTGCATTGAAACAGAGCAGGTAAATCTACAGCCTTAAGCCAGGTTTGTTTGCTTTCCCAAGGCCTTTGAATTGCATGCTGGCCTGTCCAGATTCTGAAGAAAAAGAATGTGGTGCTCCAGTCCCTGCTCTCCCAATATCTTCAGGTGGGGGAGTCCTCTGCCCTGTTCCTTCTCCCAGAAACTTTCACAGCAGTGCTTTGTGGGGGACGTATGGAAAGCTACAATGCCCAGGTCTCGCCTCACCTTGGAGTTCTGCGGGAATCTGGCTGGGCCAGCTCTTATCTTGTGCACCCTGGAAGCTCAGTTTGATGGTCTCTACAGTGAAGTCTGGGGTCCCTCCACAGTGAAGGCAGAACTTTCTCTTAGCATGTCCCAGCTTCCCACACCAAGACCCTTCAGCCACCGCATTACCAGCTCCTGCCGGTCCGAGGAGCAAGAGGCTGGCATGAGGAATTCGTTTCAGTCTCTTCTCCCTAAAGAAAAAACCTATCCTGCAAAGCTTTCTTCAGGACAAGGGGAAAAAAAAAAAAAAAGGCACTTACATGACATGCATACTCTTTCCTCGCTTACAGCTTTGGGTATAGTTTTACTGCAGTATATAATCTAATAATCCATTTAATTTCTTTAGAGAGATGTTTTATATATATACAGGTGGCATTTGGATGGAATCACATGCTATAAACCTGTCTGCTCCTATCTGGGTTGAGAATATAGAAGAAGGATCTGTTTTACAGACATTCCAGAATTTTTACATGGTCAATTGGCTGGTTTTGTATTCTGGAACATATCAGAGCATCTGCAGGAAAATATATATATAAATTCTATAAAATGGTGGCAGGATTTCTGATTTACTGCTAGTGCTGGTTTGAATTTTCACAAAAATATTTAGCTATAGGACAATGTATTAGGCGTATTCTTAAAGGTAAATAACTGCAGCCAATAAAAGTTCGGCCTATAAAGGGTCCCATCTTCTACTAGTTTTCTGCACCGAGAATTACTACCAGTATAATCATGGCTCCCTGCACACTAATATTTCCTCTGATACAGTATGATCAATGTTGTGGAAAAACATTTATTATATTTCTTCTAGCTACTTAAAGGCATTACTGAATTATGGGCATCGCAAAACGAATCCACTGTGCATTTTTTCTTTATGTGACGTTTTTACAATCTTCATTTTCTGCTTTGCAGCCACTGAGCTATAGAGATCCACACTTTGTCCCTCTTACAACTGCCACTGGGGCCACCCTCTCCTTTCTGCTTTATTACATCTGAAATGCACTTCATATGATGACATTCCTTTCCATTCTGTGCCGGACTCTCATTTGAAAGGAAGAAGTGATGAAAGAAATTAAACAACCTGTGTTGTTAGTAATAGTTCTTATTCTCCTTCCCCAACAAAGGTTGTGAAGTTTAGACTGAGCGAGGACGAGGGGAGGAGGTGGTATTTTGCAGAATCATTTCCGAAGAGCTGATGGACTCAGGGTGGGTGCAGGTTTTGCAGTTTTGACATTTAACAATTTTATTAACATCTCTGCTTCTTGTGCACCTTAATCCCCAGTATCTGCAGCTGGGAGAGAGTGTCCAGCTAACAGCCCGTGTCTCAGGCCCTGCCAGGGGATGAATCAATTAGCAAGAGAAGCAATGATGCAAATGCTTCCAGGTCACTCGGGATGCTGTTTGCCTTTCTGATAGAGAAAGCACACCATAAATAACATCACACCTCAGGAAATCATTCCGGGAGACCCAGATGCCGGCCCGGCCGCTGCCGGGGACGGAAGGAATCATTTGCTCATTGTGTGTATTTCCCCCATCTCAGTCAATGGAGGATTTGTAGTAAAATCAAAGTATTTAAAAGGAGGACAGTATGTGGTAACGGAGGCATGTTTCATAATTTTTTTAGTCCCAGAACCTGTGATTTATGACCCAGAGTTACAGCCAACTTTATTACAAAAATGACTTCACCCATAATAACCTTATTCAGGGCTCTCTGGAGAATGATGTAGTACCCAACAGCATTATAATCCAGCAAATATTCACAAACAATTCCCGCCTCGGTCTCCTGTCCACCTCCCACCTCCACCCCAGAGGCAGTCTTCCCCCTTCACCAGCCAGGAGAATCTGGGTGTCAGGAAGGATGCTGTGCTCTTTCTGCGGGGATTTGTCTGGATCAGGTATTTATAAGAAGCCAGGACAGAAAGCTGCCTCCTGGGTCTCGGTCACACCTTCCCCAACCTTATACCCCTAGGAATAATGAGCAGAAGACACCCACTCACCCTTCATTTCCTCCCCGCCCAGAGCCCTCCTCGCTCTGTGCACCCCAGTCTACTCTTCCAGAGCTCTGATAGCCACCACCTGAGAAGGGCTCGCTCAAGCTCCTCCCTCCCCCATTTAAATTGCCATGGTAACCGCCGGCTCCAGTAAAACCGCTGGGGCTGGGTGTCCAAGCAGGGTCCCCAGGGCGTAGGGGATCTAGGAACTGGCCCTCCATCTTATTAAACTCTGGTGTCAGTTCCTAGCAATTGTTTTAAATTTACACCCTCCCAGTGGCTTAGTGGGATTACATGTCCATTTGCATTAAAACAGGTTTCTGTCATTAAGCTGCCATACAATAAGCTTCCTTGGGACAAATTAATGAGCTCTAAATATCATCAAGTAGAAGTTCACTTCACCAAGAGGGCCAACAAGGGAGGCAGAAGGAAGTGGCTGCTTAGAAATCTGAGCCCAAGAGAAATAGAAGTGCCCGCTGAAGGAGTCTTGTCCTGTTTCTCAGCTGTGAGATAAATGCTTCTGATTTAGGGCTGATCTGGGAGAGCTGGTGACATTCCCCCTGCTCACCTACATCCCACAGTTCACCTCCTACTCCATATTCCCACTATGCCTTTACCCTTGACCTTGGCTGCTGAAATTTGCTGATGGACCATGGGCTCCTTTACTGTCTTGTCTGTCCTTGAGGAGCCTGTGTGCATCCAAATCGCCTGGAGATAACATGCACACAGCACAGCACCACTTGTAGCTAGAGTGAATGCCCCCAACTCTAAAATGCCTGGACAGTCGTCTGGGACCATCTGGGCTGTCAGTCAGGAGCCTGGGACCCAGAACGCTAGTCCTGATGAGGGGCACCTTGCCCTGGCCATCTAGAAGCAGAATAGAAACAGGAAACAGTTTTTAAGGCTGGATTACCCCAGCGTACAAAGACTGCCGACCCTTGCCCTTACAAACACAAATCCGTGTCTAAGTAGAAATTTTTCATCAAACACAGGTAAATCAATCCCCAAACTTTCTTTTGTGTAAAGGAGTAAGGTTGACTGCTAGACAGACTTCCTGAGTCACATAAACTGTGATCTCATTTCTGAGCAGTGTTAACAGGGGACAGTAATGTATGATTGAGACACTGCTATATTTAGGAATGACAAGATAGGCATTATTAATAGCTTAATTGACATTAAGGCAATTACCCCTACCCTTATTACAGTTTGTAGAATTACACAGAAAATGTTGGCTGAGGCCTTTTTCTCCCTAGAGCTACCCAAGGATATAGCATTTTATTTCATGCCAGATCCCAGCTTTGACATTAGATACTTAGCCATAGAATGATTCCAGTAAATCATTATAAATGCATTATAATAAAGATGTTATGAGCTATCAGATATTAACCCCCAACCCCTAAAGAGAGATAAATAGTCCAGTTGCATGATTCCCACTTTTGTTTCATAAGAAATAAGCTTTTGCAAAGAGCAACTGACTAATGAATTATAAAATGGTGTGTTGAGCTCAGATAATTAAACAATGCATTTTAGTGTCTAGTGCAGGATGAACACTAAATCATACACAAATAAAAAGGGAGAAACCTAACCCCCAAGCCCAACTCCTATTTTCAGATAACTTTAGGGGTTGGTCCATAGTCCAGAAACGCTTCAACTCTTTTCTTATCTGATTAGAAGGGCATATCAGATGTAAGCTCAAGACACAAGTAGGCAAATGAAACCGAGAGTCGGAACAAGAATTCTGGAAGTGCTAATTTCAGGTAAGTCCACAAGGTTATTTTAACGGAGATTTTACATGGACATAACTTTTCTTCCCCAAGTGTTTACTGGGACAAAAAGCCTAGAAGAGTTTTCAAGCTTCCAAGTTTTCTTATATTGTCTGAACTCATAGTAAAACATATGGAGGAATGTTAAAAACCGGGTTCAGTGGTGGTCTTAGCCTTGGACTGCTGGAAAGACAAATGGGAGGTGGGAGGGTTAGGGAGGTGGGTTTGGGTTCTGTCCTCAGGGGTCACCATGCCTGGCAGGGCTCCATCTAGTGGTCAGCTTGAGATCACCAACAAGTTTTCGCCTCCAGCGGCCTCCATGTGGGACCAGTTTGCTATTGGTTGCAGTTTCTGGCATGTCTTGAGTTTACCCCAAGATTTGAGGCCGTGCTTAAGCACATCCTAAATATGTTTTGGTCTTCCAGCATCTCGAAGATGTGGTGACTGTCTCTAGGCAGTCTTTTGTTTCCTAGTCAAACAGCATGCCGTTAACGACCATGTGGCCAAAATTAGAGATGACCTTGGACTCCATGTGGGCAATGACCACCTGTGCTGGTGAGCAGGGCACCCCTGGAGCACCAGGTAGATTCTGTTCCACTTAGCCATTCCTCTCCTGTGCTCCAGTCAAACCAGACCACCCCAGAGCATGGTCTTTCCTCCATTTCTCCAGGCAGCCCTACATGTTGCCTACTGCAACTGACCTCATCTTTCTAAAGCTTCCTTTTTTCCAACATAAGATGAGGGTACTAATCTTACATTTAATGTGAACATTAAATGAGATCAGTTATATAAAAATCTATCTATGTAAAGTACCTATTAGGAAGTAAGCTCACAATTAAATGCTGTCTATTTTTACTTTACTTATCTTGTATTGTTCCTCTCCTGCTTCTTCTTTTTGTTCTGCCCTTACATTTCCCAATTTTCTCCCTCCACCCTCTGTCTCTCTTACACACACACACACACACACACACACACACACATACACACACACATTTGCAAATCCCTAAAAGCAAGGGTTCTGACTTATTCATTCAGGTATAATTTTCAGGGTCCAACACAGTATATTGTTTAAGTTCCATATTTGCTTGCAATCCTGAACAATATTGATAGTAACAACTACTAATAAGAGTTAGCATTTTCTGACCACTTCATATGAGATAGCCACTGTGTTAAGTATCATCATCTCACTCCATTCTTTCAAGCAGCCTGTGAGACAAATAATATTTTCAATCTCCTTTATCAGAAACTGAAGTGTAGGGATGCTACAAAATTTACCCAAGGCCACACAAGATCCCAGCAAGTAACCAAGATGAAAACCCAGAATTGGCCTAAATTTGGAGTCTCAGCTCTCTGCCACTGTTGGGCTGATTTCATCATATTTCTTGTCTTTTGCACGGGCCCCCATCAAGGGGTCAGTAGTGGGTATGGATCCGCTCTTAGTGGACAACCCTTAGGACTTTGAACTTTGACGTTCCAGGAAGTCCAGAAGTGCCGGCGAACCCTAGTTTACAGCTGCCCAAAAGTCACTTGTCTGAAAACTCCTGGGTCATTACATAAAACCATCTAAATAGACTTTACAATCGCGCACCCCATAAAGTTAATTCCACTTCGAGGGAATGTGTCTGAGGGAGGTGAGGCACTCTGTTACGTATTCAGGTTGGTGGCTACAATAGACGGAGCTGTCTTGTCATCCGTGACACCCCGGCTTACCGGCGGCCTCACTCCATCACACTGCCAGAGGTGAGGAATGGCTTCCCAGCCTTGGCTCAGAACAGTTATGCCTCCTACTGGCCCGAGCCTCACAAACCCCACACCTCCCTTAATTAAAGAAGTCAATTAAGAGGAATATTTCAACCTTAGGGATGAGTTATCTTAGTAATTTAAGACTGACATTTTATTAGATAAAAGGGCACACGTGGGTATTTATTTAAAATGCTGCCTTTACATACAAGGATCTATGGGAGAGGTTGCCTGAGGCGGTGGGGCTTTTAGGTGGCCTGAGATCCGCACTTGTGAAACAGCAAAATCAGAGGGGCTAGGAGTGAGCTCTGTCACTATAGAACACAAGCTATTTGTTCTACAGTTGTCCTTCAGACACTGCAGCCAGGCATTCAGGATTTTCCACAGTCTTGGTTTCAAATTGCTGACTCTGAGTGCTGTGGTGGACACTACTAATGTCACAAAGAGTCAGGCAGCCTCTCCTCTGAAGCACATATGGCTACACGGCTCAGCTCATTTGCAGTTGGACGGGCCATCTGATTCGTCTGCTTGTTGTGAGCAGAACTGTGGGTCACTGCCAGCCTGAAGCGTTCGGCGGTGGGTGGTCCCCCAGCTCTCTCCTTCGCTGCACAAATGATCTTGGAAGCAAATGCTAAAACAACAGAGAGCCCAATATCCTGGATTCCTAAATGACGTGGGGGGGTAGGGAGCTGTAGCCTCCACAGGCCCACGTGGGACATGTCGCATCAGCAAGAGAGAAACTTTTGTTGGATTAAGGCGCTGATCTTTGGAGGTTTATTTATTACTACAACAAACCCCAGCCAATCCTGACTAATCCAGAAGTAGACACATTGTTCAGAAATATGGTCTTTCTTTCCAATTCATAAAACCCTTATCCTTTTTCCAATAGCTTTATTCACCCATTCCACAGTTCATACAATTTTCTTCCTCAGACGCCTAAAACTGCTAAATGAGCCTGAACTGGCCAGAGCAGTGGTTTGCCCGCAACCACTGATAAATATTGGTACTATGAAATAGGTAGGCAAAGCAGAAGACAAGAGTGGACTTTTGAAAATAATATGCCCTAGTGTGATAATAAAAAAGGAGGGAAAACATAAGAGAAAAAGAAAGAAGAGCAAGAGATAAGCAATGGAAAGTAAAGAAATATAGAAAAGACGAAGAAAGGAAAGTAGGGGAAAGAACACAAAAGGTGGGCAATTTGTTTCGAGTTAGCCACAGCCAATTGTTGTCAGTATCGGGGTTCCCCTCCAGAAGACATCTGTCAGGACATCTTGAATCCTCAGCACCAATGCATGTGCCTAGCACAACAAGGCGCTTAAGCAATGTTGGTTGAAAGGGTCCATAAAGGAATGAATGATTCTTCATCTTGTAGTCTCGAAGACACATATTACTTGAATGGGTCCATGACTATGAATGGACACTCTATCACACACTGAAAGGCAGCGCAAAAAGTGAGGGGGAACTAGAAATAATTGAGTTTGAATAGCTCTTCATAACCTTTAAACCTGAGTCCTTGAAAAGAGCAACTATGAGGTCAGAGCAATTATTCTTTGTCCTAGAAACAGGACATCACTGATGACTCGGAGCAGTCTGTTTAAAATAGGGTTTCAAATAAACTGGGTAGAAATGTCCTTGTTTTGTTTGCTTCTGGCTGGGCTGAGTGGAAGGCACAGTCAGCACAGAGGCATCTACGGCATTGCTGCAGCGGGAGGTGAAACTTTGGGAATGAAATAAAATTTGCTCTGTAATTTATTTTCGATAAAGCTTTAAATGGGGCAAGGAAGAACTGTCTACCTCAAAGACAAGAAAGAGGAGCCATGAGTCCTTCTACTGCTGAAACCGACTGGGAAGCTCCAGTAGAATATTCACCTGGTGGTGAGGTCATTCCCTTCCCCTGAGATGTACAAAAGAATGGTGATAAGGCTCCCCCCCATTCAAGAATGCTCACAGGTAAAGCCAACGGAAGCCAGTTGTAAGGATATAGAAGGAAGCTGGCTTTTCCTCTGGGGAAAAGGGTGCATCAATGGTCTCTTGTCTGTGGATTTATTTGTATGCCTGTGTACGTGCTCACACACACTCCAGCAAAGTTTAGATATGAAGGACGTGCATGGAGAATAGCAGCCTGGAGAAAGCTGGTCTGTGGAGCAGAAGTGGGGCAGGCGGTCACTGCAACCGAGAGTGGCAGGAAAACACACACACAGGAGGAGCATATCCTTGCAGATCACATGGAAACATGGCAGAAATGTTGTTCTGTCCTGCCTGTCATTTTATAATTTTTAAGTGTTTATTTATTTTTGAAACAGACAGAGCATGAGTGGAAGAAGGGCAGAGAGAGGGGGAGACATAGAATCTGAAACAGGCTCCAGGCTCTGAGCTGTCAGCACAGAGCCTGATGTGGGGCTCGAACCCACGAACCGTGAGATCATGACCTGAGCTGAAGTCGGATGCGTAGCCAACTGAGCCACCCAGTGCCCCATGTCCTGCCTGCCATTTTAAAGAAAAAGATCTATTGGAGATGAATTCATTGTCTATGTCCCAATTCAAATTCATCAACTTCTGCCTGTCATCTCAAGCCGCACTCTCCTCTCATTTCTTACCAAAGGAAAAAGCATTCTTCTGGGGTCCCTGGCTAAACTCCTCAAAATCATGAGCTACTCCTCTTCACTTTTCCCTTCATTCAGTCTCTTCCCCTTTAAAATGTTTCTTGGGGAAAAAAGTAAAAATAAAAATAAAAAAGTAAAATGTTTCTTGGGGGGCACCTGGGTGGCTCAGTCGGTTGAGTGACCAACTCTTGATTTTGGCTTAGGTGGTGATCCCAGGGTCATGGGATCCAGCCCTATATTGGGCTCCATGTTGAGCATGGAGCCAACTTAGGATTCTCAATCTTTCTCTCTCTCTCTCTTTCTCTTCCTCTGCCCCTTTCCCTTGTTTGCTCATTCTCTCTCTCTCTCTCAAACAAATAAATAGGTTCCTTTTCTTCTCCCTGCCTGGGCATATATCTAGCTGCTCTAATTATAGACTGTTGCCTTCCTATAGGAAATATAAGATTCAGACACAAATAATGAAACAGTATCTCATCATCCAAGACAGAAATGTTGAGTTACAGTAACAATGGCCCTAAGTGTTAGATTTCCCAGCTACCTCAGATTTCGTGTAATTTTATTATTTTCAATAAAGGCAGTTTGTCAAATGCACAAGTTGAAAGATAAAATTTTTAAATGTTCTCTGATTTTTTTCTCTAGCATGTTTTTTTCCCCTTTTGCCGTTTCTCCTCCCCTGTTCAAGCAGCTGGACATGTCTCTGTTCTTTAACTCAAGGAAGGGATGAGATAGTGTTAAACAGAAGAAGAATTCTCTTCCTGTCTTGCATATTTCAAAGCATAACCTCTAGGGGAAAGAAAGACTTAATATTAAGGCAGAGGCAAAAGAGCTGAAAGCAAACAGGAATATAGGTGAGGCTCAACCCCTTTACCTCTTATGGAAGAAACGCGCCCCCGGAGATTGATGGAGAGGAGAAGCAGAGGAAACAATGGGGACAGAGACGCTGGGGACCCGCATCCACAAGAATAGGCACTCGTGTCCTGCTAGCTGGCTTTAGATGTGATAAAGTGGCAAAGCCACTGCAGCAATTGTAGGCACAGAGGTGGAGGGAGAGAAGGTTGGTAAATTAGCCTCCAAAATAGCCAATTTGGAGGCTAATTTGGTGGCATCCAGTAAAATCGAAAATCTGGAGAAATTTTTACACACATATAAATAAAGAGATTCGTACAAAAATGTTTATTGTAGTATCACTTCTAATGGGGAAAAAGCATCCAACAAACTAAATGCCCATTAACAGAAGGGGGAATAAATAAAATGTGGGATGGTGTCAACCACAGGCCATTAGACTATTGTACTGCAGTTAAGAGGAATGAGTAAAACAATAGGAAGAAATTACAGGGGAATTTAGATCTTAGAATCCAACTGTCTAATAAGCCTTAAGAGTTAAAATATAAGTGCCTCATTTTACAGATAAGAAGAAACAGGGGCCTGCAGGTTAAATGGTTTCTTAAAAGCAGGCTGCTGTTCATAGACCTCTAACCTGGCCTTTTGTCCAGGTCATCAGATACTCCAAACCACCTGGTATAGTTTTCAGTTTATTCCAGGAAGTAGAAAGTTGTCCCCTCTGATCTCCCCAGGACTCTAACCTGGAAGACCATTCAGAAGAAGGGGAAAGGAGGAAGAGGAGGAGAGAGACAAGATGTGGCCCTGTTCTTGAGATCACAGTCCGATGAACAGCAGAATCGTAATAGGAAATCATAAAAGCCAGTTATGTTTCCAATGTTCACAGCTAAGGTGTCGCCTGTTCCTCTCGGGGTCTCCATCATCTTATTAACAAAATAAGGAGTTCGACTAGGAGGAATTCCACTGACTCCTTAAGTTCACAATATTATCCTTGCAGCAATTTACCTTTTGGCTATAGAATCTAAGTGGCCTAGATTTCACTGTTGAAATCTACACCCATAGCATCATTTTTCATCTACTACTCCCAAATCTTTTGTCTATACCTTAAAATTTTCTGCTGGTTGGTCACACCTGGAGACCCTATCTGATCCTTTTTTTTCCAATTTAATATTTAATTCTCAAAACTTTTTTTTTTAAATGTTTTCTTTATTTCTAGGAGAGAGAGAGACAGACAGCATGAACAGGGGAGGGTCAGAGAGAGAGGGAGTCACAGACTGAAACAGGCTCCAGGCTCCGAGCTGGCAGTCAGCACAGAGCCCGACGCGGCTCGAACCCACGAACCGCGAGATCATGACCTAAGCGAAAGTCGGACGCTTAACCGACTAAGCCACCAAGGAGCCCCTAATTCTCAAAACTTTTATAAATGTGTGGGAAGACTCTTTTCCCTAAGCTTTTAAGATAAGCACCAAATAAAAATCGCAACTCTAAAGCTTTTTTATTTCTTTAAAGATTGGGAGCCCAGTGTTGGTGAAGTGGCTTTGGCTCCATCCGTGTGAAAGCCTGAGGTGGACGTGAAGTTTCTACGGCAGCAGCGCTGACCCCCTTCCCAGAATCACATGGTCTGATGGGCTGCCTGGGAGTGGGAGTCAGGACCTCCATGCTAAGTCCCAACTTGGGCTCTCACGCTGGAGAAAACGGTTCCACCTCCCGGCTTCTTTTGCAAAGGAAGAAAAAGTTGTACAGAGAAAAAGTTCTCTGGAAAGCACATCATGTTCTAGAGGCCAAATGTTACAGTTATCAAGGCAGCAAAAGGAGACTCTGCTTCTTCCTCGGCCACGACTGTATCATTCCCCGTGTCCCCACCGACACGCCAGTGGCAAGGTTTCAAGGTGTCATGGCCAGGCTGTCAGAAGCAGAAACTTGCACGGAAATGGCTCAAATTCACTTTTCGCATTTAAAGTAACACACTTTTTGTAATTATTAATGGTTTATTCGTGTGACTACCCATGAGTGAAGGGCACTTCCCTCTCCCACATCTTTAATGGAAATAATTAATGAGGTGTTAGAAATTAACAACAATTAACAGTGCGTAGGAACAAGGGCAGAAGGTCAGAAACTCCAAAATAGCAAAGGAGGGATGTACCAGAAGAATTTTTCCCAGAAATATCTTGCAGTTATTGACTTTCAAATGGGGAAAGACACAAAAGATGGTTCTAGTGTCTTATGTCTTAACAGCACAGATTTCTCTGATAGGCTATGAGAATTCCTAACCCTGCAGTGCTTCTCAGCACCCATACAAATATTGCTTCAAAACATGGGCCAAAACATGGTCTTTCTTTTTTTTAAGATTAAGCACGCTAATGAAAATAAGTAACTACTAGGCACTTCTCTTAAGTTTATTCATTTTGCTGAATAAGCAAAAGAGCATAACATATTACATTTTGGCTTAATATTAATAAATATTGCCTGATACATAGAGCAGACTTATAACTTAGCAATTGCATGACCATCTTAGATTGTATTAGATTCTAGTGGATTTCTGGAAATTAGTTGGAGTAATACATTTGTGTGTGTGTATATCTATATATATATAATGCACATATGTGTATATGTTTGTTTAACTCTAGAATCTCTGCAGTATCATTGCTGTATCTCCGCATAAATTGCCTTAACTTTATTTACCTGATGGATAAGTGCCAAAGAATATTGCTCTGAGGTGTAGAATATCCCATCCTCACTCTATGTGGCTTTTTCCCATTTTCTAAAACACAATCGAGAGTCCTCATGCCAAAGTCTCACATACATCTCAATGTTGAAAATAAAGTCAGAGAGAGTGAGTCAAGCTCAACTATACAAATTGATGATCTCACCAAGGGTATCCACCAAGGATATCCTGCTAGAGAACGGGCATGGGATATATATATTCTGCTTCCACCCACAAAGTAATTACAATTATAATTACATTACCTGTAATTATAAACATAATTAATTATATTCCTGCAGTGCTTTAGAGCTTACAAAGTACATTCACATACATTAATTATTTAACCTCATCAGTACCCTGTGAGGCAGGCAGAAAACCCACAGAACGATACCAAGGACTCACTGAGCCCAGATCTGTTACCTCTGGATGGCCACTTCGTTCTTTCTCACTTAGGATTATCTCCTTAAACAAAGCTTGTACTGCAAGTGAGAAAATAACCCCGATTTCTTGAGGCAGTGATGTTTTTGAATTGTTGGTCAAGTAACTTTCGAACCACCACAAATGGTTTTCAGAGAAGGAATGGGCCAGAATTTGTGGGAGGGGGTACCAGCCACAACAACCTCTAGGCCCTGATTTGGCCCAGGTCTGAAGGATCTCGTGGCTTGCCCTGAGCCTCAGTCCATGTTTTCATGCATAAAAGTCACTCACAGAATGACAGACTTTGGGAGCTAGAATAGCAGACATTTCTTTGTGTCTACGATGTGCATGTTGATGGGAATACAGAGAGCCCAAATTCTGCATCAGCTTATGGCCAGTGGAAAGAGACTGTCATCATGACACCATGCAGTTCAGTCCTTAGGTTTCCCAGATTAGGAATTCAATTGTACATTCCTCTGACAACCTCACACCTCTCTCTTTCCTACATGCCTTAATAGCCCATTCACTCCCCCTTCCCCAGTCAGGCCACTGTCTGCCCTTGGTCTTGGGTTTCTCATTTTCAGGGCTCTCTACCCTGCCTTTTCTTCAAGTCCCAGCCCAGGTCTCCTCCAGATAGAAGAGAAGGTATATTTGGGCCCTTCCATTGAGAACTTAAACTCCTTGGAGGAGGAATTTGTACTCAGATAAGTAACATAGAAGTTGTAAGTTGTAAAACAGTGCTGCTCAAAATATGGACTTCAGGCCAGCCAGATTAATAGTACGTGGGAACCTGATAGAAATGTGAATTCGTGGGGGGCACCTGGGTGGCTCAGTCAGTTAAGCATACGACTTTGGCTCAGATCTTGATCTCATAGTTCACAACTTCGAGCCTCTCATCAGCTTCTGGGCTGATAGCTCAGAGCCTGGAACCTGCTTCGGATTCTGTGTCTCCCTCTCTCACTGCCTCTCCCTTACTCATGCTCTGTCTCTCTCTTTCTCAAAAATATATAAGACATTTAAAAAAATGTTTTAAAAGAAGTGTGAATTCTTGTGCGCTACCCTGGACCTACTGAATTAGGATCTTCAGGGTTAAGCCCAGCAATTAGAGTTTTAACAAGTCCTCCAAATGAATGTCCATTAAAGTTTGAGAACCCCTACCTTAAAAGACTTTGAACAAAATCAGAAGATGGAATAATTTACATCCTTTAAAGACAGGATTCAGGCACCTGGAGAGGGGTGACGTGCATTCCTAAGGTAAGGTCACTAGAAGCAGAGGCCTGATCCAAGGTTTGGTCTGGAAGCAGCAAGGACTTCCAAATGACCAGCATTGAGGATGTCTGGAGAGCTATTGTCAGGCAATTTCTGAATAATGACAGCAATAATAACAGCATTTATTGAGCCCTTATTATGTGCCTTGTAGATTTCTAGATGCCTTTATTTCCAGACATTCTCTCATTCTATTCTCACAACAACCTTACTGAGTAGGAACGAATTATTAGGTGATCTCCAGTTACACATGAGGATATGGAGGCTTGGGAAAAGTAACTAAACCACCCCAGTCACACAGCTTGCATTTGAATTCCCACAATAATGAGGCTATAGGTTGAGTTTTGAGCTAGGTGGCTCAAAGATTACAACTTGACCTCAAGGTTATTTGGGAGCCATATCAAGATGGTTGCATCACAAACAGATCAGCAGCGATGAGACCAGCTAGGTGGCCATGATCCAGGAGAGAGAGGAAAGAGACTGAGGATTAGATTTGGGGCAATGGGAATGAAAAAGGAAGGGGCAGATCCAAGGCACAGGACTTGACAAGGGACAAGATGGAAGGGGCAAAGGGGAGGCTGAAGTAAAAAACTGTCCTGGGAGCTTAGTCTAGGAGGAGGCTGGAGCCATTAACCAAAGAAGAGAACAACTGAAACAATAAACACATCATCCTCTTCTTCATATTGTGTTCTATTACAAAATACTTATATACCAGATACTGTTCTAAGAGTTTTACATAGATCAGGTCATTTAATTTTTACAACAATCTTAAGCGATAGTATTATTCTTCCGAATTTATAGATGAGGAAACTAAGACACAGAGAGTTTGAGTAGCTTACCCAGCACCACACAGTATAGGAGCCCTTCTTATTCTACTCTCCCTATAAAATAGCACTGACATTGTCTCAGTCATTGGGATATTTGTTTCTCAAAAGAATTCATATAATTTAGTTCCAAACTTGGAAGAAAACAGAATGTAGCCAAGGAAAGCAGCAGGTTAATTAATCCAGTAGTTCTCAACCTCCTCCATGCACCAGAGTCATCTGCAGAACTTTATAATATTCCAGGGTTGGAGATCCATACCCAGAGATCATGATTCAGTTAGACTGGGGAGAGACCAGTGCAGTATTTGTTGTTTATGTATGGTTTAAAGCTCCTCCAGGTGTTTAAAGTGCATGTAGCGCTGACACTATTGAATAAGCTAGCTGACAAGCATATATTGCTTGCCTACTGATGGTAGGTGCTGTGCTCCATGAAGTGGCAGACTCCAAGAGAGAGCAAGATGCTACACCCATCCTAAGAGTTAACATCTTCCAGGATCTGCATGAGACTAAGAAAGAAGATAGGTACAATACTGAGGAGCAGAGCAGAGGTGGTGAATACAGCCAATGACCCAGAATTAATCCTTGGAGTCTGCTAGGAGAATCAGGGAGGACCCAAGAAGGGCAGTGTTTATACTAAATAAAGCAGATAAGGTAACCCTCAGAGATTGCTGTGTAAAGTTATGGTTCCCCTTCAGAGGTCAACTGGCATAGGCCAATTTGTCATGTTCTGCCTCCTTTCTCCCCAAGAGGAGCTCTGAATGGTTTACGTATCCAGACCCAGGTCAGGCCCTGGCGCCTACACCGCTGTTGCTGGGGCACGTCTTTTTCTTTCTTCGTGGCCAATGGGAAAAGAAGGAAAACATTTAGCAGCTGCTAGATTCCAGAGTCTTTATTTGAACTTCCCTGGACCAGGCGGGTTCGTGGTATTTATGGCTTAAAAGAATTTCCATCTGTAAGTTTATCTTCTTGTTAAAAATCTGCCATCCCCCAACCCAAAACAACCAAAGACAATAAATCAAGGCTCAAGTAAAAAGCAAAGACTTATCTCTACAAATAGGAATCCCTATGTTTACTAACATAGTTTTTTTTTTTTTTTAGTATCAGGCATCATAGGAAGTTAAGTGATTGGCAGGTGGGAGTGAGCTTCCCTTCAACTCACAGAAGGCATAGAAATGAGACCAGATGATATCCAAGCTAAGGGAGGAAGAGCTGGCTAACATTTCCCCATGAATTCCAGTGCCTCATCAAAGCTTTATCTCTCCCAAATGACGCACACTGGGGCTGTTGTTATTCTTAACTAACTCTGCCGATCTGTGACTATCCTCTCCAATCTGGTTCCTTTCTCCTTCACAGAAACAATGGTGTCAGAACAAGCAAGTCTCCTTTCTGAATTACAGCATGGATGTGTAGTTTTATCACTGTCATGGAGGGAATGACAGCAGAGTTTGGCGGCAGCCAACTGATACAATAAGCTCCTACTATCTTCTCAAAATGTAAAAAAGATACTATTTAGTGCCTGTGACAGCAAAATCTCCTCTTCTAAGAGGACTCTATGCACCTCTTGTCCACACCTGAGCTCAAATCCAGTACCAGTTATGGGCCCAGACAATGGCCCTTCTACCCTACCACCCACGTCACTCCCACTCCCAACCTACATTGCATCACATGAGTTAGGAGTGTCATTTCCTGCTGTTTAAGGTCAATTTCATTCATAGATACAATAGATACTTACATAGCCCTTGTAAGTAGAAGGCCTATGACTACCAAATATGTCTACTGATCAAGTTGTTGCACTGCATTGAAATGTTTTCTTTCTGAATAATCTTTGGCATTTTTTTTCCTTTAGAGAAATTGGGAAGGCATATCATTTAACACGCATATAATCTTTGAAATTTTGGTTCCTCATCTTTAGCCACTTTCTAGTTAATTCCCATGATACAGCAAATTTCTGATAAAATATAATAGTAATAATGCACTACACAATGTAGAATTTAAAACCTACAAATCATGTTCATGGAAATTATTTATTCTGAAACACAATTTCACTTAGGCAGATTGGCCTCTAACCAACCCCCCAGTATTTGAAGTAGTTGCCCTTCCGAGGAGCTCTCTTGGCATTGTCTGTGGTATAGGGCAGGGTGAAAAGTTGGGAGGAGAGACATGGGCCATCACCAGCAAAAGTTTCTTTCAGAGGAAGCCAAGCACTTGCTCAGGATTTCTTTTTCACAAAAGGAAAGGCACATTGTTTGGGTCCTCCTGAGTTCAAAGGGAAATCTACAGGATTCTTTTCCCCTGACAAAGTTCTCTATCCCCCTAACCCTTTTTTCTTGAGAAATTTGAAAGGTACAAAAAGTTAAACTCTTACATTCATACTTTCCAGAGTTAACAACTGTTAACATCTAATAGTATTTTCCTCCAGTTTTTGTTTTTGTTAGAAATAATGTTTGAGATTCTAGACTCCAACCCCTTCAACCAGTTTTCTCCCCCTCATGCAAAGGAAACCACTTTCATGAGTTGGGTGTGCATCCTTCCAACATCATGACTGTTTCGTGGGATGCCTGGGTAGCTCAGTCAGTTGAGCACCTGACTCTTGGTTTTGGTTCGGGTCATGATCCCAGGGTTGTGGGATTGAGCACTATGTTGTGCTCCATGCTAACAGTGCAAAGCCTGTTTAGGACTCTCTCTCTTTGCCCCTCCCCCATACACTCTCTCTCTCAAAATAAATAGATAAACTTAATATATATATAAATACACTTAATATTATATATATAATATATATATTTATACACTTATGCATGCCACAAGCAATATATAGTATTACTTTTTATATGTGTTTTGTTATTTAAATTATTTTATGTTTATTTATTTTTGAGAGAGAGAGAGAGCCTGAGTAGGGGAGGTGCTGAGAGAGACTGAGACACAGAATCTGAAGCAGGCTCCAGGCTCTGAGCTGTCAGCACAGAACCCAATACAGAGGTTCAAGCCCACCAATGGTGAGCCGAAGTCAGACGCTTAACCCACTGAGCCACCCAGGTGCCCCTATGTGTTTTTGTTATTTACATAAATGATATCATTCTTTATATTTTCTGCAATTTGCTCTTTTTAAATTTAACTTTAGGTTTTTGGCGATCTATCCATGTTGAAGTATGGAGATCTAGTTAATTAATCCCTTTTTATTATTTATATATCACATTTTTAATCTACTGTTGATAGATGTTTTGATTCCAGTTTTCCACTATTTTCTACAGACACTCTTGTAAATATCCCTTTGTACACACATATAAGAGTTTTCATAGGAAATATACTCAGTAGTAGAATCTTTGGGTATGTGGTTGCACAATTTATATTTTACTTATGTGCTGACAAAGACTCTCAAAATGACCATTCTGATTTACATTCCCACCAGCAGAAGGTGAGGGGACTATTTCCTCCACCTGCAGTTCATGATACTATTAAGACATTTAATATTTTTCCAATTGAATGGTTTAAAAATAATGGCTAAGTATTGGTTTTATTTCTCATTTCCATTACTATTCATAAGTTCAGCTATCTTCACAGGTTTATAGGCAATAACGGTTTTCTTTTATCATATCCTTTACTTACTTTTCTATTATATTATTTATATTTTATTTCTAGTTTGTAAGGATCCTATATGTTCCCTGCATAGTAATCTTTTGCGTATTATATACATTGCAAGCAAGTCTGGCGTTCTTATTTTTAAATTGGTAATATATTCATACGGGAAAAACATAAAGAGTTACAAGAGCACACAGTGAAAACCTCTCTCCTGTATCTATTCTCGTCTCTCCCATTCAGTTTGCTTTCTTGGAGAAAACCAACGTGCTAGTATAAACTTCCAAAAGTCCTACACATAGGCAAAAACATTATATTTCCACTACAGTAACATTAGTTCTGCATCTTGCTTTTTTCACTTAAAGATCTTTCTCTATTAGTTCTTACTTCCTTTTTTCTTTTCTTTTTTCTTTTCTTTCTTTTCAAGGCTGCAGAATTTTCCTTTGTATCGATGGATCAGGATTTATTAACCATTTTCCTGCTGACTGACATTTAGGTGACTTTGAACCTTTTGTTATTGAAAATTATGCTTCAATGACTTTTTTATACATATATTTTTTCGTACATGGACAAATGCCAATAGGGTAAATCCTCAGAAGTGGAAATTACTAGTTAAAGCTAAGTGCTTTTTCTGAAATCAAAAACACAAGAAATAACAGGTGTTGGCAAGGATGTGGAGAAAAAGGAACCCTCTTGCACTGTTGGTGGGAATGCAAGCTGGTGCGGCCACTATGGAAAATAGTGTGGAGATTCCTCAAAAAGCTAAAAATAGAACTACCGTATGATCCAGCAATCATACTACTAGGTATTTACCCAAATAATACAAAAACGCGAATTCACAGGGATACATGCAGCCTTGCATTTATTTCAGCATTATTTACAATTGCCTAGACTTGGTAGCAGCCCAGATGATAAAATGGAATATTATTCAGCCATAGAAAAAATCTTGCCATTTGCAACAACATGGAAGGAGCTACAGAGTATAATGCTAAGTGAAATAGGTCAGAGAAAGACAAATACCAAATGATTTCATTTATATGTGGAATTTAAGAAACAAAACAAATGAGCAAATGGGAAAAGAGAGAGAGAGAGCAAAACCAAGAAACAGAATCTTAACTATAGAGAACAAACTGATGGTTCTCTCTATTAATACTCCCCGAGAAGAATGGTGGGTAAGGGAATGGGTTAAATAGTTGATGGGGATTAAGGAGTGCACTTGTAATGAGCACCTGGTGTCGTATGGAAGTAGTGAATCACTATATTTTACACCTAAAACTAATATCACATTGTATGTTAACTAACTAGAATATAAATAAACACTTTTTTAAAAAAGCATAATTTGCTCCGTTCAATTGTATTTAAACTTTGTTGACAATGGATTTGTTTGTTGCCAAATAAACGAGTTAAATTTTGCTATAGTCAACTTTAAGTGCCTTTTCCTTTATAGTGTATGTCTTTGTATCCCGTTAAAGAAAGTCTCCCCTGCTTCAAGGGTAATTTTTTACATACGGGTTTAGTGTTATGTGATTTATATTTTAGGTACTTAATCCATCTGGAATTTATATTTGTGCATGGAATAATGTAGAAATCTCATTTTATTTTTTCCCATCTACCCTTTCTTCATTGATTTGCAATGTAATCTCTGACACAAACTAAATTTTAGCATATACATGCTCCATTTTCCGGCTGTCTTGTTTGATCTGTTCCCCTGACCTACTCCATTTTCATGCCATTTTAATGACTACAGCTTTGTCATATGTCAGGCCATTGTTAGGACAAGTTTTTTCCTATTAATTTTTAAGTTGGTTTATTTATTTTGACGGAGGGGGGAAAGAGAGAGAGGGAGAGAGAGACAGAAACAGACAAGAGAGAGAGAATCCCAAACAGGCTCCACACTGTCAGCACAGAGCTAGACGTGAGGTTCAAACTCACAAACTGTGAGATCATAACCTGAGCCAAAACCAAGTCTTAACTGACTTAGCCACCTAGGCACCCCTTAAATTTTTTGAGTGCATTAAAATCAGGCTAATCAGAGCCCTCACACATCTGCAATAACAGAGCTTTGGTTCTGGAGGAAAAAGACATTTTACAGGCTGTTGGAATTGAGGTGGAGGTCCAGGTTGCACTAATAGATAAAATTTAAAAGCTAGGTTTATTTTGTTTAGAAAGTTTTCATGTATTTGTTTTGCAAGCACAGTACTTTCCCAATGCCTCTGGGATCAGATCACAGTGGATTTTACCTGTCTTCCCCTACCCCTCTCCACATGTGTGGGCAGGGAGAAAAAGGAGTGAGAAAGTCCATGAATCCAGGAAGCTGATGAGGGGAAACATACAAATATTTGCTTTTCCGATTAAAAATAAGAAACCCCAGAAGTGGGAGGAGGTCAAGCCACAAGTCACAGAACTCTTATATTCTGTCCCACCGACTACTGAATTTAATAGATTTCTGTGCCTCAAAGAACCGCTAGTGGACTGGTCATGATTAATTCATCAGACACCTACTACTTGACAGGCTTGAAATGATGGGAGGGATGGCAGTAGTGAATGCACTGATCAGCAATCAAGTGAGAAAGTAGTGTTCTTGCTGCAGGAAAAGAACATGTAGAGCCCCAGAAATGCACCTGTCTCGTTTCCTCAGGACTCATTAAGGGAAAAACTTCTACTCTGCCTCGATATGAACACCACTTCACAAACGCAAGCTCTGCTTTCTTTCCTGCAAGGCTTTGAACATTTCTGCACGTCTTCCTAAGGCTGACTAAGTAATGTTTTCATGGTAAAGCATAAATACATAATTCTATAGATTCAGAATCAAGGAACATATACTCGATAAAAATTAACTCAGAGCACAGGAAAGCATTTGAAATGTGGTTTTTGTATGTTGTGCAGAGAAAAAGATCTGGTTGAGTTTTCTAGTCTCTGGTTTGATGAAGCCCAAAGGATAATGGGCAATTTTACAGCCAAGATGGGTAAAAGGGATGCTCTCTTTGGAGATTTAAAAAGAAGAGTAAAAGTAGGAAATCAACATTTACATTCTGTACATGGTATATAAGTGATTCACTACCATAGAGAAATGAGACTTTTGTTTGAGAATAAGACCAAAGAATAGGACTCTTTCATTAGTCCAACAAATATTTACTGCTCCCTACTAATATTGAGAAATCCATAGTGGACAAGACGAGACATACATGGCCATCTTCCATGGTATTTCCATTCTAGAGCTAAAAAGGCAAACAAAAAGTCAAAATTAAATGGCAAGCTATAATGATTGATAAGAAGGAAACAAAGGTCTGAGATAGAGGCCAAATGCAGGAGACCCATGTTCCACGGGGGGTCAAGGAAGGATTATCTAAGGAGACCATTTATGCTGAGACATGAGGGAGGCAAAGGAGCTGGCCAGGCAAAGACCAGAAGGAAAAAATTCCTGGCAGGTCAAAGGGTCCTGAAATGGGAACAGAGTTGGCATATTCAACTGGAAGGGAAGCAGTGAGCAGAGCATGATGAAGTCCATGGGGAGATCAGGTGTAGGAGGTGTGGTTAGAGAAAGGCCTTGACCAGGTGGGCAAGGGTGCCTCAGTTCCCATTTTTATCCTAAAAGCAGCAGAAAGCCTTGAACATTTCTTAAGCAGGAAAGTGACAAATCTGGTTTACATGTTTCCCAAATCTACCTGTTATATGGAGAATGGATGAGAGGGCAGATGTTTAAGTGAGAAGAGATGATGGACTAAGGTGGAAAATGGAGAGGCCAGAAAAATGGACAGATTGAATGTGGAAGTGGATTCAAAAAGGCTTGTTGGCAGACTGTATTGAGAAAGTAAGAAAAAGGGCGGAATCCAAAACAACTTTTACATTCTTCATTTGAGTAACTGGGTGGATGAAAGTGCCTTTTACCAATTTGCCCATATGGGAAAGACTGGAGGGGAGGGCATAAATTAGAGGTAGAAATTAAGTGTTCCATTTTAATTTGCACGTATATGATTTTGAAACTCAGAGGAGAGGTTGAGCTGGAGACAAAAATTTGGGAGCTTGCAGCATATGAAAGTTACTGAACATGGGAAGAAATGAGATCATTTAAAGAGAGAAGTATGGATATGCACAAGAAATGAGACCAGATCCAAAGTCTGAGAAACATCAATACTCAAGGTGACACTCACACAATGGCCCATGAAGGAGGAGGACAAGTAGAGTGTACTGTTATGGAAATAAAGAAGAGAACAGGCAAGAAGGATGGAGGGATTAAGGAGAACATGCCTGGGATTCTAGCTCTTAGCAGCCAGTTTCTCAGAAGGCACCTGCTCCTTCTGGTGGCCTGTGTGCCAGAAATTCAGGGATTTACTGCTCAAAAGGATTGGTCAGCCAGAGGACTATTGCTCCCCATCTGGGTGTTAATGGCTTTGAGGCAAACTCTGATAGAGTCCATCATGGGAGATCAGGAACTTAGTACTTCATCTCTACATCATTGTACCTGCTCCTTGCTGGTTACCATAGTTTCTGACTTCCTAGATCCTGTATTTTATGCTAGTTCAAGATAATACCTTAAGTGCTGCTCAAAAATGGCATCACATTTTTCAGGAAAACTTACCCTCATCTATTAAAATGTAAAATATTCATACACTCTGACCTGGTATTTTTACTTCTGTGCATCTCATAAGGACTAAGATAAATGTTCAAGAATGCCGATTTGTAGTATGGTTTGCAATAGCAAAGAATTAGAACAACTTAAAAGTCCATTCATAGGGAGGTTATTAAAGTATGACCTAGCAATATAGTTGAATGTTGTATAGCCATCGGGGGGGAAATGTAGTCTTTCTAGATGTGCTGATATGGAAAGGCAGCCATGATATATTGTACTTCCCCATGTTCTTCCCTCTCCTTACCTTCTAACAGAACTTCAGCTTTGTTCTGGCAGCCCCTCCCCAAGACAGCTCATGTGACTCAGGCTTTAGCCAATCTATGCATTCACCTAGAAACTCTAAAGATGAAGATCCTCTTTGAATCTGTTCTCAACTCAATAGCCAAAGAGAGTTTTAAAAACCTAATCAGTGTCACTTTCTTCTCATTGTCTTTGGAATAAAGACCAAAATCTGTACAAAAGTATATAAGGCCTTGTGTTATCTAACCATTGACTGACCACACAACATCCCTCCCCTGTCTATTCTCTGGGGTCCAGCCTCTTTGGCTTCTTTTCTGTTCCTTGAATCACAATGTTTCTTCCTGCCACAAGACCGTTGAATGTGATGTTCTCTGCCATCATCCTTCAGATACCTCAGATGTCACCTTCTCAAGGAAGGCTTCCTGACCATTCAAGTTGGATTAGATCCATGCATTTTGAAGCTCAACAACACTGTGTACCTTTCCCTCTTAGCCTTTTTTGTGATGTGTAGTCATGCATTAATGGGATGAATATTTGATTAACAGTTATCTCCCTCCCTCAACTCTAAGACCTTTGAGAGAATGGTACTTATCTTGCCCCAAATTTTATCAGTATTATCCTGTATAGTACCTGGACATAGTAGGTACTTAACAAATGTTTATCAAATGAGTGAATCTGGAACATACACATCGTAGGAGCTCCACTGATAATCATTCAGTCAAACTATGTTGGAGATGGGGGTTTAAATTAGCTCTGTTATTTTTCGTCAATTGAACTAAAGTGACTTTAAGATTTAAACATAATATATTCCTCCTTCCTCCATCGAATCCATCAGTTAACCCATCAACGCTACCTACAAAACACATCCCAATTTCCCCACGTCTCCCACCACCACCATCCTTCCTCTCCTTCGCTAGCTTCTCCCATTCTCACATTTAGAATATTCTTCATGAATATTCTTCTTCCTATTCTTCTCCCTCTCTTAGAAACACCCTGCCCCATAACCCAGGAGTTGACTTATGGTTAATTCTTGTTTCCCCTTTGGCCTAGTAACCAAGCTGTCATCTCAGCCTTCCGAGTCTTCTCTGTAACATTTCTTAGATTCAACACTTTTCCATTCTCCTTTCA
The DNA here is from genome assembly GCA_017311185.1 of Proteles cristata cristata. Classification (NCBI taxonomy): domain Eukaryota; kingdom Metazoa; phylum Chordata; class Mammalia; order Carnivora; family Hyaenidae; genus Proteles; species Proteles cristata. Next base: position 1,205,401 of record JAESUZ010003820.1, read on the forward strand.
GGACCTCTCTGTTTTTACCTATAATAACACAAACTCTCCCTACTTTTGCAAATGTCTCTTTCCATTCCAAAAACTCAGAATCACAAAATAGGCTTAGAAGTACCCCTTAAGGTAACCTGTTCAAACTTCTTAATGTTTTAGATGAGAAAACTGAATCCCAAAGGCAATTCCAAGGTTTGATCAATACCTGAGTTAAGCCTTTGCTCTAGAGATCTTACCAGCCCTCCTTTAACACTGTCTTCTTTGTCTCCAAAATGTTCTTCCCAGCTTGGCTGTTGTGTTTTCCTCAAATGGAAATAATCCCAACCTTCTCCTACTCAAAAAACAAACACAACACAACAAAACAAAACAAAAACCTTAGGGGCTTCTAACATTACAGTGAAATTGAGAAGTCTACTCCCTGATACAGGATGCACTGCTCACAGATTTAAGCTCAAGCTCCCCAGTCTACACCTGCCACTCACATTTTCCCAAGCTGATACCTCTTCTGTTAGCCTCAAAGAACAGAAGGCAAAACAAAAGAAGCAAGATATTGAAAGACACATTTCACATCAACATAAAGAAGAATCTTCTAATTATTAAAATTGTTCTTAATGGCACAGGTTCTCTTGGGAAATGGTGGGTTTCCTCTGAGCGAGCCTCAGTATTCAAGAACAAGCTAGACATATAACAAACATATAACACACAACTCCTCTTGTGGAGATGAACAGGGCAAGTGGGTAGGATTTTGTTAAAGTAATTACAGCTCCCCTCTAACATCCAGAATCCTCCCCACATTAACCAGTCCCAGGTTCCTTTTCACATGCAAACAACTTCTAGCTCTTCTCCATAAGGCCCCACACTTTGCAGTACTTCTATCCCTTTGCTTATGCTGTTCTTGCTGCCTGAAATGTCTCTTTCAACCATCTCCATGAAACCTATTTGAATGTCACCTCTTCTATAACACCTTTGCAGATATTTCCAATTGGGTCTGTCTCTCTCTTTTTCTTAGCATAGAATCATATGATTATTATCTCCAAGGTGGATTAGAGGGAATGTTAATGGATATCTGGTCCAAATACCTAGAATTCTGTTCCCTTGATATCCTCTCTTCCGGGGAGTCTTTCCACAGCTACATAAATTCACATATTGTTCCTTCTTCCTCATTTTTTTCTCTGTTAAAGAGCCTCTGGTGTCCCCACCTCAAATACATGCCCATCAGTTCTGCAGTTAAAGGTTTCTATAAGCAGTACCCACACCTGACTGTCCCAGCAGAGAGGTCCCTCCCCTTTGATCAGATAACTATCTGAACCTCCACCGTGTTTCCTGACCTTCTTCACTGTAGACTCAGGCCAGTCACTCAACCCCAAATGTTTTCCCTTTTCTTCTCTGCTAGAAAATGTGCTCTATTTCCCTCCAGAAAGACTGTCTTAATTAAGAAGGCTGCTTTTGTTTTTTTATTTGAAATCTCCTGATTAGTTAGCAATATAGAAATCAAACATCTGGCTTTATACCAACAGCAAATTCTTTTCTAGATGTTATAAGTATTGACATCTTCTCTCTCCATTGGGAACATGACCCACCTCATATTTCCTTTGCCCATTCCCATTCATTCAATGCATTGAATACATAGAGACAATAAACACTTGCTGATGTTCAGTAAACATGTTATATCTGTACAACAGCCATCTTATCAAACCATAGCCCAAATTATATTTTGCACGGAGAAACAATGCCAGATAGAGAATTATTTTAAAAAAACGCATTGGAAAGGGGAGACCAAGAGGAGAAATTGAATACTAGCAGTGAAACAAAGAGGTAATAAACCCTTAATAGTTTCCTAAAAGAGCAGGCATGATTGCTTTAATTGAAGCAGAAAGACACGAACACCGGAGGTGTGCTCATTTAACACCAGGAAGATGAATTAGAAAAGCCGCCACAAATATTTTTTCCCTGAGTGATGTATTATGTGATGAAAAGCTTGTAATACATTATGGTTGTCCTTTTGACATAGGATTTAACCCATTGGTGCAGTGTTTGGATTTCTTTGTTTGCTTCTGTCTGCCTTTGGCCATTAGAAAGGAGACTGAACTGAGAGCAGAAATGGAGCCTTATAAGGGCTTGACGTGCAGGGTGGAGTCTTTCTGCAGATTTATGCTGAGAATTTACAGTAGCTTAAGAAGAATTGCAAAACCAAAGAGTACAATATGAAAGTTATTCCTTAGAGACAGATCACTCTGAAGTCTGGCTGCAAGTGGTCTTCGTGCTTAAGCTTCCAAGCCAAATGATGGCAGATGGATAAATTACTAGAAACTGGAGATGTGGCATTTCACTCTTTCAGATGTTTCTGGAAAGACAACTTTTACCGCAGGAAAATCTTTAGAACAGAACCAAGCCACCTTCATAGGTAGACTCTCATCCTGGCCTGGGCCCAGTGCTTAACTGGGCCATCAGAGGAAGGGAGCTTCTAACATAGCCTCAGTGAGTTCAGGTCAGGAGTGGAAAAACTAGTCCTCTCTCTATGCCCTTGTGTCCTGTTAACCATTAGAACCCATGGGCATACTCTTCAAAAGCAACTAGTGTTGCTGACAAAGCTACCAGCTTGCATACTGTCTTTCACAATAAATTTTTTAAAAAACTTTTAACAGAACACATGTTCTCTTCCCTTTGGTGCTATGCTGCCAGCTCATTGAAAGAAAGAAAGAAAGAAAGAAAGAAAGAAAGAAAGAAAGAAAGAAAGAAAGAAAGAAAGAAAAGAAAGAAAAGAAAGAAAGAAAGAGGAAGGAAGGAAGGAAGGAAGGAGGGAAGGAAGGAAGGAAGGAAGGAAGGAAGGAAGGAAGGAAGGAAGAGGAAGGAAGGAAGGAAGGAAGGAAGGAAGGAAGGAAGGAAGGAAGGAAGGAAGGTGTATTATGACCTCTAAACATTTTTCTGCCATGTTTGCATAGAGCCAGCTCAGACTACACCTCATATTTGGCAAGTTTAATGAATTTTCTCTCCTATCTCTCTTTTCCATCATTCAGATAACTCTTGAAACATTAAGCAAGAGTGGGCTCAGCCCAATAGCCATAAACCTCGCTTCCCTCTGCCTTCTGGGTCACACTGACCCAGTCTTAGGGTAACCACTCTGGCTGGATACTGTTAGCTATTGAACGCCCTTCTAATGGTATTCTGGTCTCTGTAGCATCTTGCTCCAGATTACTGATGATTGTGACATGTGGGGGAGTATAAACAACAAGGGTAAAATAGAAGGAGAGTGTACACTCTGCTTCCTTTCAACCCATCGTGCTCGTGCCACAGACCTATATCTGGACCAGCTGAGAGATATTTCCTGACTGCTGCCCTAGTCTCCAAAATCTGTTACTATTCTTTGCTGAGTTTGGAATAAATGCCTCCTTGCATTTGTTGGCCTTTGAGTTTCTTCAGTGGCGATTAACCTTAGCATTCTTTTTTGTGTCCACTAATGAAACCATCTCACTGCCTGTTCCATATCTCGAGTTCATCCTCATATGATTCCAGACACCTCCTTCCCTTGGTCTCCTTGGCCCAGACTACAGTCCTAGAAGGAACACAGAAGATTTTAAATGCAAGGCTATTTCTTTTCTGTGGCCTCTTTTCCCAGGCATTTGGCAAATGCATAGCCTATCTTTCCCTCTAGGATTGTTCCTTTAGAGAAATGTATATGGATTGAATAATAACATTCCTCACCATCAGGCTTGGAGAGGTGTGGTGGGCCACAAAGTGCCTGACTCAGGCTTTCCCACATAATCTGAGAAATGAATCTAGCGAGTTCTGTTATTCTTTAACAGATGTCTTTGAAAGGAAAAAGATGGAGAGAAAGCAGATGTTCTGGGTCCACCTAACTAAGTTGATCTTAGAGTCAGGTGTGAAGCCAGATGGACCCACAGCAGAGCAGACAGACATGACATAACAACTCGATCTAAAACTCTTACCCCAAGAACGGACAAACGGTGTTTCCTTTCTTAAACGTTGGCTTCAAAGCGGGTGTTCCAATAGCATATGGTACTCCACAACTCAGGCCAAGAATCTTATTTTTGTCTAAAGTTAGGAGCTCCACTGAGGAAGAAGAGAAGATCACCGAGGCCAGGTTACAATATTCTCCTGATCTAGCATGAGATCCTCGAGGACACTATGGATTTTCAATCCATTTAAGATTGAAATGACAAGCCTTAAACTCCCAAAGATTTAACTGAGGGAAAAGCAAGTTAGCTTATTTAAAACCTTTTCTTATTAACACCAATAACAATTAATTACAAACATTTATTCTGATTTATGGACGCCTGCTCAGCATCAACATCACAGACCCACCCCCCCAATTATTCAGCGATATAATGGCACATTCATTTTGCTCAGAGGAATCAAGACTTTTCTAATTTCCTGTATAGCCACCTTCAGCTCTGTGTATATCTTCCTAGTTTAAATTACCACCAGACCTCAAACATATTTGCCTGGTTTTGAAAGCAGCAGGAGGTGCTTTTTGAAGTTTCTGAAATGCATACCCATGCATACATGTGTATGTGTGCGCAAACACACACAGAAGACACTCGGTCCACAAGCAGTGTGATAAGATCCCTTTTGTGCAGAAGTTTTCCAAGGACTTGATATCACTCAGATGTGCAAAACTTCTGTTTCTCCCCCTCCCCTTATTTTAATGATCTATCACAATTAGAAGTGTTTCTTATTTATAACACAATTTTTGCAACAACAAAGAAATGTGGGATAAGTGATGACCAAAATGCCTTCAGAAGTCAGGGTAGGACATTATTTTCTGCTATTAGTCCTCACCAATGTCAAGTGCAAAATTTAAATTAACAACACTTCCCTTATTGGAATGACTTCAGCACTTTTGCTGCCTTCCATTGATTTCTATTTACTTTGGCAGCCACAGGCAAGAAGAACATATTTCTGTGCCTGATGAAGCAACCTAAGACTTCATGAGGGTATATAGATGCAAATGTCGTGATGAAATGTTGCTGCTAGCTTATTCTAAGAATTAACATAATACAGGAGGAACACTATTTATGTAGTGCTCCTGCAGGCCTTAACTTCCCGTTAGTGTTGTGTTAGAGCAGTCTCCAGCTATATTTCTCCTATTAAAAACAGGTCTATAGTACTTTAACCTAGCAGTAAATACGATGTCAAAGCCATTTTAAAACTAAACAGCCTACCTGCAAATATGTTATGTGCCAGATATTCCCAACCAGAGGTAACCTTGACCCCATGTTAGCTCTTGGGGAAGAAGCTGATGCTTCCGCTGTGTCACTAAGTTACTGTTGGTGATTGGTGTATATAAAGGGCTGTTCCTCATTAGAAATACCAATAATAAATATTTCTAAGGTCCACATTGGCTTCAGAAAGCATAAAAATCTAGAGAAGGGCAAAAATAAGCCTTGGACTCATTGTCCAGGTTTTTTTTTCTCTGAAGCTGTTAGCCTCAGGTTTCTAAGAGCTGAAACCCAGTAGAATCAAAACAATCAGAAGATTCTCCTTTTTCTCTTTCATACATTATCACCTGCAATAAAAATCCAGTCACACAATGGCATATTCAACTCATCTACCAAATGTAACGAGGCAGTCATGTGAATCACTACATTTTTATTGAACCCTGTCTACCTTATCCTGGCATTTCAAATATTTGCCAACAGTGAGTGGCTCCCCCGGCTTTATCAATAATGTAGAACTAAATAAAGTTAAAGCTAAATGTTTCAAAACTTAGATCACCCATAAAGGACTAAAGAAGACATTTTCTCACTCTGCTTTTAAATGAAAAGAGACTTGGTTGATCCAATGTCAATCTCAATTCCTTTTTCTAGGACTGGACGTGATACCAGGAAGTTGCCCTTATGCGAAGAAAGAGTACCGAAGGGATGCACCAGGAGCCTGGTTGAAAGCTGGATGGGAAGAGAGGTGTGTTGATAGCTCATTCTGCTGCAACTCAGCCAGAGCTCTTGAACAAACACTCCCTCTGGCATGGGTCGGGGGGAGGCACCAAGTCCTTTAATGACCCCAGAGAGTCAAGACTTCTGTTTTATGTCTTACTGCAATTATTGGGAGAGCAGGCGGGTAAGTCGAAGCAGCTGTGGGGCCACATGCACATTAGCCACAATGTGGTCCTTCAGATCCTACCTGCATAGGCACCCACCACACCAGACCTGGGTTTAAATCCAGTTCTCTGATGCATTATGTAGAAATGCCACTTCTCAGCAATTCTGAGATGGTGCTATGCATTTACTCTTCACCTCTTTGAAATATGGGCTAATGATATTCATAGAAAAAAATTAACCAGTCCCCTATGGAAGTAGAAGATTCCTGATGAGAGAGAAAGTTTCTACAGCAGAAAACATCTCACAGTGTCTCCTGCCATTTTGATACACGGTGACCGTAATGGTATCACCCAAGCAACCACACTAGTTGTCTGTCAGTGGCCATTATTCAGTCAGGGCCTTCCTCTGACTCACCTTTACTCACTCTTAGCCATTCAACAAACACGTCCTGACTTATACATGCCAGTTACTGGGAATAAGCCAGGAGCAATTCTGACAGGGTCTCATTCGGGTTCTAAGCCAAGAGGCAATCACTGTGAAGTGGGGGCGAGTGGCAGGAAATGAGAGCAAAAGCTGTATTCACAGTGACTTTGGTGGCCCTCAGACCATCCACACAGGGCCCACCTTCCTTCGGTAAAGCCAGTTTTAAAAGGGGCAAAGAGGACTCTTGAACCATTGCTAAAAAGCAATGTTTAGCATTCAAGGCCCAGATTTAATTTCTATCTATATCTTTAAAAGTTTTCCAGGTTAAAAAAATAAAGTTAAATGTGAACTCCCACCACCTTAGACTAGAAACAAAGACTGAATTTTGTGAGGTCCTGTATCCAGGGACCGATTTCTTTGTAAGTTACATTTATAAAATGTATTGGGAGGTAGTATTAGGGGATTTAAAATGCATTTAGCTATCAAATGGATGGAGTCGTGTTTCATGTTATTTGTTCAGCACTTCTTCCCGCCTCACTGTGTCCCAGGGATGTTTTAAGCATTACTAGTTTTAACCTGTTACAGCCTCATTGGAACCTATGATAGAGGTGCCGTTATCTCCATTTACAGCTGAGGAAACTAAGCATTGAGAGGTTAAGTGACTTTCACAGGGTCACACAGCAGGTGGGAGTAGCAACTTCCACACAATCCTTTCTAAGCTGTCTGGGTATCTGTCAGGGAACTCTCAGAATGACAGTCTGAAGAGCCCATCCTCAACCCTCAGGATCCCCCTCCTTTGCTGCCTACTGGAGGTGCCCTCACTTGGATGCTGTGTCCAGGAAAAAAAAATCTGCTCAATGCCAGGAGAAACGGGAGATCCTCAATGCCGACCCCTGAAGGCTCCTGTTGCCAGGGAAGGAAGAGACAAAGTAGAGTCCAGCCCTGTGGCTCCCAACCCTAGACTTTTGGGAGGATAATCTTATACTAAGAGAATCTCAGAGAAAACAAAGTCTCATAATAAAAGCTTCAGAGATGCCAGGCAGAACCTTCTCCCACGAGACCTGCAAGAGCTTGTGCTCCAGGGCTGGAGCGATGGACACACCGAGCAGGCCGGAGGTGGAAGGGCCAGCTGGGCTCAGACCGATCTCAGCAGTCAAATGCTAGGGATTTTTGGACCCTAGGGCCCTCCCTGCACCACATGGCATAGAGATTTTCACTAGCAAGGGGCAAGCATTAATTTCTTTCCCCAAAATCTAGATAGGATGTGTAACCTTGACTATGTCAGTGTGATAGACACCATCTGTCTAATTGAAGTATTTCACAGAGAACTGCCCTTGCACATAGGCAGTAGACATTTGACATTTTGCACCACAAAATCAAAACCCTGCAGTTAACAGAACAGAAGGAATCAACACACTGTCAAAACTATTTCCAAAAGTAACAGAGTGAGTTCCCCAACACTGGAAGTATTCAAGCATCAAGGGGCTCAGAAGTTATAGAGGGAATTCATACATCTAGGTGGTTCAGCTGGGTGGTGTCAATGGTATCCAAATCTAGACATGCACCAAGATGTAGCGAATTTGGAAAAATGACCTATTGCCAGGCTTGATGCCATATGGTCAGATTCATTAGGTCTGGAATGAGACCTAAGGAATCTGTAATTTTCAAAAAAAAATGCAGCTGTTCTAGTGCCCATCACCCCCCAGCCCAGGATTGGGAATCTTTGCACAGGATAACTTCTGTGGCTCCTTTGTACTGGAGAGGCTATGATCTCTTGCCGATGCGATGGGCCTCACCCATCACATGTTCACAGGTAGAAAAATGTCAGTGTAGATTGCTTGTCACTGGGGAATGGTTTTTACCCCCACACAATGTGGTGGTTTGCATATTTGCTGATGTTTCCCCCCAAAAGCACGCGGGAATGAATCATTATTGAAACAATTTACTTTCAGTTACTGCATGAATGCCTTCCCATGATGCTCTGATGCTTTGTTTGTCCTCCTATAAAAATTATTTATGACCCAAGTGTGATCTTTTAAATCAGAATACTTATTCCTGAAATCAAAGCTTTCGCATGCTAATGCAAGTAGAAACCTTGATAATTTTTCAAAGCCATGTTGAATATTCAAAAGCTGGAACTGAAGGAAAGGAGTTAACATTAATTAATATTTGAAGCAGTAAAATAAAAGCAACAGTGAAGCTAATTTTGCAGGACAATTAATCATGAGTCTTGCTAATTGCACATGGGATTTGGCAAATGATTTTTTTCTCAGGTAGCAAAGTAAAAATGATAATCCACTACCCATCAAAATCATTGGCTTCTCACCAATGTCCCCAGCAAGAGCAATTAGTGGGAACAGTAGAGCCCTGGTAATTGCATGTCAAGAGAGGAGAGTGTGAGGATTTTAATTGCTCTAAATAAAGACCACTTGCTCATATGTATACCTGATTGTCCAAAACAACTCTGCAAGCTGGAGCGAGCATGACACCACTTCCAGGTGCTCACATAAAAATAACTCGGTGGAAGCAGTGTGTTCCCAGCAACCCATGCAGTTTCTGGAAGAAAATATCAATATGCCTTCACATTCCAAACTGCAGTGTCATCACTGGAATATAAGAACTACAAAAAAAAAAAAAAAATCGCCCGCTTGGGAAAATGTGCATATTCTTTATATTTGCCAAATATTTATTGCTGACATTTTTTGAGGAACTTTAACTATCTACAAGGTGCCAAGGGCTTCAAATTTACTGAATTTTAGGATCACCAATAAAATGTTTTTAACAAGACATCTCAAGAGGGCATAAAATTAAAAATTACCATATTCATGAGTGTAAGCCTCTAAGATTGCAATGCTATAAACTGGATGTTTATAATTTGCTTGTGGCTTTCTTAATTAAAAACTGGTAATTAGAAACTCAAGTACTATTTTTATACTTCATCTTCTACACTTTCCATGCTACTGTTACTTTTCAGTTTAATATATGTACACATGGATGCACACAATTGCAAATGATCAATAATATTTAACTGTGTGTCTAAAGCCTAAATGATGATGGATACATTTAAATATTGCTTTCCAAGAGATTATTATTCCAATGGCCATGTCGTGGCTTAAACATTTAGTTTAAACAAGACAGCTACCATTTCTTGCTCTTCCAAACATGCATCATTTACTCTCATTTTTGAGCCGAATTGCTGAATTGCCTTCCAAGCAGCTCTGGTATCTATTGTCTGCATGCCTCGCCTTGCATCTTTAAAGTACACCATATTGAGGTGCTAAACCACCACGCACTTCCTGCTATTAGCTTTGTTGGCTGGGCATTAAGCTTGGAGTGGTAACCTTAGCTTACCGCCATACCTTCTTTGCACATCCAAAATTGTACACATGGTTTACTACACCAGAACTACTTAAAAGCAACATGGGAGGGCTGCCTCCTTCACTGAATTACCAGCAGATCACAGGTGTGTATCTGGCTCCCGGAGGTGACTCAGGTACTAACACTAGGATGGTGGTTTAAATGGTTAGAAGCTTCCCCCGGGAAGGCTGTCCTCACGGTCCTATCACTTTGGAGACAGTGTTCACAAATGGCAAATTATTTACTCAGCCTCCTTAAGTGATTGCTTTGGATTTTTACGAGGTTTTAAAACAGAAACTTTTGAAGATGGGTGTTTTCCTGTCAAGACACAGCCATGGCGCCATCTTAAATTAGAAGTCCTTCTTCAGGTCATATGTCAAATATATGTATCTCATGAGACTTTAATCTAACCTCCACTTTTTTTTTCTTCAGACATCAGTTTGGGACCAAAAAGGATCTAAGTTGGAATAATCATTATTTACTTAGAAGTAGTTTACCGAGATACAAAGAACATGCTGTTTCCTTTTGTAGGAAGATTTTTCAGAGGGTCCGGAATGAATAACAAAGAAAAAAAAGCTGTGAGTGAAACAAAGCTTACTGGGTAAGAGAGCCTGATGGCTGAATCTCGGTTGGCTCTAAAAAGTCTGATGCGAGTTACAAGATGATCATCTACACAATGCATAGTTTTTACAGCTCAAGATTACAAGTACGTATTATTATTCTAAATTTCTAAAGAGCAACAGGAGTGAAATGTAGAATTCTCCAACTTTCTTCCCGGGGCTGCTAAAGTTCTTTGAGCAGCATTTAGAATACTCACATGTACATTTTATTTCCCGGGCTGTCTGGCGTTAACACCAGGGGATTGCTAAAGTGCTATTTATATTGCTGCTCATTACTGGGCAGGAGACAGACAAGGAAGCTTTTTGATCAAAATGTGTAATTTCCCAACATTAAATGTTTATAAAAGGGTGTTACAGTAATAAGGGGTTAGGTGTGCCAGAAGTTTCCAAATCAAGGGCCAAACCATTTCAGAGTGAATTTGGCATAAGTATTCTTAGATTCCAGCTACCCATTAAGGGAACAGAGTAGAGCTTGGCTTGACCTTTGCCCCACACCACCCGCAGGACCTTTTGCAGCGTTTCTTGACTATAGCATCTGCAGACATATTGGTGATTTTTAACACCATGGCTGACTTCCACTGTAACAAAGCAAATCTATTATATTGGCCCTGTGATGGCGTTTATGGTGTCACATCAATTAAATGAAGCAGAGAGACAGTGAGCAGACTTCTTATCACCCATCATTTGGGAAGAGAATAAACTTTCTGCACCCATATCAGTTTAGGATCAAAGAAAAAATATATAGACGAGTGAATAAAAGGAAAAAAAAAGAAAGAAAGAAAGGGAAAGGAGAACAATAGCACCAAAAAATGATGAAAGTGAACAAGCCAGGGTCGGTCACCTACAATCTTGGGTTTCAGTTGCCTCCTTTGGTTTTATCCCAGATGAGGGGGCCTTAATCTGGATCCCCTGAATCCCCTGGGGGAGATCCACTGATGGTCTTCATGATACCCATGAATCCCCTAAAATCTGGACCAAATGTTGTCTGTTTGCACCTATACATATTTTTATGGTTCAGCCTTATAGCTTTTAGGAGATGCCCCAAAAAGATCATAATCCAGGTAAAGATAAAATCTGCTGGAATAAATGCTCTGGCCTCATACAGTTCTAGTTTTTTATAGCAAGGGGCTATCTGATAATCCTGTTTCTAAATGAAACTGCTCCAAAAAGGCTCTCTTGTCCAAAGAAGCCTAAAGCTCAAGATCTTGTTTTAGTTGTATAGTTTCATATCATTGCCTTCCCTGTAGTCAGCACACATCTGGAAATTTGAGATCCCTTAGCAAATACTTGACAAGACTTCACTTTGGTCTTCGGTGTCTAATGCTCCTTCAATGGCACAGTACTTCACTGAGCTGTTTTAATATCCAGGAAGGAAGAAAAAAGAGATGAGCACTTTTCTCCATTGCTGACCCTTGAACATCTTGATGGCCTGAGTAGTAACAGATCTTCTGAGTCAATAATACTGATAGGGCTGGTGAGTTGGCTGACATTAGCTATATTGTTTTATAACACCATGGCAAATTTTGTTTATCTAATCAGTTGTTAGAAATGAACCATTACTCTGGTTTCCACACCGGACCATCTTGCTATGTTCTTTCTACGCCCTTAAGGTTTCTTCAACAAGTATGTCATAGACTTCAAAATGACTGCTAGCACCAACACGACCTGTGTCTATGTTAAAAAAATAAATAAATAAAGGGAGAAGCACATGGGTGCCTCAGTTGGTTAAAGAGCTGACTCTTGATTTTGGCTCAGGTCATGATCTCATCATGGTCCGTAAGATGGGGCCCCGCGTTGGGCTCTGTGTTGACAGCCTGGTAACTACTTGGGATTTTCTCTCCCTCTGTCTCTCTCTCTGCTCCTCCCCCACTCTCTTGCTCTCTCAAAAATAAACAAACAAATTAATTAATTAAAGAGATTTTTTTTAAAAATGAAGGGATAGGGGCGCCTGGGTGGCTTAGTTGGTTAAACGTCCGACTTTCGCTTAGGTCATGATCTCACAGTTCGTGGGTTCGAGCCCCGCGTCGGGCTCTGTGCTGACTGCCAGCTCAGAGCCTGGAGCCTGTTTCAGTGTGTCACTCCCTCTCTCTCTGACCCTCCCCTGCTCACACTGTCTCTCTCTCTCTCTCCTAGAAATAAATAAAACATAAAAAAAAATTTAAAAAAAAATGAAGGGATAGACAATTCAAGAATCTGGAAAAAATGATGGAATTTGTGGATGGATGGGCACCTGGGACTCACTGGAACTAACCCTTCAAACATCCAATGGCATGAAATGAAAGCACATGCCATGGATTATTCAAAATAACTAGAGTCTAAGAGTGTTTGTTCTGATGTAACAGAAGTAGAATTTGAAGGGGAATTAAGGCAGCCAAAAAGAAGCAGGTAATTAAAAAAAAAACAAACCTTGAATTCTTAAATGGTAGTTTCTAAGTTTTGAAATGTGAACATGGAAGTGTCCATCTCTTGAATTGTAAATTGGACAAGTGACTTAAATGGTCCTCTTCAGCATTACCATCCAGTGAGTGAATCACTAAAGTCAATAAAGAAGACATTACTCTTGGGTATGAAAGATAAGAAAATAGGTGATGGGCAGATGGTAAAATGAGAAGTCATGGCAGGAGGGCAGGGACACACAGGACACAGGAAGGTACTGGGGGAGCATGGGGGTTGCATGGTCTTTCTGTACTCTTGCAACTCTGTGGCTAGTCAGGGCTGGCCATGGTCAGTACGTGATCAGGAATTCAAGAAGAGCGTAGGTATTACAGGGAAGACTTGTCACCTAGTATAGAGGTTAGCGACCTCCAATCCAAGTGATCTAGTTCACTCAGCATGGAGTGGATACAAAGTGATATCTTCTTGCACAAAACTTTGCTTGCTGACCCAAAGAAAATAGAGCTATAGGCTTTTATTAAAATAGTTGGTCTCCAAGATAAGTTTCCAACAGAGAGAGAAGTATACTGTGAGTACTAAGGCAAAGACAGCCCCTCTGTAAGCTGGGGTGTGGCGGGTCAACCAGCAGGGTTAGGGTCTCGCCACTGGAGACTGCGAAGTGCCTCGGGTCACCCACAAGAGGCCAGGCCTGTGCTGCCCACCACCCTCTCTTGGCGCCCACCAGGAGATTTCCCAATGGCTGTCAGCAAAAGCCCGGTTGCCTTTAGAGTCACTATGCCCTGTATTTAAAGGAAAACGCTGTTTGTTCATAGACCCAGAGAATGATTAAGGGGAAAAAGAAGAAACCATGATTACAAAGGTCAAGGAGAACCCTGCTGATCCAGTCTTCTTTGTCTCATCATTTCCAAAAAGTATCATCTTCACAATCAAGAAACCCCTTCCTTAAGCAGTAAAGCAGGTCAGCCTGAGCCAAGCCATCATCTTTCCAGGCCATTATTTACTCCCCTTCCGTCTGCCGCTTGAACAACACATCCATACTTTCACCTTTCCTGTGTCAACCTGTTCTTTTTGGGAGCTCTCATTTTAGAAACAGCTGTTTCATGTTTCTACCCATATTTCTGATTCTCTTCTCCTTGACGTTTTTAAACAAACTGTTAGCCTGTGTTCAAATGGGGAGCACTTCGAAGGTGTGGCAGAAGAGAAGAGCAATGGCACTGGGGGCACCGAGAAGAGGTGGCCAAACAACCATACCCACAGGGAGGTCTTCCAGCACCCATGGAGGCCCCGACTCCAAGAAGAACCCAGCCATCATTGCTCGGCAGAGCACAAGGTCAGGATCTAATATTCTCTCTTCCCCTCCCAAACTGTGAAACTCGATGAGATTCCTCAATATGTGATGTGTAATTATTTGTTACTCATATGGAAGAAATAGACACAAGTTATTTCCTGATAGAAAAGATACATTTTCAAGGCACCTGGGTGGCTCGTCGGTTGAGCTTCTGACTTTGGCTCTCAGATCATGATCTCGCGGTTCGTGAGTTCAAGTCCCATACTGAGCTGTCTGGTGTCAGCACAGAGCCTGTTTCGTCTGTCTTTCTCTCTCTCTCTCTCTCTCTGCCCCTCCCCTGCTCTCTCTCTCAAAAATAAATAAATATTTAAAAATGAAAATAAATAACAGATACATATTCTTTCTCCTTTTTGGCTTTCTAAATGTTGGATTACATTTTCACGTGTTTCCACCTCACTCTGCCAGAGACTATGCACAACAAATTTGCATCCTATGAGGTATATATGCAATTAGTCAAAACAAAAAAAAAAACAATATTTTTTAAAGGATAAGGAGTCTTGCAAGAATCTCAAAACATTTTGTAATTATTACATTTTGAGATGGAATATATATATATATGTATATATACATATACATATATATATATATATATATATATATATATATATATATAGGCTAACACCAGAATTTTCCTTAGGGAGAAATTATCTTTGTTTACAAAAATATCTTGACAAGATTTGAGGGGGGATGGTTAACCCCAGAGGACCCAGAGTTAGCAGGAGCTAAGGTAGCAAAAGAGGTAAAATTGCTCTTCAGAGGGAGGGAGAGAGAAGCAGGAGGATGACATGAGATGATGACTTGGAGACTGAGTCACTGGTAAAAACAAAACAAAACAAAACAAAACAAAACCCTGTGGTGGTGGGAGGCATGGAGGGACTCTTAAGAAGGAAATGAATAAATTCAACTTGACGTTGTTCACCTTACTGTGATGTAAACCCCTCCATGTCCCCAAAAGTCTCAGGTTAAGTGTCCTGAATTGTCATGGATTTCTTTTCTTTTGGTAAAAATCAAGGAAGAGATCTCTTCTGTGTCTTGTGCTGAGGTGCTGGGGTTAGGATATCAGGATGTGAATAGAGGAGGGACACACAATTCAGCCTAAAACACTATTGTCACATGCAAGAGCGTAGGTGAACTCAAATGCACTGTGCAGAGTAAAATAAGCCAGTGTTTTAAAAAACATTTTTTAATGTTTATATATTTTTAAGAGAGAGAGAGAGAGAGAGAGCACAGGAGAGGAGCAGAGAGAGAGAGGGAGACACAGAATCTAAAGCAGGCTTCAGGCTCTGAGCTGTCAGCACAGAGCCTGATGTGGGGCTGAAATCCACGAACAGGGAGATCATGACCTGAGTTGAAGTTGGAGGCCTAACTGATTGACCCAGACAGGCACCTAAGCCAGTGTTTTTAAAAGGCTACATACTGGGGCGCCTGGGTGGCTTAGTCGGTTAAGCATCTGACTTTCGCTCAGGTCATGATCTCAGTTCGTGGGTTCGAGCCCCGCATCGGGCTCTGTGCTGACTGCCAGCTCAGAGCCTGGAGCCTGTTTCAGCCTGTGACTCCCTCTCTCTCTGACCCTCCCCTGCTCATGCTGTCTCTCTCTCTCTCCTAAAAATAAATAAAACATAAAAAAAAATAAATAAATAAAAAAAATAAAAGGCTACATACTGTATAATTTCATTTACTTGTTACTCTGGAAAAGGGAAACTCCAAGGACAAACAACAGATCAAAGGATGCAAGAGACTGAAGATGGGGAAGGGTTTGAGAACAAAGGAGTAGCACAGGGTAATCAGAGGGGCGGGGTCACAAAACCACGGGATATCTCGATTGTGGTGGTGTTTACACGATCCCCGAATTTGTCAAAACTTATGGAATCAGTGGGCCATACAATGGATTTTCCTGATGTAAAGCAAAAATTAATTTTATTTTATTTTTTTATTGTTTTTATTTTTTTTTACAAATAGTTTATTGTCAAATTAGTTTCCACCTAACACCCAGTGCTCATCCCCACAAGTGCCCTCCTCCATGCCCCTTCCTCCTCCCCCCCACATCCATCAGTTCTCAGTTTCTGTCAGCATTCAAGAGTCTCTCATGGTTTGCCTCTCTCCCTTTCCCCCACCATTTCCCCCCTTCTTCTCCCCCTTGGTCCTCTGTTAAGTTCCTCCTAATCCTCCTATACGTGCACACATATGATATTTGTCCTTCTCTGCCTGACTTATTTCGCTCAGCATAACACCCTCAAGGTCCATCCATGTTGCCACACATGGCCAGATTTCATTGTTTCTCATTGCCATGTAGTATTCCATGGTATAGATAAACCACATCTTCTTGATCCATTCATCTGTTGATGGACACTTAGACTCTTTCCATGTTTTAGCTATTGTGGAGAGTGCTGCTATGAACATTGGGGTACATGTGCTCCTATGCATCAGCACAAAAATTAATTTTAAAAAGCATGGGTTCAAAATCAGAAAAAGTACTCGTTTTTATTTAATAGTCCGCTTCTTTAGAGAAAGATATACAGGAAGAGCAGACAGGTGAGTGACGTGTGGGGTGTGCCCCTGTTGTCATACATGACCTCCAACCGCCTTGTCACCCCTTCTCCTCAACACCCTCAAACTGGACTCGGGAAGAAATCATGATTACAGAAACAGCATTTATTTTGTATTTTCAGGCCTCCCTCCTAAGGCGAATTCGTATGAGGAGGTCAGGGTCTAGCAGTTTCCATAGGTGCCGGGTCTCTGTGGCACCCATCCTGACTCCTGGGCTCAGAGAAGAGAGCTGTCTATTTGAAATCCCGAAGGACAGGCACCTCACTCCCCGCATGACCCTCCACTTCTGCTTTTTACTGAGGGCAGAGAGCTGACTTTCAGTCCCTGGCCCTGCTCTGCCTTCTCCTCAGGCCCTTGTCTCCCCAAACCCCGCTGTTAATGAAGCCAGGATGCTTCCCATACTCTTCTCCTCAGGAAGAAACAGTTATTTGCATCATACTGATATCCATGGTTATTTGTAACAAATCATTATCAGTTCATGCAAAGCATTGACAGTGCAGTCTTTAACTTGTACTTCTTTGTTCATTTATATTTATCTATTACTCAAAATGAGGGTGGCTTTAGTTCACTTTATTAAATAAATAAATTTTTATTTATTTATTGAGCTCCTACCATGTGTTAGGGACTGGGAATATGGGATGAAATCATGGTCCCTGATCTAGGCTTCACAATCTATTAGAACAGATGAAAGAAAAGGTAGTTATAACCCACCACAGTAAGGGCCACACAGAGGCAAACACAGCTCTGGAACTTCAGACAATGGGTGTATATGCCTATCTGGATATCAGGGAAGCCTTCAGAGGATTGGATCTTAAAACATGAGCTGGAGTTAACCAAGAAAAGAGGAGTGAAAAAGGATATAAAAAAGGTTGAAATTGTTCAATAAGGCCAGGACACATATGATACAAATGGCAGAGTGGTTGCTGGAGAAGAAGGCAGAACCCAGATCATGAAACTCTACGCTCCCTCTGAAGGGCTTTATCCAGCAAGCAGGTGCCACGGCAAGGTCAGATTTATAAAGGTCTCTCTGGCAGCACTGTGGAGGATAGGTTTGGCTGAGAAAAGCATGGAGGCTCGGAGACTGGGAAACACATTTCTGCAGTGTTCCAGGTAAGAGAAAGTGAGTGGCTGGACCTAAACAGAAGTTAGGGAGATGAAGAAAAGACGAAATCAAGGTACAAGGTAACTCTGAAGTCAATTGTACCCTAAGTGAGGAACAGAGCCCAGATAACTGCAGCCCCTTTACCTGGATTTCTGATCTAAATATGAAAGTAGTTATTATATAGACAGTTCTAACCTTTTGATGGCCGACATTGTTCTCTGTGTCATTCATTCAGTGTTGATAAATGTGTATTCACCAGTCTCTATCTACTCATTTGAAGATTTCTAAGGCAATGTTTAATATTTAAAATGTGAATTCTGGAGTCAAATGTCTATTTCCTAAATTATCGTACAGTGAAATTGACCTTTTGGGGCATATATCTCTGTGAATGTGAATACATATATAGACTGGTGTAACCACCATCACAATGGGGAGACAGAACAGCTCCATCACCCTGAGAAACAGCTTGCCCTACCTGTAATGCCTGGCAACCTTCTGATTGTTTTTCTCTTCATCACCATAATTTTTATTTTTTCGAGAAGCCTATATAAATGTAATTATACAGCATGCAGCCTTTTGAGACTGGCTTCCTTCCTTCAACATAGTGCCTTGGAGATTCATCCATCCTGCCTCCTGTATCGATTGTTAGCTCCTTCGCGTTGCTGAGTAGTATGCCATTATACGACTGTGCCAGTTGTTTTCTCATTGCATGTTTGAGGGCTATTTGGGTTGTTCCCAGTTTAGTGATTATGTATAGAAGTGGGTTTTATGTGAACATAGCTTTCCGTTCTCCAGAATAAATATCCAGGGGTGGGATTCCTGGATTACACGATAAATGTATTAATGTTAAGAAACTCCCAAACTGTTCTCTGGAGTACATTCTGAATTCCCACCAGCCACACACAAGAGTTAAGTTACTCTCAAGAATGGGCTGTTGCCAGAATTCTTTTCTTGGTCCCCTGAATAGGTATACTTGTTCAACCCAGCTCATGGGGTTTTCTCCTATGTTTTCTCTGAGATCTTTATAATATTATGTTTTGCACTTAGATCTTTTCTTTAATTTTTGTAAGAAAGCATGCAGTTTAGATTCAGGTTCTTTTTGAGCTTACGGATGTCCAATTGTTTCATCATTTGTTGAGGCAATCTTTTCTCCATTTAATCGCCTCCAACTTGTCAGAAATCGCTTGTTCATATGTGAGTGGGTCTATATCTGCACCTGCATCCTGTCCCACTTATAGGTTGAGAGTGGGTCTTAAAACTGACTAGTGGGATTACTCCAAGCATAGTATTCTCTAAAGCCATTTTAGCTCATGTACTTCTTTTCTCTTTCCACATAAATTTTAAAATTGCTTATTGATATCTATAATATTTTTGCTAGAATTTCTATTATAATTGCATTCCATCTATAGATCAATTCAGGGAGAATCAGCATATTGATTATATTGAGTGTTCCAACCTATAAACAATGGTATCTCTCACCATTTATTTAGGTCATCTTTCTTTTGTTACTATCATCACTTTAAAATTTTCAGCATGTGGATTATATAGTTTGCTAGACTTACTCACTTTTTGTGCTGCTGTAAATGGCGGTGTTTTTTAAATTTCTAATTGTCCATTGTTAATATAGGGAAATATAATTGATTTTTATGTATTGACTTTGGAGCCTGCAACTTTGCTAAATTCACTCGTTAGTTATAAGAGTTATTTGTAGATTTCTTGGGATTTTCTACATAAACAAACATGCTATCCTTGAATAGGGGCAGTTTTATTTCTTCCTTCCCAATCTGAGTGTCGTTTATTTTTTCTTGCTTTATTACACTAGCTAGGACTTCCAGTATAATGTTTAATATGAGTGAGTGGTATGAGTGAACATATTTGCTTTTCCTCCAATCTTTTTTTTTAAATTTTTAGTGTTTTATTTATTTCTGAGAGAGAGACAGTGTGAGCAGGGGAGGGTCAGAGAGAGAGGGAGACAGAATCTGAAAAAGGCTCCAGGCTCTGAGCTAGCTGTCAGCACAGAGCCCGACGCAGGGCTCGAACCCACTAACCGTGAGATCATGACCTGAGCCGAAGTCAGACGCTTAACCGACTGAGCCACCCAGGCGCCCTGCTTTTCCTCCAATCTTAAAGAGAAAACATTCTGTCTTTCATGATTAAATATGTAGGGTTTTTTTTTAATATAGATACCCTTCATTAGACTGAGAAATTTTCTATTTCTAGTTTGCTCAGAGTTTTTGTCATAAATGTAGGCTGAATTTTGTCACATGCTTTTTCTGTATCAATTTATATGACCATGTGGTGTTTCTTCTTTAGACTGTTAATATGATGAGTTATATCGGTTAATTTTGAATATTGAATTTGCTCTAAATCTCTAGATAAGTCACCACTTATCATGCCTTTTACATATTGATGGATTAATTTCATATTTTTAAAAATTTTTATTTACTTTTTTTTAATGTTTATTTATTTTTGAGAGTGACAGAGCCTGAGCAGGGGAGGAGCAGAGAGAGAGGGAGACACAGAATCCAGAGCAGGCTCCAGACTCTGAGCTGCCAGCACAAGGTCTGACGTGGGACTTGAATTCATGCACAATGAGATCATATCCTGAGCTGAAGCTGGCCACTTAACCAACTGAGCCACCCAGGTGTCCCTTTATTTACTTATTTTGAGGGAGAGACAGAGAGAGAGAGAGTGAGAGAGAGAGAGAGAGAGAGAACATGCACATAAGCACAAGATGGGAGGGGGAGAGAGAGAGAGAGAGAGAGAGAGAGAGAATCCCAAGCAGGCTCCACGCTGTCAGCACAGAGCCTGAAGTGGGGCTTGATCTCACAAACCATGAGATCATGACCTGAGCTAAAATCAAGAGTTGGACACTTAAGCAACTGAACCATCCAGGCACGCCTCATTTTGTTAATTTTTAATTGAGTACTTTTGTCTATATTCATGAGGAATATTGCTCTGTAGTGAGGTTTTTTAGACTGTTTTTGTCTGACTTTGGTATTATGGTAATACTGGCCTTATTAAATAACTTGGAAGGTGTTACTCCTCTCTCATCTGGAACTCATTGTGTAGAACTGGTTTTATTTCTTCTTTAAATGTTTGGTAGAATTGACCAGAGAAACCACCTGAACCTAGAGATTTCTTTTATGGAAGGCTGGTTGTTTGTTTTACTACAGATTCAATTCTTTTAATAGTTACAGCTTAATATAATATTTCAGTTAATGGGATTGAACTTAATAGTTAAATTCAAGTTATCTATTTCATCTTGGATGAACTATGCTAATTTGTGGTTTTTGAAGAATTGATCCATCCCCTAGAGGTTGATGACTTTATGTGTTTAAGGCTGTTTGTAGCATCCCTTATTACCCGTTAAGGTCTGCAGGGTTATAATATATACTCTCCTTGATTCTTGCTACTGGTTGCTTATATCTTCTCTTTTTTCCTTTGTAAGTCTTACTAGAAGCATACCAATTTTATTGATCTTTTTAAACAACCAGATTTCTTTTGGTTAGTGCTTGCATAGCATATCTTTTTCCATCTTTTACTTTTGGCCTGTTCATATCATTATATTTGAAGTGAGTTTCTTATAACAGCATATAGTTAAGTCATGTCTTTTTCATCCATTCTGCTTATTTCTTTTCATTGATGTGTTTTGACTATTTACGTCTATTGACCTTATTTATGCTTGGATTTAAATCTGCCAGGGGTGCCTGGGTGTCAGTTAAGTCAGTTAGTCATCTAAGCATTAGTCAGTTAAGCATCTGACTTTGGCTCAGGTCATGATCTCATAGTCTATGGGTTCAAGCCCTGTGTGGGGCTCTGTGCTGACAGCTCAGAGCCTGGAGCCTGCTTCCGATCCTGGGTCTCCCTCTTTCTCTGCTCCTGCCCCACTTGCACTCTGTCTCTCTCTCTCAAAAATAAATAAACACCAAAAAAGGTTTTAATCTGCCAGTTTATTATCGTTTTCTGTTTGTTCTCTCTGTTTGTTCCTGTTTTACTTTTCTGTATTCTTGAATTATTTGAACAGTTTTTATATTCCGTTTTATCTTTTCCTTTTTTACTATACATCTTTGTGTATTTTTTAGTGGTTACTCTAAGGATTACAGTATACATACCTAACTTTTCAAAGTCAACTAAGAATCAATATTTTACCACTCCTGGACCACAGGAATTTGCTACCACACACCGCCTGTTACCCTCTCCACTTTATGTCATGCTTGTCTAGCAGACTACATTTATATACTTGAAAACCTTTCCAGACAATAATTTCCGTTTTCAGTGGAGAACAATATTTTAAACAACCTAAGAGGATAAAATAGTCTATTATATATATCCAGATATTTCCTTTTTTACTGCTCCTTTTTCATTCCTGGTGTCCCAACTCCCTTCCAGCTTCATGGTCCCTCTGGCTGTTAGCAATTCTTCTAAAGTAGGTGTTCCGGCAATGAATTCTCTGAGTTTGCCTTTATCTGAGAATAGCTTTATTTCACCTTCACCCTTAAAAGATATTTTCACTTGATATAGAATTCTGGGTTGACAGTTCTTTATTTTCAGCACATGTTATGAAATGTTCTGCTCCTTCTTTTTGACCTTACTGGCTTCCGATGGGAAACACACACTCTAATTGATGTTTCCATAACAAATGCATTATTTTCTTCTGACTGCCTTCAAATATTTTTTATTTGTCTTTTGTTTTCAGAAGTTTGATGATGATATGTCTGGGCATTGATTTCTTTGAGTTTATCATAGTTGGGGTTTTCTGAGCTTTTTGGCTCTGCAGGGTTTTGTCTTTTGCCAAATTTAGGAAGTTCTCAGGCATTATTTCTTCAAATAATTGTTCAGCAACACACTCTTTCTCTTCTCTGAAACACTGATAACACAAATGTTAAAATCTTTTGTTATTGTCCCACAAGTGCTTGACTCTCTGTTCATTTTTTAGGTTATGATTTATGTAGTTATATTAATATCTGCCATGTCTGTAATTGTTTTCATTGTATTTGTGCTTTGTTTCTGATTCCTCCCATCTATCTGCCTTCTCTAGTTTTCAGCATTTTACAGGATTCCATTTTATTTCCTGTCAGCACATCTCAGGATAATTATGCTTTAAAAAATTGTTGACCTAGAGTTTACAATATACATTTTTAACTAATCAAAATCCACCTATAAAAAACCCTAGAATACCTCATGTGTAGTTCAGCTACCTTATAATGCCCAATTTGGCCCTCGTATCCCTCATAAAATTGCTGTCATTATTTTCTCTTATTCATATACTGTAATAACTCAATATTGTTACTATTATTTATTTAAATAGCTATCTTCTAGGTCAATTAAGAATAAGAACAATGAAAGATTTTATTTGCCTTCATACATTCCTTCTTTGACTCTCTTCCTTTCTTCATTTAGCAATGAGTTTCTGACCTATCCCATCTTCCTTCTGCTGGAGGAATTTCTTAAAACATTTTTTACTGACCACATCTGTTGGTGATAAATTCCCTCAATTTTTTGTTTGTTTGCTTTTTTTCATTTTCGCCTGACAAAGTCTCTGTTTCTCCTTCACGTTGAAGAATAATTTTTCTGGGTATAGAATTTTAGTTTTGGTTTTGGTTTAGGTCTTAGGTGGTGTTTTTCTTTCAATCCTTTAAATATTTTGTTCTACTCTTTTCTTAGCTGTATAGTTTCTGATAGGAAGTGCACTGTAATTTTTATCTTTGTTCTCCCATAGGTGAAGTGAGATTTTTCCCCTCTAGTATCTTTTAAGATTTTCTTTTGTCTTTGGTTTTCTGCAGTTTGAATATAATATGTCTTGGTGTGTGTTTTTTGGTATTTATTCGACTTCTTTTTCTTCCTATGTTTCCTGGATCAGTGGTTTGGTATCTATTGGTTTTTGAAATTTTTGACCATTATTACTTCAAATATTTCTTTTGTTCCACTATTTTTCTGCCATGCTAATTATGTATATGTTCTACCATTTTATATTGCACCATACTTGTAGATATTCTGTTCTGGTATAGTTTGTTTCATTCTTTTTCTCCTTGCATTTCAGGTTGGAAAGCTTTTACTACTCTATCTTTAAATTCATGGATTTTTCTTGCTTAGCTACATTAAGTCTACTGATGAGCCCATTGAAGACTTCTCCATTTCTGATACATTGCTTCTGACTTTAAGCATTTTCATTTTAGTTTTTCCATCTCTATGATCACATTACCCATCTGTTCTTGCATGTTGCCTATTTTTTTCCACTAGAGCCCTTCATAAGCTTATCAGAGTTATTTTAAATTCCCTGTCGGGACACCTGGGTGGCTCAGTTGATTAAGTGACTAACTTTTGATTACAGCTCAAGTCATGATGTCAGAATCATGGAATCAGGAATCCCATGCAACCTGCTGGGGATTCTTTCTCTCTTTCTCTCCCTCTGGCCCTCCTCTGCACTCACTCACTTGCTCTTTTCTCTCTCTCTCTCTCTCTTAAAATAAAGAATAAGTAAAATAAAATAAAAGTACTGGCTCTTCACATAGCATTTTTAGGAAATAAATAAATAAATAAATTCCCTGTCTGATAATTCCAACATCTACATTATATCTGAGTCTTATTCTGATGATTGCTTTGTCTCCTCACACTGTTCTCTGTGACCTTTTGGCATGCCTTGTGGGGGTTTTTGGTGTTGTTGAAAGCAGACATGTTTCACTGAGTAATAGGAACTGAGGAAAATACACCTTGAGTGCAAGGATTTATGTCTGTCTAGGCAGGAGTTGAGCTGTATTCCATGTTTGCTGTAGCTACAGGGCTAGAGGCTTCAAATCCCTTTTATGTCATTGTTTTGCCATTGAACATCCCTGAAGTCTCTTGCTAAGAATCTGTGTCTCGCAGTTCTTGCCTCTGTAATCCACTCATACTGGAGTGCAGTGGTGTGGTAAACTTGGAGGGAGGAATCACATCGATAACCTTCCGACTAAATCTGTCATGTTGCGGACTTGTGTCTCCTGGCTGTGATATTCACCAGTGTTTCTCCAGTGGAGTAGGCCTTTCGCCTTTTCCCCCACCTGCCTTCTACTCCCTTCCTTGGCTGGAGTATTCCATTCCATTTCCTTGAGGCTTTGACCCTCAGTGACTATGAGTTTTCTCCCTTAGGTGAGACAGGAAGGCTGGAGGGGGGTGGAGTGGGAAGAACTGCCTTCCTCTACTTGGAATAAGTTTTGGCAAAGTCCTTTCCCCTGTAGACTGGGTGTTTATTACAGAGAAGGCTCTGACTTTATTTTATGATTATTATTCTTCCTCTTCCCTGCCAAAGCCACAAGATGATCTTTTTCAGATATTTGTTGTGAGAACTTGCTGGAGCTTCTAGAGGTAAAGCCCATGAAAGACTGCAGCTCCCCAGGAATTCCTCACTGTCACACTCATCCACATTCAACCTCCAGCAATTCATCAAAATTACCATGTAAGTGATATTGCCAGTTTAGGGTTCCAGTGGCTTTTGCTTCGGGCAAACAGATCTCAGCTGTGGCTCTCAGGATGCACCTGTCACTCTAGATTTGGGAGTAGTAGCAAGTCCTGTGACCTAAATTCTGATGAATCCAGGGAATATTAACTTTTAATTGTTCCAGCTTTTTCTTGTTGTAAGAATAGGAGTGGTGATATCCAAGCTCTGTATATGCTGGAATTAACACTGGAAGACTTCTTTCCATTTCTATTGTTTGCTTGGATAATTTCTATTGATCTATCCACAGACTTTCTACTGTCATCTTAATTCTTTTATTCAGCCCATTTTCTTATTCAGGGTTTTTTTTTTTTTAATTTCAGTTACTGTGTTTTTCAGTTCTAAAATGTCATTTGAATGCTTCTTTTCTGCCTTATATTTCTTTGCTAGGACTTTCTATTTTTCTATTCATTTCAAAAGTGTTGCAATTACTTATTGGAAAATTTTTATAATGGCTGCTCTGAAGTCTTTGATTGATTATTTTAGAAGCAGTGTCATCTTAGAGTCAGCATCTGTTGATTGTTTTTTTTTTTTTCCCAGTTAAGCTGAGAGTTTCCCCAGCTCTCTGAATGCCAAGTGATTTTCAATCGTACCTGGACATTTTTAGTATTATGCTATGAACTTCTTGGTCTTCTTTAATTCCTATGAGACTGTTGACATTTTGTTTTAGCTAGCAATCAATCTAGTTATGTTCAGACTACAAGCTTCACCCCCTTTCCTGTGGGCTGAGGTTCTGATGTTAGTTAAGCTTTCACAAAGCTATTCTGATCCATCCCACATGTGCGCCACCCGGTGGCCAGCACCGGACCTGGGCAGTGTCTGTTACTTTATCCTCCAACTATTTATTCTACATGCTGATCAGAACCAGGTCCTCACATGCAGGGTGGGGCCTGGTATTCATAAGCAATTTTATGGGGGTCACTTCCAATACCTTCTTACTTCTCATGATCTTTCAAGAAGTTTCTCGTACTGAGAACTCCTGAAAAAATAATTTCCTGTACTTTCAGTCCTCCAACCAGAAAGCAGGCTTTCTTTACTCTAACTAATAGCACAGCAAACAGGGGTTTGGCCTATTAGACAACTCTCTTGGACTGAAGCTCTATTGATCAGAAGAGAAAGTTCCCCTCTCTCAAAGTTTTGGCTCTCAAACCCACATCACTACAGGATTGCCTGAAGAGTAGGGTGCAAGACAATGGAGAAAAGATTTTGTAAAACAGAAAAATGGTTAGGGACACCTGGGTGGCTCAGGCAGTTAAGCGTACTACTTTGGCTCGGGTCATGACCTCACAGTTTATGGGTTCGAGCCCCTCATTGGGCTCTGTGCTGACAGCTCAGAGCCTGGAGCCTGCTTTGGATTCTGTGTCTCCGTTTCTCTCTCTGCCCCTCCCCTACTTGTGCTCTGTCTCTCTCGCTCTCTCTCTCAAAAATAAATAAATATTTTAAAAATTACTTAAAAAAGAAAAATGGTTAATTTCCTCACTCTTTTAGGAGTTTCCTTTCCTGATATTCAACCCAGATGTAGAGCATTTCTCCTGAAACTCTCTGCACCATAGTGTTCACTTCCAAGTTTTGGACTACACTGAGTTCATCTGGATCAAAAAACAATGGCACATTTGGTGCCACTTCAAATTCTGATCTTCTTTCCCAATCTGCATACTACTATTCATTTTTCAAAGTCATCAAGTAACTGGTCCATGCATTCTATCCAGGTTTTATGACTGCACTCAGGGAAACAGAGTAGTGTGTATTTAATCATAATGAGAACTAGAATTTACTAGATATTTAAAAGTGGATAATTCCCAAGCCTCGGTCTCTTCACCTGTAAAGTGGGAATGACAAGAATTTTTGTGACTAGAGTTTGTAGAGAGCAAAGGAGACAATACATGTAAGGATTTAATTTTTAAAACATTATAATGTGCCCAGCAAATGTTGGCTGCTGTCACTATTTTCATTAGTTACTACTGATTGTTGTTTTGGTTGTTGCTGCAGCAGCAAAACTGAGACGGAAACTAGGAAAGCAGTAGGAAAAGGCAAGAGAAGAGTAGTACGATTAACAAACGTGGAAAGAATCAAGGAGATTCCGCATTGTATGTCTCACTTAAATAGTTCATTTATACATTTTGCTTTAATCATGAAATATTGAAGCTACATGAACAGTAGGTCACCCAGCAATCTTTAGTTGTAGGTGATATCGATGTGCTACTGTGTTATTGTCCACACTAAGTACACAAATGGACACTTGAGTGCTTCTTTACTGTCTTGAAGAAAGATAAAGAGGAGAAAGGCAGCCCTGTGTGTCACCTCCTGGATGAGTATATGAAGGTAATGGAGTGAGTGTGAAGGTAGAAAAATCTTTATACCCTCTTCTGCCTACTTCACTCCATTTTCAAGATAGTTTTACATGGTCATTACCTTTGGTACAGACTTTATCCATCATGCCCAGAGTCAACATTTTTAAGGTAAGAATAATAAATAACTCTTTACCATTCATGTAGTGTCTTTAAGTGTTATTTAATATGTAACAGAGCAGTGTTAATAGATTGTAAAGGGTAGGTGATAGTGTCCTGGAAATGAATCTAGATCCCCCACTTCATTCATTCTCAAGTAAATAACTGTTTTTTACATGTCTTTGGATAAAAGTTTAACTTTCCCAAAACATAACTTTGATATACAATGTAGCTTTCTTTGCTAAGACTCTTTGCCATATCCACAGCTTGTATATTCCACTCGGGACTTCAAAGCAAAAAAAGAATGACATCTTCCTACCCATGTCCATCAGCTCTGGTGAATTTTTAGCTGTGAATATTATTTGATAGAATGAATGAGAATTTTTTATTCAGACATAATTGGATTTAAATTCTGACTCCCCTACTCTTTATACATTTGAACTTGTGAAAGTTACTTCAACTCTCAGAAATCACCATTTCCTCACATGTAAAAGGAAGTTAATAATACTTAGCACAAAAGCCTTCCTTGATTATTAAAAACAATATACGTAATATATGTATGCTAGGTACATAAACAAATGTATAGGACCTGGAAAGCACTTTGTGTAAAATGCAGATACACCATTTAAGCTCACTTTTTAAAGTTAAAAAAATATTTTTAAAAATTTATTTTAAGAAAGAGAGAGAGAGAAAACTCAGGTAAGGAAGGGATGGGCAGAAAGAGAGGGAGAGAGAGAATCCCAAGCAGACTCTGCACTGTCAGAGCAGAGCCTGATGAAGTACTTGATCCCATGAACCTCAAGGTCATGACCTGAACTAAAATCAAGAGTCGGATGCTTAACTGACTGAGCCACCCAGGCACCCCCTTTTTATAGAGTTTAGAATATTTCAGCAAATGTTTATAATTTCTTAATCTTTGTGTTTATGATAATCCACCTTAAAATTCACTTTCCCATAGAAAAGCAGGGATAAAAAGTAGGTATTTGTACAATTGTAAAGATCTTTTTAATGTTTTGTTAACAGCAGCAGCTCAGTGTTTGGCAAATAATTGTGACAAGTGGACTTCACTACAAGCAGAAGGCCTTGTGCCTTCCAAAGATGCCCATCACTTAGATGACTTACCTAGTAGTAGTAGTTGCTAAGTAGTAGATTTCAATAGTACCTAAGTAGTAGATTTACCTGACAGACCTTGCCTTGTAAAGTCCCAAGTACAGCCCCTAATATCTTTGGACCCTTAAGAATGAAGACTGCAACAATAACTACTGTACACAGGGTGAGCACTTACTACCTGTCAGGACTCTGCTCAGCACTTAGCTGTCATTGTCTCAAAATCCTCCTGACACCTCCACATGTAGGACCATTTTACAAGGGAGAAACCTGATGGTTAGAGCCTTTAAGTAACTTACCCATGAGCACGCAGTTAACGGACTACAAAGCAGGAGTTCAGACCCAATTCTTACTAGCTCTGAAATCCATGCCCTTAACCATTGCACCACCTAGAGATTTTTCATTTTCTTACACCTTCCAGATTGAGTCCCACTAATCAAAACTGAACATTCTAGACCGAGAGGCATTGGTTACATTAGATCCTACTGCATTTATCAACAATTATGGACCAAAGCTAGTTTTTTCAGCACAATAGAGATCAAAATCCATTTCAACTCCAAGGACCCTTCCAAATTCCTTTGTTGCACTTGCATTTTGTTGAGTTAAACAAAGAGGCATTTGCCTTAAGCCTGATTTCTATTTTCTTAGAACGTTTCTAACAGCACTTGCCTCAAGGAAATCTTCACAACACAAAGAAAAGAAGCAAGACGTGGAGGGCAAGATGGCGGAGAAGTAAGGAGCTCCGTACTTGCACTCGAGCCTATACATCACACAGAAAAGATCTGAAGCCATTGGAAACCTTACAAAACCTGAAAGATTGGGAGAAAAAGGATGCAGAATCCACTGAGAAAGACTTCTAATTGCTACCTAAAGAAACAAGCCAGAGTACACAAGGTGGAGAGTCCCAAATATCACTACAAATAGGAAAATAAAATAACCAAGGTCCCAACAAGAGAGACCAAGAGATACCATTCAAAGAACACTTTCTGAAAGGATAAGCCCTGAACAGTCAAAGAGTCTTCTTGGATATAGCAGCGCTCATAGATACAGAGAGCATTAACAGGTCTTAAAAACCAACAAGAGCCAGAAAGCTAACTAAAATGACGAAACGAAAGAGCTCTCCTCCAAAGAAACTCCAAGAAGAAATGACAGCTAATGAACTGCTCAAAACAGATATCAGCAGCATAACTGAACAAGATTTTAGAATAATAGTGGTAAAATTAATAGCTGGGCTTGAAAAAAACATAGGGGACATCAAAGAAACTATGGCTACAGACAGAATGGAAAATAATAATAGGCATGAAGAATTAAAAAATGCTATAAATGAGATACATAATAAATTAGAGGCCTCCAATGCACGAATTGAAGAGGCAGAAAGGAGAATAAGTGATTTTGAAAACACCATTATAGAAAAACAAGAAGCTGACAAAAAAAGAGACAAACTGATCCAGGAACAGGAAAGAAGAATTCGAGAGCTCAGCGATACAGTCAAACGCAACAATATCCGTATCATAGGAATCCCAGAAGAGGAAGAGAGAGGGAAAGGTGCTGAAGGTGTCCTGGAACAAATTATAGCAGAGAACTTCCCCGACCTGGGGAAGGAAGTAAATGTGGAAATACAAGAGGCTCAGAGGACTCCCCTCAGACGTAACTTGAATCGATCTTCTGCACGACATATCATCGTAAAAATGGCAAAATACAAGGACAAAGAGAATTTTGAAAGCAGCTAGGGAGAAAAGGGCCCTCACATACAAGGGAAACCTATCAGAGTGGTGACAGACCTATCTACTGAAACGTGGCAGGCCAGAAAGGAATGGCAGGAGATCTTCAATGTGATGAACAGTAAAAATATGCAGCCAAGAATCTTCTATCCAGCAAGCCTGTCATTCAAAATAGAAGGAGAGATAAAAACCTTTCCAAATAAACAGAAATTGAAAGAATTTGTCACTACTAAGCCAGCCCTACAAGAAATCCTAAGGGGGACGCTCTGAAGGAAAGGTTGCAAGGAACAAAGATTCCAGAGACACCACCACAAACATGAACCCTACAAAAGATACAAAGACTCTAAACCCACATATTTCAATAATAACACTGAATGTAAATGGGCTGAATGCTCCAATCAAAAGACATAGGGTAGCAGAATGGATAAAAAAGCAAAATCCACCTATATGCTGTCTACAAGAAACTCATTTTAGACTGGAAAATACCTTCAGATTAAAAGTAAGGGGATGGAGAAATATTTATCATGGCCTTGCAAAAGCCAGAGTAGTTATACTTCTATCAGACAAACTGGACTTTAAATTAAAGACATTCACAAGAGATGAAAAAGGGCACTACATAATAATTACAGGGTCCATCCATCAGGAAGAACTAACAATCATAAATGTCTACGCACCGAATATGGGAGCTCCTAAATATCTAAAACAACTAATCACAAACAGAAACAAGCTTATAGACATGTGCTAATAGCAGGGGACTTTAATACTCCGCTT
The DNA here is from genome assembly GCA_017311185.1 of Proteles cristata cristata. Classification (NCBI taxonomy): domain Eukaryota; kingdom Metazoa; phylum Chordata; class Mammalia; order Carnivora; family Hyaenidae; genus Proteles; species Proteles cristata. The sequence goes on from JAESUZ010003820.1 coordinate 1,236,753, forward strand.
ATAGCAAGTAAGCCAGACAGGGACCCTTTTCTCCAAAGCCAGACAGAGATCCAGCAAAAAAAGAGAACTACAGGCCAATATCCTTGATGAATACGGATGCAAAAATTCTCAACAAGATCCTTGCAAATCGAATCCAGCAGCACATAAAAAGAATCATCCACCAAGATCAAGTGGGATTCATTCCTGGGTTACAGGGCTGGTTCAATATTCGCAAATCAATCATTGTGATACATCACATTAACAAAAGAAAAGATAAAAACCATATGATCCTGTCAATAGATGCAGAAAAAGCATTTGACAAAATACAGCATCCCTTCTTAATAAAGACTCTAGAGAAAGTTGGGATAGAAGGAACTACTTAAACATCATAAAAGCCATCTATGAGAAGCCTTCAGCTAACCTCATCCTCAATGGGGAAAAACTGAGAGCTTTCTCCCTGAGATCAGGAACACAACAGGGATGCCCACTCTCACCACTGCTGTTTAACATAGTGCTGGAAGTCCTAGCATCAGCCATCAGACACCAAAAGGAAATCAAAGGCATCAGAATTGGCAAAGAGGAAGTCAAACTTTCACTCTTCGCAGATGACATGATACTCTACATAGAAAACCCGACAGACTCCACCAGAAGCCTACTAGAACTGATCCAAGAATTCAGCCAAGTTGCAGGGTACAAAATCAACGTACAGAAATCGGTTGCATTTTTATACACCAACAATGAAGCAACAGAAAGAGAAATCAAGAAACTGATCCCATTCACAATTGCACAAAAAAAACATAAAATACCTAGCAATAAACCTAATCAAGGATACAAGAGATTTGTATGATGAAAACTATAAAAAACTTATGAAGGAAATTGAAGAAGACACAAAGAAATGGAAAAATATCCATGCCCATGGATAGGAAGAATAAATATAGTTAAGATGTCATTACTACCCAAAGCTATCTACACATTCAATGCAATTCCAATCAAAATTGCACCAGCATACTTCTCAAAACTAGAACAAACTATCCTAAAATTTGTATGGAACCACAAAAGACCCCGAATAGCCAAAGTGATACTGAAAAATAAAACCAAACGGGAGGGATCACCATCCCAGACTTGAGCCTCTACTACAAAGCTGTCATCATCAAGACAGTATGGTATTGATGCAAAACAGACACATAGACCAATGCAACAGAATTGAGAACTCAGAAGTGGACCCAAATGTATACAGCCAACTAATCTTTGACAAAGCAGGAAAGAATATCCGATGGAAAAAAGACAGCCTTTTTAACAGATGGTGTTGGGAGAACTGGACAGCAACATGCAGAAGAATGAAACTAGATCATTTTCTCACACCATGCACAAAAATAAACTCAAAATGGATAAAGGACCTGAGCGTGAGACAGGAAACTATCAACACCCTAGAGGAGAAAGCAGGAAACAACCTCCTTGACCTCCACCGCAGCAACTTCTTACTTGACACATCCCCAAAAGCAAGGGAATCAAGAGCAAAAATAAACTGTTGGGACCTCATCAAGATTAAAAGCTTCTGCACAGCCAAGGAAACAACCCAGAAAATTAATAGGCAACCAACGGAATGGGAACAGATAGTTGCAAATGACATATCAGATAAAGGGTTAATATCCAGAATCTATAAGGAACTCACCAAACTCCACACCTGAAAAACAAACAACCCAGTGAAGAAATGGGCAGAAGATATGAACAGACACTTCTCCAAAGAGGACATCCAGATGGCCAACAGACACATGAAACGATGCTCAGCATCCCTCCTCATCAGGGAAATACAAATCAAAACGACACTGAGATACCACCTCACGCCAGTCAGAGTGGCTAAAATGAGCCAATCAGAGAACTCTAGATGCTGGCGACGATGTGGAGAAACGGGCACCCTCCTGCACTGTTGGTGGGAATGTAAACTGGTACAGCCCCTCTGGAAAACAGTGTGGAGGTGCCTCAGGAAACTAACAATAGAACTCCCCTAGGACCCAGCAATAGCACTGCTAGGAATTTACCCAAGGGATACAGAAATGCTGATGCATAGGAGCACATATATTCCAACATTCAATGCAGCACTCTCCACAATAGCTAAAACATGGAAAGAGCCTAAGTGTCCATCAAATGATGAATGGATCAAGAAGATGTGGTATATCTATACCATGGAATACTACACGGCAATGAGAAAGAATGAAATCTGGCCATGTGTAGCAACATGGATGGACCTTGAGGGTGTTATGCTGAGTGAAATAAGTCAGGCAGAGAAGGACATATATCATATGTTTGCATGTATAAGAGGATTAGGAGGAACTTAACTGAGGAACAAAGGGGAGAAAAAGGGGGGAAATGGTGGGGGAAAGGGAGAGAGGCAAACCATGCGAGACTCTTGAATGCTGACAAAAACTGAGGACTGATGGATGTGGGGGGGAGGGGGGTGGGCATTGAGGAGGGCACTTGTGGGGATGAGCACTGGGTGTTACGTGGAAAATAATTTGACAATAAACTATTTGTAAAAAAAATAAAAATGAAATAAATTACAGGCGATGATACTCCCTCTCTGCAACATAAAAAAAAAAACAAAAACAAAAATAAAAAACCAAAAAAAAAGCAAAGAAAAGAAGCAAAGAAACTTATCCTTGCTATTAAAGACTTGAAGACAGTTCATCCAAAGTATTCTTGGAAGGTAACATAGCTAGAAACACTGAATTAACACTTTGCATTTAAATAGCCCTTTACAATACATAAATCACTTTTGCAACTGGTTGAGTAGGGTGTAGTATATGCTACACAATCTCTACGAGAAGAGGAGACTTGACCTTAATATGATTAAGTGACTTGCCGGGTCACAAAACTCTTTTGGCTTTGAGTCAGAACTAGAACCCAAGTCTTCTGAATCTAGGCCCAATTTTCTATAAGAAGAGCAAGCAATAGTGGTGTTTCCAGGAATATTAATTTAAGTAGAAATGGTGACTACTGGAGACATTCTGCGCCATAAAACATACATTTTAGTTGTAATTTGATGTTTTTTTAATTTACTGTTAAGATATTAAATAAAAACACTTGTTATCATTATACAGTTAGGGTCTTATGGTATTATGATCATTTCATAGTTCAAGAAAGTTTGATACAAAAGGGTGACCTGTTCATGGAATGATAAAAATAAGTAACAAATTTCAGATTATGGCCATTGACATTTTAAAGGATGTCCTTGGCCAAGTTTAGGTCTGATGCAAGATAATCACTTTTATCAGCTATGTGGCACTTTCTTAAAACCTTGGCTTCCGTCCATCATGGACTATTTTGGAGGGAAGTATGTAGCACATGCTATGTTCACCCTCATTTCCTATTCTGGGAAAGAAAAGAATCATTTAATATACATGTGAGCTTTATACGTACATAAAATGGTTAAGAGAATTATGTTGGATAATGGAACATTGCACTTTAAGATTTACACACTTCAAAAAGAAACGCATTAGACATCTTAATATGCCTAAATGCACAAAAAGAATTCAAATATGACAATTAATTTATCACCTGTTGACAAATAACATTTTATACTTAATGCTAGAGGAAAAATATTTTTCACGAAGTGGCCAATTCTAATAAACATGCCAAATGTGCCTGTAAATAAAAGGCGATAATGTTAGTCAGCACCTTATAAACTCTCCAAATTCAATCTACTCTAAGTGATATGAGTGCTAAGGGGAAGGGTGATAGGAACACAAGACCAGAAGAAAGAGCGACAGCTACTAACAGGGAGATGTTCCAGGTCTGAAGACAAAGGCAGGCATGGTCTGGCTCACCTGCTTTGCTTTCCTGAAGCTACAATTAATTTTAGGAAGTCACAACACATATAGCTGAGTGTTCTCAGGTAACGACCTAAAATTCCCGGGCTTTCTCACAGGCCGGGATAAAGGGGTTGTGTAGTAGAAGTATTTTCCTTTGAAGAGAAAAAAGCTTATGTTTTGACTATTAGGTATAATTTCAAAACAATCTATATGTTTGAGAGCATAGATTATTATTAGCTTTTAGCTAGTGGCTGTCTAATAAATCTAATGAATAAATCAATAAAAATGGTTCCTGGACTATTTTTCTTTTTTAAAACATATATTAATGATTCTCCATACCATGTTATGACCATTACATGACCAAGTGGACAATGAACGAATGTCACTGTGAAATGGAGTTCCCCGAAAAGGAGAGAAGGATGGAGGATTGCTTTAAAGTGAGCAGACTACCTATTCCTCAGCATTAATTTCATTATATATATTTTTAAATTATTCAGAGAAAATCCATCTTTTCCTTCTTCAGTACCATGAAGTTGAAAAGGGGAAAGATGGGTTTTCTCTGAATAACTTTTCCCTCTTCAGTTTCACAGTATTAAGTTAAAAAACCAAAGTTTCTTTGTCATCTACAATGTGTGTTAGAATTTATCTGGACTTTTTTTAGAATAAAAATTTCTATTACCCAGTTATCTTTTTTATCCACAAGATAAGGATAATTGGCGTTTCATGGTAATGACCCTAAAGTGGAGCAAGAGTCTTATAATACATTAAATCAGAAATAGATTATGATATGTATCATTTAGAGCTAAGCACATTGTATCATAATTTGAAAAATCTGAGTATTTGTACATATTAATGTTAATTTTCAAGAAAATTGGTGCATCAAACATCCAAGTAAGAGGACCTGAGCTATTCAGCAAAATGGTCATACTTGACATGTGGGCATATCTGGCAAATCTGATGATGTGATTTGAAATTCTGGTTGCTTCTTATTAGTTGTGTGACCTTAATCAGGTGATTGCCTCAGTTTCCTCATCTGTAAAATGGGATTACATTAGTACCTATTCTATAGGATTGTCATGAGGGTATCAGGTTATGTAGGCAGAACATTTAGCAAAGATGGGCACAAGATACACACTCCAAGGGAGTATTAATATGTTATGTTGGCTTTACTACTATGGGAAAATGAGAAAACAGCTACTCATGTGTGTAGTTAAGGAGAAACTGAACAAAAATATTTGCAAATGGAGTCAACACAAGGAAGATCACTCTGAGTTAAATACTCCATAAGAAAGAAGAAGGAAGGAAGGAAGGAAGGAAGGAAGGAAGGAAGGAAGGAAGGAAGGAAGGAGGGAGGGAAGGAGGGAGGGAGGGAAGGATGGAAGGGGGAAGAAGGGAGGAGAAGAGGAGAGAGGGAAGGGAGCAAGGAAAGGAAATACCCTGACCTCAACCCTAAAGTAAGTAAAAAACAATAGTTACTCTAAGCAAGAAGACAAATTTCCTCCTTCACATAAGACTAAGAAAGAACCATTCCATATAAACCAGTGGTTTGTGATGAGGTTTGCAAAAAAATAAATGCTCAGCCCCAATTTCATCTCCAGTTGCCAAGGTATCTGAGGAGGAGAGCCTGTGGAGTGCAAAAGGGAACAGGCGAGGGCTATGGATTCAGGCCCAAAGTATAACTCACAAAAGACACACTGCGGAGGGACCCTCTCCTGCTCCGGCTTCACCCTGTTAGGTGAGCAGAAATGCAAGAACCACTGTCCTGAAGCTTTTCACTAGCTTGTTTATTTACCCATCAAGAGCCATAAGGACCTTTACTGCATAAAATGCCAAGTGTGGTGGTAATTGACATCAAACGATCCATGTCTACCAACAAATAAAAGACTAAAGTAATAAACATAGAGAGATGAGTGTTTAATGACCTTCAACAAATTTTTATTGTAAGATCCATAACAGTTAACTATATACACTGACATCTCTGGCCTGGAGCAGTCGCTGTTTTCAAAGTCAGAGGAAGAGACCCAAATCCTGCTTTGCTACAGTGGCTCATGAAAACTGGCTTGAGCGTATTAGCCTAGAATGGGTTTGCCAAAATTGCCAGGCCCCTGAGACTTCCACCGTGTCCATAAAATTAAAATTTTTCCACCTTGAGTACCACCTCTCCACCTCACTTCCACCCTCCATACACATCCCCTTGACTTTTCCCATATCTGGATAAAACGCTGGAGTCATCAGATACCTTTCAACCATTCTTCCCCAAATCAAGACATCCAGAAGAAGCATAATAAATAGTGTCATTCAGGATGCTCTTGGATTTCCATAATCCCCAACCACAGGCTTTAACTTAGTCCTAAGAACATCTGCCCATAACCTGAACTGACTGGCCATTTTGTCAGTGTTGAGAGACAACCTCAGAATATTTCCTTGTGTATAGATTTTCATTTGTAAACAGAGCATAAGTAAAAGCAGGAGAAAGCAATAATGGTCCCTCTGTTGAACATCACAGGTTATGAAATTACCACAGCACAAAGTAGAAAGACAACACAGTTACATTAATTTCCTTTTAAGTACGCTGCTTCATTTTCTTTAGGTGCTCATTTAGGTCCATGATCTATGGGCCAGAGATTAGTTTTATGGCTGAAGTCATGACGCTTTATATAGGAAAAGGGATGCAGTTTCAAGAACTTATCCAGAACCTTATGTTCATGGAGATCCTAAGGTGAAGAAGCTGTTTCTTAGTCTGTCATCATGATCAAGAGCTGATCTCAGCCCAAGACAGACCTAATATGACACATACCAAGTCCCCTAGTAAGTGGTGGCTCTGAGGGAAGAGGTTACTTTTTCCCCCTTTGATATCACCCTATACTAAGTGCTTAATACGTGTTTACCCAACTGAAATCTGTGATAGGTATTGGGAGACTAAATAGCAAAATGGATAATAATTTTTATCTTCTTCATGGTTTTCAAAATATTAATTACGTTAGTATTAATAAAAAAAAGTATTTCAGTGATTATGAATTCAACTGACAATAGCAGTGAGGGCTGGTGGAGGAGTATCAGTTTAGAGGAAAAGATAAAAGCATCTTTGAATCTCAAAATCTCCAGCATCAGTTTTATAATAATGTAGGCTTTAGGCTTAAGCATGACACAATTTCTTATGGTTCTGTAAGCTTCTGTAATTCAAAGAAGGATCTCTCCAAAAGTTGGAGAAAACTTAGGTAGAAGTTCAGCATCATGGATGGACATTCATTCTTCTGTCAGCCCAGAACAAAATGCTTCTCTAGGAAATGCTCCTGATATGTGTTACAAACAGTAGAGGTTGTATTCTAATAGACCTTACCTCCCACTTAACATTGATCTGGGACCAGCCACCTGACCAAATCTGGGACCAATCATCAAGCAAAGCCTTCCAGCCATTGTGACTGGTTTGGGGTCAGGGGCAGGTGACACTTAACCCAAACAGGCAATCAGAGTGTTTTGGGGGCTATCTTTCTCTTGAGATAAGAGAACAAGTTTTAGTGCCTCTTTGCCTCTCTGGCAGTAAAATTAAAAACGGAAGTCTAAAAAAAAGAAGTGTAATAGTTGCTGGCTAACATGTCCAAATCATGTCAAAATGCTATTGTTCAGTAAAAGAGGATGATATTGACATGTACCAAGAAGGACATCAGAACAGAATGGATATGGAAGGTTCCAGTGGTATTCCAGTCTCTGGTTCCAGTCGTCTTCCTCCCTATAATCTGATAATTGTATTCCCACCGTACAGATATAACAGACATAAACCCAAGAGCATAGAAAATAGCAAATGAAGTAAAATAATAAGGAAGAGATAAATTTATATACTTATAAGCTTTGTTCTTAATATAAATTTTTCAATTGCAGATATATATAATTTAATTTTTAGTGATGGCTCTGTTTAACAATCAGCTTGCGAAATTCCTGATAATTTAGCCATTGGGTCTGGTCCAAGATGGACTGTTAAAGCATACACTTGTAGCAGGTGACCTTACTTAACTGAGGGTTTTTTCATACTAAAGTTTTAAAGTTTTATATAGTTAGATCTATCAAAACTTTGTGGTTTCAGCCTTTGGCATTATATTAGAAAGATCTGCTCCTATTCAAAAATTATATAAATATTCATATTTTAATCTAACACTTTCATCTTTCCACAATAAAATAAAGAACAAAATAAAACCAAAAACTCGTCAATTTATTTGAAATTTGTTTGCATGCAATGTACAAGATAAAGGTCTATTCTTTCCCCTCAAATGTTAGCCTGTCATAATACCTTTTATTTGAATAAACTATCCTTCTGTTTAACCTTTATGATGCACTAAATTCTGATGAATACTTGGATCTCTTCTGCAGATTGGTATTCTGGTCCACTGATTTATCTCCATTTTTTATGACCAGTAAATTACACTGTTCTAATTAGTGAATCTTTAAAATACATTTTATCTCCTTTAGAACATCTCTCCTATTGCTCTTTTAATTTTTTTCTGGGCTATTTTTGTGTATTATTATTCCAAATGAATTACACAATCATTTTTGTCAGGTTTCAAACAAATACCATTAGGATTTTTATTGCATTTGCATTAAATTTTTTTACTTCTTCACAATAATGAATGCTCCCAAGAACATGACATTTTATATCTAGACACTTATGTTTCCACTTACTCAAGTTCCCTTTTATATATATATAATGTAGATTATATATATACAATTTAGGTCTTGCACTTTTCTTATTGTGTATTTTCTAGTTTGTTGCTACTGTTAGTGGAATTTCTCATTTTATTCAGTCAGAAATTTTTAGTTAAAAATACAAAAGGTCAATTTGAAAGGCTATTGTTTTATTTCATTTGTATATTTATAACTGCCCACTTTTCTGTCTCTCTTTCTGATTCTAATAGTCTTTTGATTCTTATCTGCAAGTAAAAATGTTTTTACTCTATCTCTAATATTTATACCTCTTATTTCCTTGCCTTGTCTGATTGCATTGTCTGGGACTGCCCAACAGCATTGCATAAAATGGTAAAAGTAGATGTCCTGGCTTGTTTCTTCTTTCTATGCAAATTCATCTAGCTTTTGTTTTCAGACACTTTTTATTACTTTAAAGCAGAATCATTAAATCCCATATAACTAAAAGATTTTATTAAGATTGAATATTGATTTTTACCAAGAACTTTCTGCCTTATGAGATTTATATGGGTTTCCCCTTTATTTTGTTAGCAAGTTTTCTAATGTTGACCTAGCCTTATATTCCTGGAGTGCTCCTTACTCTTAAATTGTTCTTTCAACATTGGATTTAACTGTAGCATAATGACTTTCACGAACAGGTACAAAAAATATTGATTGATTTACTGATTAATTGATTGGAAAAGGAAAATGAAAGCCACTGATCCTTTCTGTCATTAGGAATTGAAATTGCTGTGATTATGTTGTCCTTCTTAGGATAATGAGGAAAACAAGGACCCAAATTAATGAGCTTCAGGAGTGATGAATGCCAAGGATGAATTTCCTCTGAGTCTCAGTTCCTGGGAGAAGGTAGTTACTGGCTTCTAAGATTTTTATATCCCTTGACTTGATAAATGGTAAAGTGAATTGGATAGGTTAACATCTGAAAAACAGACCTGCTGTGGGAACCCTTAGGAGATATCACTGTGTCTGAGAAAGTTTAACTTGAATAACAACTTTTATAGTGAAAATTTCCTGTGGCACAGTGTCTGCCTGCCAAGATGCTCTCTTTTGCACTCCATCCGTGGTAAATGGTTTTTTGTTTCTTGGTTTTTTTTTTTTTTTTTTTTGCCTCCTCTACTCTCCAGTCATGGAATATGAGCTCAGGAGGGTGACCACCATCTCCTCTTGGACCCCCTACCTTCAGGCAGAACTGAGTCCAACCCAAATAACCTAATATTTAAAATCTGTAAAGAAAGATGGGAGCCTTGTCCCATAAGACAATTTCCAGATTTTCACAGTCCTGTTGGTCAAGACACTCTTCCTAACCTCTCGCCTCCATTCCTTATACCCTTTCTCTCGTAATTAGTGTCTTAAAATTGCTCCTGTCAAAATTCCCCCAAAATAGTTCTTTCCCTTCCATGAACTCTCTATCACTTGTAATGAAACTAACCGAGAAATCACTATACAAAATCCATTTCCCCCAGCTTTCATTCCCTCAGCTAGGCTTTATTGAGCACCTACTATGTGCCAAGTATCAAAGTAGATGCCTTTGAAAAGGGAGTAAGGAGGAGAAAATAAGAAAACCTTTAGAATAAAGGTGAAGCAGACCTGGTTCCTGACCCTGAGAAGCTTGTGGTTTACCTGAGGAGCAAACACTAGAAACATAAAATTATTCCCTAAGGGCATTTTCCACGGATTGTGACTTCAAAATGAGAATCTCACATATGGGAGAATGTTACCTGCAAACACACAATACAAAGCATTTCACGCTATTTGATGTTTATATAGATCATTTTCCAAGAAAATAAAAATGATTTATATACGTTCCCTCAATATTTATACATCCCCTCAACTGCCAAGGGCCCTGCTTCCCTTCACACACACATAGGGCTTTTTATTGACTTCAAAGGGAGCTTGGTGTATAAGGGAGAGACTCACAGAGGCTGGAATGGACACATGCTGCTATTAATCTCAGCACACGTCTCTGAGCTAGGGAAGCAGGAAGTACTGTTACAGGCCTTTAAAGACAAAGGAACTAGACATAAGGATTAAACAATTTTCTCAAAGCCAAAATGGTTCCTGGGAGGTAAATGTTTCAGTGCTGAAGTCAGTCTGTTGGGATATAAATCCTGACCCCAACCCTCATCACCAGTGCAACGTCAAGCAATGAACTTAACCTCTCTGTGGTTTCTTCATTGGTAAGATAGGGATAATACGAATCCTTACCACATAAGGTTGTTTTGAAGATTAAATGATCAATACATACAAAATATTAGAATATGGTATATCACATATTAACCATGTGTTTGTATCTATGTATTGTTCTGGCACCAATAGCGCAGATTAGTCATCTGCGTAAGTATTAGATTTCAATCACAGACAACCCAGTAATTGAAACCTTAAAGACAGAAGTCACCCCTAAGTTAACCCACTTAATTAGAAACAATGGGACTAGGTCTAAACTAGCTCAGCGAACCTCAGACAAAATCAGGGTCCCCCCCACCCACCCTGCTTCCTGTAATGTCTTTCTTTTCATTATCTTGGATATCCAAAATCAAAATGTCTTTCAGCTAAAATTGTACATTTCCACTGCTTTGTTTCTTCTTTTTCTTTTTCTTTTTTTTCTTGCAGGATCACAAAGATGACATAGGGTCTGTGAAGGTTCATTTTGCCCCAGGAAGATTACCTGGCTATTTCCAAAGAGACACTGCATACAAGTCTTGAGGAAAGAAAGAACATCTCATTCTTATGGCCAAGTTGTAAAAATTTTTTATACCCAAATCAAATTTTCAGGTCATTCTTCAATTTCAGTTTCATATGGGATAGATTGCTTTCTGATCATGATTATCAGCTACGCTTCAAAAACATCTATATATGAAACAAAACTGTTTATTAAAAATCTTGGTATTTAAAATCCTGCTTCACATCCCAAACAGGCAAGCCAGTCATCCTGCAGTAATCTGCATTATAAATTTATTTCAACATAATAGAAGGAAACATAATTTAAAATCTTCCAAATACACCATCTTCTCATTCCCCAGCCCGGGATTAACCTCTATTAACTGGAAGTAATGCTTATCAGCCTTAAGCAAATTCAGAATTCAGCCTCATCTGAACCATTTGTTTTGCCCTCTCACGTGGTTACGGATAGAGACGATTGGTCTCCATCTGACCGAACTCAACTGAGGTTGAACTCAGGCCCTCTTCAAGAGCCCATTAGCATCAGACCAGCTATGAATTTAGGAAATTTTTCCAAGTCATACAGATAGTTTAAGCATTAAATTTTTGTGTCTGCTCCCTTAAAAACATTTTAAACATTATCCAGTATCACTAAAGGATACAATGACACATGATTGATGATATTCTAGGCATCAGTGCTATCAAATTAAGAACACAGAAATACTATTATTTATTTCATTAATTTGCTCAAATGTAGAAGGGGCCTTTGAAATATCTGCTCTGACCCCACTGACCATCCTTGTCTGGGAGCAGCCGGCCTGACCCTCTAAGGTAAACCATGTTTGTACTGTATCATTTCCCTTCAAAACAAAGGAGGATACTGGCCCAGGTTGGGCCAATCATATTTTCTCTGTTGAGAAGTTGGTATTGACTCAGTGCGGGCTGGAGAAGATACAAGCCAGGGAGACATGACGTCCCCTTCCTGGTCTCTCCATTACAGGTTTGCAGATAGTATAAAGGGGACTAGAAAACCAGTCAGGGGAACTGCACTGTCAGCAGAACCCAGAATAATATCAGTTTGTTGAAAGAATCACTAGTCTTCCTGCAGGAAACACTGGTCTGTGACTGGAGACCTGTCTATGTCAGGGGAAGGAGGCCCTGAAGTCAGCAGCTTGTGGGGCAGCTGAAAACCGGCAGAGTGTGGGATGGGAGGAAGATGCAGCTGGTCACATGAGAGGGTGACGTGATCGCATCAGAAGCCGTGTCTGGAAGGCTGGTCCTTCACCTACGTGGCTCCTTCCCCGACGCCACCTTCTACGCTGAGTATCAGCTTCTCACACACTATCCAAACATCAATCTAGTCATAAAAAGTGGTGAATTCATCCCTTTGCAGATTACCTGTAAATACTTTAAAATGTCACCCCTTTAAAGGGCATTTACATTTTCGTAGGCATCACAACTGCTCCAATAGTACTAGCAATACTAGTACTCCACTGGTAGTAGTGATGATAATAGCTAACAACGTGAAGATTTCTAAGTGGCTGCAGGGTCAGCCATGCTCTTTGGCTCTGCTACTGCCCTGAAATGCTTTCTTTCTTAGACATCAGCCCATCCCTAAGCATGGGCTGCGAAAGTCCTGCTAAAATCCCTCACGGTGCCCCTCCATCTTGGATCCCCCCCTTTGTTGTCTTTATTCAAATGTCTCCAAATCCAACACCCAGGGAGACTGACAGAATGGGATATGGGATAAGGATAGGGAATCGTTGCCTGGAAATGGAAGCTATGGGAATAGACAGAGAACGAAAGCAGAGTAAGAATTAAGACCAAAGACTGCTTTCTGGAGAATGCAAAATTTAAGGAATGGTGAAGGGAGAGGAAGAATCAGAGAGAAAGAGGAAGAACGAAGAGAAATATCAGGAAAGCAAAGATGGGAAGAAAGCTTTTAAAGATGGGCTGTCATGCCAGAAGCAGAAGAGAGAGCAGCAGCAGCAGAGAATGGCAATGGGCAGTTGACCAGCAACTGAGAGACACAGCCGATGACAGGGAAAGCACTGGTGGGCAGAGCAGTCAGAATCTGCCAGGGAGGAGGGAGAACCCAGTACCATAGGAGGCCAGCCAGAGACTAATTGGCAGGAACTAGTCCCAAAGAGTCACGGATATTGAAGTTGCCAAACTGAGAAAAATAAAGTCAATATTATATAGAAAATACTCAAAAGACTATATTCATCAATGTCACTGTTCTCTCACTACCACTGAAAAGGCATGGTCTTAGGCACGTCACACTGTCTCAGAGGAGTGCCACTCTGCCTAGTGATGATAACGGCACCAAAATTTGGACCAGCAGAAACCCAGTTACCTGGAATCTTTAATTAAACAGATTTTATGATTTAATTCACCAGTCCTCTGCTTCTAAAGCAGGGAGGAAATTGTCCAAAGAAAAAAAGAGCCCAACACACACACACGCACACACACACACACACACACACACACACATATATACACACATTTTAGAGATTTAGTCAACAAAGAAATATAGGATCTATACAGATTCAACTCACCCCCAGTATGTTTTCTAGCCATACAAAACAAGAAGTGGTGTTTGGGATAATAGCCCAGAAATAAAAGATTCAACCACTGAAGAAATACTTATGCTCATATACTTTATTTGACAAAAATTTTATACGTTCAAAAATTCTATTCCATTTAATCTTGTTAACCTTCTTGGGGTTAATCAAATCAAATGGAGTAATATTCAGTAATAGGTAATCTCACAGCAAGTTTACTTTGGCAATATTATGGAGAGCCTTGGTACTTCTGTGAGTTTTAGAAATTAAAAATTAAATCACTTATGAAGGAATTAGTCTCATGCGGTCTGAAAAAACACTTCTTGAAATATTTCATTCCTTTATGTAAGCATGTTTAAGTTATTGAGATACAAAATGAAAACCAGAAGCAATGAGTTTGGGATGCTTTCTTGTATTCTCCTAGACTTAAAAAAACAACAAATTTAATAGGGTTCAAAGTCTCTAACTTGGTTCCGATGAAAAATTTGTACCTCTTGACTATTTCACTGCATACACCATTAGGGTTCTATGTAAGGAAGGTGGGAGAAGGTAACAACCCAATAAATGGAGAAGCCAAAATTTTAATTTATTTCACCTGACTTCCTTCCTTTTTTGTTCTACTTTATGATATAGTTTTTCATACATAGACTCTATGAACCAATGAGAGACTTCTAGAGGTAAAATTAAGATGCGTTGCGTAATAATATATCATATGTTAACCAATGAAACTTTGTATATATCAAGACTGACCCAAATGTTTTTGTACATAATTAGGAATTATAGAATGCATAGTGCCTTTCACGCCCTCCCTCTTTTACACACACACACACACACACACACACACACACGCCTGCATGTACCAACCAGCTATTTTGACTGGGGCGCCTTTGTGGAAGTTTGTTGGGCTGTTGACTGACTCTTAACCATTGACTGACAGATCCCTCTAAGTACCCAGTAATGGTTGACTCATTCTCCTTTTCCACTGGCCAAGCCATTTTGTCAGAGGAAAGATGGCCAACTATGAGAAAAGAATTGCTCCAGGAAAGGGCATACGTGCAGAGGGCAGCTGTTTCCCTTCTCTCTCAGGACGTCCAGGTGCCATTACTAAATTTCCTGTATGCAGAGCCTGGAAAAGTTCACTGACCTCAGGCAGGGAGTGGGGGGACAGGGAACACTTTTTCCTTTCAAACTGTCTTTCTTTACTCATTGTAACCAGAGGATCAGTGCTTGCTATGTTGTCTTATAAATTATTCCTGTAAGATTTATAGCCATTTCTATGCTTCAAGTCAAACATTCTTTTAAGGCCAAACAGAGTAATTTACTGGATTTGTGTCTCTAAACAATCTTATAAATAGTCACTCTCTAGTTCAAGGTGAATAACAGTCGGTGGCAGGCTAGCATCAAAGAATACTGATTGCAATTCAATTTTATTGCCTTTGAGGATTCACCCTGAGGAATAGGGTAGACTGGTCAAAAATCTATTGGCTGATCATTGTGGGTCTGTATTGGAAAATCCTTTCCAAGTAAACACCTCCTATAAGGGTTTTTGCCCCCTCTCTTCATTGATGACTATATATATATATTTTTTTTTTTTCTTTCCCAGAGATACCAAGATGACGGTATTGCTAATCATACCTGCAGTTATGGCTGAGACGGGCAGTGCATGTTCTTTCCTGCTTACACATAAAGCCTCATCTCTAGGTTGTGGCTGCAAATGCTTTTTTAGACCCTGACACACCCATAAACACCCTCTATCCTTGACGCCATTGCAAATGGCAATGAACTTGTGTTTAATGCCATTACAGCTTCTCATTCTTGATAATTTCACCTGCTATGTAAAGCTTAGATGAGACGCTGGCAAGATTTTCAGGAAACTAGATATTCTGTCCGGATACATTTAGCTCTCATGATTCTGGAAATACACCCACTATCCTATGATCTTTGATTTAGCCTAGGAGTTTGATAACACATTGGTACCGTTATCTGCCTATTGTCCTACTAAAGGACACAGAAACTTAATTTCCTCAGAACTATATGGAATACTACAAAATGTGCCATTAGGTACAGCCACACCAGGAAGACTATGGTAAGGTAGTGGGACAATGTGAAGAATTCTAGAATATGGAACTCCATTCTGGCTATGATATTAGCCTAAAACAACACAACAGAGGTGAAGTAAGTTCACATCTGTTTCATTTTTCTTTCATGTCCTTAAAACCTAGAGATTATTTAGCCAAAGTAAAAAGATTAACTTTTTGTCAAAGGTTCCTTTCTCTAATTATCTCTCTTTTCAAGACTGGAGCACTTCAGACTTCAGTGCCTCTCCAGGGTCGAACCCTGAATTCAGCAAACAAGATTTTGCCAAGTGTGCTGCCTTAGCAGCTAGATGCTGAGGGAAAATGAAAGGTGAGAAACAGGAAATGAAGTGCAAATGGAATTGTAACGTCTGTTATCGGTGATGTCTGTGTGAGGAACCAAGTCATTACTGTGGGGTGCAAAGGATTTGTGTTAATGTAACAACTAGGTAAACTTTATTAAAACTACCTTTCAGCTTCCAAAGACTGCTACTGCATTAAGGCTAGCTACCTTAATGTTCATCCAGTTATACTGCTGGTTGCTATGGCAATACCCTCCTAGGTATTTGTAAGGTCACAAAAGGAAGAGCTAACCCTCTTACTCCTGGAATAACTAATGTGGTTCTGTTACTTGCTTGATGTAAATGGTCTCAAGTGACAGCCAACTGTACATATAGTCAATTACAACTGCTCAAAGGAAATGATTTGTTGTAACAGCCGCTGTTCAACCTCTGTGACATCAATGTTTCTATGGAAACAGTTGCCTATTGCACTGCTTTGAATTGAGTATTGATCAAACTAGGGCCAACACTATTTCAGAGACTCGCTACTTTACTGTGTGGCAATTTACGATAGGAACTCATAACATCACTGTATATTTCAAGCCCCAAGGAACCAATTTAGCAGACAGTTACAGTAGAATATTAACAGAGGTCAATAATGGAAGTCTGATTATAGTCCTAGGACAATTATTCAATGCTTTTGTTGTCTGCCCTTCCAACATTCGGGCAGCTATTACAGTTTTCAAATAATAATATTCATGCCTGAAGAAAGTGCTATATTCATTCATCTTCTATTTTAAACTTTATTTTTCATTGTTATGTTATCTATCAATAAAACTATTCTGCTATATTAACCAAGCTGTGACCCCTCAGAAGTAAATAACTATTGATCAAGGAGTAAAGATCTACTGGTCCACAACACTGTTTTCCATTAATGATTTTACTGGCCCAGCTGATAAGATGGTTGTCTCCAAACAACTGAAGATACAAAGGCAAAAAATAACATCAGTCTCATTTTCATAAAAAATAGTTAGGGTTCAGTCCCCCATCTTTGTTATGGAATGGATTCTCCAACCTCACTTGAAGGAATAGTGAAAATAAAAACACTGCCCCGCAAAATCCTTCCATAAGCCGTTCATTCTGCAACATATGTCCATTGTCCATGGATGTCTTATTCCATCTTCTCTGGAAACAACTATTATGATGGGATCATCCAATGCTCTCCTTTCATAGATGAGGAAATAAGGTGACAAGACCTACTCTGGTCTTTCATAAAATAAATGCTGTCCCTACAAATATATATGTGAAAAATGTTATGTTGAAAAAATGTATACATTTGTCACTCATCTGAAAAAATACATGCCAATTATCTCTACTCTTAGATTGATTTGTCAAGAACTCTAGTCAACCAATTCTATAAAATTATTTACTTCTTTCCCTCCTCATTTCAAGACAGAATTTGAGGCAGGTAGTCAGCCAGTTTGCTGCAGTGACATTGACCACAGCACAGGCATTGAAAATTAATTTTTGCAGCTGAAGTTATAAAACTTCAGAAAGCACTTGGATAACATGGCTACATGCCAACGAAGGGTAGGTGTCTATGAATGAAATCTGTTTCAATACGTAGATAGTAGCACTAACTTTTTATTACCATAATTGAAAAATTATGGCTTGGGGAATGATTTTTGTCAGGTAATAACAAATTCATCCACCTGCCTCAAAGAAGCTCCTCCTCATGTAAGGAAAGAGGATATTCTCCTAGCTTAGCTATTGATTTAAAAAGTCCTATCTAGATAGCTTAAAAATAAAAATCAGTTTAAAATATCAGGCCAGTGACATCTAAAATAGTATTTGAATCAGGATCTGGATTTGAATCTGGATCCCATTATACTTTTTTTAATCAGCTAAGACTTTAGGGTAGTCTTTTTGATAATAAGCATGGTCTGTGTTAGAAAATGAGCTTTCCTTGTTCATATAGCAAGTATTTATTGTGGACCCACTGAATGCCAGATACTGGTCTGAACAACGGAGCACAGAGTTGAATAAGGCTAGCTCCCAGTAGTAGGTGGGAAGGGTCATTTGCCATGTAGAATAGGCAGTTCAGGAAAGAAGTAATCTCTGATCCCATACTCAATGTTCTCCCCTTGTCTCTTTAACTGTGTTTTTACCACAATTTTTGCTTGTTTATGTATATGTGTGTGTGTGTGTGTGTGTGTGTGTGTGTGTGTGTGTGTGTACATATATATAAATACCTTCTTTGCTCTAGAAAGGATTTAAGGTGGACCATAAGTTTGATTCTGAGCTTCTTCCCAACTGGTACAAAAAGAGGAAAGATAATCAGCCATCTGATTCCAATGTCTGGGAGATTAAAAAAACAAAACAGAGCAAAACAAAGAGCAGATGTGCAAAAGAGGCCCAACAACTCCTAATATTGAGACCAGAGATAATTCTCCCCAAGTCCTTAGAAACCAGACCTTCATGATGTGGTAAGGAGCATCTTCCTCAACACAATGGCTATAAATACACCACTGTGTTTTGTAAGGCTAAACTATAAGTCTTTTCAAACAAATTCCATGACCAACAAAATTCTGCCGGAGAACAAAACAAGGCTTTCCCTGACATACTACTTTCCATCAATATATAGGTACTGAGAAGTCATAAAAATAAAACTATTAGTAAATTACCTATACAATACTTAACTTGGAATAATGTACCTTCCTAGCATACCTTGAAGATTACTAGGGGCCAAGACTTATACCTACATAAATAGATGAGTTGGCTTACTTGCAGATCCATTTATCTGTGTGTGTGTGTGTGTGTGTGTGTGTGTGTGTGTGTGTGTGTGTGTGTGTAATTTTTACTCTGTAAGTGAGATAACATGGAAGAACTTTCATGAAAATGTTAATTCTGGTTTTAGTCTACGGATCTCCAACTATTTGAGCCTGGGCCATTCCTAGCTTATCCAAACTAGATCATCTGTATTATAGAGGAAGAAGAAGAAGAAGAAGAAGAAGAAGAAGAAGAAGAAGAAGAAGAAGAAGAAGAAGCAGGTTATATAATGACCTTCTTTGTCTCTTGTTACAGTTTTCTTACTTAAAAACTATTTCTGTCTGATATAAGTACTCCTGTTCTCTTTTGGTTTTCATTTTCATGGAATATCTTTTTCCATCCCTTCACTTCGTCTTTAAAGCTGATGTGAGTCTCTTATAAGTAACATATAGTTGGTTTGTCTTTTTGTCTTTTCTTTTTTTTTTTTTTACATTCAACCATTCTATGCCTTTTTTAAAATGTTTATTTATTTCTGAGAGACAGATTGGGGTGCCTGGGTGGCTCAGGTGGTTAAGTCTCCAACTTCAGCTCAGGTCATGATCTCATGGTTCGTGGGTTCGAGCCCAACATCGGGCTGTGTGCTGATAGCTCAGAGCCTGGAGCCTGCTTTGGATTATGTGTCTCCCTCTCTCTTCCCCTCCTGGCTCACACTCTGTGTCTCTCTCTATCTCTCAAAAATAAATACTTGTTGAGAGACAGAGCATGAGCAGGGAAGGGGAGAGAGAGGGGGAGACACAGAATCTGAATCCATGATGTGGGCTTTGAATCCACGAACCATGAGATCACCTGAGCTGAAGTCAGACGCTTAACCAACTGAGCCACCCAGTGCCCATTCTATGCTTTTTTATTGGGGACTTTATTTATTTACATTAAAATAATTACTGACAATTAAGGACTCACTAGTACTAGTGTCAATTTATTAATTGTTTTCATACTCTTTTGTAGTCCTTTTGTTCCTTCTTCTTTTGCTGCTTTCCTTTATAAATTAATGGTTTTCCATAGTGGAATGCTTTGATTCCCTGTTCATTGTATCTTGTGTATCTACTGTAAGTTTTTGCCTCATGAGTTACTATGAGGGTTACATAAAACATTTTATAGTTCTAACAGCCTATTTTAAGCTGACAACAACTTAACTTCAATCACATACAAAACTCTACTCTCTTATACCCCCCAATAGTTTATTTTTTTATATTGTAATCTACATCTTTTTTATATTGCATGTCCATTAGGGGCACCTGGGTGGCTCAGTTGGTTGAGGGTCTGACTTTGGCTCAGGTCATGATCTCACAGTTTGTGAGTTCAAGCCCCACATCAGGCTCTGTGCTGACAGCTCAGAGCCTGGAGTCTGCTTCAGGTTCTGTGTCTCCCTCTCTCTCTGCCCCTCCCTCGTTCACACTCATCTCTCTCTCTCTCTCTATCTTTCTCAAAAATAAATAAACATTAAAAAAAAAACTATTGTGCTACAGTTTTTAATACTTCTGTCATTTAAGGGGCACCTGGGTGGCTCAGTTGGTTAAGCTCCTCTGCTCAGGTCATGATTTCACTGTTCATGAGTTCAAGCCCTACATGAGGCTTTCTGCTGTGAGGGCAGAGCCCACTTTGGATTCTCTCACTCTCTCTCTCATTCTCTGCCTCTCCCCTGCTCTCTCTCACTTTCTCAAAAATTAACATTAAAAAAATACTTTTGTCATTTAACTTTTATAATAAAATTAAGTGATTAGCACACTACCACATTACAGTATTAACATAATGTACAGTATGAATTTTACTATATAGTTACCCTGTCCAGTGTGTTTTATATTTTAATGTGTGTTCTTATTACTAGATAGCATCCTTTCATTTCAGTTTGAAGAACTCCTTTCAGCATTTCCTGTATGATTGGTTGAGTGGTGATGAACTCCCTCAGCTTTTGTCTTGTAAAGTCTTCAACTCCTTCTTCCTGAAAGACAGCCTTCCCAGGCAAAGTATTGTTGGTTGGCAGTTTCTTCTTTCAGCATTTTGAATATACTATACTACCCTCTCCTGACCTGCAAGTTTCTGTTAGGAAATCCCTTGTGTGTGAAGAATCTTTTTTCCTCTGGGTGCCTTTAAAATTCTCCTTGTCTTCTGGTTTTAGTCATTTTTATTATAATGTGCCTTGGAAAATCTTTTGAGGTTGAATCTTTTTGGAGACCTGTGAGTTTCATGAACTTGGATGTCCCAATCCCTCCCCAGATCTCAGCTATAATTTCTTTAAGGCAGCTTTCTCCCTCTTCTCCTTCTGGGACTCTAATAATGCATAGATTATTTCACTTAATGATATTCCATCATTTGTGGAGGCCTTTCTACTCTTTTGCATTCTTTTTTCTTTTTTCACCACTGACTGGATAACATCAAATGACTCATCCTTGCCCTAAGAGATTTTTTTTTCTTCTGCTTGATCAAGTCTACTGTGCTTTCTAAATTTTTTTTTTAATGTTTTATTTATTTCTAGGAGAGAGAGAGAGACAGCATGAGCAGGGGAGGGTCAGAGACAGAGGGAGTCACAGACTGAAACAGGCTCCAGGCTCTGAGCTGGCAGTCAGCACAGAGCCGAACGCAGGGCTCGAACCCACGAACCGCAAGATCATGACCTAAGCGAAAGTCGGACGCTTAACCGACTAAGCCACCCAGGCGCCCCAAGTCTACTGTGCTTTCTATTGCATTTTTCATTTGATTAATTGTATTTTTCAGCTTCAGAATTTCTGTTTGGTTCTTCTTTATTATTTATGTCTTTATGTTAAACTTCTCATTTTTTAATGTTTTTTTTTTTTGAGAGAGAAAGAGCACAAGCAGGTTGGGGGGTGAGAGAGAGAGAGAGGGAGAGAGAGAAATTGAGAATCCCAAGTAGGCTCCACACTGTCAGTGCAGAACCTGATGCGGGGGCTCAAACTCACAAACTGTGAGATCATGACCTGAGCCAAAATCAAGAATCAGACGCTTAAGTGACTGAGTCACTCAGATGACCCATACTTCTCATTTTTTTATGTGTCATCTTCTAATTTTGTTGAATTACCTTTCCAAGGTTTTTGTAGCTCATTGACCTTTCTTAAAACAACTACTTTGAATTCTTTATCCAGAAAATCACAGATCTCCATTTCTTTGGGCTCAGTTACTGGAAAATTTTTATGTTCCTTCGGTAGTGTCATATTTCCTTGATTTTTCATGTCCCTTGAAATTGTGTATCATTGTCTTTTCATTTGAAGAAGGAGTCACCTCTTCCAGTCTTTACTGACTACATTTGGAAGAGACATAGCTTCTATCAGCTGTCTCAGACCTTATCTGTGGATTCACTTGCACCACACTTCTCATTCCCTTTGGAGGTTATTCTTAAGCATTTGTGCCATTTCTTGCTCCTGCAAAGACAGGCCAGGTTCTCTGTTTACGTTCCCTGGGGGAGTGCTGAATGCTCAAGTTTATGTGCTTTCTCCCAATCCCTCAGATGTGGGCAGGCTTTCTGTGTGTGCTCATAGCCATCTGCAAAGGCTTGCACTCACTGCCCTCAGAGGCATGCCCAGCAAGCTGCCCACCGAGTGGGGATGAGGGGTGAGGCGCTCAGAGCACTGGAGGTGGTTGCGAGCCAGTTGGGGGATCTGGAGGTGAAGCATCCATAGACTTTTCATAGAGTCCGCAAAGCAGTTGGTAGGATCCTACCCCTTGGTGCCCTCTGAGAGCCCTGGCACCTCCTGCTCTCCATGCAGCACACCTCAGTATTCAAGGTGAGACAAGAAAGAAATAGCCTCTTGAACAACATCCCACGAGCTGGGGGACCCAGATGCCCACTCACATGCTCTCACTCTTCCTCGAGGGAGAAATCGTGGGCCATGAGGGACTCTCTTGGCCCTGAGCTGTGCTGTCTTGGGGGAGGGGCCATATGTATAAAATGAAACTCTTCTTCTTACCTTCTTCAGTGCGTCCAACTCACACCTTTTTATTTATTTATTTATTTTGCTGCAACAGTATGCTGGAACTTCCCCAGTGGACTCATGGATATCCACAAAGGCACTCTTATCTGTAGAAGATTGTCAAAGTCGGTGCTCTTTGCAGGAGGGACACAGGAGAAAACTCCTATTCTGCCATTTTGCTGACATCACTCTCCTAAGCTCTGTTCTCTCCCTACCTCCTTTTGTCACTAACAAATGTGAACTGTGTGATACAATACAAGAACACTGGAATACCTGGGCTCAAGCCACACCTCCATTTCCTACTGGTTACCTGACCTCTAGAAAATTATGGCAAGTGGCCTTTCATAGTTTCCTCATCTATTAAATACATTATAAATACATATCCTCCCTTCCTACGGGTTTTGAAGATTCAATGAAGTGCTACACTTACCTGCACAAGCATTTTGTAAACTGCAGAACTTTATTTAAATTTGAAAGGATATTTTATTGAAAGCAATTTTTTATGGTCTGCCAAAATCTCAGAATAACTTGATGGTATTTTGAGTGGTCTGATCTCTTCGAATATATTTTGAGCAGAACTGCCTTAAACAGACTAATACAGAGAGGCACAACTTAGGTAAGTAGGTGGAAACCATGTACTGTCACAGGAAAACCACAGGTCTCAAAAGGCCTAAGTTTCTGATGGGCCCCAGCCTCCTCACCACCCCAATGTGAGAGCAGGCAGTGTACTTGGCCCTCTGAGCTTGTAAACGCAGGTTAATGATCCCTGATCTGAAGAATCCTTGTGATAATTAGCAATGAATGACATATGAGGGCACTTGGCACACAGCAGGTGCTCAATAAATGAGAGCTGTACTAATTTACAGAGAAAGGAAACAATAAACAGAACTATATAAATCCTGCCTATAATCTTATTTGCTCATGGGGAGATGTGGAATAAGAAACCCACTCAGATGGGTTTAGTTACCAGAGAGCTAAAAGTTACCTGTAGGAGCCAACCCCAGTGATGGTTGTTAGGAGAGGAGGTATTACCTTCTTTCTCATTTTGCAGGTGAGAAAATCAAGTGGTTACATTGGTTGGCAGAGCATCAGAATAGGATGGAAATCAAGGTCCTCTGATCAGCACAGTACTTGTTTTCCCCCACAGCTCTCCACCTATTACCCTATAACATAGCTCCTGGACAAGCACTCCCAAAACATAGCATCCCAACAGAATGCTGGCACCAGAGGAAAGTCCAGGGGGAATGTTACCTATCAACTTTGGGAAGTAAATTTTAGCTGGCAAAAAAATCATCAAGAAAAGTTTTAACTTGGGGCGCCTGGGTGGCTTAGTCGGTTAAGCGTCCGACTTTCGCTTAGGTCATGATCTCGCGGTTCGTGGGTTCGAGCCCCGCGTCGGGCTCTGTGCTGACTGCCAGCTCAGAGCCTGGAGCCTGTTTCAGTCTGTCACTCCCCCTCTCTCTGACCCTCCCCTGCTCACACTGTCTCTCTCTCTCTCCTAGAAATAAATAAAACATAAAAAAAATTTTTTTTAAAAAAAGAAAAGAAAAGAAAAGTTTTAACTTCCCTCCCCGAGTCTTGAGAGAAGTCATTTTTAAAATGGCAACTTCTAGTGTCAAGCCAGAAAGAAGGAAAGCTTCACCCCAAGATGGGTAGTTACTGTGTCCCTTCTGGGGTTTTTCCGAACCCCTGGACCATATACTACAAAAGTCTGGGCTATCTTAAGGGTCCCCCAAAATCCAATGTCATCCTAGCCAAGGCTTAAAGGATCTTTGAAGGCCAAGAGTCCTGCTCGGTCTGGGTCATCCAAGGCTCGGGTAAACAGGGGAAAGAAATATGGAAGAGGAAAGAGAAAGAAATATTAGTGGCCTAGGGCAAGAAGTTTCAACTAAATGTTACTGCATCAGGAACACCTGGGTGGTTCAATTGGCTGAACAAAAGCGTGTCCAACTTTTGATTTATGTTCAGGTCATGAGCTCATGAGGTTAGTGAGGTGGAGCTCCACATTGGGCTCTGTGCTGACCATACGGAGTCTGTTTGGGATTCTTTCTCCTCTCTCTCTTCCCCTCCCCTGTGCTCTCTCTCTCTGTCTCTGTCTCTCAAAATAAATAAATAAACTTAAAAGAAAAGGAAATAAATGTCACTGCATCAAATCTCTGTGAGCATGCTGTAATATGGATTTCCATTCCCATGTTTGGTCTTCGGGGTGCCAGAACCAGCTTAGGGTTCAACTGCAGAGGCCATAGACCCAGGAAGCCAGCAGTACACATCTTAGGTCATGCACTCCTCTAGCCTGACAGTTGGGGAAAAAATCACAACTATAACCACTGGTGAAACTAGAATTATTTGAATCAGTTCCATTTCCCCATCTCTCCAGTATCTCCTATACATTTTTAAAACTGCAGCTTTCCTCTGGGAAAACTGTGGCTGAGATGTACTCTAGAAATCCACAATGAATTTGAACAATAAAGAGGTGCTATAAATTCAAGCTGATTTGCTAATTAACTAAATGAATAATATACACAAAAAAGCTCTGTAAGCAAAGATATTGCAGAAGAAATTTGGACTCCAAAGTTTTCAACAAGACACCTAATATATTGTGGCTATTCAATACATCATGATTTCAGTTACTTACATCTGTTCCCAGCATCTCTTCCCACCTTCTACCTGTCCCCAAAGGCAGGCCTACGTGACTAATCTGAAGCTTTGAAGCAAGAGGAGGGAATACACATATAGCCCAATGTATATTTGTTTCAGACTTCTAAAACAAATATTGACTTGAGAGATCTTCATGGCTTTTCTCAAGAAACTGATGAAGTTAGGAGATTGGAGCCTGGAATATGCCTTCTCCAAAAGCTGTAATTTATGCTGAAAATAGCTCAAGAAATACAAACTCCTTAAGGGTGTGCCATTGTATTTTTTCCTGCCTTCATTACAAACATGTGAATCATGAGTTTTTGATGTTCCATGAATCTCTCTAGACTCTGACAATATTGGATTCCATCACATCATCCACCTACTAGATCTGAGGGCCAAGCCTCCTCTTGGAGCTTACAGGTCCATCATGAATGGAGAGAGGCTAGGGCAGAAAAGGTAACCTACTCTTGTGTCCACAATCAACCTTCTCTTAGATGTGTTCCACAGAGAGCTGAATGGGTGGACTGAGTGGGCAAAGGCTGAAGTGCTGAGGACAAAGGGGAGGGAGGAAGAGCAATGGGGCGTGGTGGGGGAAAGACCAGGCTGAGGGTTGAGGGGCAGAGCAGTGGATGCTCTCAAATGCTGAGGATGTGGAGGAGGGGGTCTGTAGGCTTTGTTTCACTTCATGACAATTCCTTCACAGAAATTTATCACTTCCTGCATTCCAACCCAAAATCCAGCACATCATGGACATTTGGCCACACATGTACCATGAGAGGTTTCTTCCTGAAAGTTACGCATCAGAAGCGTGCAAGTCAGAAATAGGAAATCCCTTGGCAGTGGGTTTCTCATGAACGTCAGTCTTCCCCTTGGGTCGGATGTGAACATCTTATGTCCCAAACCCTAGTTCTACCTTCTGTTTATCCTTTACTCTGGTCTGGGTCACCACATGAAGAAAACAACCCACGGCTCAGTAGTGCATTTCTGAGTTTCTCTTATTTGATTCTCAAACACAAAACCTAGTTGCAGGGATGACAAATCCCTTTTAAATACAGAAATAAAGCTTGATATTTCCATAAGGCCACAATGAAAAGGCATTGGGTCTGACTTAGCTATTCCCCTGAGTTCCCTCCAGAAGTCAGGGGTAAGGAAAGCTATATTTCCCAGCATGGACACAGCATACACCTTTATGACTGAAAGAGGATGTTTTTATTTGCACTGCATTATACCCATAAATTCCATCCACTCAGCAAGTCAAATTATTGCTGGCCTCCAAAATACATTAAGTTTGGGTTTAAATCAGTCACTTTTGAAGATATACTGCAGCCCACTTCCTAGCCATATTTGTAATATATTCACCCTGCAAATGTTCTTTAAAATGCATTGTTTGTGGAGTTGTCTTACTTCAGTCAGCCATGTGAAGATATAAGGAATAAATGCTCTAATTTGCAGTTTCTTTGTGTGTGTGATTGTTCATGATTCCACTCATGGAGATAATGGCTGCCAAAAGGCTTCTGTGTTATGAAGAGAAAGAGCTCGCTGAATCTGAATCAAATTAGAATTAGTGATATAATAGCAAACAGCAATGGGAAAATATAGAGCTTTGAGCAGTTTATGCTAGAATTTGGTGACAGCAGACAAGCTTTTCCAGAAAATGGTGGGAAGGGGAAAGCCGGGAATCATTTGGGATGTTTAATGGTGTACTGTGAGATTAAAGTGTGCTCAAATGGCAATGCTCAAAATTTCTTTCCCTTACCTAGAGTTTCTATTTTACAAAGTATTACACATTCGTGTTCTTCATTGATTGTCATTCAAATAATTTCAACACGATGAACGGAATCAGAAAACAAGGAGGCTGAGAAAGAGAGTTATAAGGAAATAGAGCCATATTTCCTTGGTTTCCTCAGGATAAAGATTTGTCTTCTCTGCATTTCCCCTTTTCAAGCTGCTCTCCCTGAGGGGGAGGAGATGTGCACCATGGTGGGAGGGATGTGTGCGTTGTCCCCTACGTGATGCTGAGTGTTTCTCCAAGCTGAGGAAAAAAACTGGCCTGCCAAGCCTGTGAGAAGCAAGGCACTCAGATACTTTGGCATGTGCCGCTATTTCCTTATGCCCACCTTATTTCCAAACACTGTTAGTTTTGAAAGATAAAAAAGCTGCTAACACATCACCAAGGAAGAAGGTGCCACAAGCAATATCCATACTGCAGGCAGTATCTTTAAGGTAACGTGACACGTATGGGTGGTTCTTAGTATGTCTCGGAAATCAAGCACAAGTGTTCTTCCTTCCCAAGGCTATTTGTGAGACACTGTCTCACCTAGGTATTCAAGCCTACAACACCAAATATCTGGTGGACATTGAGATATTATTTAACACAAGTCATGTGCCAGGGCCAATTGTTATCGATACTATTCCACAGTCTCTGATAATCATACCACCTCTGCATAGATTAGAGAGCTGTGACATTTACTGGGCACTTTACAGTCACTGTCTTCTTTATACAGTTATCAACCTTATACGAGATATTATTTCCATTTTGCCACAGAGGAGACCAAGGATCAGAGGGGTTAAATAGCTGGCCAGACATCACAGAGTTAGGAAATGGCAGAGCTAGAATTCGACCTCTGGGATTACTTACCCCAGAGCTTCTTTAATCACTTCCCCACATCCTTCACTGCGATTGTTGTAGACTGCAGCCAGGGTTTTTCTGGAGCCACTTGCAAGAGCCAATTGCTACATTTTTAGGAAGTTTGTGAGCTACTTGTTCTCATGATGGTGGCTTGAAATTGGCCATGGTGGGAGTATTTACACCGTAGAAATAGGCAAACACCACACATTGGGGCTTTCGCTTATTTGTTTTGAGAGAGAAAGGGAGCCATTTTTAAAAAAAAAATTAACCAGGAAGAACATTTCCAAGAATCATAGAATTTTTGGACCCCATCTTCTGCTCTGCAGTGTTGTCTTCAAAGCACTTAATGTGACAGAGTTACCAATGGGACAAATCCCCCGAGGAATGGTGCCAGCCCTCAGGCGAGGGGTGGACTTCCCGATACAGTCTTCTCTTCAATTCCCATTCTGGCCTGTTTCTGCCCTTTCTCTTCAGCCACTTACTCCACTTGCCCTGCCCACGAGGCACAAATGGAGCAGCAGAGGTAATTGAGACACTTGAGGTGGCTGTTTCGATGACAAGTCTTGTAAACCAAATTCAGTGCCTAGGGCTCAAAATTAGTAACTTCAGCCTCTGGCATCAAGTAGCTTTCCTCAACTCACTTACTTCCCATCAGGTGAATATAATACAAATCCAAAAGAAATATATTTTCTCAACACAGAGGGCATCCCTTTATGTGCAAATCTGATCTCCACTGGGGAGAGTCATGCTCAATATTTTTTATTATTATACAGTTAACATTTATTGAGTGTTAATAGCGAGCTTATATATAACACAGAGACCATTACTATACCTGGTTTCTTGGCAGATTGTAGGAACAGCATGTTTTTGATATCTTGGATGCCACCAAGCTCACTATAATTTCCCAGTGAAGTCAGTGCTCCTAATTTCCTGAACATCTGTGCATCAAATTCATTAAATGGCTAATGAATCCAGACATAGAAGGTTCATAAAAATATTTATATCTGACATTAACAAAATGGCACTCCTGCTTTGTTCCTCTACGTGACACCCTGAAGACAATCAAGTTTTTGTCACTGGCTAGAACCTGGTAGAAGAAGGTACATGACTGAAGCCAACACCTTCATGTTTCTTCTGTGGGAAGGAGACATAGAGAAACTATAGCTCAAAATGGTCAATGAATACAGGACAAAGAATAGGGGGATAGGATCCAGGAAGCCAGGCAAAACCAGATGCCCATATTCCATAAATGCACTTACATGACAACTGCAGCAAACATGGACGGAAGGTTCACTGAGGGTAGAACAGTTTGCGGGCATGACCGGTAATCACACATGCGCCCCGATGCTGTCACCCTGACTACCAGTCAAGTCAGGGGTCTCCGGGCTGTGCCCATGTTTACAAAAATGAATAATCACAATGCTTTATTCTTTGAAATTTAAATATTCTAGCAACAACTAGAAGAACTCTGAACTAAGTCAAATACCGGGGTTCTCCTCTGAACATTCCCAGACCAGGTAACCTTGTACCTGTTACTGGATTTCTCTGTTGTCTCAGGCTCTCCTATCCCCACGCATAAGAAGAATGGAGCATGGGTTAGATTTCTAGCTCCTTCCAAATTTAAACAAACGTTTTCTGTTAGAAAGATGGGAGGCTGGAGATTACTGTTTGCCTACAGAACTTTCACCCAAAGCGTGAAAACAATGCTCATTTTTGTGTTTGCACAGGTTAAGGAAAAAGGACTTCATCAGAGGCCTACCAGGGGAGACCTCCAACTTCATGTCTTCTCTCAGACAACTTGCAGTAGGAATGAGACTCACAACATCCTATGGGGCATGTTTGCAGCTCTGTGACTTGCTCACTGTGTCCCACCACCTGAAAGGGCTTTCTGGTCCCCTTCACCAGCCCCCCGAGAAGCGACTCACACTCTGTCTGCTTTCTCTGGTCCTCATGCCTGCCTCGGCCCCAGGATGCCACCTCGCCCTTCTCCAAACTCTTGTGCAGTTGACTTTTGAACAACACGGGTTTGAACTGCATGGGTCAATGTATACATGGATTGTTTCAATAAATACAGGACAGTACTATAAACGTCTTTTTTCTTCCTCGTGATTTTCTTAATAACATTTTCTTTTCCCTAGCTCACTTTGTTATTAAGAGTGCAGTATATAATATATAACAAAATATGTGTGAGTCGACTGTATTACCAGTAAGACTTCAAGTCAACAGTAGGCTATTAGTACTTAAGTTTTGGGGGAGTCAATAGTTACATGCAATTTTCAACCTTGTTGGAGGGACTGATACCCTTAAACCCCATATTGTTCAAGGAACTACTGCTGTATTTATCTCCCAATGCATGCCATTTTATAATCAAGTACTGCCCTGTGACACTGCTTTCCTGGGTACTAAGTATTATTCAAATTTATTATTATTATTATTGTCTCTTACACATGCACAATTTATCGCCCTGGTTTGATTATAAATTCCTCAAGAATAAATTTTGTATCAGACACCCTGGAGTGTCCCCACAACAGCCTGGTGAATTGCCATAGTAGATTCTGTAGCTTAGTTTTTCCATCTGTAGAATGGGGGTGATAGTACTTACTTTATAGACATATTATGAGCAGAAAAGGAGATCATGAGAAGTAAATATGCCTGATTCAATGAATGTCGGGTGGCATATTTTATTAGTATAACTGACATTCTGTTAGGGCAAAGGAAAGAATATAGTGCTAGAAATAAGCAAAACTGAAATCTGGTTCCGTCACTATCCAGTCAGTGACTTTAAGAACATCAGTTAAATTCTCAAAGGCTCAAATTCTTCACCTGTAAAAATTAGAAAAGCAACACTCCCTGCCAACTTTCTGTTCCTACGAAGGTCAAATAAATATACATTTAAGGTAATATACAAATGTATATTTGTAAATACTATTTGATTTGGGAATTACATTGCTCTTGTTTTGCCACACAAACCACTTATTTTCTCCCCTTTGTGGCTGAGAGGGCACCAGCCATGCCCCTTGTAGACCTGTAAGAGGAAAATGGGGTCCTCTGGATCTTCTGCACTGCCAACAACTAGGTTATGTTTAGAGGGAGTCACAGCATCTTGGCCTCCTACTGCCCTATTCCAGGCTTCTCAGAGTTTACTTTAAAAGAATATTCTCATAACACCAGAGAAATCAAACAAAAAATGTAGAATGTCAGGGCGCCTGGTGGCTCAGTCGGTTAAGCGTCTGATTTAGGCTCAGGTCATGATCTCATGGTTTGTGGGTTTGAGCCCTGCATTGGGCTCTGTGCTGAGAGCCTGGAGCCTGCTTCAGATTCTGTATCTCCCTCTCTCTGACCCTCCCCTGCTCACACTGTCTCTCTCTCTTTCAGAAATAAATTTTAAAAATATTTTTAATAATAAATAAAAATGTAGAATGTCTACCAGCTAACCCAATATTTTGCTTAAAAGGAGTAAAATGTAGTTTTAAAATAGTCAATTGATCAATTATGCTAGCATGATTGCCTATATCCAGTCAGAGTGAAGTAGAGCCAGAGTGAAGCAGAGCCAGAAAGTACCACGCACCAAGGGATGCCCCAAGGGCCCCCCATGGGGACAAAATCCTCCCCTAGCCTAGGCACAGAGGAGCCTTGGTAGACACACAGAATGGGCTTCCTTGCCTGCCATTGCTTTCATAAAAAGCTAAATACATCAGAGACTGAACTGCACAGTTTGATTTCCTGACTTCCAATAGTCTAAATATACTCTTTACCTGCAAATCATAAGTATGACCATTCTTACTTTTTCAGTCTCATTTTATCAAGTATGAGATACCAGAGGCCATCTAAGTTATATCAGCCACACACCAAACATTCCTTCACCCAATAATTACTTAACATGTCTATGCACAAGGCACTGGGGCACACAAAAATCAAGAACACAATCTAACTGTGGTCTTATTACACAACTTAGTATCTATGAAGATATGTGTATTTGCTGTCATATAGGTATGGTTTACATATGTTTCCATTAAAAGTATACTTAAGAAAAGAAAAGAAAAAGTATTGATCAAGCAGAAACCCATGGTTAAAAGACTTAGAATTTAGTGTTCTTATCCATTCTTTAAAGACAATGAAAAGCAAAAAATTATTAGGAAAAATTATTTGATATTCTGATATGCTCACATGCATTGCTTCACTGAAAACAGCAAATGTGCAAGTGCATTTTTACTTTGTATAACAAAACAACCCAATAAAAAGGTAAAGTATGGTGGAAGTATACCACCTTTATGATATTTCTTGAAATTACTCCACTTTTATAGAGGATGATATTCATGCTGGAAACAGCTATAAAAATATGGAAATGTAAAAGAAGAGAGATTAAATATGGGATTTATCTGCGGCCCCAGTACATTAAACCCTTAACATATTTGAAATATGAAAATAACCTAGGCCCTCACCATCCGGATCATGAAGGGAATTTCAATGGTGTCCTATGCCTTCATTTCCAAGATTTTAATTTTTGTTGTTTTAAAGGTCTTTTTATATATTTGCTTGACTTGCACGATTACAGCAATTCATCACTTTGACCTGTGGAGAGAAAAGCAAAGTCCATCCCAGCATGTACCGTTTCTGCAAGAATTTGGTACCTGATCGTCATGGATCAGGATAAAAAACATTTTAAATTGGTGATAGTTGGTTACCCATCCTGACCTGATATGCAGTAAGTGGAAACCAGTCCTTGGAGTTCTCTCTCAGCCCCCCACAAAGTGGGAGCTTAGGCCATACCTCCAGGCTGGAAATCATAGCGGCAGTGACCACGCCTGGGGGACAGGCAGGATGCCACTTCTAAATCCTCTGCCCACGAAACACACTGTACCTATGCATCAAAGTGGGGCCAGTCTTGAATCTGCAAGTGTTAGAGAGCAACACAGCCTTTCCCCCATCTGTTACCTGTAACCACCTCCTAACTGAGGCATGAGCTGACACACTGCTCCTCTGTGTAAAGGGTGGAGAGAAAAGCAAAGTCCATCCCAGCATGTACCGTTTCTGCAAGAATTTGGTACCTGATCGTCATGGCCTATGGAGATCTTGAAGAGTGAAACTGGAGTTTGGGAGGCAGCAAAGAAATAAACATTATGCCTGTATTATGAGAGAATGGCTCATAATACAGGCATAATGGCTGAGAGATGGCTATAAGGTTTAAATCCAGGCTTGGGGAAAAGAAACAGGAAGGAGAACAAAGAGAAGTATATGGGGCACTGGGGGACAATGGGGATGTAGGAGGTGAAGAGGTAAGAGACAGAGCACAAGTCCCAGATTCGTCTTCTCACTTCATTCCACTGGGCATCTTCTAGCTTTTCACTTACTTATGTCTCACATATGCCACATGAGTTGGTAGATAAAAGCAACCTGGTAATTAGTTTTTAAAATAAAAAGACCCCAAGGACTTCCAGTTTAAAATGGCATCTGGCTAATAGTCCTGATATAGCCTCTTTTACTAAAATACCCCCGTCCCCCACACACAGGCAAACATTTACATTTCCACCAAAAATTAAGATTGACAGTCAACCCCTTACCACTAACTGTAAGGTCAATGAACCTGGATTTTTAAAGGCAATTAGTGGCCCACCTGTGCTTGCCACCAGACCTAGAGAAAGCCCACCTGTCTGAAGTTAGAAAGACCCATTATACCGTCCCCACTGTCTGCCACCTGGCTCATTAAATCAGAAAGCCATTCTTCTACTATGTAAGTGCTCCATTTTAACCCGGAGTATTATTTTCCTTCCATATCCAACCCCTTAGCAACTGCTTTTTTTCTTAAAAACACTCAGGGCAACTACTTGGAAAAGAACTGGTCAACAAGGTGGAATGAGGAAGCAGGCTTTGGGGTGCTGCATTCCAACCAGGAAGGCACTCTCGTGAAAAAAAAAAAAAAGCACAACATGAGAGAAGAGAGAATAAAAGTCTTGATAACCCTGTATGCTGAATATTAGAGATTTTGTGCCAGAAAGTAAGGCAATGGGAGCAGAACAAGACCTAATGTTGACACTTAAGGAATGAAAGCAAGTCAAACACCAGAAATGGAGCTGGTGGCTCTGGTCATCAGCTGGCCCTCCAGGTGTAGCTCTAAAAAGGGAATTGAACCCATATCCAAGTGGACAGAAGGAAACACCAGTCCAGATAGATATCCTGTGTTAAGAGAAGTGACAAGAAGAATAACTAACATGCATTTTGATAAATGACATAGAAATAGAGACAGAGGATATTATACTAAAGACTCAAACGGTGCATAGCCTCTGAAAATGATTTACCACAGGAATGGAAAGAAATTTTAAGAGAAACATTTTTTCAATCTTCAATAGAATTCAAGAAGTAATGTCCTTTAGGGAACAGGAACAGACATCAGTACAAAGAGAATCAGTCATGAGAGAGACAGTAAGGTGAGATGAAAAGAAAAATGCATGAGATAGAAAAAGACTGAAGTAAAATCAAAATGTAATGATAGAATTAAAATCTGCATTTGCAGCCATGTGGTACAGAAATGACATTGCAGATAATTACATCAGTAAAGTAGGAGACCCATCTGAGAAAATCCTTTAGGACATAGAAGAAAATAATAAGATGAAAATAATGAAAGAAATCATGAAATAATGAAAGAGAGAAAAATAGACACAGAAAACATAAGAAATGTGTATGTTTTTAAGGAAAAACTAGAAGAGACAGAAGTTGTAATCAACAAAATATTTAATGATTTTAAGCTTAAATAAATGTTAAGCATATGCAGATCAAGAATCCACTACATTCCAGGAAAAGTAAACATAGTTAAAGCATGTCTAGAAGCATCCATGACAACTTTTGAAGGTAAGAGATAAATAACATTCCCACCCAGAGAGTTATACCCAGACAAATTGTCTTTACTTTGCAAAAATCACAGAAAGCCTGACTGAAGATAAGAAAGTGCTTAGAAACTATACTCTCCCCAATCTCTTCTTGAAAAAAAACTACTTAAAGACACACTCCTGGGGGTCAATTGTATGGCAATGGATGGTAAGTAGACTTTGGGTGATGACCACTTTGTAGCATATATAGACGTCAAATTATATGTTGTACACCCAAAACTTTTATTATGCTATATATTAATTTTGCCTCAATAAGAAAAAGGCACACACAAGAAGGACTAAGAGATAATTTGCAACAAATAACATAAGAATGGAACTATTGTACTTTTGAAGGATTAGCAATGAAAAGTGAAAGAAGTTATATATTTTAATTTCATTAAGTATTTATTACAAAATTTGTTAACAATAAAACAAATATTAAAAATATTGATAAAAACCTATATAAGCAATAATGATATTAAGTGTCTTAAATCTCAGCTTATATTAACAAAGGTGGGAAAGTAAGGAGGGAAAAAATAAAGCTATGCTAACTTTCTCATATATAAGGATTTTTTTTAATGTTTATTTTTTATTTTGGAGAAAGACAGAGTGTGAGCAGGAAAGGGGCAGAGAGAGAGGGAGACAGAACCCAAATCAGGCTCCAGGCTCTGAGCTGTCAGCATGGAGCCCGACATAGGGCTTGAACTCACAAACCATGAGATCATGACCTGAGCCAAAGTCGAATGTTTGACTGAGCCACCAGGAGTTTTTAAAAAATTTTTTTAGGGGCGCCTGGGTGGCTTAGTCGGTTAAGCGTCCGACTTTCGCTTAGATCATGATCTCGCGGTTCGTGGGTTCGAGCCCCGCGTCGGGCTCTGTGCTGACTGCCAGCTCAGAGCCTGGAGCCTGTTTCAGTCTGTGACTCCCTCTCTCTCTGACCCTCCCCTGCTCACGCTGTCTCTCTCCTGGAAATAAATAAAACATTAAAAAAAATTAAAAATTTTTTTAATGTTTTATTTATTTCTGAGAGAGAGAGAGAGAGAGAGAGAGACAGCATGGCAGGGGAGGGTCAGAGACAGGGAGACACAGAATCTGGAAGAGGCTCCAGGCTCTGAACTAGCTGTCAGCACAGAGCCCGATGCAGGGCTCAAACCCACCAGCCGTGAGATCATGACCTGAGCCGAAGTCGGATGCTTAACTGACTGAGCCACCCAGATGCCCTAAGATTTTTAAAATATAGTTTAATTTCTGATTTTGAAAATTTGGGGAATATAAAGAATGGTTTTTTAAAGAATTTAAAGGCAACCAATAGTAAAATTTAAAACAAGATTACCTTCCCAGATTTCCTTAATAGGAAATTTTCTATTAATTTTCTTTTTCTATTCCTTAATAGAAAAAGTAAATTTTAAAAGTAAATAAAAAATATTGCATACAGCATATAAACAAAATGTAAGGAAATAGCAAAACCTCGAAAAGAGTATAAAACGTGTAAATTATGAGAAAATATGTAAATGGGTCAAACTAGCCCATTAAAGGACCAGCAATTTCAAACTGGTTTCATCTATTTTATTGAAGAATAATTGACATATAGTATTGAATTAGTTTTAGATGTATAACGTGATGATTTGATATTTATATATATTATGAAATTATCATTGGGGTAAGTCTGGTTACCATCTGTCACCATACAAAGATATTTAATATTATTGATTATACTCCTTATGCTATATACTATATCCCCATGTTTTATTTATTTTATACTTGGAAAACTGTACCTTTTGATCTCTTACCTATTTCATCTATTTCCCCCACACCTCCCTTCTGGCAACCATCAGTTTGCTCTCTGTACCTGTAAATTTGTTTTGTTTTCTTTCTTTGTTTTTAAGATTCCACATGTAAGTGAAGTCATACGCTATTTGTTTTTCTTTGTCTGACTTATTTCACTTACATAATGCCCTCTAGATTCATCTGTGTTGCCACAACTGGCAAGATTTCACTTTTTCTGGCTAATACTCAGTTGCATATACATACCACATCCTTTTTTATCCATTTATCTATCAATAGACCTTTAGGTTGCTTCCATAGCTTGGCTATTGTAAATAACGCTGTAATGAACATAGGGTGCATATGTCTTTTGAATTAGTGTTTTTGTTTTCTTTGAAAAAATACCCAGATGCAGAAATGCTGGATCATATAGTAGCTCTATTCTTTTTTTTTTTTTTTTTTTTTACAAATAGTTTATTGTCAAATTAGTTTCCACATAACACCCAGTGCTCATCCCCACAAGTGTCCTCCTCCATGCCCATTCCCTCCTCCCCCCCACATCCATCAGTCCTCAGTTTTTGTCAGCATTCAAGAGTCTCTCATGGTTTGCCTCTCTCCCTTTCCCCCACCATTTCCCCCCTTCTTCTCCCCCTTGGTCCTCTGTTAAGTTCCTCCTAATCCTCCTATACGTGCAAACATATGATATTTGTCCTTCTCTGCCTGACTTATTTCGCTCAGCATAACACCCTCAAGGTCCATCCATGTTGCTACACATGGCCAGATTTCATTGTTTCTCATTGCCATGTAGTATTCCATGGTATAGATATACCACATCTTCTTGATCCATTCATCTGTTGATGGACGCTTAGGCTCTTTCCATGTTTTAGCTATTGTGGAGAGTGCTGCTATGAACATTGGGGTACATGTGCTCCTATGCCTCAGCATTTCTGTATCCCTTGGGTAAATTCCTAGCAGTGCTATTGCTGGGTCCTAGGGGAGTTCTATTGTTAGTTTCCTGAGGAACCTCCACACTGTTTTCCAGAGGGGCTGTACCAGTTTACATTCCCACCAACAGTGGAGGAGGGTGCCCGTTTCTCCACATCCTCGCCAGCATCTAGAGTTCTCTGATTGGCTCATTTTAGCCACTCTGACTGGCGTGAGGTGGTATCTCAGTGTCGTTTTGATTTGTATTTCCCTGATGAGGAGCGATGCTGAGCATCGTTTCATGTGTCTGTTGGCCATCTGGATGTCCTCTTTGGAGAAGTGTCTGTTCATATCTTCTGCCCATTTCTTCACTGGGTTGTTTGTTTTTCGGGCGTGTAGTTTGGTGAGTTTCTTGTAGATTCTGGATATCAACCCTTTATCTGATATGTCATTTGCAACAAATTTTTCCAATTCCTTTGGTTGCCTATTAATTTTCTGGGTTGTTTCCTTTGCTGTGCAGAAGATTTTAATCTTGATGAGGTCCTAACAGTTTATTTTTGCTCTTGATTCCCTTGCTTTTGGGGATGTGTCAAGTAAGAAGTTGCTGCGGTGGAGGTCAAAGAGGTTGTTTCCTGCTTTCTCCTCTAGGGTGTTGATAGTTTCCTGTCTCACGTTCAGGTCCTTTATCCATTTTGAGTTTATTTTTGTGCATGGTGTGAGAAAATGATCTAGTTTCATTCTTCTGCATGTTGCTGTCCAGTTCTCCCAACACCATCTGTTAAAAAGGCTGTCTTTTTTCCATTGGATATTCTTTCCTGCTTTGTCAAAGATTAGTTGGCTGTATACATTTGGGTCCACTTCTGAGTTCTCAATTCTGTTGCATTGGGCTATGTGTCTGTTTTTGTGCCAATACCATACTGTCTTGATGATGACAGCTTTGTAGTAGAGGCTAAAGTCTGGGATGGTGATCCCTCCCGTTTTGGTTTTATTTTTCAGGATTACTTTGGCTATTCGGGTCTTTTGTGGTTCCATACAAATTTTTGGATAGTTTGTTCTAGTTTTGAGAAGTATGCTGGTGCAATTTTGATTGGAATTGCATTGAATGTGTAGATAGCTTTGGGTAGTAATGACATCTTAACTATATTTATTCTTCCTATCCATGGGCATGGAATGTTTTTCCATTTCTTTGTGTCTTCTTCAATTTCCTTCATAAGTTTTCTATAGTTTTCATCATACAGATCTCTTGTATCCTTGGTTAGGTTTATTCCGAGGTATTTTATGGTTTTTTGTGCAATTGTGAATGGGATCAGTTTCTTGATTTCTCTTTCTGTTGCTTCATTGTTGGTGTATAAAAATGCAACCGATTTCTGTACGTTGATTTTGTACCCTGCAACTTGGCTGAATTCTTGGATCAGTTCTAGTAGGCTTCTGGTGGAGTCTGTCGGGTTTTCTATGTAGAGTATCATGTCATCTGCGAAGAGTGAAAGTTTGACTTCCTCTTTGCCAATTCTGATGCCTTTGATTTCCTTTTGGTGTCTGATGGCTGATGCTAGGACTTCCAGCACTATGTTAAACAGCAGTGGTGAGAGTGGGCATCCCTGTCGTGTTCCTGATCTCAGGGGGAAAGCTCTGAGTTTTTCCCCGTTGAGGATGATGTTAGCTGAAGGCTTCTCATAGATGGCTTTGATGATGTTTAAGTAGGTTCCTTCTATCCCAACTTTCTCGAGAGTCTTTATTAAGAAGGGATGCTGTATTTTGTCAAATGCTTTTTCTGCATCTATTGACAGGATCATATGGTTTTTATCTTTTCTTTTATTGATATGATGTATCACATTGATTGATTTGCGAATGTTGAACCAGCCCTGTAACCCAGGAATGAATCCCACTTGATCTTGGTGGATGATTCTTTTTATATGCTGCTGGATTCGATTTGCAAGGATCTTGTTGAGAATTTTTGCATCCGTATTCATCAAGGATATTGGCCTGTAGTTCTCTTTTTTGCTGGATCTCTGTCTGGCTTGGGAATCAGAGTGATGCTGGCTTCATAAAATGAGTCCGGGAGTTTTCCTTCGATTTCTATTTTTTGGAATAGCTTGAGAAGAATTGGGATTAATTCTGTTTTAAATGTCTGGTAGAATTCCCCAGGGAAGCCATCAGGTCCAGGGCTCTTATTTGTTGGGAGATTTTTGATCACTGATTCAATTTCTTCACTCGTTATGGGTCTGTTCAGGTTTTCTATTTCTTCCCGTGTGAATTTTGGTAGTGAGTGTGTGTTTAGGAATTTGTCCATTTCTTCTAAGTTGTCCAATTTGTTGGCATATAATTTTTCATAGTATTCCCTGATAATTGCTTGTATTTCTGAGGGGTTGGTTGTAATAAGTCCATTTTCATTCATAATTTTGTCTATTTGGGTGCTCTCTCTTTTCTTTTGGATAAGTCTGGCTAGAGGTTTGTCAATTTTGTTTACTTTTTCAAAAAACCAACTCTTGGTTTCATTGATCTGTTCAATTGTTTCTTTGGTCTCTATGTTGTTTATTTCTGCTCTAATTTTTACTATTTCTCTTCTTCTGCTGGGTTTAGGGCATTCTTGTTGCTCTGCCTCTAGTTCCTTTAGGTGAGCTGTTAGATTTTGGACTTGCACTTTTTCTAATCTCTTGAAATAGGCCTGGAGAGCAATGTACTTTCCTCTTAGGACTGCCTTTGCCGCATCCCATAGATTTTGAATTGTTGTGTTTTCATTTTCATTTGTTTCCATATATTTTTTAATTTCATTTCTAATTGCCTGATTGGCCCATTCATTCTTTAGAAGGGTGTTCTTTAACCTCCATGTTTTTGGAAGTTTTCCAGACTTCTTCCTGTAATTGATTTCAAGTTTCAAAGCATTGTGATCTGACAGTGTGCATGGTATGATCTCTATTCTTTTCTATTTATTGAGGGCTGCTTTATGTCCCAGTATGTGATCTATCTTGGAGAATGTGCCCTGCGCACTTGAGAAGAAAGTAAATTCCCTGGCCTCAGGATGTAAAGTTCTAAATATATCCGTCAGATCCATCTGGTCCAATGTGTCTTTCAAGTCCATTATTTCTTTAGTGATTTTCTGTCTGGTTGACCTATCCATTGCTGTAAGCGGAGTATTAAAGTCCCCTGCTATTAGCACATTCTTATCTATAAGCTTGTTTCTGTTTGTGATTAATTGTTTTAGATATTTAGGTGCTCCCATATTCGGTGCGTAGACATTTATGATTGTTAATTCTTCCTGATGGATGGACCCTGTAATTATTATGTAGTGCCCTTCTTCATCTCTTGTGATTGTCTTTAATTTAAAGTCCAGTTTGTCTGATATAAGTATCGCTACTCCGGCTTTCTTTTGATTTCCTGTAGCATGATATATATTTCTCCATCCCCTTACTTTTAATCTGAAGGTATCTTCCCGTCTAAAATGAGTTTCTTGTAGACAGCATATAGATGGATTTTGTTTTTTAATCCATTCTGCTACCCTATGTCTTTTGATTGGAGCATTCAGCCCATTTACATTCAGTGTTATTATTGAAATATGTGGGTTTAGAGTCTTTGTATCTTTTGTAGGGTTCATGTTTGTGGTGGTGTCTCTGGAATCTTTGTTCTTTGCAACCTTTTCTTCAGAGCATCCCCCTCAGGATTTCTTGTAGGGTTGGCTTAGTGGTGACAAATTCTTTCAATTTCTGTTTATTTGGAAAGGTTTTTATCTCTCCTTCTATTTTGAATGACAGGCTTGCTGGATAGAAGATTCTTGGCTGCATATTTTTACTGTTCATCACATTGAAGATCTCCTGCCATTCCTTTCTGCCCTGCCACATTTCAGTAGATAGGTCTGTCACCACTCTGATATGTTTCCCTTTGTATGTGAGGGCCCTTTTCTCCCTAGCTGCTTTCAAAATTCTCTCTTTGTCCTTGTATTTTGCCATTTTTACGATGATATGTCGTGCAGAAGATCGATTCAAGTTACGTCTGAGAGGAGTCCTCTGAGCCTCTTGTATTTCCACATTGACTTCCTTCCCCAGGTCGGGGAAGTTCTCTGCTATAATTTGTTCCAGGACTCCTTCAGCACCTTTCCCTCTCTCTTCCTCTTCTGGGATTCCTATGATACAGATATTGTTGCGTTTGACTGTATCGCTGAGCTCTCGAATTCTTCTTTCCTGTTCCTGGATCAGTTTGTCTCTTTTTTGTCAGCTTCTTGTTTTTCTAGAATGGTGTCTTCTAAATCACTTATTCTCCTTTCTGCCTCTTCAATCCGTGCATTGGAGGCCTTTAATTTATTATGTATCTCATTTATCGCATTTTTTAATTCTTCATGCCTATTTTTATTTTCCATTCTGTCTGTAGCCATAGTTTCTTTGATGTCCCCTATGTTTTTTTCAAGCCCTGCTATTAATTTTACCATTATTATTCTAAAATCTTGTTCAGTTATGCTGCTGATATCTGTTTTGAGCAGTTCATTTGCTGTCATTTCTTCTTAGAGTTTCTTTGGAAGAGAGGTCTTTCGTTTCGTCATTTTAGTTAGCTTTCTGGCTCTCGCTGGTTTTAAAGACCTGTTATGCTCTCTGTTTCTATGAGCGCTGCTATATCCAAGAAGACTCTTTGACTTTCCAGGGCCTGTCCTTTCAGAGATTGTTTTTTGAATGGTATGCCTCAGTCTCTCTTGTTGGGACCTTAGTTATTTTATTTTCCTATTCGTAGTGACATTTGGGACTCTTCACCTTGTGTACTCTAGCTTGTTTCTTGAAGTATCCCTGGAAAAGAAAACAGACAGACAAACACACAGGGAGCAGGAGCACACAAACGCACAGGCTGATTCAACTAACATGCAAAGTGAGAGGGAAAACGAAAAAGTTAATAGAAAATACGGAGGAGGGAGGGCGAATAATAGGGAGCATAAAATACATAAAAGGGTCAAAAAGGGGAAAAGAAAAGGAAAAAAGAAGAAAACCGATGGACAAAGAACGGTTTAAAGCATATACCTGGATTTCCCAGCTACAGCTAAATAGCCGTGTGTATGCAGTGCTGGTTGAAGAGCATAGAGAAAAAGAGAGAAGGCAGGGCGAGACGAGGCAGATTTGGAAATAGAATGAACAGGCAGAAGGGATAAGAAGCTTTTTTCAAAGAGGTAAAGGGTAGAATATGGTTGGATAGGTGAGAGAAGGATGCTGGAATTATCCAGAGAAACTATATAGTCTAATTACTCCTGAGAGAAATAGCTGAAAAGGTCGGTAGGTGTAGAATTTACATTGACAGTATGGACTTGTTGTGATTGTTTAAGCAAGCTGGCGACCAGAGTTAATCAGGTCAGTGTTTTGGGGAAAAAAGCGAGAAAAGAGAAAGAAGAAGAAAAAAAGAAAGAGAAAAGAAAGGGGAAAAAAAGAAAGAAGAAAAAAAACAAAAAAAGGAGAAAAAAAAGGAAAAAAGAAAGAGAAAAAAAAAGGGAGGAGGGCACCTCTCAGGCAGGGATGGGCGTGGCATGATCCATGCCTCAGGTGGGGGTTCTGGCTTGGCGATTGTGGGGAGGAGAGTGAGGGTGCTCCAGTCCCTTCTTGAACCCCCCGCTGCAGCTCGCGTTTTTTTGGCGTGTCAACTCCCCGTTCTGGGGACGCAGCCGAAGTTGGTTGCACTCTTCAACCCAGGCCAGTTCCAATCTCCAAATCCCAGTCCGCGCCCCCCGCTGAAATTGCCTTAGACACAGCTTCCCAGGCAGCCCCCTCGGGCTATTCCAGGCTCCCTGCTGAGCTCTGGGGGTGGAGTCAGAATAGCTGCTTCCTTCTCTGGGTCAGGATGGCGCGCATGTGCGGGGGCTTGCCTGCCGGGTCCGCGTAGCCCAAGCCCGCTGGAGTGAGGAAAATCGGGTCCCTCTATGGCTGTCACCCGAAACACGAACTCACAGGCAAATTTCCCAGTTTTTAGCTCTTTGCCTTCCCTCTCGAGTTCCAGCCAGCCAGGAGCGCGGACACCCAGTGTCAGCGCGGCTCTTTCAGGGGTCCCAGCCGCCCTGGAGCTACAATGGTGGCAGGCACGCCGCTGCTCTGAAATCCAACCTCCAGGAGCGGCACAAAGAAGCAGTTTGTGTGTTCAGCCTCCCCCAGGACCAGTTGGCGCGAGGGGACCTGGTGTGCAGGTATTTGGCAAGTACGGTCTTTCTATGCACCGAGCGGAGGTTTTTTCCCCCTCGAGCGGAGGTTTTTCTGTTTTGGCTCTCTCCTTTTCTCCTCTCACTCCCCGTAGAGGGTAGAGGGGGATCGCCTCCCACCCTGGAGTCTCTGATCCTG
This sequence comes from Proteles cristata cristata, assembly GCA_017311185.1. Lineage (NCBI taxonomy): Eukaryota > Metazoa > Chordata > Mammalia > Carnivora > Hyaenidae > Proteles > Proteles cristata. The sequence continues at coordinate 1,280,679 of JAESUZ010003820.1, forward strand.
GCCCGATTTTATCTTCCCCGGTTCGCACTCACGTTAGAAGGCTTTCTCAGTGGATTCTGCGTCCTTTTTCTCCCAGTCTCTCAGGTTTTGTAAGGTTTCCAATGGCTTCAGATCTTTTCTGTGTGATGTATGGGCGCGAGTGCAAGTACGGAGCTCCTTACTTCTCCGCCATCTTGCCCTCATAGTAGCTCTATTCTTAATAGGAGGAGATTTGAGAAACCTCCATACTGTTTTCCGTAACACCAGTATACATCCCCACCAACAGTGTACAAGGATTCCCTTTTCTCCACATCCTTGCCAATACTTATTATCTTCAGAAATAAAATTCGAATCTATGCTGCTTAAAAGAGACCCACCAAAAAAATAAGCGGCTCAGACAAGTAAGAGGTTTAAGAATGGGTAAGTATATGTTTGATAAATATAAGCAAAAGAAAAACTTACAAACCAGCAGTAAAGCTAAAAGCAATAAACAGGCCAAGGATGTAATTTTATATTGATAAAAGACATAATCCACAACTAAGGGAAAATAGTCATAAACATTTTTATACACCAAATAGCATAGCAAGATTTAGTAAGCAATGTCCATATATCAGACCATAAAAACAACAATTAATTCCCCAAAGCAGAAATTCTAAAGACGGACATATTGCCAAGCATAATACAAACCAAAAACTATTATCAGATTTTTAAACAAACTAATAAGTAAACAAAACCAATAACTTGAAACTTTTAAAAAACACTCTCCTAAACTAAGTTATAAAGGATATCAAATTCTAAATTATAGACTAGGTTTTAAATAACACAACTAAGAATATTAATAAAAATTGTGGGAGGTGGCCAAAATTCCAGTCAAGATGAATTCATACTCCTTGATAAATTATTACATCAAGTATGAAAATAAATTGATAGTTGATAAATTGATAAATCTGATAATGTATAAATTAAAAATAAAATTATAAAGACAATGATAATCAAGTTTGAGTATTTGCCATGAGTTACTGAACTGAATTCCTTATGTAGTTACCTTGTTGAAACATAACATTATTTTTGAAAGATGGGTATTAGTAGTAGTTATATTTTATAAATAAAGAAATTGATATTTCACGGCATCAAATAATTTTTCCAAGATAACAAAACTAGTAAGTGACAAAATTGGGATTTAATTCAACTTTGTCTGACTCCAACAGCTTTGCCCATAATCACTGTCCTTACAGGGTTGGAAAAGAACAAAGAATATAAATGATAAATTTAGTCTTGAAAAACTAGACAAACATCTGACAAACCTAAAACAAATAAAGATAAAAATAACAAAAATTTTTTTCATTAAGAATAAAGATGATATAACAGATATATTATAGTTTTTAAATTATTCTTTATGATAATAACTGGTAAACGCTGATGAGCTAGATTATTTCACTATAAAATATAAATTACTAGTTGTGTTGGGAAGAAATAGATGATCCGAATAGACAAAAATCTCAAAATAATAGGAACTTATCCAAGTCATAAAGGTTAGAATGATTAACCAGTGAATTTTTTTTAAGTTATAAATAATAATAATCCTTAAAACTCAGGTATAAAATCAAAATGAACAAATGCCAAAATTTTATCAAGACCCAAAGAGAGACTTGAATAAATGTTCCTGAATAGGAAAATCCAGCTTTATAAAGATGTAAATTTTATTACATCTAAATATCTAAAAATATTACATCTAAAATTAATTTCAGGATTTAACTCAGTCTTCATGGGGATAATTTTTGCAATCTGCAAAATGTTTCTAAAGTTTAACAAATGGAACAAAAAAAGGACTGACCATCACATTTTTGGAAAAGAAAGACATGCACCCCAATGTTTATAGGACCGCTATCAACAATTGCCAAATTATAGAAAGAGCCCAAATGTCCATCAACTGATGAATGGATAAAGAAGATGTGGTAAAGAAGCACCTGAGTGGATCATTTGGTTGAGCGACTGACTTTGGCTCAGGTCGTGATCTTGTGGTTTGTGAGTTCTAGCCCCACATCTGGCTTGCTGTTGTCAGCCTGGCAGTGCAAAGCCCACATCAGATCGTCTGCCCCCTCTCTCTACCTCTGCCTCACTTGTGCATTCCCAAAAATAAATACACAATTTTTAAAAAAGAAAAAGATATGGTACACACACACACACACACACACACACTCACACGCACACAATGGAGTACTACTTGATAACCAAAAAGAATGAAATCTTTCCTCTTGCAACAACATGGATGGAACTAGACTGTATTATATGCTAAGTAAAATAAGTCAATCAGAGAAAGACAAATATATGATTTCATTCATATGTGGAATTTAAGAAACCCAACAGATGAAAGTAGGGGAAGAGAAGGAAAAATAAGATAAAAGCAGAGAGGGAGGCAAACCATAAGAGACTCTCAAACATGGAGAACAAAGTGAGGGTTGTTGGAGGGGAGGTGGGTGGGGGATGGCTAAATGGGTGATGGACATTAAGGAGGGCACTTGTTGGGATGAGCACTGGGTGTCATATGTAAGTGATGAATTGCTGAATTTTACTACTGAAACCAATACTACACTATATGTTAACTAACTTGAATTTAAATAAATTAAAAAGAAAAGCATGCATAATTAAGGGACATCTGGGTGATTAAAACATCCCATAAAGCTTTAGCAGTTAAATTATAAAAAAAAAAAAAAAAACTGTTGCAAAAATCAGTGACTAGATCAATGGAATGGGATTCATAGCCTAAAAAGACACATGGCATATAAAGGAATTAATATGTGATAAAAGTACCAATAGAGTAAGTGGGGAAAGAATTACACAGTCAATGCAGCAGGATTACTCTGCAGGACAGAGAGGTGGGCAGGGAGGAGATCCTTCTCTTGCCCCACACACATACACACATCACACACGCACACATCACACATGCCCACATCATATACACAGACGCACACCCACAGTCTAAAGATGTAAATATAAAATTCAAGAAAATCCATCATAAAGATCTTTTAAAGTAGATGACTCTATAATGTAAGGCTTGGGAGAAATATTCTAGGCATAAATATAATGGAAAATACCAAAGAGGTAAAAAGTCAACAGGTATGACTACACTCAAAAAATTAAACTTATATTTCACAAAGAAATATAAATAAAATTTAAAAGCAAAGAAGCTGGTCAATAAGGTTTTTTCCAAAATGGGACAGATAATATGTTAATATACTCTGTGTATAAGGAGCTCATACATTTGGATAAAATCCCGTGCAGTTGTTCTCTGTCATTTAGAGGCCCACCAACCATTGACCAGCAGTGATGATGGTAGCTGTGCTGTCTTTTCAGGGGGGATACAGAAAATATTTAATAAATTTTATTAATGTTATTTATTTATTTAATCAGTATTATTATGTATAATATGTAGTTAATTTTTATTGTAATATTAATTAGTTGATATTAGTTAAAAATATTTAATAAAATTTAACATCCACCCTGGTTTTCTTTTCATTCTTTTAATTCCAGTTGGTTAGCATACTATGTAATATTAGTTTCAGGGGTACAATACAGTGATTCAACACTTCCATACAACATCCTGTGTTCATCACAAGTGCTCTCCTGAATCCCCATCACCTACTTAACCCATCCCCCCACCACCTCCCTTTTGGTAACTATCAGTTTGCTCGCTGTAGTTAAGAGTCTGTTTCTTGGTTTGCCTCTCTCCCTTTTTTGCCCCTTCGCTCATTTATTTTGTTTCTTAAATTCCACACATGAGTGAAATCATATGGTGCTTGTTTTTCTCTGACTAGTTTTGCTTAGCATAATACTCTCTAGGTTCATCCACATCATGGCAAATGGAAAGATTTCATTCTTTTTTATGGCTGAGTAATATTCTATTGTATACTCATACTACATCTTCTTTTTTCTTTTTTTTGGATTCATCAAAGGTATCAGTTTATTCCAAACAGTCTTAATAGTTAAAGCTCTGTGGATGTTTAAGTGTGGTTCCCAATGATGAAATATGATTTTATGGATACTAACTTTTTTTTTGTTAACATTGAACTAAATTCTTTTATTTTATTTTATTTTATTTTATTTTATTTTATTTTATTTTATTTTTTTTTTTTTTACAAATAGTTTATTGTCAAGCTGGTTTCCATATAACACCCAGTGCTCATCCCCACAAGTGCCCCTCTCCGTGCTCCTCCCCCCTTCCCCACCACATCCACCAGTCCTCAGTTTTTGTCAGCATTCAAGAGTCTCTCATGGTTTGCCTCTCTCCCTGTCCCCCACCATTTCCGCCCTTCTTCTCCCCCATGGTCCTCTGTTAAGTTCCTCCTAATCCTCCTATACGTGCACACATATGATATTTGTCCTTCTCTGCCTGACTTATTTCGCTCAGCATAACACCCTCAAGGTCCATCCATGTTGCTACACATGGCCAGATTTCATTGTTTCTCATTGCCATGTAGTATTCCATGGTATAGATAAACCACATCTTCTTGATCCATTCATCAGTTGATGGACACTTAGGTTCTTTCCATGTTTTAGCTATTGTGGAGAGTGCTGCTATGAACATTGGGGTACATGTGCTCCTATGCATCAACATTTCTGTATCCCTTGGGTAAATTCCTAGCAGTGCTATTGCTGGGTCATAGGGGAGTTCTATTGTTAGTTTCCTGAGGAACCTCCACACTGTTTTCCAGAGGGGCTGTACCAGTTTATATTCCCACCAACAGTGTAGGAGGGTGCCCGTTTCTCCACATCCTCGCCAGCATCTAGAGTTCTCTGATTGGCTCATTTTAGCCACTCTGACTGCCGTGAGGTGGTATCTCAGTGTGGTTTTGATTTGTATTTCCCTGATGAGGAGCGATGCTGAGCATCGCTTCATGTGTCTGTTGGCCATCTGGATGTCCTCTTTGGAGAAGTGTCTGTTCATATCTTCTGCCCATTTCTTCACTGGGTTGTTTGTTTTTCAGGTGTGGAGTTTGGTGAGTTCCTTATAGATTCTGGATATCAACCCTTTATCTGATATGATCTGATATGTCATTTGCAACTATCTTTTCCCATTCCTTTGGTTGCCTATTAGTTTTGTGGGTTGTTTCCTTTGCCGATACCACATCTTCTTTATCCATTCATCAGTTGATGGACACTTGGGCTGTTTCTATAATTTGGCTATTGTAGATAGTGCTGCTATAAACACTGGGGTGCATGTATCCCTTTGATTTAGTATGTTTGTATTCTTCTGGAAAATACCTAGTAATGCAATTGCTGAATTACAGAGTAGTTCTATTTTTAACTTTTTGAGGAATCTCCACACTGATTTCAACAGGGCTGCACTAGCTTGTATTCACACCAATAGTGCAAGAGGGTTCCCCATTCTCCGCAACCTTGCCAACATCTGTTATTTCTGATGTTGTTCATTTTAGCCATTCTGATAGGTGTGAAGTGGTATCTCATTGTGTCTTTGATTTGCATTTCCCTGCTGATGAGTGGTTTTGAGCATGTTTTCATGTGTCTATTGGCCATCTGGATGTCTTCTTTGGAAAAACATCTGTTCATGTCTTCTGCCCATTTTTTAATTGGATTATTCATTTTTGATGTGTTGAGTTTTATAAGTCCTTTATATAGTTCAGATACTAAACTTTTTACCAGATGTCATTTGCAAACATCTTCTCCCATTTCATAGGTTGCCTTTTAATTTTGTTGATTGTGCTGTGTTATCTTAACTGTTCCCACTGCAGAATGTCAGCTGTGCCTTGTCTCTCTCTTGCCTTCTCTCCAAGTCCAGTTCTCAGCCTTCCCTTCAGTTCTGCGAGCTACCCAATACTCTAAGCAACCAATTCTTTTTCTACTTAAGTTAAGTCAGTTCTGTCATTTGCAAGCAAATACTACTAACTATTCTATCTCTATAGATAAATGGTCAAAGGACATAAAATAGAAGTTCACAAAACAAGAAATACAAATTGTCACTAAGTATCTTTAAAGTGTCTAATTCATGACACTTAGATAAATCATTCTTAGAAAATCAAAGCAAGAATTTGGGCATAAAATTAGTAGATTTCTTTATTGACAGTAGTATTTTGAATTAGTAAAGATGTGGAGAAATGGTAGGAACACATATTTGTACAATTTTTTTAGAAAACAATTTGAGTATATATACAAAACCTTTTAATATGCCTACAACTTTTTGACATATTAATTCTTATTCTAGGAATTTATTCTGATAATCATTTATCCAAAGAACTATGTATAAGGATATTCATTTTAGCTTTGTTTTTTAAGGTTAAAAAATATAGGCAAAAGTGTGTTGAGCAATTTGAAAATGGTTACATACAGTAGAATCTTTCTTAATGCACTTCCACTAAATCAATGCCTGATTACCAGTGGTATTTATTCTCTCTTTAAAATACAGTGAACAAAGATTAGATAAACTATTTTTTAAAAACCCTCTTGTTTAATCTATATTTATGCAACCTCATTACTATATTTAAATCTCTTAATTAGTCTGCTTCATACATTAAAGACTGTCACAGATTTATTAAAGTTAAAAAAAAAAACAGTGAACATTCCTCTTTCAGACACATGTACTTCCCCCACCTCCAGTTAGGTGGGCGCTTATCGAGAGTGGGATATTTGTGCCTACTCTTATTTATGAACTCAGTATCTACCATTGTCATTATGAATGCCAAAAGAAAGACAGTAATTGTTTCTATGAAAATTAAGTTGAATGCTTTGCAAAATTTAGATAAAAGCAAGTTGCTGAAAAAGAAAGAAAAAAAAAAGACTAGAAGGAAGGAAGGGAGAGAGTCAGGAAGGGAGTGGGGGAGAGAAAGAAAGGAAAATAGGAAGGAAGGAAGGAAGAAAGGAAGGAATGAAAGAAGGAAGGGAGGAATGAACGAATGAAGGAACAAAGGAAGGAAAGGAAAAGGAGAGAAGAAAAGAAGAAAGGGAAACAAAGAAGATACTATTACTAGGCACAGCAAGCACTGGAGAAAATCAACCAAGTCTAGAGCCATGAGTCTCAAGATTTTGATCCCTTCTTAAAAATGAATAAGGATCTTAAAGAGCTTCTGTTTTTGTGGGAAATATCTACTGACATTTATATTAGAATTTAAAATTGAGAAATTTATAAACTATTAACCTTAAATTCATTCTTAATAATAATAACAATAAACCCATTGCATGTTAACATAAATAATATATTTTTATGACAAGTAAATATATTTTCCAATGGAAAAAATATTAGACTGGTGACACTGTTTAACATTGTTGTAAACCTCCTAACGCTTAGATTAATGGAAGGCAGCTGGGTTCTCACATTGCTTCAAAGTTCAATCTACTGTGGTATCATAAGTCATGGAGCCCCTGGAAAACCCTATTGTATACTCATGAGCAAATGATAGTGGGAGAGGCAATGATATCTTAATACTATTATGAATATAATTTTGGCATTGCAGACATTCTTCTAGGGGCTTAGAAATCTCTAGAAGCCCATGGAACACACATTGAGAAATGCTGGGTTAACAGAGGTCTGTGCTCAGACTTCTTGTAATTGTCTCTAAGTTTGTGATCTGCTTCAAAACAAGCAAACAGAAAACCATGGAAATTTTAAGGGTGTTACTGATATTGTTTAAGCACTAAACATAGCACAAATGCTCCAATTTAATTAAAGACCCTCGCCTACATTTTTTAAACGATGAATGAATGCATAGATATATGCTTTAAGCACTTTTTTTAAATGTTTAAGAAATGGATGTGTTTTAAAAATAATTCCACATCATTTATTTTACTCTTCTCCACTAGCTATTTCACTTTGGGCCGCAGTTACTTAAGTACTCATTATTTCACTTAGGAGTCTGAAGCTACTGTTTCCAGGGTTGGTTAATTCAGGGACTAGGACAGTCAAGCCTCTGTTAATTCAGGACAGTCAAGCCTCTGGGTTGGCATCTCTGATATAGTCTTGGCTTTCCCCCAAGATGGCAGCCACAGCTCCAGGAAGGGACAGCAAGAAGGGAGGGCTGAGGTTGGAGGTGGGAAGGGTTGTTTCATCTCAAGCATCTCTCTTTAGCAGGAGGAAATTCTTTTTGAAAACCCCTTAACAGACTCCCCCTTATGTCTCACCACCAGAGCCAAGTTATACGCTAACCCTCAAACTATTTGTTGAAAGAGTGGGATCATCATGACTGACTCAGAGCAATCATCAGTATCTCAGCATTGGTGTCTCAGCATCTCAATTTCATCCTCCCAAGCTGAACAAATTGATTCCACATATCTGAACTAAATCAGGGTCATTTTAGCTGAGACCAGTAGGGGAACCTCTGTGCCATGGATGATGACAGTGTGTCACCTGCTTTAAACCAAATTTTTCAATTACCCAGCCAACTACTGGGCTGAGCACACAGCTTAAAAGGGCACATCCATACCCAGACATTAAAATCATTTTTAAAAGCAAAATACAAGATTGTATTTATAGTATAAAACCAATGTGTGTGTATGTGTGTGTGGATATATGTATGTACACTTATGAATATACACACATATGCTTTTTATTTATTTATTTTTATTTGAGAGAGAGTGTGCATGAGCAGGGGAGGGGCAGAGGGAAAGATAGAGGGAATCTCAGGCAGGCTCCATCATGGAGTGCAACACAGGGCTCAATCCCACAACCCTGGGGTCATGACTTAAGCCAAAATCAAGAGTCAGATGCTCAACCAACTGAGACACTCAGGTACCTTGACATACCTTTACTTTTTTAAAAAGTAGAATGGAAGATAAAAAATATAACTGTTTTCTTTGGGTTTATGAGTTGGTTTTAATTTGCTTCCTTATAGCTTTTTATATTTTCTGATTTCTCCAATGACACATCACTGTAATAAGCTGAAAACAAAACATTATTTTTAAATGATTTTGTGAAATAAAATAACATATCCATGTCTTTCATTTGTATAGCAGTTTTACAACATATTATTTTATTTCCTTTACCTGTAAAATCAAAATAAGAATATTTCATAAGAAAAATAAATCAATGTTAAAGGCCAGCAGTAGTGCCTGGTTGATAATGAGAGCTCATTAAATGCATGCTATTATTGCTATGCCACGTTTACTCTATGACATAGGTAGGACAGGAGTAACTATTTTCAATTTGTAGGTGAGACAGCTGAGGCTGAGAAATGTAGTGACTTGCCCAAGATCACATCATGTGCCAAGATCAGCATTCTTTCAAGTATACCCTCACTATTCACCATCTGTGGCATGGATGATAGAAAAGAAAATTCTATTCTTAACTTCTAAAAATTTTTTTTTGTGATAGGATTCTTTATACTAGAGGGGTGCCTGGATTGCTCAGTTGGTTGAACATACAACTCTTGATTGTGGCTCAGGTCATGATCTCCCAGTTTGTGATTTTGAGACTCTCATTAGGCTCCAAGCTGACAGTGCAGAGCCTGCTTGGGATTCTCTCTCTCTCCCTCTCTCCCTCTCTCTCTACCCCTCCTGTGCACCCTCTCCCTTTCTTTCTCAAAATAAATAAAATAAAACTTTTAAAAAACCATTATACTAGATTTATTTGTTGTTGAAATATAATTCACATACCGTAAACTGCACCCTTTTAAACTGTCCAATTTAGTGATTTTTAGTCTATTCACAAGACTGTTTGACCATTACCACTGTCTAATTTCAGAAAATTTTCATGTCCCCCTAAAAAACCAATACCCACTAGCAGTTATTCCCCATTCCTTTCTCCCCCAAGCCCCTAGAAATCATTAATATCTTCTGTGTCTCCATGGATTTGACTGAGAATTTCCTATAAACAAAACCATACATTATGTGGCCTTTTGTACCTGATTTCTTTCACTTTGCATAGTGTATATAAGGTTCATTCATTCATGTGATAGATTCATTCATGTATCAATACTTTATTCTTTTTCATGAATGACTAGTATTCCATTGTATGGATATATCACATTTTGTGTATCCATTCATAACTTTTATACTAGATTTCTAGAAACAGAATTTTGACAGTTTAACCAACTAAACCAACTGGTAAATGAATCAACAAAATCCAGTAAGCTAAGAAAATGACTGAATAAAATAACCAGTAACCAAAAAACAAATCAGTAAGATTCAGCTCATCTAGTCCATCCATGACTGTTTGACTTCTTATCAGCATCATTGTTATGGAAACCCTAATTCCCTGCTTTCCTTAAATAATAAAATATCATCAGACAGACCCCTTTAAAAACCAGGAATCATTCCTTGTTTGTTTTCTTTTTTTTTTTTTACTAGAAAACAAGAATATTCCAATTCTTTCCAGAACCTTTTGTCCTTCAATCATCTACAAGTCTTTTAGGTCTAGATTACCTCAATGGTACAAAACACAAGCATCTCTGATATCCAACTAAGGTGCAGTGGAAAACCTCATTTCCTCTTTCTGGGGCTCTGAGATCTATGCTTGTTTTCTCCACAGATAAATATTTTCTTTTTTTAAGTTTATTTATTTTGAGACAGAAAGGGCAGGGAGAAGCAAAGAGAGAGGGAGAGAGGGAATCCCAAGCTGGCTCCACACTTTCAGCGCAGAGCATGATATGGGATTCGAACCCACGAACCTATGCTGAAATCAGGAGTTGGCCCCTTAACTGACTGAGCCACCCAGGCAACCCTCCACAGATAGGTATTAAATAGATGACCTCTGTGATCCTATCCAGCTCCAGGAGTCTATGATTCTAGCTTTGGGTTTGTGTGGACAGTCATCACCAGCACACTGCCCCACCCCACTCAAAGCAGGGAATTTAGATGATATTAAACTTCTTGTGGCTCTGGTGGCAGGAGGAAATAGAATAAGAGGACAATGACATCATATTATAACCCCAGAGGTTTATATAGCACTCTACAGTTTACAAAACAATCCTGTATGCAGTTTCTTATACAATTCCCCATGATAACTCCATGAGTAGTCAGGGGTTCTATCAAGGCAAAAACTGAGATTTGGGAACTGGATCAAGTTCATTTGGTCAAACGATGGGCCCTGAGGCTCCTGTCTCCCACTCTCTGCTCATTGCATTGTCTCATTGAGCCACGCCACTGTCAATGGCACTGGGACTATGAAAAATAAACAGTGGAGGAGGGCAAGTAGTAACGACTGGTGGGAGCTTACGATGGTCACAAGAGTGACTGTTAACTGGCATGCTTGTGCCAAGTGGAAATAAAGAAAAGGTTGACAAAAGGAGTAAAAGGATAGTCAGAGAAACAACTGAAAAGTTGACTGGGTGGCTCAGTCGGTTAAGCGTCTGACTCTTGATTTCAGTTCAGGTCATGATCTCACGGTTTGTGAATCAGCGCCTCAGGCTCTGTGCTGACAGTGCAGAGCCTGTTTAGGATTTTCTCTCTCCCTATCTCTCTCTGCCCCTCCCCTGCTTGTGCCCGCTCTCTCCCTTAAAATAAATAAATAAACTTAAGAGACAGAAGAAAAGTTATCCAAATGCACTCAAGGCCAGTACCTGCCACCCCTCCCCCCAAGCTATGTGGAAAACACTCAGCACCACTTACTGAAAGTTTCTGAGAAATAAATGTTTGTCCAACTGCAGGTGGAGGATCACTTAAACTGGGCATTAACCACCCAGCCCCAGACCTTCCCAGTGAAACACTGCTTGGTGACATGATGGTCTCCACTCTGAGCATCTACGAGGGGATATTAAGTTGCTATTAAGGACCCTCGAGCAGGGAAGGCACACCATCACACATAAGCCATACATAGAATAAACAAACTGCCTTACTCAGCACCTCAATCCATTTCAACACCCATCAACACCCAAAATTTTCACCAGACCCCAAGACCTACACTTGGCCTCCACTTCTACCAATATAATTTTTTCACATACATTGGGTACAGACATGCCAGGTGTTTTGCATACATTATTCTGTGGCATAACACCTGTGAGACAAGCTTTATTATCCCCAATTTATAGATGGACAGATTGGGATCTGAAACATGGATAGCTTGCCCAAACTACTTACGGATAGAGCTGCTATTTTTTTAAACTCAAGTCTCTGTTGTCTCAAAACAATTTTCTTTTTACTAAAATGCAGTATGTCTATCCAAACTGTATATTCAATTTTCAATCAAAAACATGCCTGTAGCTTTATATATTTGAAATATATAAAGCATTTCAAGGAAGCCTTTATCAGTATATATTTGTGATATTCAAATTTCTAAGTATATGTATTAGAAAGTCAATTAATGAAATAATGAAACTGTCTTGATAGACACAATGCAAAAGACATTCTAGTTTCTGCCTCTTCATGCTCTATTTTATTTAGATTGCATAGAGTTGAGAAAATCATGATTCAGTAGGTGCAGCTGTCCTTTAATAATGGTTTTAACAGTCTTTTAATAATGATCTCAAGTCACACTGTCACTAAACAGATATGACAGAAAAGACTTTACACTGTCTGCAGAATAACTTGTTAGCCTCCTTGCACAGATGGACATGTTAGTTTCCTCCACCATGTTAACAATTGTAGCATACCACATTTTAGTGTTCCTGTTGTGTCTATTACAATTTTAGTAACAGTTTAAAGTGTGTTTAATATTTTAGAATATATTTTTCCCAAAATGATGCATAAATTCAGGGCAATCCTAATTAAAATCCCTGCAGTCTTCTTTGAAGACATTGACAAGCAGGTGCTAAAGTTTGTAGGACATGCAAAGGATCTAGACTAGCCAAAACAATTGAGAAAAGTATAAGGCTGGAGACTTTACCTGATTTTAAGACTTACAAGAAAGTTGCCATATTCAAGACAGTGTGGTACTAGGGTAAGGACAGACTTACAGATTAGTAGAACAGAATAGAGTCCAGAAATAGAACCAAACTTTTATACTCAATTGATTTTTGACAATGATGCCAAGGTAATTAAGTGAGAAAATCATCAAAATGATCCTGGAACCCCTGGATATATACAAGGGAAAAATTTTAACCTCTATCTTCAACTTACAATACACTCAAAACTGAACTCAAGACAGATCAGAAGTTTAAACATAAGAACAGACACTACTTAATTTCTGGAAAAATGTATAGAAGAAAATGTTTGTGATATCCAGTTAGGAAAAGCACAAAAGCACAAAACATAAGAGGAAATATTTATTAAATCGACCTTTAAAATTAAAAGCTTTTGCTCTTAAAAAACTTGAAAAGATAAAAAGGCATCATTTCACAATATATATGTCAAGCCATTATGCTGTCCACCTTAAATTTATACAACGCTGTGTGTCAATTATATCTCAATGATACTGGAGGAAAAAAATAAGCAAAAGGCTGTGATAATATATATGCAAAACACATATCTGACAAAAGGCTTATATCCAGAATTTGTAAAGAATTCTTATGACTCAAGAAGGAGACAACCCAATAAAAATGGAGAAAAGGTTTGAACAAACATTTTACAAAGATACACAAAAGCCAATAAGCACATGAAAAGAAGATGAACATTACAAATTATGAGGAAAATGTCACTTAAAACCACATCAGTTTGGGGCGCCTGAGTAGCTCAGTTTCTGCTCAGGGCATGATATCACGACCTCATGGGCTCAAGTCCCACATCAGGCTCTGTGCTGGCAGTGTGGAGCCTCTCCCTCTCCCTCTCTCTGCCTCTCCCCTACTACACCATCTCTATCTCTTTTGAAAATAAATAAGTAAACTTAAAAAAAAACCATACATGAGCATACTACACACCTGGCAGTACCAAGTACTGGTGAGGGGGTGGGACAACCAAAACTCTCATATGCTGCTTGTGTGAAAGTATAAAATGGTACCACGTCAGATAAGGTTAAACACGTGCATGCCGTATTAGCTAGCAAGCTAGCTCACCCCTAGATATTTACTCAAAGGAAATAAAACTTATGTCCACGGAAAAACTTATACATGAATGTTTATTGCATTATTATTCATAATATTTAAAACTAGAAAAATAAAAAACCCAAGTGTTAGTGAATGGATAAACAAATAGTGGTATATCCAGGCCATGGGATACTATTCAGCACTAAAAGAAAGAAAATATTAATAACTCAACAACATGGATGAGTCTCAAAAACATTGTCTTAAGTGAAAAAATGTTAAACACAAAGGACTACATACTAGGATTCCATTTATATGAAACTTAATAAAAGGCACAACTATAGTGACAGTAAGTCAGCAATCGACCTCCTGCCAGGAGCTGAATGAGTGGCTTGACTGGAAGGAGGCACAAGAGAAATTGCAAAAGTGATGGAAATGTTCTATCTTGATTATGAAAATGGTTTACAACTGTATACAACTAGCAAAATTTATTAAACTGTATGCTTAGAATTTTATCTAATGTAACGTGTACCTCAGTAAAACTGGGGTGAAATGACTTTTTTTAATTACTAGGGTTTCACAATCTTTTAAAAAGAAAGAAAAAAAATCCCAGCATAAGAACAGAGGTGTGTTCCCTTCTGCTGAATATTACCTAGGAAATACACACAGAAGTTAAACAACATATATAAAAGGTTGACTTCTTGAGGCTAACTGTCTGCTTTAAATTCTTTTGTCCCTCTAATCTCCATCTCAAGAAAAATGAGAAATAAAAGAATGGTACCTTAAATACCTCTGGCTGACTTGAATATACATAAAACTAAATATTAAATAGGTTCATTAGAGAAAATCTTGGTTATAGGAGACTCTTTCATTGGGCTGTAGCTGCTTAGGGCATTTAAAGACAAGTGAGAAACAGACTGTTTTGGTTTGTTAGTTTTTTGGATTGGGGGTTTGGGTTTTTTCAATTTTATTTATTTGTTTGTTTGTTTGTTTGTTTGTTTTAGCAGCCCTGAGCTGTTTCATCATGCTTTCCTATTGCCACAAAAGCTATTATGACTCATCAGTCAACAACCCAGTGTCAGATAATTAGCCATTAACATACTTCACCTGCACTGTGATGAAAATGGTATCACAACTTGCAAGAGATCCCCTTGAAGATGAAACTGAGAGAAATTGTGGCCACATGTTATTTCAAACCTGTATTCACTATACCTCTTGAATGTCTGTCATCTGAGAGAGGCCAAACAGATGTGTAAAAATAGCTGTTTAACAGGGGGGAAAATACTGTAAAATTGTTTATGGCAGGACAGCGGGTTCTTATAGGCAAAGTAAATTACAAATAGATTTCTCAATTACTTTTTAAAGCCCGGTATTTGATTCTTATATAACAGTCAAAAATCAATTTTGCATGGAATTTATGTGAATGCCTCATTATTAATAAAACAGCGGTTGGCGGCTGCTACTTCCTCCTCACAAAAGCCGCGCGCAGTGGGGAAGCATTCACGTGCCAGGCTGTGCAATCCTTTATCTTTTTATCCTCGGCTTCAGATCATAAAAAAAGAAAGGGAAGAAATGAATTCCAAGTGAATTTTAGGCATAGGCTTCTGGCAGCATCTATTACAAGGGGCCCTGGGGGGGTGCCCTGACAGTATTCAGTGCTGGCTGTTGGAGCAGTCCTGACCCCTCCTCCCCATCGACACCTGCTCATGTACTGTGAAGGTCCTTTCTTTTTAAAAAATAAAATAAAATCTAATCAAGCAAATAACTGCAGTTGTTGAAAAGACATTGAACTTTATCTCTCGCTCTATCCCCAGCTTATCCCATCTCAGTACTAGATGAGTCACTGTCGACCACATGAAGTTATTTAAAATGATTGACCAGTGGTGTTTTTTTTACATCCCTTAATGATAAATACTAATTTCTGAAAGAAAAGAACTTGTTCCTGACTCAAACATTCCAAGCACCTAACAAACATATTCATCTCTAATTCACAAAGATGAAGATTGAATTCCATTAATGTCCACAGTCCATAATACTCAGTTCCCTATTTTGTACTTGACTCATCAAACCATGCATACTACCTTCCCAAGTGAAAAGTGTAGTGTAATGAAAACCTAGCTTCTCTGGGTAGCCTTTCCTAACCAACTGGGGAACTTCTAGTAAGTTATATCATTACTGTAGGCTTTGTCTCTTTACCAGGAAAATAAAGAGTTTCAAAAATGATCTGAGGTTTCTTTCATATCATAAACAACCCGAAGATCCAGAGCAATGAGAAAACATCATCACATTCCCATTACATGTGAAAAACGAAAAGAGAGTGGCGCCTGGGTTGCTCAGTCGGTTAAGCGTCTGACTTTGGCTCAGGTCATTATCTCATGGTTCATGGGTTCAAGCCCCGCATCAGGCTCTGTGCTGACAGCTCACTCAGAGCCTGGAGCCTGTTTCAGATTCTGTATCTCCCTCTCTCTCTGACCCTCCCCTGCTCATGTTGTCTCTCTCTCAGAAATAAATAAAACATTAAAAAAATAAAAATTAAAAAAAAAAAAAAAAGAGAGTTGCTGTATGTTTGGCCACCACCGTGGGGAAATGTTCATCATCAGAAGTTAAACACAGTTAAATCATGGCCGCCTGCTATTTCTTCTACTGGGTCACACTTCAAAGATACCAACAGGGGAACTTCTGCGTGCTTGTAGCATGTTTCCACATACTCATTTCTCCTTGATTTGGATCTCTGCTCCATGCATGATCATACCTGGCAACTGTGGGAAAGCCACACTCGCCCACCCTGTATGCTCCTGTGTCAGCAGCTAATCAGCAGTAGTAACACCATCATTCAACCAACCCAAAGAGCTGTGCTAGGATCTAGCCTAGAAATTTTACTTGAAACAGAAGTGTGCATGAGATGACCTCTTGCAGGTACAGAAATGCCAGACATTTGCTTAAGAATAAAAGTCCAAGGTAGATAAGATCTTATCTCCAGTTTTGTCTTTAAGGACTGGATTTGATACATTATTAAGAAAGAAAATAGCTTAAATATTATCAATATATATTATGGAGTTTTATTTTATTTATTTGTTTGTTTGTTTATTTATTTTGAGAGAGAGACAGCATGAGTAGGGGAGGGGCAGAGAGAGAGGGAGAGAGAGAGAGAAAGAATCTCAAGCAGGTTTCACACCATCAGCGCATCTGGGGCTCGAACTCATGAAATTGCAAGATCATGACCTGGGCCGAAATGGAAAGCCAGTGACTTAATTGACTGAGCCACCCAGGTGCCCCATGGAGTTTTAAAATTTTTTAATGTTTATTTGCTTTGAGAGAGATAGAGAGAGTGCATGTGTAGGGATGGATAGAGAGACTGTGTGAGAGAATCCCAAGCAGGCTCCACCCTATCAGTGCAAAGCCCAAGGTGGGGGTTCAATCTCACAGAACCATGAGATGAGGACCTGTGCTGAGATCAAGAGTCACTGAATTCTTAAACAACATAGCCACCCAGGTACCCCTATTATGGAGGGTTTTTTTTAATGTTTATTTATTTTTGAGAGAGAGAGAGCATGTGCAAGCAGGGGAGGGGCAGAAAGAGCAGGGGACAGAGGATCTGAAGCAAGCTCCATGTGACAGCAGAGAGCTCCGTGCCCCATGTCCAGCTGGAATGCAAAAACCACAAGATTATGACCTGAGTCAAAGTTGGACACTGAACTGTCTGAGCCACCCAGGCAGCACCCTAGTATGGAGTTTAAAAAAAAAAACAATTACTTTTCCTTTTATTCTTCTCTTATTTTCACATTTACATGTTTCAATGAAGACCCAAACATGTCTCATTGAGAATCATATAGTTGATTCAACTGAAATCAGCAAAATCAGTATTCTTTGGGGGTACAAAAAAGGACAAACTTTTTTTAAGTTTATTTATTTATTTTGACAGAGAGACAGCAGGGAATAGGCAGAAAAAGAGGGAGAGAGAGAATCCCATGCAGGCTCCACACTGTCAGCACAGAGCCTGATGCAGGACTTGAACTCACAAACCTTGAGATCATGACCTGAGCCAAAATTAAGAGTTGGACACTTACTGACTGAGCTACCTAAGCACCTCAAGATACATTTTTCTAAGTCAAATTCACATCCGGGATTTATTGTGCAAGTGCTGCTAATAACTTCAAAAAGAAGCTTATTCACTGTTGATTGTGACCGATTGCATGAAGGGCCTTAATCCTTCACTCCTACTTGTATCCATGCCCTTTGCCCTGTGACTTTGCAGTTCTTCAGTAAGGGCAAATCTGTTTCCTTGTGCCTTGAATCTGGCCTTGGACACATGACTCGACTGGCCAATAGCAGGAGGTAGAATGGACAGATGTGCCCATACCATGCCTCAGCCCTGACCTTTCTGCTGGTCATTTCCTACTTGGTAAACAATCCTCCTCCTATTCTCTGAGTATCTCAGGCAGGAGTTCTCAAAGGTTTGTGGGTGCCCAGAACTACCTGGAGGGCTTCTTAAACCACAGGTTGCTGAGACCCATCTCCAGCGTTTCTGTCTGAACTGGTCTGAAGTCAGCATCAGACTGAGAATGTGCATTTCTCACGATTTCTTAGGTGGTGCTGAGGCTGCGAGTCACTCCCTTAAGGCCATCAAGGGTTAAGCACAAGGTTGCCAGTTCACTTACCCATCTGTGTTTTCCCAAGGTACATTTTCCATCACCTTCTCCCTCCAGTCAATAAATGAGTGGGGCCAGAGCCAAGATTCCACAACCTTCCAGCTGAGTTTCCCCTGGAAGAGGTGGTCTCTACAGCAAATAGCAAGCAAAATCCCCCAAGCCACACAGCAGTGATGAAGCACATTCTCTGCCCCACACCTACAGTGATTTTAGGGACTTAGGAAGCTACCTGGCTTGCACCCAAGATGCACTGATCTGGGGGGATAAAAGAGAGTTCACACTTCTTCTCTGTCTACCTCAAAGTGCTGTTCTTAAATTCCTCATTGCAGAATTCAGGGATTTTACTGTCAGAAAAAAATCTTAGCCCCATCTATTTAAAAGTGTGCAATCAATTTCCCTCTCACATCTCCATAGCAGGTATTCTCATTTCTTCCCACTGGCTGTGTATGCAGTGATCCCCCACTGGGAAAACAGCAGCTTTTACTTATGGTGCAGCTCGCCTCTGCCTGATTTCCTTTTCACCATGGGCTGAAGTCAAATTTGAACTCAGACACTTGCACATGGCTCTTTAACATCAGCAAGAGTTGGCAGGGATCTGGGTCCTCTGAGTGATGTTTATTTGCAGTGCTCCCTCAGAAAATGAAACCAAATTAAAAAGCTACCCCCTTGAAGCTTAACATTTTTAAAATACAATAGGGAAATAGTAAGCAATTATAAAGTACTGGCCAGCCTGCTTTACCTTTCATGTTCTTTTTTTTTTTTTTAATAAAGTATGGTTTTCATCTGTTAACTGCTACATTATTCTAACTCAATGGCTGTGCTTTGAAGAAGGGTAGGGTTGCCCTTGAGGTGTGTGAACACTTGCTCAGGGGTCTGGGGAATGTCTGGCACTTTTCTGCTCATAGCCCAAAGTAGTGGAAATATTTCCAATCTGCATACTGAAAGTAGCTTGACCCTATTTTGAAATTCTTTTTTATTTTGTGAAGAATTTCCATAAGAATCTTGACGCTCAATAAGTCAAAATCAACCACTATTTTTCCTATAAGTAAAGTTGTACACTATTGGAGATATTAGAATTAAAGTGTTATTTTCATTCAACAGATATTTATCAAGCAGCTACTATGGGCAGGGACTTGTCTGGCGATAGGGATACGAGATGCAAATATCCTCTCTTTGCTTCCAAAGCTTATAAGACTTTTGACGAAACAGATCCCATCATGAATAAGGATTCCTTCATTCATTCAGCATATATGCTTTGAGCGCCCATTATGTCCTAGGCATAGTGCCTACTGCATAGGAAAGCACACAATGATAATAAAGGTAGCCTTAGTTTCTGCTCAAAGTTTAGTCTTGTGAACCAGGTAGTTACAAGAAAGCACGATAAATGTATGACTTGGAGCAACCATTGTTGCAACAACAGGGGCAGAACCTGTTTTGTTCTGTGAGGTCAGAGAATGTTTTTGGAGGTAGTTGCACTTAAACTGAGATCTGAAAGAGCAAAAGAAGTTACAGAGAAAGGAGGATAGAAAAGAAAAGAGGCAACAGGTCTGCAAAGGTGGTGATAATTGGTCACCTCTAAGAAACTGAAAAAAATTGGTATAACAGGAAAGCATAAAGGCGGGATCCACAGGGGATGACAGAGATACCCAGCCTGCTTCTTAAAGCCCATCCACTCAGTCCTTGGGCAGATGATTACCAGGGACTCATTCTGTGCCTAGCCCTGCTCTACATGCTCAGTATCCACCAGCGAGCAAAACAGGCAGAGAACCCTGCCCTCAAGGTGCCTATAGTCTAGTGGGAGAAAAACAGGCTATAGAGAAGAGACACAAGTAAATTTTACCATCTAGGAAAATATATCAATGCAATGAAAAAAAATAAAAGAAATCACACTAATGCAAGAAGGCAGAGAATGTGTCCTCTTCCTTAAAGAAGAAAGAGGAAGAAGAAGAAACGGGTTTCCGTGCAAGGTAAACCCAGTAGTTGCTCTAGAAGCTCCCTTACCTCCCCTTGAGAGGGTGTTCCTACCTCGTTGCCATATGGGCCCCAATGGTATCATTTGCTTAAGTGGGTCCCACATAAGGAAGGGTAGATGGGGTAAGGCTGTGAAGATGGAAGGCCATATGTTTCATCCATTACCTTCTACCAATTCTATTCAGTCTTGAATTGACTTTCTTTTATGCTTGGCAATAGGTCTCCTGATGGCCAGTGGAACCCTTTCTCTGTTGAACCAGACTATTAACCTAATGGTGAATTACTTTACAATATTATCTTCTTTGAATTGTTTACTGTTACCTTTCAGACATAAAGACCTCTGCTTTGTTGTCGTTTTAGTTTTGCTTCTCTGACCAGCACTTATCAGACACTTTATCTCTTACCTGACATATCCTGCAATTCCAGGTAACTGCCAAGGGTTTCTGGACTTACTGTGAAACCACAAAACAAATGAGCATCCCAGCTCATTTGAGCTGAACATATGGAGACTCTAAAGAGCATGCTTCTCCTCCTAGTTTTGATTTTTTTTAAAAACACTGAACTCTTTATTTCAAAAGCCACCAAGTCAAGCATGATACGTGTGTGGATATCTGGAACATGGGGTTTCTCCTCATCCTGGTCTTGGTTCTCCTCTGGAGACGAGCGGAAATAATGGAACAGGTCTTTCAGTTTCAGGTCTAAATCTTCCTTGTGTATATTCACAATGATGCTTTCAATTCAGGGCAAACCAAGAGTCCTATCAGGCAGTTGTATTTTCTCTGCCAACCGTGCTTGTCTTGCAGGACTTGACCAAGGAGCAGATGCCTCATTCCTTCTGGATCCTCATCTCCTTAGCGATTCCCGGCCTCTCCATCTTTATCAGAAGCAGAAGAGTCCCACAGCATATCTAGATACTGTGAAATCTCCTGATTGTATTTTTCCAAGGGGCAATTTCCCTGCCTTCTGGCTTCTGATTCTGAATTTTTCTCTGTTTGAGAAATGTTCCAGTTTCCCATTCCCTTTTCTGATCAATAGCTGGCCTCTACCTATAATCGATTCCTTCTTCAACTAGCTCTAAATCATAGTATCAGAGAGAAACTGCTTTGTGTTCAAAGGTTTAGTGTTACAAAAATAGTCACACCAATACTAAAATAAAACATGTAACTTGCTTTTTATTTATGTAAGAACTTTGACTGAATTTTTTTCTGTAGGTCCATGCTCCTTAGTTTTTAAATAGCCCATACTTCTATATGAAAACATTGAACATATTTACACCAGTCTTGGAGTTCCAGGTAATGGGTCTAATTTCTCCAAAAGCAACAGACTTCTTCCACCTCCTACTCCCAGACAAAATGTCCTAGTGTGAGTTTAAAACTAAAGGCATATTAATTTCTAGAGAAGTGTAACCTTCTATGTTTAAACCAATAATTAGGACAGTGTTTATACAGAAGTTCTGATGTGTAATGTCTTCTGGACATTCTGGATCCTTACAACCCAAAATGCGACCCTTGACCATTCTCATTATCTAGTTGCTTATCAGAAAAGCAGAAATTCAGTCTGTGCTGCAGACCTACTAAATAGGAATAGGCATTTTAATGAGATTGCCAGGTGATTCATGAACATAGTAAAATTTGAGAAGAAACGTACATGGGATGATGTTTGGATGCCAGGATTGTTCTTCCCAGGTGAAAGGGTAGTAATGGAAGAGAAAGATCTGAAAGAAAGGTCTGAAAGAAACATATGGCTGTTACTTGGGACAGTTTCTCTTCCTAAACACCACCACAGATAAAGTCTTTCACTGGATTCAGGCTTCTGACAAGAGCACACCCAGGCTCCTGGAAGATGCTATTGTTCTCCTGCAGTGGAACCTGCCTCTGCTTCCTCTCCTGTGACTTTGGCTACCTATGAAGCCCATTCTTAAGTCTTACTTTGTCAATCCTCTCCCTCTACCTTCTGAATCCCGCATTTGTCTAGTGTGGAGGATGCCTGGCCTTAGGATAAGGTGGAATAAAAAGAAATAAGACTTTCATCTTCTTAACATCCCCCTTGGCCCTGGAGATCAGTGCCACCCAATAGAGCTTTCTGTGATGATGGATATGTTTTTAGCTGCACTGTTCATTCTGATAGGCACAGCCACATATGACTATTGAGCAATGGAAATGGATCTAATGTGGGGCACCTGGGTGGCTCAGTTGGTTAAGTGTCCAACTTCTGATTTTGGCTCAGGCATGATCCCAGGGTCATGGGATCAAGCCCTGTGTTGGGCTTCACACTGAGCCTGCAGCCTGCTTGAGATTCTCTCTCTCTCTCTCTCTCTCTCTCTCTCTCCCCCCCTCTGCCCTCCTCCCCACACATGCACATGTGCTCTCTCTCTCTCCCTCTCTCAAAATAAAGTAACTAAAATGACTCAGTAACTGATTTTTTCATTCGCTATTTAAAATCCAAATCTTAATTAAAAATAAACAATTTTTTAATTCATTTCCCCAGGCACAATACCCACATATCCAGTATTGAATAGCCACCATGTGTCTATTGGCTACATTATTGGACAGCACAAATCTATATCATCCTCTTGGGGTTTCTTGGTTCCCTACCTTGTGGTTGCTGCTTGGGCGGTCATTGCATCCTTGTTTGATGTCAAACCACAACAGCCCTAGCAACTTACAGGTGTGTGTGCATGTGTGCAGCAGGCTGGAAATCTTTTTATCAGAATATGACTGTTGTTTTTATAATTGCCACATACAGTAAAATCTTGGATTGTAAGTAACTTGCTCCACGAGTGTTCCACAAGATGAGCAAACATATCTAATAAATTTTAACTTGATAAATGAGCAATGTCTTGCAAAATGAGTAGTACATGATGCTGAATGTCACATGATCACAACTGAACCAATGGTTCTTCTCTCCCCTCCCCCTCTTGCTGCAGGATTGTGGGTAATCCTCTCCCATGCTTGGATGCTGGGTCTCAGGCTTCAGTGTTTGGCAGAAATCAGTGATTTCTCAGAATGGTGGAAGGTGCCCACAACTGACAGTAGTGTATTTTTTTTTTTTTTTGGTCACTTCAAAGCACCTATGGACAGCCCTTTGCTTTTCCATACAAGAGTAAGCTTAGGAATGCTTTGCTTCATTCTAGGTCAGGCTGCCTGCAGGTAGAGACCCTTTCCTCTGCTGCCTTATTGCCAATTACATTAAATACAGTATAGGACAAGAGTTTATTAATACTGTACTGTGGTCAACATCTGTGTGAGCATATACAATGGTCCCCATGCAGAAAAAGATTCCATTGAGCCAGTGGATAGCAGTGATTCTGTTAGTCTCTCTCACACCAGCCACAAAGATTTTCAAAGGTAAGTTCAGGTTAATGTGTTCATTTGTCTTTATATTTTGTATCTTGTTTATTATTTTGCATTGTATTACAGTATTGTAATCATTTTTATATGAATATTTTTGAGTTGTGAAATGAATCATCTGAGTTTCTATTATTTCTCATGGAGAAATTCGCTTTGATACACAAGTGCTTTGGATTACAAGCATGTTTCTGGAATGAATTATGCTCGCAAACCGTGGTTTTACTGTATTTCCTTCCCTAGCAGATAGAAACCTCCCTAGAAACTAAAGCTCAAAGGAGGTTTTTCCTTTTTTTTTTTTTTTAAACAATCACAAAGTTCTCTAAAAAGGACCCAAGAAAATGACCACCTTGTAACAACCTCTATATAGTTGTAAACTGCTTTGAGAACTTTCTTCTTTCAGAGACTCCAAAGATCTAGAAAGGGAGCGACACCATTAGCAAGCTTTACTACCAAACATCTGAATGTGTTAGAAGAAGAAATCAAATGTTCTGATTGGCTAATAAGAAGTCTGAGCAGGGACTAATGGACCATAATTCTCTCTCCAGAATTTATGAGGATTCATCATCATTTAATTAACAATATAAATATTAAAAAAACATTTTACAATAAAATTTTATAATTGTAATAAGACACCCTAGCACATGAATTATGGGGTACTAATTCCCACCCAGTTTTGTTGAAACTGGACATGAATGAATACATTAAAATGCATACTATGTCATGTCTTAGCGTATAAAAAAGAAAGTGGCAAAAAAAAAAAGTGTTCTGAAATTCAAAATTCTATCCCCTAAGAAAATAAGTGAAGAAATTCAATGAAAATGTTATTTATTGAGTTTGAGTTTTTATTCATTTTTCCACTGGTAATTGCATTACCCACACAAGAGACAGTTATTGAAGAGGTTCAAAAAAATTAAACTGTCTTTTTTTTTTTACTCTAGATTTGTAAGCTTTCACTGCTCTGCAGAAAGGCCATGTTTTTTCCTCCTAAATCACCCCATAATTTAAGAAAGCAATAATAATAAAATATTAGCAGTCAGCAGAACACAAGGATCAGAATTTTCTGAACAGCAGCCCCAAATCATATCCGGTATCATAATCATTTACTTACAATTATAATAGTTAACATTTATGGATGTTTACAATGTAACCAGCACTGTGCAATGTGCTTTGCATATGTTACCTCAGTAAATATTTACAATAACTCATGAGGTTATCACTTTCCTGTTAACCCATTTTACAAGTGAGAAAATTGAGGCTTGGGGGTGTTGAGCAAGCTGCCCCTAAAGCTTAGAGCTTAGAGCTGCTTAGAGCTTAGAGCTTAGAGCTGCCCCTAAAGGTGTCCACTGACACCTTAAGGAAGACAAAAGCAGGCAGTTAAGAACTAAACCAGCAGCAGCAGCGTTTAGGCAGCAGCTTGGTGAACCTGAAGCAACAAGGCAACTCTGAGAGACCAACACGTCCCTTGGGGCTGAAGAGATAAGCAGGAGAGATCCCTTCAGGGAACGTGCCCTTGGAGACCACAGCTCAGAAAAGCACTTCTGGGAACCCACTGAATAAAATAAATGTGGCACCAGGATTTCATGACTGCAAGTGTTTAGATATTCAAAGGTTCCGGCTTAATTTTAAGGATCTGGTTTACATTAGAGAACTTTCTGAGATTTGATGGAGGGTATAGAAGCTCCGGGAAAAAGATGCATCCTGACAGTGAGACACGCTAGTGAGGGCACAATGGTCAGGATCAGAGAGGAGAAGAGATTAGCCGCCCGAGTCCTCAAGGATGCCAGCGCGACCCGGAGGCCAGGACGCGGTGAGTGGCACAGGAGTAGGCAGAGGGCGGGCCTTCAGCGCTGACCGCTGCGCCTGCAGCACAGAGGCTGGGTCTGGGCATCATCTTCAGGAGTATTCCCGGAAGATGCCAACCAAGGAGAAACACAGGGGGTTTCCTGGTGACTGGGTTTACAGAACATGTCAGACACATCACGGGAGCCTCAAAACTGGAGAGGAGCTAGGCAGAGAAGTACATTCTGTGGCTACCCTGATGTGCTGATTTTCCTTTCCAGGCTGACGTGTGACTCCTGTTTCTGGCCCAGGAGGAGAAGCACACAGTACCACCTATCAATGGTCTCGAGTTTGACTGAGACAGTGATACCAGCCCGGAGACAAAATTAAACAAAGGCTCCAACATCTGTCACATGCTGAAATTCAAATGTGAGTGATGGGGGTTTAGGAGGAGAACCCCAACACAAGGCACTTCTTAAGACCCAGATCATTGTCCAGTTACAATCATATGACTGTCTATTAGCTACTCTGTAAGGTTGCTCTCTGAAGAAGCCAAACTTTGAACCATTCTTTGGACTTTTCCAGATAAAGTTCAAACCACTGAATTCTAACCCCACCACAACCTTATCATTTAATTCAGAGACTGTGCAAAGAAAATCTAAGTCTTATGGTTCACTTGACCCCTACTTGTGTCCTAGTTTATTGGTTTTCCTTTGTTATCTTAATGCCCTATACCTGAATATCCAACTGGGTACAAATTAGTAAATTGCCAGATGAATGAATAGGGTCCAGACAGAGAGTTTTGTCCTCCACGGTGCTACATGCCACTGTATCCTTATATTGAGGCAAATGCTAGCATCCCCAATGATAACCAAAAACAATTCAGAGCCAAGTAAAAATCCTGCATAAAACTTACGGAGCATTCATTTTCTAAAAATGTTTTAAACATTTATTCATTTTTGAGAAACAGAGAGAGACAGAGAACAAGTAGGGGAGGAAAGAGAGAGGGAGACATAGAATCTGAAGCAGGCTCCTGGCTCTGAGCTGTCAGCACAGAACCTGATGCAGGGCTTGAACTCACAGACCGTGAGATCATGACCTGAGCTGAACTCAGAAGCTTAGCCAACTGAGCTACTAGGTACTCAGAAATTACTGAGCATTCTAAAACTTGGCACAAATACAGTTCCCCTACCCCGACCCCCCTGTCACCTGACCAAATCTCTACACACCCCACCGCCTTTCTGAGAATTACAATCCAGCCTCATCTTGTTTGTGAGCAAATTGTGTTCAGATTTTCTTTCCTGTAACCATAACCAAGCAGGAATGAGGTCTGTCATTAGAACCATGCTGGCTAGTGTTTTACTCTAACTGGGGACAATGCATATTTGGCTATCTCTTTCTACTATGGAATCCTGTCCCCCAGAAATGATTTTTTGGCTTGGGGTGAGGGATGGGGGGAGAGTGGTGGGATTAAGTCAGGTTATTAAGTGATTTAGAGAGGAAATCAGTAATCATAAATCTCTACACATAGTGGGGCAAGTATCATGAAACAGCTACAGGCAGAATTTCAAGACCTTCAGATATTTGGACCATAGAAAGCAAAGAAACACTAGAGAAACATAAAAAAATGTTGAAAAGTTAATTATGGATGTAAAAGTAGTGAGTAGGTTTGCTGGGCCTTAAGAAAACCTGGTAGACCAGGATAACATTTTTGTGTACCAACAGACTGGCTCTCAGAAAACTTTTGCCTTTCAACTTTTTCTTCTTGCAACTAGACGAGGTGGTAAGCATTGCCTCAGGGAATCAGAGAATAAAAGAAGCATAATTTTTAAAGTTGCTCAGATTTAAAGCAGGAAAGATTTGAAGAATACACAATCAATAAGAAGTCCAGTTTTTTCAAACCCTGAAGAAAGAAAAGAGCTGGAAAACGATAGAGAATGGGGATCAAGCCAGATAATCAGACTCCAGTCCGTGTTCCTAAGAAGGGGTCCAAATTCCTGCCGCCTCATTCCTAGGCTGATTCCAGGGCTGAGAGATGAAGCAACAGAGTGTTCCCAATTAATTTGGGAAGACAAAGGCAGAGAAGACCAGTGCTTTATACCATATGGGCCCAGGAGAGCAAGAAGGTCTAGAGTTCTCCACACCCCAGTGTGAGGCTGGAGCCACTGAGTAAAAGTACCTGCTTGGGGTGTCCAGGAGAAAAGACTTGAGGCAGCCTCACCAGGTAATAAAATGCAGACAAGAGACAGCTAACCATCTAGGGCTGTCTAGCTGGACAGGAAGGACACAGTAGTGGATGCATTCAGGGACCACAAAGGACCAAGGATAGGGTGGTAGCTGCCTGCATGGAGACAGGACTTCCCAGTAGTTGATGACCTGGTGTCCCCCTGCCTTGACTCTATGTAAGGATCAGGTATTCAGATACAGCAGTCTCCCCTTAACTGTAGTTTTATTTTCCACAGTTTCTGCTACCTTCTGGCAACCGCAGTCTAGACACAGATCGTTCTCCCTCTGACATACTGTCAAAAGGTCCACAGCAGCCCAACACTACATCACAGTGCCTAAACCATTCGCCTTCTCTTTGTCTCATCACACAGGCATTTTATCATCTCACGTCATCAGAAGAACAAGAGTAAGTACAGTAAAGTAAGATATTTTAAGAGACCACATTCACATAACTTTATTACTGTATATTATTATAATAGTTCTATCTTACTACTAGTCATTGTTGTTAATCTCTTACTGTGCCAATTTATAAACTGTATCATAAGTATGTATGTATGGGGAAAAAACATAGTCTATATAGATTTAGTCTTATCCATAGTTTCAGGGATCCACTAGGGGTCTTGGAACATATCCCTCATGGATAAAGGGGGACTACTGTATAAAAGGCAAAGAAAAGAGAACCTTGGGGAACCTGGGTGGCTCAGTCAGTTAAGCGTCTGACTTTGGCTCAGGTCATGACCTCATGGTCCGTGAGTTCAAGCCCCGCGACAGACTCTATGCTGATGGCTCAGAGCCTGGAGCCTGCTTCAGATACTGTGTCTCCCTCTCTCTCTCTCTACTCCTTCCCTAGTCATGCTCTCTCTCTCTCTCTCTCTCTCTCTCTCAGAAATAAATAAACATTAAAAAATATTTAAAGAGAGAAACCTCACATTAACTGAGAATTATCCTTATTTGACAGAGTTCACCCAAAATTGATGAAGAACACATTTTCTCTACCAAATGGAATGAAGTCTTGAGATAGAAAGGCAGAGAAAGAATGGATGGAAATTAGGTTTATTTTATAGAAATAAAGTTTCATTTCTTGCATAGTCTAGTTTGTGAAAATAGTATGTGAAAATAGCCAACTTCCAAAGCATGAGTTGTTGGTTCCTTCTATTATTTAAAAAAAGAAGAAAGGGCGTGCCTGCGTGGCTCAGTCAGGTAGGCATCCAACTCTTGATTTCGACTCAGGTCATGATCTCACCGTTTATGGGATCAATCCCAAGTCAGGCTCTGCACCGACAGCATGGAGTCTGCTTGGGATTCTGTCTCTTCTTCTCTCTCTGAGCCTTCCCTGCTCACACACACACACACTCTCTCTCTCTCTCAAAATAAATTTTAAAAAATTTTAATAAAAAAAGGAGAAGAAAGAAAAAAACCTTAAGTAAAATATTCTTTGCTGAATGATGTCCTGTAGAGAGTGGATTCTCATGAGTGAGTGCAGACAAAATGTTCCTCTGAGAATAATCTCCCCAGGTGCACTGAAAGTCTTCTTTGATTTAATTAAGTATTGATGCACACAATATCTCAAGCTCAATGCTCTTGTGTATTTGAAATACATCAGTATGAAAATAAATAAAACATAAAAGAAGTAGTGTTCCTGAGTACTTAATATGATATATGTGAAAAGGAAACTAAGGAAGATACACAGTCAAGTAGAAATTTCTCTCTCAAATAATGAAAGGAGACTTGTTGGAGAGGATCCTGAGGTTAGGATTTGATAGACCATTGATAACACCCAAATACCACATTTACCAACAAATTTTAAAATTCCCCTCAGGGAAAAACGTTTTTACAAGAACTGTCAACAGTCCATAAAACATACAGTGATTTCCATCTACCTAAAAAAACAGTGAAATGTCAAGAGATTGAAATGGTGAACAATCTACAAACTTGAAAACAACTTTGTTGGATATGATGGATCTGAATTGGGACCCAGGGTTCCTCTCTGTACACTCTGGTATCTATTGCAGTTCTAATTAACAAGGTTTTTGCAAGTGTGCATACATGTTTTGTTCTGTAAGCATCAAGTGATTTGGTTCCTAGGAGGAGGAGGTCCCCTTACTTGATCAGAAGCCCAGTGAACTGAGAGGGCTCAGTTGGCCAGCAGCTCCCCATCAGCTAGCTAGTCACAGTGTTTTGCATACAGAAGATAATTCATCTTTCAAGCCTGCATTACTGACACGTAAAAATAGTCCACTGTTAAACTAAAACTGCATTGTAGATAAACAACTTGCCAGTTTGGACGCAATTAATTATATGGTTAATTTCTGTAACTATTTAAGCTCCAGTGTTTGTTTCAGCAGTGTTCTTCTGTGAAAACAAGGAGGGCTTAGAGGCATTTTGCTTCACTTAATATTCACACATGACTAACAGATACCTGAAAAGATGCTCAACATCACTCATCCTCAGGGAAATGGGAATCAAAATGACAATGAGGCATCACCTCACATCTGTTGAATGACCAAAATCTAAAAGGCAAGAAATAGGGATGCCTGGATGGCTTAGTCAGTTAAATGTCCGACTTTCGCTTAGGTCATGATCTCGCGGTTCATGGGTTTGAGCCCCGCATCGGGCTCTGTGCTGACTGCCAGCTCAGAGCCTGGAGCCTGTTTCAGAGTCTGTGACTCCCTCTCTCTCTGACCCTCCCCCTGCTCATGCTGTCTCTCTCTATCTCCTAGAAATAAATAAAACATTAAAAAAAAAAAAAAAAAGGCAGGAAATAACAAGTGTTGAAGGAGATGAGGAAAAAGGAACTCTCATGTACTCTTGGTTGGGACATACACGGGTGTGACCACTGTGGAAAAGAGTATGGAGGTTCCTCAAGAAATTAAAAATACAAATACCATATATTTACAATAATTCCACTTCTGGGTACTTATCTGGAAGATAACAAAAGCACTAATTTTGAAGGCATACGCATTCTTATGTTTACTACATTATTTACAATAGCCAAGATATGCAAGTAAACAGTGTCCACCAGTAGACTAATGGATAATGATGTGAGATAGATGGATAGATATAGATATGGATATGGATATGGATATAGAGAATGGAATCCTACCAGCAATAAAAAAAAAAAAAAAGAATGAAATTTTGCCTTATGCAAACACAGATAGACCTAGATGGTATTATGCTAAGTTAAATAAATCAGAGGAAAAATACCATATAATTTCACTTATATGTGGAATCTATAAAACAACAACAACAAACAAATGAACAAACAAACAAACAGAAACAGATTGGCTGAGACAGAGAGCAAAGTGGTGAGTTGGGGGCAGGGCTGGGCAAAATAGGTGAAGGGGATTAAGAGGTATAATCTTCCAGTTACAAAATAAATAAAGTAAATCACAGGATGTAAAGTATGAGAATAGGGAAATAATATTGTAATAACTTTGTGAGGTGCCTGGTGGATCAGTCGGCTGGGCCTCCAACTTGATTTTGGCTCAGGTCATGATCCCATGGCTTGTGGGTCAAGCCCCCGAGTGCTGACAGCTCATGGAGCCTACTTGAGACTTTCTCTCTCTCTCTTCTCAAAAATAAAAATGATATTGTAAATATGTTAATATTCTAAATATTGTAATAACTTGTATGGTAATAGATGGTAAGTAGACTTATCTGGCAATCATTTAGTAATATATATTAATGTCAAATCACTAGGTTGTACCCCAAAGCTAATATAATATTATATGGAAACAATACTCCAATTAAAAACAATAACAACAGGTCACCTAGGTGGCTCAGTTAGTTGTATTCAACTCTTGATTTTTGGCTTAGGTCATGATCTCACACTTCATGAGTCTGAGTCCCATAGTGGGCCTCCATGCATCAAAACAAATAAATAAACTTTTTTAAAACAACAATAGAAGTGTCAAATTTGTTCCAGGTCCCTTGGCTTCTATTTAATTAGAGGTAAATTTCTTAATGTTCTTTTAATGGAAGTTTTTTCATGAATTTAATTGGGTTTTGAGATTTTGGATATACTCTCATACATGACTATTTCTTTAAATATAGAAAAAGGACAGAACTAAAAGGAAAAGAGAGAGAGAAGAGAGGAAGGAGAGAAAGAAGGAAGGAAGAAAGCAAAGAACATAACTGGCTCAGTGCTAATACTTTATAGTGTCCCTAACTCCTTACTCTCATTTTATCAATCTTTTCCAAAATGGCAGTGATGTGTTTAGAGCACATACAACATGCAGAAGTCCTGGGTTCTCTTGGTCCCATGGACCTAGTCACTTTACTATGATACTAACAAAACAAAAATTGTGTGCAATATTGCAAAAACTTTGATAATCAAAATTAAGCAATAGATAATAACATATACCAAGAAAAAGTTTATGTTCCCATTCCCCTCACACACAATCAAAATGGAAGTAGTAATTTAGAGGTCAAGTTCATTAAATTGGCCTCAGTTGGGATTGTGCGTGAAGCCCAGATTGTCATGCCCTCTGTCCTCTGCTTTCTCCACCTGTAAATCCTGTCAAATTCTTCCCCACAATCTATAAGCAATTCATCATCATTGATTACCTTGGTATTATGACTGAGGCTTACCTGGTTCACAGTCTTCCAAATTTCTAAATCAACCCAGTCTTATCTCGCTAAGGCCAACAATTCCAAAATTTACTCTATAAACCCATAATTAAAATTTTCAGTAATACAAACCAGGAGTATACATCATGTCACTCTCTGGGAGGCAGCTCTAAATTATACACACTAAATATAGATGTATTGATTTCATCCTTGAGGAAAATAAATATCTTCTCTTCAGTGGACAGTAATATCCAATGTGGCTGTATTCCTGTGTTCTCTAACATATGACTAAACATCTCCCAACTCAGAAAAGTCACCCATAACTTATGGCCTCTTGATGGGCTAAAAAAAGACTTTCTCTGGTTTCTCTTTCTCTGTACCCCTATCCCGGACACCTGTGTGGCTCAGTCAGTTAAGCACCTGCCTTCGGCTCTCAGGTCATGATCTCAACGGTTCATGGGTTTGAGCCCCACGTCGGGCTCTGTGCTGGAGCCTGCTTCAGATTCTGTGTCTCCCTCTCTCTCTTCTGACCCCTCTCCTGCTCATGCTATCTCTATGTCTCTCTCAAAATAAATAAAACATTTTTTAAAAAATTCCCCTATACCTATAATAATAATAATTATGTTATTATTATATAATTATATATATTTATATTTTTATATATGTTTATATATTATATATAAATTATATAATTATATAATAATTATATAATAATAATAATTATTATTACTACTACTACTGAAGTATTATTGATTATCTACAATGTGCTAGACAGTGTTTTGGTACTTGGAATACATAAGCAAATAAAACAAAGATTGCTGTCTTCAATGGCTTACATTCTAGTAGAAGAGATGGACACTAAACAATGAAAAATAAGAACTGGGGAGTTGTTTCATAAAACTCAAATCTATTTCTTCAACCGTCCCAATGATTATAAGTCAATGAATTCTTTATATTAAATCCTTTCCTGCTGAAACTTCCTGGAGTAGATTTTGTTCTCATCAGCTGAACTTCAACCAGTGCTATTAGCCAGTCTACTTTATCTCCACCCCCACCCTCACTTAAACTACAATAATGGCATATATCAACCAGCATCCTTAGTAGAAATAACTGCCTTGTTTAAAAAAATCATTGAGGATACTGGGTAGCTCCTAGAAATGCCTGGGCACCTAGAAATCCAGATTTGGAAAATAGGCAGGAACAAAGGAGGCCACGAGCAGAAACACAGTCCAAAGTCAGCCTCCAAACATGATCTCACTGTTGATCCAAGGCACAAAGATACTCATAGCTGGGGGGTGGAGGGGAGGGAATTCTATGGCCCACTGGGTCTTTAAAGCCACAATTCCTCCATGGATGCATCTGATGGTCAACCCAGCACTCCGTCCTGCTGACATGGGAAAACATATCTAATATTTTTCGGCCTCTAAATGGGAGAGGCTGCAGCTAAGTGGGCCCATAAATTGGATGCACACTTAGGAGTGTTCCAAAGCTGGACAACTCCTCCAAAATGACAAACCTCGTTAACAAAGGACTTTCTAGGCATTCTCCCTTTAATTGTGCACCCTTTTAAACAAGGTTAATATCTGCACTCCACTATAAAACCCCTCATAAAACCAACGGTAAGACACAGCTAAGCCAACCTGCTACAACATGAGAAGGCTTTGAGCTCTGTTCTTGGCAACTCAGTCTTCCCTCCACTCATCAGCAGGCTGAGCTGAGGCTCACCTCATCTGTGCCTCCATGCAGGCTGTTCTTCATCATATTGTCCACCCCTTTTATAAATACCTGCTCTGTTCACTTGTCTGTCAACTCTTCTGTACTAAAAGCACTCTTTGAGAAGAAAAGGGTTTGTATATCTAGCACAGATCACATTACTTGGCACCTATATGTAATAAGTAAATATTTGTTCAGCAAATGAATAGAATAAAACTTCAGTGTCAAGACTCCAAAAGACAGAGACTAAACAACAGATATTTCTATTCTTGACCTCAGAACATTAGCTGTGAATAAATTAACTATTTTTTGTAAGAGAGGATCCTGTAAACCAAGATGCACCCATGACCTTCAGAAAAGAGTCTTTAAAAACACCAAAGCTTTAGAGGATTAGGTTTGAGAGGTGGGTCTAATTGAGGTCCTCCCCACCTGGGCACCATGCTTCTTACTCTTTACTCCAGTTTGGGCTCCTGAGTCCAACCCTCACTCCCACCATCACACACATCACCACTGCTTATCATCATCCCCTTTCCTACTTTCCTCTGTGTCATGAGCTGGCACCTAAGGACCAAAATTGTCAAACATACCTACATTGTGAATCAATTGCTTTTCTATTTTTATTTTTTAATGTTTTTATTATTTTTGAGAAAAAGAGAGAGAGAGAGAGAGAGAGAATCAAGCAGGAGAATCCGAAGCAGGTTCCAGGTCCTAAGCTGTCAGCACAGAGCCCAATGAGGGGCTGGAACCCATGAACTGTGAATTCATGACCTGAGCCGAAATCAGACATTCAACCAACTGAGTCACCCAGGCACTCGTAAATCAATTGCTTTTTAACAATTTTTCTCAGTCAGGTCTAGAGTTTTTCAAATTGAAACTTCCAGAAATACCTAGTCTCCCAAACACTGCTCTGGCTAGCCAAAGTGGAGGAGATCATTGCCACCGTGGAATCAGTTGGCTTTTACTGAATAATACATTACCCAAAATTTGATTGCCTCCACACAAAAGTCCTATTATTGCTCACAAGTCTTTTTGTTGCTGGGTGTTGCTGCTGATCTGCATCTCTGATCAGTTGGCTGGCCAGCTAGAAGCTGATGGCCTAGAATGGCCTCACTCACCAGTCCATGCCAAGACAATCTACAATTGTCTAGAGTGATGAGGGCTCTGAGTCGTATATCTCTCATCATCCATCAGGCTAGCCAAGAATCTTCACACGATGACAGTAGCAGTGCCCATGTGTGCAACAAAAGAGGGCAAGCCTCAATGTTCACACAATTTTCACATCTCTGTCTCATATTTGCTAGTATACTACTGGCCAAGGAAGTTAAATGATCAAACTCAGAGTCAGTGTAAGAAGGCACTGCCCAGGGACATGGGTATAAGGAAGCTTATGAACAAATTGGAAGCAATTACTACAATAATGTATCACACATCTTTTGACTCACGGCGACTTTCATCCTTCAACCTCTTTAAAACATTTAGATGTTTAATTTAGAGGTTGGAAAAATGTCTCATCCTTTCAGATTTCTTTTGTGTGTGCTCTCAGATGGTCAGCTGTGCATTAGAACAAAACACAAACATTTCCACACACAGCACCCAGACAAGCGAGCTTTTGAGAGAGACTGCTTGGGTGCCTGTTCATTCGCATGAGGCTGAATCCATAAACACACAGATTTTGTGAGTTCCATTTCCAGCTGTATCTATTCACCGAATGGCCTAATAGATAGTAGGAGATAAGTTATTCCACAATTTATTTTTCTTGAGCTCCTACTGTGTGTGTGCTGTACTGGAGCTGAGACACAGAGATGTGAGATCAGTTCTCCTCCTAGTTAAGAAATTATAGAAGTACAAACTAAGACAGAGGCAAAGGGCAGGGAGGGGGGAGCAAATTGGTCAGAACTGAGAAATGAAGGAGGGAAAATCCACTGGCCTTCATGATTGGTTACATGTGAAAAGGAAATGTGAGGGAGGAATCAAAGGTGATGGCCAGGTGACTGGATTGTAGTATAGAAGGGAGACAATGTTTCCCCATATTGCAAGAGCAATTGTAAATAACACTAATCAGATTCAAAGTAGCTAGCTGCTCTTTGTTTCAATACCAATTGTAACTAGAGAAAACCTACCCAATAAGCATGAATGACTCTACTTAGCCCTACACATTCTCAAGAATCCTTTAAACTCATAAGTCTTCGATATTATTGCAATTACCTTTCCAGTGTCTACTCTATACCATCTCAAACATGTAATCAGACCTAAACTTAGTAAAATTATTTTTCTATAGAGTAATATATTTTTATTGTCCTTGTCCACTGCTAGAAGCCAACAATCTCTTTTTTATTGCTATTATCTTACAATCATAAAAGCTCTGCGGTTGGGTTATGATTGCTTCAAATGAAGAAACTTAGTCCAGGTAATTTCTCACGACAGAAGTCCATGAGGAAGGTTAAGTCTGAAATCAAGCATATCAGATAATGCATCCAAGTTCAGACATTTGATTTATTGCCTATCCTTTCTAATGATTAAATATTCGGCTGCCCCATTGAAACCACACATATATTCATACTATAATGTTCAAAGCAGGTTAACTGTATACTAACTTTCCACCTTCATCCTCTGGAGAGAAACATCAGCCTGCACGTAACTCGTAATAACAAAGAAGGATGGGATACTAAGATCCAAGAAAGAGTAGAAGTGACTAATGAGGATGTGAGTATCAAATTTCTCTTCCTAAACACCAGGTTCTAACAAAGTTTTTCTTTGTGGTAAAGGAACCCAAGAACAGCTGTCAAAAATATGGCACTGCTAACCCTTTAACAAATTAAAAAGCACCATCTGCGGCACTGCAGTCTGGATAAGCAGATGTGCACCAAGTACAAAGCCCAGGGAAGAGAAAATGGCTTGGTGATGCTGAGGTTAAGGGGTCTAAAAGCAGACAGCATATGTTTCTCCTATAAAAGGAGCACTCCACTACAGAAGCCAACAATTTGTAACATTTATAAATCGTTATTGAGCCCCTAATGTACCTCTAAATACCTGCATTCATGTTTTTAAAGTTTCTTTAAGAACAGTAAGTAGATCAATTACAGAGGACTACAAGTTCAGCATCTTTCTATGTACCATTAGTCGTTCGGTTTAGCTGAAGAAGGTCCCTACACTATCTTTAATCTGTTTCTTTTTCCCTCATCCAGTAACGCCTCTCATTAAAACTAACTCTTTTGAAATATGCAACACTGGCTAGCTTGTCCTACTTCCTAATGGTCTTGAATTGATTCTTAATTAGTTGCAGTTTTGGAAAGAATCCAATTAAAATAGAAGGGGATTCCAATAGCAGAAAAGAACTGGCTAATATGTGCTATGCTCTGAGCTGCTGATCTTTGCATTAAACTTGCTCAGGCAAAAGGCAGCTATGCAAAATATGGCAGGATTCAAATCATACTAAACATATTCAAGTTTTAAACAGAAACCTTCACATGGTAATTTATCCTCTAGTCATAAAACATGATCAAAGAAAGGCAGCCAAATGCTGTTAGAAAAATTACATTCCTTCATTCCACTTTCTCTCTCTTCTTCCTAAAAGGACAGGTTACTAATTCAGGAGAAGACAGCAGAATCTTTTCAATAAATTATACTATATTTTTTATTTGCTGTGCATTTTCCAGTCCCCTACTTAAATTCCAAGAGGAGAGAGGAAGCCCCGTGTGGGGAGAATGGGGGGTGGGGGAGGTGGAGTAGGGGAGAGAAGTCTCTAGGAAGCTAAAAAGGGTATTTTCCTATATTCTTTCCAAAAGCAAAGAGTTGCTACCAGCAAAATTCCCAGTGTTGTTTATGAGGGCAGCTGGAGGTCATTTGACAGGTATGGCTTTTATGGTTCAGATTTAATTATAGAAAAGCAAGGGCTCAGAAAAGCAAGGTCTCAAGAAGCCCAGCCAGAAGGACTTGTCCCACTGCTGGTAGGTGACAGTCACATGACCAGCTTTTGTATTCAGCAGTAATAACTCACTGCCCGATGCAGGGATGGAGCCCAGCTCGCCTATCCCCTGAGGAGTTTCCACCAGGCATGGATTCAGAGTCTTTGATCTGCAGATTAACATGATCAGGAGTGCAGGCTTTGTCTTTTGCAAACATCCTCAGTCCTTAAAATTTTATCCAAAGCAAGGCTGAGCCCATTTTTATTTGAGTAATGAATTGTAGTAATTAATGTATACATTGATTTTTTTTCAATTCTCCCTAAAGGCTATTTCCATTTTTAATTTATAGAAAATATATAAAGGCAAGCAAAGAACAAAAAGATGAAACAGGTGATATTAACGATCAGGGCAGTAACTGAATTAAGTAAAGTCACTCTTTAAAAATCAGTAATTAGAGACTTTTCTGGTGGAATCTCAATATTTGCTCTGAATCTGTTCAAATATTTCAGAAAGCTCTTTTAAAGAAGCAGTCATTTGAAGTATTCAGTATTTGCATGGGCAAATTTCCCCTTCCTTTTAAACAAAGTTTTTTTCCAACTATTTTTAAAGGGACATCCTGTGTAAAAAAGAGATAAAGAGACAGAATCTGAATCGGATAAGGTTGTTTGTAAAATTTTAATTTTGCTTGAGGAAGAGGTCATATCACTTCTTCCAACAACATCTCTGACCGCACAGCTTTAAAACCAGAGAGATAGAGAGAGGGAGAGAGAGACGGAGATGGAGAACGAGAGTGCCCCTGTCTCGGCAGTACCTTAATGAAGTATCCCCAGGGCTTGAAATGATGGGATTTTTCTTACTTGAAAAATAATTCTCTTCTTGCACCACCGTGCTCCAGTAAATACCAATGGAGAGAGAGAAGTGTGTGGGTAATACAATCGAATATTTACTGGAAAGTCATAGGTAAGGAATAGTGGAAAATTTCCCACCGCAGGTATTCGGCAGTGGCCCTGCACAGCCCAAGAGGAAGGAGTTTGGAGACAAATGCAAACTAAAGAAGTACCTGATTAACCTTTCACTGACTCTGAGCCACGTGATGCACAGTGAGCCTTCTTAGAGTGATGGCTTTAGAAGAAGATGTTAAATTTAACCTCTGGCGCAATGATAAATTGACAATAAAAAATTCAATGGCTTGGTAATTACCAATCACTTTGGACATCGGCAACATTTTTCAGTTCTGTCACTGCGCATTGGCACAAAAGCTTCAGCTGAAATTCTCTCGATCTTCCTCTTTTTAACTTTGTTTTCATGATGCAGATTAAATCTGCCACCCTATTACTGATTCATTTTCCTAATTTTTCATGTCTGCACCATGCCCCAGCTGCACCAGACTGATAATTGTGGAGCCCAGCCCTGATGATTAACATCAGAAGAATTAATTATGCCTGCCATTAAAATTCCGGGTTGCACATGGTGATCAAGAAAAATTAAGTTTCTCTAGGCCTGTAAATCATTTCACCTTTACAGGGAAGGATAGTGCTTGGACAGCCATACTGCCGCCTGCCTTCCTGCCGAGGTCGAAACCGCACGCCCTTTGTGTAATTCAACAAATGCCTTCCCCGTTATTTTTTTCCAGGATTTGGACTAAAGGATTTCATGCTTAGAAAATAAAAGAAACCCGAAAGATGGTCTCTATCCTTGCTTAGAGAGGGGAGAAAAATACTTTTTCAGAGGCTCAGCTGCTGTTCCTGAGATATCTGTTATTCTAATTTGTAGATGAATGCATCCTGGGGAAAAAAGAAATGTGTGACCCTTGGAAATAGTGGATGAAATGAGAGTGGAGAGGGGTCTAGCTTTACACCCGTTATAAATGAGAGGAAAGGAAATGTTCATTCAAGGAGGTAAAGGCAGGGACGTTTCTTGGAAATAAATTGATAACAGAATAAAAACAGAGTGCTCAG
Source organism: Proteles cristata cristata (assembly GCA_017311185.1). Classification (NCBI taxonomy): domain Eukaryota; kingdom Metazoa; phylum Chordata; class Mammalia; order Carnivora; family Hyaenidae; genus Proteles; species Proteles cristata. The sequence goes on from JAESUZ010003820.1 coordinate 1,320,616, forward strand.
ATCTTTAGGCTAAATAATAATGAGTAAAGGAAGCCTGTTGACTGACGCATTTCCAAAATGATTGTTGCATGAGAAACTCAAAATGTATGCAGTCTAGCCTAAGGTACAAAATTTACTAGAGCTATAAAGAGTAAGATGATATGCATTTATCATGTTCTTTTTCTACTCTCTGTTCCATTTTAAAATTACCATAATAATGTATATTATAGGCATGGCTTTAGAAGACTACAAAGGGAGTCATATTTTGATGAACGGATGTAAATATCTTATACCAAATGGTAAATCTCTTGCTCACCTCTATGCAAAGAGTATGCATAAGCCATGCATCATATCTGTTTCATTTATTATATTTAAGAAGCGATATCACAAGACAACTATTTCAATGCAGATATTCTTGTTAGTTTTTATTGGCAGTAAATTTACAGAGTCATGTTAACCATCCGCCCATCCCAGGTGAGGTAGAGGGAGGAGGGATAAGGAACAGTGAAAAATTAACTCTACCTTTCTAAAAACTGTAGGAGAAAAGTCTAGAAGCTTATATACTTCAAAGTTGGCTTATTTTTACAAAAAAAAAAATCCTGGACTCAGTGACATGACAAAAATCCCAGCTTAATGATTTAGTAACTTAAATGGAGTATTTCTTCTTCTTCTTCTTCTTCTTCTTCTTCTTCTTCTTCTTCTTCTTCTTCTTCTTCTTTTGACTGCCTTCTGTGCTAATTACCCAGGATCATTTACTAACACAATTTCACAAATGACAAGTTCTGTATGCAGGGCTGACTGCAAATGTATTCATCTTGTAAGAATTTTTCAAAGATGATGTAACAAAAACTAGAAAAGTCGACTGAAATACCAAAATTTGAAAAGTCATAAAATCTGTGTAGGGGATCAAAAGGACAGATGAGGTAAAGCGGTAGCTACTTGAACTCCTCAAACACTTCCCGGAAGCACGCAGAATTGACAGGTTAGTATCCATTTTCCTCATAATATATAAATCCCCTGGGGGGTCTGGAAACTGAAGAAAAGGCTGTTCCCCCCCCCCCATATTCTTATCTTCTCCACATCAAAGCAATTAGATTTAAAAATACAGAGCAAATAATAAAATTTATTCTCCCATTTCAATTGCAAGTAAATTAAAGGTACAGGAAGGAAGACGTGAATACGAAGCAGCAGGGAGAAGAAAGAAGGAAGGAAGGAAGCGAAGAGGAGGAAGGAAGAAAGTGACGAATAAAAGAGGGAGGTGAGGAGCCTGCAAAAATATGTATAAATTGCATAAGCACCAAGATTGCTTGATGTAAAAATATATAATACTACAAATTTCTGATGATTAAGGAAAAGAACTCCGGAAAATAAAAAAGTAACATGGGAATCAGGCAGCAGAGAAATGCCTAATGCTAATGTCACTACGGAAGGAAATCAAGATGGTGGCTCGGGAAAGGTCTGGGTTTTTCTTAAAGGTTTTATAAGAACAGTAGATGTCAGGGGAGGGAAAAAACACTCCCAGGTGCAAGAAACAATTAGAAAACAGATGAAAGGCTTCCTGGAACCATATTGAATAGTAAGAGTGGGACCAAAAGATGCAACGATTTCCCATCTGCCTTCATTTTCCCTTTCAACTAGACTAATTCCTTAGTAAATCCTAAATATACAGATCCTTACGTTATTCAGTTTTATTTGTGGCAAAGAAAAGATGGTGTAAGAGAGAAATTTTGATGACATAAATAATTGAATTTTGTTTTTGTTTAATATATCATCTCTAATATTCTCCTGGTCTTTATTGTTACAACTGGTATTTACGACGCAAGGACCCAGGAGCATGAGGGCATGCACACACGTGTGTGTGTTCTTATGAATGAAAATGTTTTACAGCGTTCCTTTAGATCTGGGGTCAGCAGGCAGATAATGACACTGATTGAGGAGACCACAAGAGTATAAAATCAAGCATGCCTATGTAGGGTCTTCTGGTCTAAGTAAACAGAACTTATCATAAAATAAACCCAGCACATGACTTAATAAAATACAGAATCATAATAGTGCTGTTCCCTAATTAGGAAAGGATAGTAAACAGTTCACAGAAACTAATACAATTTGTATTATTAGTAACCAGTCAAACTGTTTGGTTTTTTTCTAGTTTGTTATTTCCCCAATGTTGTCATAACCAATGTCAATGAATGAGAATTGCAGTGAGCATCTGGGGTCCTCAGCAGCTCAGGTGGGACACTGCTTCCCAATGGGATGCAAATAAAACACTGTCACAAAGCATTCTTGCCAAATTGTTTAACCTGAGTCTAATCAACCTTGAGATCTAACTCCCAGTACATAGGAAATGCAGAGGATAGAGGAAAATGTTAAATGACACCACAAGGATCAAACAAATCTGGAAAGTAAAATGTCCTACAGGAAAGCTAGTCAAGTCTCTTCATCATGTTCTTGTCAAAGAGAATTAAGGAAGCTTGGGGCAGGGGGAGGTCTTGATTAAGGGACACTGTAAATGCATACAGTACAAAACGTTCTGGTTTGAACAAAGTCACTTAGGAGACATTTTAAGAAGATAGTAAAAACTGGAAGATGGCCTGGATGTTCAATGATATTCGAGAATTCATTAGGTATGATAATGCTCTTGTGGTTATGTAATAAAATGTCATTATGACTCCATGTGTGCATTCCGGAATATTTAAAGTGATATATCCATCCCATTCTTTAAAATAGTTCAGAGAAAGAAGAAAGGAATATGGTATATTTTTAGGTAGAAATGTTGTTCGTTTTACTACCCTCTGTAACTTTTCTGTATGTGTAGAAAGTTTTCACAATAATAAAGTGTCTCGTGGGGAGATCGATTTCACAAGAGTTGGATCTGAGTAATAACTAAATTGAAATAGTTGTGAATATGTTCAAAAGAATGTCAAGGAAGAGTCAGCCCAAGCCACTGGAAGTCCTTTGAGGTATTAGACGAATACCTAGAGGTATCAGAGGTATTATAAGAATGGGTCAGAGTTGGTATACTAATTGGTAGAGTTTTTTCATTTGAAGTTTCTTCAGTTACCACCCGGTCCAATCATGCAGAAGAGGGAAGAGAAGTCAGCATAGTGAGGTTATTGCTCAGCCTGTGGTCTACCAGAATCAGTTCTCTCAATGTTCAGCCTACGCCTTCTTCTATTTCATCCTATTTAATAAATCTAAGATTTCATAATTCTACCTTTTCACAACAATAGGGACAGATTACATTTTGAAGCATTTTGTAGTTTTTGGCATACTTTTCAAACACCATTTCTTTTAATGCTTCCTAGGAGATGGATCATTTTCCAGATTAGGAAACTGAGGTACTAAGCAGTTAAACAAATTTGCCTAACATCACAAAGGGAAAAACTTGAGGTACAATCAAAGGCATGTCAGGGCTCCCAGCTCTATGTTCTTCATCCTTCTGCAGGAAGCACCATACTTGTAAAATGGCAAGATCTGAATCCCCAAGAGGCTGTATGTCCCCTTAGGGGACAATACTTTCAGCAGCAAATTTCATATGACCTTTACTTGCAATAGTAAATAAAAGCCAAATGAGTTACATTAACTAACAACCCAATGAAGGTAATTAGCTAAACCAACAGTTCTCAACTCAGGCTGCACTGCATAGACTATAGAGAAGAGTCAGATACTCTGGGTTTTCTAAAAGTGCCCTGGCAGGAGTGGGGATAATTCTGATTTGTGGCCATGGTTAAAAACCTCCAAGATGTGCTACCAACCCACCTAGTGCCTAGCTTCTTGGTGGCCTAACTTAATCTTGGGACAGAATTTGGAAATCTGAGGAAGTGAATGACATGAGACAACATGGATAGTCTTGAAAACATCATGCTAAGTAAGAGAAGATATTCACAAAGGACCATATATTGCCTGATTCCAAGCATATGTCCAGAAGAGGCAAATCTATAAAGGTAGAAAGTAGATGGGTGGTTGCCTGGGATATGGGTGGCTCAGGGTGATGGCTAAGTGGTGCAGGGTTCATTTTTTGTCAATGAAATGTTCTAAAGTCAGTCGTGGTGAGGAAATGTATGGTGTGTGAATTAAATCACAATAAAGCTGTTTTTCTTTTAAGTGAATGAATTGGGTGTCTAAACAGTGCTGCATTTTAACAATTTCTCTCCCCTTCTCTTTTTGAGAAAAGCAAAACTTGTGCATTCATTCACATCTGCAAATATTCACTGGCCACCTTCTCTATGGCAGGCTCTGTTCAAGGAGTGGGGGTGTTAACAGCAAACATGGAAGACGAGAGTCCTGTCCTCATGGAATTCATATTCTAGAGGAGGAAAAAGGACAAAGGGAATAATTTCAGATATTGATATAAAGCAAGCGAACCTCAATGAAGTAATAGTGTGTGGAGTAGGGGTGCAGCCCACTTAAGACCAGGGTGATCGGTAAAGGTATCTTTGAGGAGGTGATGCTTGAATTAGGACTGGAATGACCAGAAGTAGCAAGCCATGCAACGATCTGGGGCTGAATAGGACAAATGCCTTGAATTAATAACAAGCCAGACATCTTCAAAGAAGGAAAAGAAGGCCAGAATGGCTGGCACCAAGTGAACAAAGCAAAAGTAAGCGATGCGTTCAGGAGGTTGGCAGGGGCCAGCTTACATAGTGCATGCTAGTTTGGGCAATTACATAATAGGCGTCTAAGCCAGAATACACTCGAGAGTGAAAGAAGATGCTTTAATTATACAGAACATGGGAACAACAGGTACAGACTTGAGACTGTCGCAGGCCAACCGGGATGTCTGCTTACTCTACACAAAGCCTGAAGATTTTACTCTAAAATGCCATGGAAAACTGTTGGCGGGTCTTAAACTGGATTGCAGAAAGTTTAAAATATTCCTCTTTAAGAGGTCCCCAGAGTTTATGCTCGATTAGAGAGATTAAGGGTGGAAACGGCACAGCCAGGCATCTATTAGGAAACCTGGCGGCACCTCCAACCACCTCACCACATGGGGGTGGGTTGCAGACATCTTACCCCGAGACCAGCCAGGACCATTCTCCCCTGGCAGCTTGGGGTCAGTCCCGGTACATGAGGAATGTGCCGCTCAATCCCCGGGGTCCCATGATGTACGGCACAGCAAAAATCATTTTGGCTTGGAAAAATTTCAAAGCAGGTACTGCTTGCCATCCGCCCTAACCACAGAAAAGCTTCAGAAAAGCTCCAGAGCTCCATGTGACCCCCCAGCACAGGGATTCTGTCATCTCCCAGGGAGTTCACAGGCGTGTGCTCTAAAATGCATTTCCAATAAACCACTGGAATTATGGAAAAGGCCTCCTGAATTTTGGCGCTTGCCTACCAAAAGCATTTCGTCCTGTGTGAGTACCACTGAATTAGTCTACCCAACTGTGGTGAGATACCAGGACGTTAATTAATAGGTGAGTAAGAAACATCTAACAACAACCAACAAGTTTTGCCCTAAAATCTTCTTTGGAAACAGAATCTAGGAAAGGCTGAGGAAATTCAAATTCCAAGAAGGATTTTTAAAACCCCTAAAACTCTTTCTGAAAGCAGTTTAATAATAGTTACCATGTGTTACGCACCTACTGCACCCCATGCATTCTGCTTGGTGGTTTGCCGGCTTTCCGCTTCCCTTACTACAAACTGGTAAGGTTGCCGTGTTAGTCCCATTTATCAAGGAGCAAATGAGGTACCTGATTGGTTAGTTTCTCAAAATCATATCCTTAAACTTCAGACTTGAGTCAGAAAATAAATCTTGTATGTTCCCAAATGCCCTGACTTGTTCTCCTCTGATGAAGTAAAACCCACTTTCTTGTTTACATTACTATGCAAATGTTCCATATATGTACCGTCTTTTAAAAACTCAGTGCTGCATTGCAAATCCAAATAATGCAGAACAAATAAATTAGGAGTTATTGTTAACATTTCAGGAGGTTTTACTTCACTGATTCTTTTAATAGCAACCTGATTTGCTTTACAAGTTTTCAATTTGCATTCGCCTATTCAGAAATGTATCTTCTGAATGTCCCAAAGTATGGATTTATAAACCAATCTATACCGTATCTATTTTTGTTTTCTTAGACCCCACCCCTTCACACAAAACCACCAAACCAGGTCGTTCCCATAAAAATCGCAGACCTTTGGCAAATACGCTGATGTCTCTTTAAATGTTATTATTAATGGTGGCTTGTGGCATGTACATTTATTCAACAAGACACTCCCTGGCCCTGAAGGCAAAGTCAAACTTCTAGGCCTGCTTTGCCAGGCCTGTCACACCTTCCTCACGTTTCCCATCCTGGCTGTAGTTACAGTTACCTGGAGGTGCTGTAACTTCCCGGGGAGTGTTAAATAAAGGGAAGGCTGCCATTCGCGGGGAATCAGACTGGCAGGTGGGGATGGGGTGTAGGGGGGTGAGGTGCACGGTTCAAAGCCCACCCCTCACCACACACAGGCCAATTAAATTAGACTGGGAGGGGGGCCTGGGCATGGCTTTGTTTTGTATTTGTTTGCCTGTTATTTATTTCAGCTCTCAAGGGTGCCAAGTGCAGCCCCCCTTCATCAACCAGCCTGGCTCACGTGCTTCCTTTCCACCCTCAAAGCTGCACCCTGTCCACCATGCCCTCACCTCGAGGCCCCTGCACTGAGTGGTCCGTGCGCCTGGATAACTTTCTTCTACAAGTCTCCTCCTGCAGCCCCTGCTAACTGCTGCTCACCTCTCAGGTCTCTCTTTTGATCCACTCTCCAGGAAAGTTTCCCTAACCACTGCTAAACAAGTTAGGACAAACCCCTCAGCCCTCACGAAGCACTTATTAAATTGCACTGAAATTGCCTATTTAATCTGCTTGCCACCTTCTCCATGGACTCTCAGAGGGCAGAGTTTGTCTGCCTTGAACTTTGTATCCCTGGGGACTACCTGAGTGCCCAGTGTATAGTACATGCTCAACGCATTATGCGATGGAATGAGTGATGAACGAGTTCTATTTCCCAGTCTGAAGCAGCTTGCCAGTGGATGGGAAATGTCTGTAAAACAATGCTGGGTGCGTTAAGTGCCTTCAAGGAGTGCGCAGAACACGCTTTCAGGGGAAAAGATCTCTCCTAACCGGTCCGCCTACACTCCTCATGCCTTGCCTTGTTTTCAGAGGCTTGTTGTATTCTCATTCTCAGATACTGGTATTGTTTTAAAACCCAAAGTAACATTTTTCAGGAAGTCCTAAACTTAAATATATGCTTGTCTCACTGATTAACCATACTTTTGTAGCCTGGCTTTGACCATGTCCTTGGAGTGAGCTTAAGAAGTGGATGTGGGTATGCCATCTTCAAAAAATGATTTCGTGGGGCACCTGTGTAGCACAGTCGATTAAGAGGCCAACTTCGCTCAGGTCATGATCTCATTGGCTGATAGGTTTGAGCCCTGCATCGGGCTTGGCGCTGACGGTTCGGGAGCCTGGAGCCTGCTTTAGACTCTGTGTCAGGCTCTCTCTCTGCCGCTACCCAACTCGTGCTGTTTCTCCCTCTCTCAAAAATAAAAAAATAACTAATTAAAAAAATTTAAAAAGAAAAAAACATTCATGTTACTATCTGTGATTATGAACAGAAGCACATTTGGAGTGTTTTACCCAAAATAACAACAAATCCATTACTTTTTTTCCTTTTTTAATTAGTAACTCAGTAATAATTTAAGATTAATGGTTGTTATTACTTTTTGTTTATATCCTTTAAAACTTTTCTCTATTTGCCCATATTCTATATGTACAAATATAGAGTTTTATTATTTTTTGGAAAAGTGGGAGCATAAATACTTAGTTTCTTAGACTCCTTTTTTTCCATTTAACACCACACAGAATATACTTTCTCACATTAATAAACACAGATTTACAACATCACTTAAAAATTTTTTTAATGGGACGCCTGGGTGGCTTAGTTGATTAAGCGTCTGACTTTCGCTTAGGTCATGATCTCGAGGTTCGTGGGTTCGGGCCCGCGTCGGGCTCTGTGCTGACTGCCAGCTCAGAGCCTGGAGCCTGTTTCAGTCTGTGACTCCCTCTCTCTCTGACCCTCCCCTGCTCACGCTGTCTCTCTCTCTCTCTCCTAGAAATTAAAAAAAAAAATTTAATGTTTATTTATTTTTGAGAGAGAAATAGAGTACAACCAGGGAGGTGCTGAGAGAGGGAGACACAGAATCCAAAGCAGGCTCCAGGCTCTGAGTTGTCAGCACAGAGCCCAACACAGGACTTGAACTCACAAACTGTGAGATCATGAACCAAGCAGGGGTCAGCCGCTTAACTGACTGAACCACCCAGGCACCTTTACTTCATGGCTTTCTTTCTAAAGTTTTTTTATTTACATTGAGAGAAACAGAGACAGCATGAGCAGGGGAGGGGCAGAGAGAGAGAGATCCAAGCAGGCTCTGTACTGTCAGTCCAGAGTCGGATGCTAGGCTCAAACTCATGAAACCATGAAATCATGACCTGAGCCCAAACCGAGTCGGATGCTTCACCGACTGAGCCACTCAGGTACCCCTACATCATGACTTTTAAAGCCCGTAGGTAATCTGTGGTGTCATGCTATTAGTTTTTGAGTGAGCCACTATCAGCAGTCATTAAAACTGATGTCAAAATCAGACTAAGTCAAATTAGATTGATTTCAGTTTCTGTTATAAACAATGCTAGGATGAATACCTTCACTCACACATTTGTGTTTGTCCCTGTATTCCCTGAAAGTAAATTTCCAGAAGCAGAATTCCTGAACCAAGGGGTATACCTAACTTTAAGTACAAGGGATATACATATGTATATGTATGATGTTTTGCTAAATTGCCAATAAAATATGTCAGACCAATTTTTATCACTATCAGGAGTTTATAAGAATGTTGTTCCTCTATTTTCCTATTAGCACTCTTTTCAATGTTCATTCATTTCTAAGAGAAAATATCTATTGCTGTTTTAATTTGTAGTTTTTTGATATTCATGAGCTTTAATATTCTTTCATGATTTTTTTTTTTTGCCATTTTTATCTTCGTATTGTGATGTTCACACTCTTAACTAATTCGTAAGAGTTCTTTACATATTAGGGAGGTGATGCTCTGGTTATATGTTGTGCATATCTCTTTCCAGTTTTTCTTTATCTTTGTTTATGGGATGTGTTTTTGTACTCTGGTTTTGTTTTTCATGTGGTCAAATTATCAGTCTTCTCCTTTATGTTTGGTTTTGGTGACATGCAGTGTTAGTATTTTTAATGCAGTTTATAAGACTTAAGATGGATTGTTCATATTGCCAACAATAAAAAGTCACCTGGAAACCAAACCAGAACTTCAAAAATATGTTTTTTATGATACTTATTACACAACATAGTCCTTATCACTACTAGGAAAAAAAATTTAATGACTAAACATATCTATCAATATTTTTGAAAGGAAAAATCTATCTTTTCAAAATCCTTTTCTGTGCCAATTAGCAGGTGATACTTTACATGTTCCATATTTATTACCTGAAATAACATAATCCCAATAGAAAACTCTAATTTGGTCAGAAAACGATTTTACAAGCTGTTGCAGAATATGGATGCAAGTATCACAGCTTCAAACTGTGAGGAGAGATCCAGCCAGAACTTGGCTAGAAATGTTTCGATAATGACCACACATGGGATAAAACAACTGAAAATCATTCACTCTCATGGACAAGGGAAGCATTCTAGAAAAGGTTCTCTCTCCTTTCCTGGCGATGCTGCATAGGAACCCAAAGTTCATGAAGGACCGAGTGACAATAATGCCGTAGCCTGAGGGATGACCTTCACACGTGGCCATGCCATTTATTGATGAGAGCCTTACAGGCTCTCCTTTGACATGTTTGTCTAGGCCCCCAGCCAGGAGAATATAGCCAGCTTTTAAATACTCAAATTCCTTCTGATTTCATAATGTGTGCTCAGCTCCCTTTAAATCCTGCACCCAAATCATCTTCTCAATGGGTCCTAAAATAATGAATTTATGAAAGCCAACAACAAATGAAAATTTTCCTTTTTAAACTGATAAAATGAACAGGAACAACAATAAGGAAATCATTTGGGTAGCATGAGTCCAAAGGACCATTCCCTGTAACAAAAACAGCTGTGCAAGATAAATTGCCATTTTAATCTCTTGAGAATATGAAAAAAAAATGATAGCTGTCTTCTCATTCTTTGTGTTCTACTAAGGGCTGTAAAGAAAACATTAATTAATAAGAGTCTCAAATTCACCACTTTCACAACTGTACCTTCACCTGAGGAAGAAGCAAATGCCCAGGTGACCCCTCTCTTACTGGTCAGCGATTGTTAAATGAAATGGAGTTCCAGGCCAGGCTATATGAGCATCCACAAAGACCAAAAACAAGAGTCACTGATACAAAGAACTCCTCATCCATAAGGAGGGGTGGGGAGACTTAAATGGGAAATAATTACATGACAGAAAATAACAATGAACAGACAAAAATCCTACGGTTCAGGAAAGAACAAGCAAGTATAGTCTGGGACATGACAGCTCGCTGAAGAAAACTGAAACTGAGCTGGACAGGAAAGAATGGGCTGGCAGAAAAGAAGAAGAAATGTTGCCCAAGGAGGGGAGAAGCCAACAGCTTCTATAAGAGCAGAAAGGTACAAATGGGGAACAGTGAGCAAACAGGATTTGCCTGGGGAGCCCCTGAATACTCTATTACAGAAAGAAAAGACATACCAATGTTGTACCATAAGGGGAAGAAACTGAAGACAGGAAATGCAGGGAGTTTTGGGGATCAGTTTCATCGAGGCTGAGTAGAATAGTCTCACCTCACAACCCCCGCCACTTTCCAAAAGCAAAAATGGAAAGCTTGGTTTTTAACACAAAAGTTGCTTACAGAGCCTGGGGGTAGGCAAAAGACTGTGCACTGCAATATGATGTCTGTCTCCTTTACTATGTGTCCACCCCCATTACATCTGGATGACTATCTTATAGAGAGACGCTCTCAAAAATAATTTCAGAATGAACCAAACGAATGGAGCAAATGAACAAGCAACCATGATAAAACATTTTTTCAGGACCTTGATCTATCTGGACATGAACTACTGGGGGTCTCAGGGAAGGGAAGAAAAAGTGGTGGGAGAAAGGAAAACCAGCTATTACAATACTGTAGAATATCAATTATAAAATGATAAAGACCTAGATTTAGGAGGCAGAAATAGGAATAAAAACACAGACATTAATTTGAGAAAATTATGGTGAGTCATTAAGTGATTTTAAAGCATTGCTCTTCCCATCTCACAGCCAGGTCAAGTTTTAAGTGGTCCAATCAACTATTATACTCATTCATTCAAATGGAAAATATCTACTGAGCAGCTAGCAGTCCTCTGGCCCTCGGGGCCAAAGTGAAATTCAAATTTATTTTCTTCAGATTTCTGACTGATCACATAAAGCCCTGAACCCTGACAGCTAATGACTCATGTGCAATTGGCCATTATCACACTAACCATCCCTGATTACCAAAATAACCTGGCATTTATTAGGAGAAGGATTTGAAAGAGTGTTTAAAATACACTGAGCAGCATTGAGACAGTCCCAACTGTGTGTATACTGGAAACATTAAACAAGCAATTAAGCACTTCATCTCCAATCATTCTACATTATTTATCCAGGTGAGACAGATTCCCAGCCAGATATAACATTATCTTAGGAAGCATGAATTAGGCTGAGATTTTTAAGATAGCAAAAAATCTGCACAATTATGTGTGAGTCATGAGTCAAAAATTCTCTAAATCCAAATTTGAAGAGATAGCTTAAATTTTATGTTCTTTCTACCATTTGCCTCTGCCCCCAGCCTCTACCACCAATCACATGTCATCTTATACATGGATATCAAGATTGGATGTCCCAAAATATCATTCAGCTAGCCGTTCCTCAGGGGAATAAAGTTTAGTGATTTCTTCCTCAGTCTTCTTTCCCTCTCTCCTTTCTTCTCCTCTTCCTTCCTTATCTACTGAGTGTCTGTTATTCATCAGAGATGCTGGGAGATCCCACAGCCAACGTAACAGACGCAGTCTGATAGTCCTTTGCGAGTCCCCTTAACTAAAGCCAGCCATTCCAAGCTCTTCAGAGTAAAACCCCATCCTCCCCAAAGCTTATCTCCCAATTACTCCCATACCCCACTCAAGCCTCCAAATCAGACCGATAGAACTACATATTTAACTTTGAATTCTGGGAGTTTGTTTTTGTCTTTGCCCTTCCATCTGTCACCATCCCCTTAGAATGTTTGCTGCTCCCCAATTTGACACAAGGTGACCCAGGTTCAAATTCTGACTCCATTTTTCTATCTATGGGATCTTAAACAAGTCACTCAATCTCTGAGAGCTCAATTTCCTCATCAGGTAAATGAAAATAATAATACCTACATGTCCAGAATGTCTCAAGGATTAAATGTGATTACACTTGTGAAAGAATTCAATAGAGGCTTTGTGATGATGATGAATTTCTTCAACTAACCCAGCTACAAGTGAGCTCTCCTCCCAAATTCCCAGAGGAGGGTTATGCCACTGTACTTTTTTTTTTTAATTTTTTTTTATGTTTTATTTATTTTTAGGAGAGAGAGAGAGACAGCGTGAGCAGGGGAGGGTCAGAGAGAGAGGGAGTCACAGGCTGAAACAGGCTCCAGGCTCTGAGCTGGCAGTCAGCACAGAGCCCGACGCGGGGCTCGAACCCACGAACTGCGAGATCATGACCTGAGCGAAAGTTGGATGCTTAACTGACTAAGCCACCCAGGCGCCCCTATGCCACTGTACTTTTGAGCCTCCTCCAGCTATTCATTATCTTTCTATGTCAGTCTTCACTCCCTACTAAGGACCAAAGAATGTGAAAAACTTCTTTATGGCTTTCTGATACTTGAGACAGAGTCTGACACATACTTCGACCTATCGTGGAAGAAAGAGAGAGGAGTAGTTAATGACCTCTGATGCCTCATAGTTGGCATTAGTAGGTTAGTTTAAAGATTCTGCTGAATTTGGAGTATCATCCAATGTTCAGATTGTTCCTCTGAGCTTTGGATAATAATACAAATAGGGAATCTCCTTGGAATGACTTTCTTTTTTTATTTCTGTTGTTACCCAGTTTAAATCCAGACACAGAGACTGAAAACTAGGCATACTTAAATACTTCAACTTGCTTTCACATTGGTCTCCACATCCAATAGACATAAAACAGTTGTAAAGTTTAAGCTAAAAAGGATATTTCTGCAATATAGCAACAAGCCATCATTATAGGAAACTAGGGGCCACCTGTGTGGCTCAGTCAGTTAAGCATCTGACTGTGGATTTTGCTCATGTCATGATTTCAGGGTTCCTGAGTTTGAGCCCTGCATCAGACTCTGTGCTGAGTATGGAGCCTGCTTGGGATTTTCTCTCTCTCTCTCTCTCTCTCTCTCTTTCTCTCTCTCTCTCTCCCTCTCTCTCTCTCTCTCTCTCTCTCACTGCTCCTCCCCCACTTGCTTGCTCTCTCGAAAATAAATAAGTAAACCTAAAATAAAAGAAAAAAAAGAATAGGAACCCAGCCAGAAAGCTAAAAGGTTAATGAAGAGTCAATCAGTACTATCAGCCTTCACTGGCACTCTAAGACACTGACTGGCATCCTCACAAAAGTAAGAATCACGAGCCTGTGCCTTCAAAGAAATAAGTGATGTGGAAGGACTCATTTTCCTAGGCTACTATCATGGCCAAAATTGCTCTTGTTCCTGAGCAAATGCAACCTCAGGAAACTTTATTTGAACCTTCTTCAAGAAGCTTCAGACCACTTTATGGAGTCACTGTACTGGCCAATAGCCCCCTGCTTCTGCAGGAGTAATTTATGGCCCCCTAAATCAAGGAACTTCTACTGTTCAACAAAAGTCTCTCCTGAATTATAACAGTAATCATAATTAACTTCACCCAGACTGGGCAACATGCAACATGAAGCTCTCAGTGGCTCCTGTGCATAATTTCAGAGAGGTCAGGAGCCCTGGTCTCTGGCTACCCCAACCAGTGCCTCACTGATCCCCCAGTGTGGTTCTCCCTGCAGGGCCAGAAATCTTGAAATAATCCACAATCGGAAAAAGCGGCCTATTTGGATCAAGTGCAAGGAGCATCTTGCTCCTTCTCTGATACATGGACATAACCACTTTCCAAGAGACTGAAAAACAGCGAAAAGGAATCTTTCAAAATATACTTATTTAACAATGATATAAGCTCATTCTGGGTTATAATTGCTCCACATGGAAAAAACCCAAGGCTTTCCCAATAGAGAACTCAAATAGACAATGAAGGTGACTGGGAAGTAAGGGGATAGAAACAGGTTGGCAAATTCTCAGGACACATTTGGATATAATTGCTTATTCTCTTTTTTTTTTTTCCAGGAAAAGCCCCAGTGACAGGGAAGGAACCCTTCCTTGCCCCTTTCCAGTAAATTCTCCTCATAGCACGTTGCACCTCCCCAGAGACCTTTAGAGACTGCCATTCACTTAATTGCTTGAGAAGCCCAAACCAAACAAGAGTCACTGGAGCTTGGCCCTCTGTTTGTTGGCTGTCTGCAGATTTACAATTTAGCACCATGTGGATCTTCAGAGCCAAAGTGTTAGAATTCTGAGGGCCTCATTCCACCTCTCAAAATACAATGGGCAAGGGCGGAAAAGCTTCAAAGTCCCCAGAAGGCATCAAACCCAATTACATTGCAACACATGTGTGCAGCCCTTTAAGCTGCTCATTAACATTTGGAAAATTCTTCTGGTAAATGTCTTCATATCCAATTTAGCCTCCTTTTCCCTTCTCCCTACCACCCCCGTCTCAGAGACAAGCAACAGTAATGAGCTATATAAACGTAACTCTTTAAACGAAGAATGTCATCACTTAAGAATACAAGAGGGTGTACATGTTGTGTATGCCTACAAACTGCAGTTGCTGTCTGTTAGAGTTTGTAGCAACTTTTAAATCTGTCATCACGGCATGAATTTCATACTAAGCTCCTTCCCGGTGCTTGAGCCAGGAAGCAAAGGGGGAACAGGCTGTATCATTTATGGGCAGATTGGTATCGGGTCAAGTGTGACATCACACTCTGCTCCCACCGTAATGAGGTGAAAGGCAAGGCCTCAACAACGTGGCACTTTGTTTATTGGGAAACTTTAAATGGGGCTGTATTTCAGTTTATGATAAAACTGAAACAAAGGATATGGATTACAGGTTTTTAATAGCTCCACACGAGAGGAGAGTGAAAAAGGGGGGAGTCATATAGGACTTAGTAAAAAATGCAAAAGGTCAAAGGATCGACGTAGGCTCCAGGCAGGCTAGTCCTTTGGCATTTTTCCTGGGCACATTTGCTCAACTGAAACATTAGCACATCAGACAAGTGTTTAATTTTTGTTTCTTTCCCATGGCTAATATTATAAAGCAGGAAGGAAAAAACAGACCTAACGTGTGTTTTTGTGTGTGTTTAAAATATCCCATGTTTAATACTCTGGCAGGTCTCGGATCATGATCAAAAATTCTATTCAAGAGAAAACATATCAGACCTATACATACAGAGAATGAACTGATGGTTGCCAGAGAAGGTGGGGGTAGGGGATAGGCAAAATGGGTGAAGGACAGTGGGAGATACAGGCCTTCAGTTATGGAATGAATAAGTCATGGGAATAAAAAGTACAGCATAGAGAACATAGATGACATTGAAATGGCATTGTATGTGACAGATGCTAGCTTACACTTCTGGTGAGCATAGCATAATGTATAGAGATATTGAATTACACCTCAAACTCATATAACACTGAGTGTCAACTATACTCAAATTAAAATGTTTCAAAATATATTAAAATTTTTATGTTCAAAGCACGAATGTAACCTCACATATCACACTTACTAAAGCCTTCTTTCTCTTTTTTTGGTCCATGCTTCTATTTCTCTATATAATTACCTGAACATTTGAGTTTATGATTAACCCATCAAATGCAATATTATGTATCAAGTAAGATATATCTGGCAAATAAGTGAGGGCAGAAAAACTTCTGAGATTTCACTTTATTTATAATTCGGAACATTTTCTTTAGAATCGCAGCTAATACCTACAGTTTGGTTTATTTATTTATCTTGCCTAGTGTGGGCGCCATCCTCAAGGAACCCCGCAGTCCTGGGAACTGCCATGGAAACATGGAATTGTAAGAGGAGGGGCAGGGAAACTAGGACCCCGAGCTAAGAACAGGCATTAACGTCAATAGAAAAAGCCATTAGATTCACTTAAAACTATTTCATCTTCTGCTGAAAAAACTCTACTTGCAAACTTTTCATGTGTGCCAAGAAAGCGAAAGGACTTAGGTCCCCACTCAAGTGAGAGAGACTCAAAGCTTCGTACCACCAAGGTCCCGTGCAATCCTCTGAAAGAGCTTAGTTTTCAGATTGCTCTAAAATAGTTCTCCTTGTGCCCGCTTCGGCAGCACATATACTAAAATAGTTCTCCTTAATTTCAGTGAGAAACTCATTTTAAGAGAAAACATCTCATTGTAGTATTAAAACCCTACAATTATCCTTTTGCTCTCAATTTTTTAACTCTAATCAGACACACCCTCATAGCATTGGGCCGAAATTGTACCAATTCTTTGGAAAAATAATGACACGTCCAATAATGCTATGGTGACGAATAAGTGCCAACGTGTGGCAAATGCTCAGTAAATTCACTGTTAACAAAATAATAATTATATAATGATGAGAAGATGGTAAGAACAATTATATTATATGATAATCATGTATTACATCATAATCGTTCTTGGTAGGAGCTCATTGCCTAATATTATCCAAAACCACAGTCCTCCCTCTAGTTAATTCTATTTTAAGACCCTAGCATTTTCAGTCTTCCTACCTGTGGGGAAAAAGCAGTGGAGAAAGAGAAAGACAATGGAAACAAAATGCAAAGACAGCCAATCACTCAGCAAAGCCCCCACCCCATGTGCATACAATCAGCACCAGCTGTAGTCCAATTAAACTTAATCTAGTCACATGCTCATGTGCTCCTCAGAAATTAGAGGAAATCAATTCAAATGCTAATGAGAAAGTCCATAATTTATTATCTGCTGAGGAATGCATGTTACATTAATTTTAACTGTAAACAATTATTTTTATTGCAAGATTAATTACCCTATCTTATACAACTTCCTTTTTTCATATTCTTTTAAGGAATTAGTTTTCAGTTGCTGTTTTGTGGCTCTGTCACAGTTCTTTAGCTTGAGAAAAGTATAATTAATTTAGGGATGCTGCAAATGTTGTTTTCTATTCTTCTGCCAAAAGAAAGTGGGATAAATGGCTAGGTCAAGCATGGAGAAAAATAGCTGCAGCTTCTGGCCAGGATGAAAAGACATTAGAACTCAGAATGGAAGTGGGGGGAGCCAGACAGAATTTAAAACATGGGGTAATGTTGGTCAGTTCTGACCATAGCATTTCCCAAAGGCTTCAACATGCGAGTCAGTCCTCAGATGATTCCTAGGTCCTGAAAGTCCATGGGAGATACATGGGCTAAAGTTTTCAGAGAAAGACAGAAGATAATCATTGTTTCTTAAAATAGTATCAAGGTCTGAACTTCTCTGTACATGGTGTGTGGAGTGACTATTTCTTTGAGCAATCAAAAAAGGATGAAATTTTTGCTGTCAGAACCCCACTCCCTTGACAAAACTGCCCTCCCTCTGATTTGGCTCCAAGGTGAATGAATGTTCAGTACAGTGGCTGGTCGGCAATTATTCTTAAAACTGTCACTTCTCAATATGAAGAATAGGACTTTAGTGAATGGCACTCACAGGTTTGAAGGTGAGCATCCTATTGTTTCTGAGGAATCATTTGCTTGACTCTTATGCTTTCTAAAAGTTAAAGAAGGCCATTTCCTCTACAGGCACAACTAGACTTAGCATTTTACAGCTAAACATTTATAAAATACCAGAATATATTAGTTTACTTCATTGGGGCTTTCTCAATTTAAACATCCAGTGAAAGCAACTGCTAGTCATCGATTAAAATTAAATTAGACTAAATTAAATCAGTAAGCCTAGTTGTTGATTTCAATGGGAATTTAGTTGAGGAAATGGGTAAGAGAATTGGGTCCAGAGAAGATTCAATTGCTAATTACTTGTAAAAGTTTAGGCCTAAAGGGTCATAAGCATTTGACCTAGGAATGGAAACAGAGGAAGTGGTGCTGGCTAAGAAGACCCTGGGCAGAACCCTAAAGTCAGGGTTGGACGTGACTTCCTGTCAAGGAAATTGTATCCTAGTCAGGCCTAATGTGTTTCAGCCTGACCCTCTCAAAGAACTATGGCCCGGGAGGCCATCGGGCACACACAACAATCAGCTGAGCTGGAGTAGACAGGATGAAAAATAATCTTTCCCATGAGCGACAAGCTCTCAGCACTCTACGTTGTAAATTCAAACCAAAAAGTGAGGGTTTTGCCCTTCTTACATGCTTTCATGATTTCTATTAAATATTTTCACAAGTCCCTACTGGGAGAGCATGTGCTACTTATCAGAATCCCATTGAGTAGCTACAAAAACCCGGAAGTGGTTGGAAGGGACAGGCTGTGGTGATACAGGTTACACCTGGTTTCAATCTGATTGTCAGATGTCATAAGGGCGGGCATATAAGACTAAACCTCACTTCTACTTCAAACCTATAGGGAACTATTGCTGATTTATTTTAGCAAAGAATGTTTCATGCTCTTGATTTCCATTCCAATTTCTCTGCTTAATAAAATAAGATGTCACATGTCAGGCTACATTGTAGTGAATTATCTCAACAACCCAAAGCCTTTCAAATCCACTTGAAAACTTGCCACAAAGCCAAGATCTGTCACAAAGCATTAGAATTAGTTACCCCTGGAAAACCCTCCTACTATAAGACAAGTGGATAGGCAGCACCCAAGAAGAAACCCATGAAGAATTTCTAAGCTTTGCATACCAAAGAACTCTTTGGTTCAGTACACATGAGGGTTCTATGGCCCTTTGAATTACTCTGTGCCTAGATTTAGATTCTTCTGTTCTTTTGACCAGATCAAAACAATCTTACAATTGGCCAAATTCGTGCTTTTCCAAGTTGTAGACCTCTGTGTCACATCCCACAAAATACATGGCAAAGAATCTCCATTATTTTCAGATATTTCATATAATAAAAATTTGCATTATATTAAAGCTCTCTGCTTGATAAAGAACAGGACAAGTAATAAGGCACAAGTCTATATTTTGAAAGTCTGTCTTGCTCTAGGTCTGTCTCCTCATGGCCAGGAGCAGGGGGCACATTCAAGTGAACCACCTCCTAAGTGGGGCAAGTGACAGCATCTCCAACTCTGATCACTTACAGATGTAGTTCACACATCCCAAACCAATATGGTTGAAGAAGAAACTACTTTGGGGAGAGTCTATAGATCATAAATGTAATGAATGAACCTAAGGAACTCCATCTGTAAGTGCTTAGGCATTTTCCATTTAATGGTAGAACTTCAATGCCTCACTCTAAAACACTCTTAAAGGAGGATTTTTTTAATGGCAAATATGTGTGGACTGTCTTCCAGAACCACAGGATTTCATTTCCCAATGTCGATGTGTATAGAAATAAAAATGAACCCAGAGAAATGCAGAGATACCACGTGAAGCCTTTTCCTTAAACTGTTTCTTCAACCATTGGGAAGCAGGAGCCCCAAATATTGCACAAGAAAGTATTCTCTTTCATGATTCCAACAGAGAAATTCAGTCTTTAAAAGGATCACAATTTGGATCTGGTTCAGGGAAGTATCCTTAGGTCCTCAGCTCTTTCGAGATTCACCAGTCTCTGATCATGCTGGGGTCATTCAAGCCAGGCTTGCTCTCATAAAGCCATGTTTTGGCAGCAGCACATGACTCTGCTAGCCCCCAGCCATCCTTAGAGAAGCTGTTTAGACTTCTACCTCCACACTCAGACCCATTAAGGTTCCAAACAATCTCCCAAGGGTCAATGCATAGAATTCAGGATGTCTGTGAACCTGAGTGTGAAAAAAATTATCTTCACTAAACTCAGTGTTTCCTTAGACTGTGAATTTAGACAATAATCCAGAACAGAATTAGCACATACAGGACTTAACAGAAATCAAATGTATTTTCATATCACCATTATTGTTGACATAGCTATCTCAAAATACCATCTACATTCATCACCACATCAAAATTCTGGGGGTTATCAGACACATTTCTAGATTTTATTATTTATCTATTAATTATCTATTTATCTATTAATAAAGCATATACAGATGATCCCCAACTTAACGACGGTTCAATTCAAAATTTTTCAACTTCATGACAGTGTGAAAAAGATATGCATTCAGTAGAAGCCATACTTCAAACTTAAAATTTTGATCTTTTCTAGAACTACCAATATGCAATAAGATACTCTCTGGTGATGCTGGGTGGCAGCAGCCCCAGCTCCCAATTAGCCCCACCATCGTGGGGGGGTAAACAACTGACAAACCCTACAACCACCCTGTACCCATACAACCATTCTGTTTTTCATTTTCAGTACAGTATTCAATCAATTACATGAGATAGTCAATACATTATCATAAAATAGCCTTTGTGTTAGAGAATTCTGCCCAGCTGTAGGCTAATATAAGTGTTCTGAGCACCTTTAAGGTAGGCTAGGCTAAACTATGATGTTTGGTAGTTTAGGTGTTTTAAAAGCATTTTTTACATAGATGTTTTCCATTTACAATGGATTTATCAGGAAGTAACCTCATAAGCAGAGGAAGGTTTGTATATTACTATATATCATAATTTTTAGAATATTTTGATAACTATGTTTCAATACAATTGGTTTTCCTTGTAATTCTAGATATTTTATTTTGTGAATTAGAAGTATTTTCCCAAGAAAAGTGTTTTTGGCTTCATCAGACTTCCAAAGGGGTCTGTGACGCTCACGTGTGAGCACACACACATGCTCACGCATGCACACTCATGCACACGCACGTGCACAATGAAAAACCAACCTTAGCACAATCTTGGAATTCTCACCTGATCATTACACATAACCCCATTCCACAAAGTGGTTTCTATTGGTCCTAACAAATTTTACAGTTCTAGGAGCCCTATCCTTACATTTTTCCTGCTTGACTCTCTGCCTTAGAAACTTGGTTCATTCTCTATTCCTTCTAGGACTTGGTTCTCTCATTTGCTCATTTATTCATTCAATAGGTATTTATTGCGTGCCACTATGTGTCAGGTACTGTGTAATGTGGTAGATATACAGTACAGAACAAGAGAGACAAGTTCTCTATGCCAATAGAATTTACATTCCAGTGGGAGGATGGAGAGACAGGTAAATAGATAGATACATGGATGGATAGATGGATGGATAGCTGATAGATAGATGGATAGATAGATAAATAGATATATAGATAGATAGATAGATGATATATAGAAGATAGATAAAGGGAGGGAAGCAGTTAGGCAGGAAGATATGCAGAAAATTAAAATAAGTTGATGTCATGGAAAATGACTGCTCACCACTGTAGTTTGGTGGTCATGCAAGACCTCTCTGAGAAAAGATGGTAAAAGGGGCAGCCATTTGATGTTCAAGGAGGAAAATCATCAAAGTACTTGAGTGATCAGTGAAGGCCAGGATAGTTGGAACACAGTTCTGAGGCAGAAAGCGGTCATAGAGGAAATCAGAGTGGAAAGAAGGCTTTATTTCATGAAGGGCATCCTAAGTTGGGTAAGAACTTAGAACTTTACAAAAGTGCTGGCCAACCATTCAAGGGTTTTTAAGTAGGAGATTGTAATGCTCTGATTTTTGTTTTTAAAAAGACCATTTTGGCTGCCGTATAGTGAATAGGCTATAGGAACACAAGAATGAAATCAGTAAATTAGGTTGGTGCTGTAAATGTGAGGGATTAGGTGATAGTAGAGGAAATGGAGAGGGAGAGATGAAATTGGAATATGTAACAGGCTGGGTCACAGCAGGAAAAGGTGCCAAAATCAAGATAATTTGAGGGAATTTTATAAGTGACAATTTACAAATGCCTGGATTGGGTATAAAGAAACCGCAAGGAATAGCGTAATAGCCCGTGGCTGCTAACGCAAAGGCCCAAAGGGTATGGGAAAAGAGGCTACTGGAACCCAGAAGGAGAAAGTATGTAAAGATGGCTGCCTCAAGAGTAGCTCTGACCTTTGGGCAGAGGGCACAGCCATGCTATGCTAGTAAGACCTAAGTGGGGGCATAGCCTAGGTCTGTCTGTGGCCCTACTTTTGAAGGCGCTTGAGGAAATAAATATCTTTACCTCACCCTCCAACCTCCTGTCAGGATTCACTGTTAACCAGGGGGAAATATTGGTCCATACAGAGTAAATGAGGATGTGTGGTTCCTGCCTGCCTTGCTGCTCAGAATGCCAGGTCTCTTGCACCCATCAATTGTGGAGTCTATCTCCTTGTGGCCAAATTATTTAATATTCTTTTCCCCACAAGACAATGAGCTTCTTGAGGATGTCCATGTGTATCTGCTGGTCCCAGTAGAGTGGAGGTTTTGTGAAAGATTGTGGTTAGTGAACAAATGGATGACTCCGTCAGGTTCCTATACTCCTACACCTATGCAACGCCGTTACTCCATGTTGGATTTCCCTGACACCAACTTCTGTACAAGTAATAGTATCCCCCTGTCACAAGTTGTGCTGACACACTGGCTCTCCTCTCAGTTGGGGCCATCACAGGGTTTCCATCCCACTTCTTGCCCATCTCCATGTCCCACTCACCCCTAATTACCCCCTCATGTACCTTCTTAAGGCTGTCAACCTGCCCACATCAGTTGTATTCTGATGTCAACCTGCTCTGAGACAATTGCTTGGATTTTTATAGTTTTTGTCCAGAAAGTTCTAACTTCTCAGTAATAACAGATTTATGGCTTCTCCTTTGAGTGTTTCTGTATCAGATCAGCACTCTTATTATTGAGTGTTAGAACCCTGGTAAATATGCACGCACATACATATGTATCGTGTATATCTCCAAGCCAAGGAGACATGGCCCGTTGCTGACTTCAGTGTTTGAGGATGCCAGTGTTTAAGTGCTAATCTGTTTCACTGTATAAACATTACACTCAGATTTCCTTTGGTGATATAAACTAAGCCTTTGCTTTAGCTGATGAAAATAAAATGCCAAATAGCCAAGTATAAATGACTTATTTCTGAAAAAAAAAAAAAAACCCTCCTACTTCATACTTATCAATCCCCATATCTTGCCTGTCCAGTACAGTAGCATGCACAGCTTTTCAGCTCTGCCTTCAAAATGTGATAAATCTTCCCTCTGGGGCAAAGAGTGCATCTCTGTATTTATCCAGAGAAGAATTTAACTCTTGTCTACATGTTGAAAAAAACCAAAACAGTAGGTTGGGAGAAGGAGGAGGAAAAAGGTAACAGATTGTGAAGGATTGATTACTAAAGCAAAAAAAAATCAATCTTCAGACTTTGATGATTTAACCAGCCACAGAAGCATAGAAATGTATGAGAAGCCCTGATTGATTTTTAACTCCGCAATCCTTCCCACCCCATCTATTATCCTGTATGGATCATATTAGCCATCATTATGACTAAGACAAGATAGGACACTGACATCCACCTGACATGATATAACTGTAAATGGAATCGGCTTATACACAAAGGCTTTTACCTGGTTATTAATAGTGTTCTCTGTGGGTGATGGACTGGGCTGATATTAAAACCTCCGTCGGCTGTGTGGAGCCGTTGCAATTTGATTTCAGTCCAAGAAGCAGCTCCTCAAGGTAGTTATTGCACAGTGCCCTGACAAACTGCTCAAGTATCATTCCTGGATACTCACCCTTTTAAGAGGCTCATAAAATAGTGGGGGCTGATGACATCTTTTTGGCACTGAGGATTCCAAGCTAGTACTTGCGAACCTGAAAGATACCAAGCATGTTCACGAATGCCTTGATGACATCCCTCATCTTCACCACCATCAACACGAACGTGAAGCAGAGCAAGATTTAGGGCATACAGCTTTTCAGGTGACAAACGTTCTAGTAAAACATAGATGAACACATACCGAAACATTAAGGTCACTTGGTGACTTTTCCTTGTTTCACTTACCTTCAATGAATCAGTGAAAAATATTTAGTTCTTAAGCAAACATTTACCTTCTCGGCTGCATGAAGCTTCCAACCACTCTTCAATTTCTAACCAAACCAAGGGGTGAATTAGAAATATTAGAGGACTTGCCCACGATTACACAGTGATTCAGAAGCAGTTTTAATTGGAAAGCCTGGACTTTCCTTTTGTAACTCAACCAAATATCTTCTTTTGATCAGAGCATATTTACTAAGCCCTTACTACATACCAAGCATTTTCTAGTAAGTGGAGGGAAAGAAGTGATAAGTGGTTGAAATCCCTGTTCTCATGAGACTTACAGTCCCTACAACCCCAGAATGCTATTGGGAGACACATACATACAATGGTATATTATGTGGCCAAGCACCTGTGAGCTGAAAGAACATAGCAGACTGCCCCCAAACAACTCTGGCCTTCTCCTGCCCTTGAAGTCAAGTATGGCAGTCAAATTCTGGGTAATATTCTAAGAGACAGGTGGACAGGTAGGGGAGGAGGACACCTTGTATTTAAAATTATTAACTCTTTTCTTTTAGAAACTAGAAATATATTCTCATTGATAATGAGGTTACTTTTGAAAATTCCAGTGTTTGGAAGTTAGATTTTGGGGATCAGTTATGAAAATCAAGTGAGATCTTAGATAGATTACTGATAGAATTTTTAAATAGTGCCTAACATATAAGATTTCAACAAATATAATCATGAGGACGAGCATGCTGACGATTCTACATTCAAGTCACAAGATGACACATGGTAATGGCTCCTTCACTTAATGGGACAGAGGCAGAAATGGTATAGGCATATTCTTAGGCTATGTTATGAGCTCTCCAGGTGCTGTGATGTTCCCGCCAGTGAGTGGCATTTTCTCAGACATGCAAGTTGCTCCTTCTGGATCAGCATCACTGCAGCTAGTTCTAAGCCAGACTGTTCCTCTCCTACGCAACCCCTGACAACCAGTCAGATTCAGGACCTTGATATCATTTGCAGAGTGAGTCTGGAAGGCCCTAGAACACTTGAATCAAGTGAGCTACTTCACAGCTACCAGAGAGAGAGAAAAAAATACTCTATCTACAGGCAAGCCTCCTTCAGGTTCCTCTCTGAAGCAATGCACACCCGTGGTCAGTGGGCACCACAGGAACTGGTGGTTTTTAATCCACCTCAGGTGGTTTTTAACCCTCCTGAGGGGAGTGCCTAAATATTATCCAACTGCCCAGAGACACTGTGTCATTTACAGTGACCTATTGTTACTTATGCAAAGGGTCATTGTTACCCACAGGCTCTAGCCAAAATTCTGTTATTCAATAGTTGACATAAGGAAATTTCTGCTTTCTTGAGACAGCCCCACTCAGATGTGATGCTGATGGAAGCATAGCATTCATTTCTATCTAGACTCCCAAACCCGGCCACCACAACTCATATAATATTACTCGCTCTCCCAGCCTGAAGCCCAGATTTTTCTAGAAAAACAGTCAATCTCTATGTTTCCCCTGCTACCTTCTTTCAAAGAAATCTGTACTTTTCCTTCATAGCTCTCATCCCAGTTTATCATATATGGAGGGGAGGATTTCTGCCTCCCACTGACTAAGTTCCCTGAAGACTTCTGTTCATGAACGTAAGGACCTCAAGACCTCACACAGTGCCAGGCACATAGTAGTCACTCAAAGAATAATTGTGGAGCGAAAGAATGAATAAATGAAATGATTCTGATTCACCGGAGTCAAAGGACAAGCCATATATTTGCTTGTTTTTACAAAGCCACCCTCACATGTTACTAAAAGCAGGTCTTTATTATCTCTCCCCAAGACCTTCTGCTATGCAAATGCCATTAATGAAGACACTGACACTCAGATTAATGAAGGGAAGCAATTTATTGAACTGATATTTGGTGTAGATGTCATTAACAGCTCTCCTTTGGAGCAACTGCATCAGATTAGACACAGTCTCTCCCAAAGAACGTGAAGAAAATCATTTAACTGCTTTTCTGCAGCTGTTTATGTGAAGTCAACCTCCATGAATTGCTCAGGTGGCTCTGCGACAATGGTGACCCTCCTACGATTGCTCTTCATTGACGCCGTTTTTGTCTCTTCTGAAAATATGTCCTGTAATAAATCATGATGTTGTAGCTTTCGTTTTTGTTGTTGTCATCCATTCTTCCCCCACCCCCACATTAAAGTCACTAGAAAAGTTCCAATAATGAGACAAAGTCAGTAGATCTCCAAATAACTGTGTCAAGGGGGTGCATCTGAAAGGTGGTCTCAGAAACTGAGAATAGGGCCTGGTGGGTTTGGGTGGTTTTACAAATCCACCAGGAATACGTATTCTTTCACAGATTCTTAGAATTAGAGAAGTCTAAATCTTCGGTAGGCAATAAGGCAAGATTTGGGAAGGATCATACTTAATCCAATATCTTCTCAGGTCCCACAGACAGATGGCCTTTATCGCATTCCTTCCTAGCACCAGCCTCATTTCTCCAGGCTTTCTTTCTGAACTCCACTAATAAAACATCTATCAACCCAGCTCCCTGTCCCTCCACCCATTTTAGAACTGATTTTTCCCATTTCCCCATTATGATTGTCCACTACCCTTCCCTACAGCAGCCCTCACTCATGAGCAACCTTCCAGACTCCACTGACCACATTACTTGGTGGCCCATTCCTTTTTTAACACTTTCAACTATTAGAAATCTCTGGATGTAGTGTGGAAATTCTCTAATAACTTTGATCTGTTAATTATAACTTTGTCCTTCAGAGCTACACACACACACACAAATGAATCATCATTCTTGTACTTTCATCTAGAGTTGGACAGACTTGAACATGCAAATTGCTCCTTGCAGGCTAGCATTACTGCCGCCAGTGCTACACCAGGTGCCCTTCTCCTCTGCACCCTCAACAACCAGTCAGACTCCAGGATCTTTGATGTCATTGTCATGGTGAGCCGGAAGCTCTAGAACCCCTAAATTAGGCAGGCCACCTCACAGACACCAGAGTTAGGGAAAAAAATACTCTGTCCAGAGGCAGCCCCAGTTCATCTCTGAAGCAATGCATACCTGTGATCATGGGTACCATGGGGGCCAATTGTTTTTAATTCATCTAATGCCTGGGGGTGGGAGGGGAGTACCTAAATATTACCCAACTGCCCAGAGACACTGAATCTCAATCTCATTTACAGTGATCTATTGTTTTTCATACAGTGGTCATCATGGTTCTCCATAAGCACCTATTTTTCAGTCACCTTTCCATAATAAAAGTTCTAGATTCTAGGCCAGCTCCACTTATGAATTAGTCCAATTTTTAAAAAAATCTTAATATTCAATGGGATCACTAGTTTCTAAAATGAAACATCTTTCCATGATATTACATATATAGAATTTACTAGTCAAGTCTTTCATTCTATTTATAGGAGAAAAGGAGATATTTGCAGAGAATTATCCAAGAATGAGGATTTCAGATGGGGCACCTGGATGACTCAGTCAGTTAAGCATCATATTTCAGCTCAGGTCATGATCTCACAACTCATGAGTTTGAGTCCCACATTGGGGTCTGCGCCGACAGCTCAGAGCCTGGAGCCTGTTTTGGATTGTTTGTCTCCCTCTCTTTTTGTCTCCCCTCCACTCACACTCTGTCTCTCTGTCCCTCAAAAATAAATAAAAATAAGATGAGCACTGGGTGTTTTATGGAAACCAACTTGACAATAAACTATTTAAAAAAATAAATGCTAAATGTATAACTTTTTCACTTAGAAAATAAATAAAAGTATTAAAAATAAATAAAAATGAAGATTTCAGAAACAGAGCTATCTTATTCAACAAGATAGTCAAAGCATACTGTAAAACTAGAGAGAGAAAAAATTAGGGGCACCTGGCTGGCTCAGTCAGAAGAGCCTGTGAATCTTGATGTCAGTTTCGTGAGTTTGAGACCCACGCTAGGCATGGAACCTACCTTATTTATATTTTATTATTTTTATTTTTTTAATGTTTATCTCTGAGACAGAGAGAGAGAGAGAGAGCGAACAAACAGTGAAGGGCAGAGAGAGAGGGAGACACAGAATTCAAAGGAGGCTCCAGGCTCTAAGCTGTAAGCACAGAGCCCGATGCAGGGCTGAACCCATGAACCGTGAGATCATGACCTGAGCTAAGGTCGGACACCAAGCCAATTGAGCCACCCAGGCACTCTAGAGTGGAACCTATTTTTAAAAATATTTTTTAAGGACAGGAAAATTAAAATGGACCAGCAGCTATTCCAGGATTTATAGAGGAATAGGTCATTTGGCAAATCCAGGCCTTTGTACAGATTCAAGTATGCATTAGAGATGCAGGTGGATAATGTTTTTAGTCATCAGTCTTGAAAAACTGGCCAGCTCCACCTAAGTATACAATCAGATTGTATACACATATTGACAAAAAAATATAAATATGCAAATAGATAAAATATGCCTAAACATAATTTCTCATATATCCCATTAGAATTGTACTCTTCTTTATTTTTCATTATTATGTAGCATATGCTAGGTATAGGACAGAATTCTTAGATGGCTCCAATCATCCCTACCTTCTGATATTCCAGGACCCTGTGTACACCCGTCCCCTTGATCACGAGCTGGATCAAGTGATTTGCTTTCAACAAACAAAAGGGATGGGATTAGGTTCTAAAAGATTGCAGCTTCCATCTTACTCACCCTTCCTTGCTTCTCTCTCTGAGAGAAACCAGCTGCCATGTTGTGAGCTGCCCTATGGAGAAGCTCATGGGTCAAGGAATTGAGAGAGGACCTCCTGCCAATGGCCAGCAAGGACCTGAGGCCCTCAATGCAGCTACCTGTGAGGAACTGAATCTTACCAACACCCACATGAGTCAGCCTGGAAGCAGATCCTTCTGCACTTGAGACTTGAGGTGCCTGCCCCACACCTTCACTGTAACCTGGGAAAGCTCCTAAAACAGAACCCAGCTGAGGCAAGCCTAGATTCCTGACCCTTAGAAACTGTGAAATAATAATTATTTTTGTTGTAAACCACTACATTTTTGGGTGACTTGTTACTCAAAACAAAACAAAACAAAACAAAACAAAAGCAAACAAGCAAATAAAACATTGGGCTGGTTGGTATTTCTCTGCCCGAAAGCACTGTGACTCCACCATCCTTGCAGCCTCCCACTTTTTGAACTTGAATATATCACTTTGGCCTTCTTGGCCTTTGCTGCCTGGCATTTGATTCCCCTGAAATACAAATAATAATAATTAAATAAGCATTTTAAACTCTGTACTCCAGTTGATCTTCAAAGACCCTGCTTTGCATCTGAGTTCAGACTTCTGCTTTTACAGACATCTTTTCCTGAGGTTTAAGAATTAATACTGGCACAATGTGGCAATAGGAAAGAAGGGGTAACCTTAAAAATTAAACTTCCACCTGGAAATCGAAACAATGGCATGAAGCACACATGAATAAAAATAATATCGAAAAATATTCCTTTTCTTTCTAAAAGTCATAAAGCAAGATTAATGGCCAATTTAAAACAAAAATCAACCCCCAAATGAAATATCTTCTCCAAAAATCACCATCACATGTCAACTGAGCACATCTCTTCACCCTGTTATTTTTCATTGTTGGCATCCTCTGGGTTTCCAGCCAGAAGCAGGAAACACTAAATGTCTTCCAGGAAGCCTGCACTGGTGAGATTTGCCACAGGTTTGGCAGCACCAAGGAGTGAACAGAATCATCACATCACCTTGTTTATCACATGGTGTTTTATTGCTGACCAAAGTGTGACACCAGGCTCTCTTTAACCAAGGGAACCCTGAATCCACACCAGCAACCTTGGCGTCCAGGAAGAATCACCAAGTCAGAGCACCTTGGCCACAAAGTGGATGCCTAGAAATGGGTATTTTCCCACTCCCACATAGAAGGATCTAGCCTAAATGCCACATAGGAGCTATCTGTTAACGGTTTATCCAGAACAGAAAAGGCATCAAGACAGGAGCTGCACTCTGTCAACAATACCCAAACAACTGACGAGTAGCTAAGGAAGATGTGGTTCATATATACAATGGAATACTACCTGACAATGAGATAGAATGAAATTTTGCCATTTGCAGCAATGGGGATGGAACTGGAGGGTATTATGCTAAGTGAAAGAAGTCAGTCAGAGAAAGACAGGTATTATATGTTTTCACTCATATGTGGAATTAGAGAAATTTAACAGAAGACCATGGGGGATGGGAAGGGGAAAAATAGTTTCAAACAGAGAGGGAGGCAAATCATAAGAGACTCTTAAATACAGAGAACAAACTGAGGACTGATTGGGGGGGGATAGAGGGAAAAATGGGTGCTGGGCACTGAGGAGGGCACTTGTTGGGATGAGCACTGGGTGTTGTATGTAAGTGATGGACCATGGAAATCTACTCCCAAAGCCAAGAGCACACTGTATAACTGTATGTTAGTTAATGTGACAATAAATTATATTAAAAAAAAAAAAAAGGGAGCTACAAAGAGAGAATCTTGGCAAAGAACAGATACTGTGATTTAATAGGATTTGTCCATCTCTTATCCTATGGTCCTTTGAAATTTTCAACTGTAATTTTATGGAATTGGAATAAGTGAATATGCAAAATAGCCAGTTTTCTGCTTTACTGATTTATTTTCAGCTATCCTTCAATTGAGATCACCTTCTTGATTGTATGTTTTCATTTGCCCACAATAGATATTTTAATTAAAAAAGACTTGATTTGAACCTGTGAGCCACTTAGTAAAAATAAATCAGTAAAATTAATAAGGTTTTACCTAGTATAAGAAATATGAGAAGAATAGATATAAACAGGTATTTTATGTTTGTTTGATGTAATATTTTAGCCATTGCACCAGTAGAAATATTTCAGTGTATGTCTGCCCATTATTTAGTATAGGTATCATTATCATTAAATAAAAAGAATGTAAGGGTGAGAGAAATAAACTTAGTGATTCCAATGGTAGGTCTGTTGTCAGATATGCTGCCTAGGCCCAATTAAGACCAATCAAGGGGCGCCTGAGTGGTTCAGTAAGTTAGGTGTCCAACTTCGGCTCAGGTCATGATCTCATGGTCTGTGGGTTCAAGCCCCATGTCGGGCTCTTTGCTGATAGCTCAGAGCCTGAAGCCTGTTTCAGATTCTGTGTCTCCCTTTCTCTTTGCCCCTCCCCAGCTCGTGCTCTCTCTCTCTCTCTCTGTCTCAAAAATAAATAAACGTTAAAAAAAATTTTTTTAAGACAAATCAAGAGTTCAATTTTTATCTCTTCTCTTAATTAAAGAATTGGGAATACATGTAAGACAGGGTGAAGTGTTCCTTTTTTCATTTTGTCACTTTTTTCCTGGTCTTCTTCATCTTCTCCTCAAAAGGAGGCTGCCTTTGAAAAGACCCAAGAAAAAGAGACTTTGAGAATACGTTGGTACATCAGTTAGACTCCTAGAGAAGATCAGCATTAACAGGAGAAAAGTTTGTCTTGTAGATGTGACACTCCAAGGAGTTTGAAAGATAGAAGTCCCCTTACACAATACACAGGACCTCAAAAACACTGATAGAAACCCTCCAAGATGAACTCAGCACCCTGGAAGGAGGGAGAGGGTTGGTAATAGGCCAATGGGATTGTGAGGAGGAGAAGGGAAAGAGGATCCATAAAAAGAAGACAAATCCTCTTGTAAGATGGGGCGAGATGGACTGACAGGACAAGGAAAGAAATGTTTCTTGACAATTCTTAAACTCTTTGTGTGAGATAATCAGTGGATAGGAGGATTCCCTTTCAGATGATATCTATGCATGGCCCACCTCAGATAGGATAGATATAAAAACAGTTCTTCCTTTGATTCAGCAAATATTTATTGCATATCTGCTAAGTGACAGACACTGTTCACAGTACTGGGATACAACTGCAAACAAAATAGAAGGGAGAAATCCTTGCCCTTGTGGAGCTTATCGTCTAATGAAAGAAACAGAGGGACAAACTAAATAAATAAAATATAGGGGCGCCTTGGTGGCTCAGTTGGTTAAGCGTTCAACTTCGGCTCCACTCATGATCTCATGGTTCATGGGTTTGGGCCCCACATCGGGCTCTGTGCTGACAGCTCAGAGCCTGGAGCCTGCTTCGGATTCTGTGTCTCCTTCTCTCTCTGCCCCTCCACTGCTCACACTTGGTCTCTCTTTCTCTCAAAAATAAATAAACATTAAAAAAAATTAATAGATAAAATATAAAAATATATAGTACATATGAGATAAAGATAAGACCCTGAATAGCCAAAGCAATCTTGAGAAAGAAGAAAGCTTCAGGCATTATGCTCTCTTATTTCAAATTCTATTACAGAGCTATAATAATTAAAACATTATGGTATTGGCATAGCAGACACTTAGATCAATGGCGCAGTATAGACAGTCCAGAAATAAACTCATGGATACATGGTCAATGAATTTACAACAAAGGAGCCAAGAATACACATGGGGAAAGGACAGTCTCTTCAATAAGTGGTGTTGAGAAAATACAAAAGAACGAAAATGGATCACTATCTTATACCACACACACAAAAGAGTTAACTCAAAATGGATTAAAGACTTGGATGTAGAACCTGAAACCATAAACTCCTAGAAAAAAACATAGGCAGTAAGCTCCTTGACATAGGTCTTGATGATGATTTTTTTAAACTGATGCCAAAAGTAGAAGCAACAAAAGCAATAGTAAGTAGTGAGACTACATCAAACAAAAAAGCTTTTGCACAGCAAAGGAAACCACCAACAAAATAAACAGGCAACCTATTAAATGGGAGAAAATATCTCCAAATCATATATCTGATAAGGGGTTAATATCCAAAATATATAAAGAACTCATACAACTCATATAAAAAATCAAACAATGCAACTTAAAAGTGAGCAAAAGAGGGGCACTTGGGTTTCAGTCAGTAAGAGTCTGACTCAAGTCATGATCTTGCAGTTCATGAGCTTGAGCCCCACATCAGGCTCTGGGCTGACAGCTCAGAGACTGGAGCCTGCTTGGGATTCTGTGCCTCCCTCTCTCTCTCTCCTTCTCCTCTGCTCGTGCTCTCTCTCTCTCTCTCTCTCTGTTTCTCAAAAACAAATAAATGTTAAAATGAGCAAAAGATCTGAGTAGACATTTTTCTAAAGGAGACATACAGAGCCCCAACATACACATGAAAAGATGCTTAACATCACCAGACATCAGGGAAATGCAAACCAAAACCGTAATGAGATGTCACCTCACACCACTTAGAATCAAAAAGACAAGAGATAACAAGTGTTGGTAAGAATATGGAAAAAAGAGGAACCTTTGTGTACTGTTGGTGAGAATGTAAATTGGTACAGTCATTATAGTAAGCAGTATGGAAGTTCCTCAAAATATAAAAATACAACTAACATGCGACCCAGCAATTCCACTTCTGGGCATTTATCTGGAGAAAATGAAAACACTAACTTGAAAAGAAAGTCCCATGTTCACTGCAGCATTATTTACAATAGTCAAGATATGTAACAATCTAAGTGTTCATCAAAGGATGAATGGATAAAGAAAATCCAATGTGTATCTATCTCTATACATATATATGTATATATAGTATATATGTATATATGTGTGTATATATACATATGGGTATATATGTTATGTATGTATATATAAAAATATATATATATACACATGCACACACAATGAAATATTATTCAGCCATTAAAAAAGAATAAAATCTTGCCATTTGTGACAACATGCATGGATCTTAAGGGCATTATGCTAAGTTAAATAAGTCAGACAGAGAAAGACCAATACTGTATGATCTCTATTAGATGTGGAACCTAAAAAAACAAAACAAAACAAACAAAAAACAAGCTCATAGAAAGAACAAATTGGTGGTTGCCAGAGATAGGAGGTAAGAATAGGTAAAAGAAATTAAAAAGTTAAAATATTTTTTATTTTAATTAAATATATTTATATTTGTGTTTAAATACATATAAGACATATTTTTAAATATTTATATATTGATATATAAATATCTATATAATAAAATAAGAATAAAAGTGTCAAGGAGACAAGGAAAGCCATGTGGGATAGGGAAGCTAGAGAAATTACACATATTGAGTGACTTCAGGAGACTACTAGCACTTAGGCAAGAGGAAGAATATTAATGGAGTTATGAGAGTATATTTCTCCTTGAATAAATGGAAAGATACAAACAAATGGAAACAAACAAAGGAACACTGCCCTGGAACTTACTCCCCAAAGCTTCACCTCAGAAGCTGCTGGGGCAGTTTATTTTCTTTTGCACAAATGACCAAAGTCTAGTTGTGTTCCACACCTTTGCCTAATTTGATCCATTTGGTTCATCCTTCCCCTGCTCACTCCCCACAGAAACCCACCTCTTCTACTATCCCCAGATTGGGTGTTATTTCCTCCCTGAAGCCTTCCCCAGTAAGAATATCGCTTCATACTCACTTTGAATGAGTATTTCCCACACATGAAGTTCCAGAATGCTTCTGAGAGGTGGGTGTCATTGTCACCATGTTACATGGGAGGAAACAAAGGCCCAGGGAATGTGAGTGACTTGTCAAAGGCTGAACAGCTAGAACTCGGTCTGACACACAGATATTTGGAACCCAAGTTGTAGGCTTGAAAGAGGGAGGAGCCATGAGAAGAGCACGGGTTCAAATGTTGATGTCTCCCCCACTTGACTTGAGCAAGTTGCCCCATTGCTCCAAGCCTTAGTTTTCTCATTTACAAAACAGGATAAAGAGACAGAGCAGGTTGGCTGTGGGTATGGATTGTAAGAACTAGTGCCCGTGTCTGGAGCCTAGGCACCACCTCCTGCCTTCTATTCCCTCCTCCCCACCTTGCAACAACTGCTGTAACTCTCTCCCACCTCACGTGGACCTTCTCTCCTCCACACTTAGACAGAAATCATGACCTCTACCACACAACTTGGTCCCTTATTTGAATAGTAGTTGGGGTTCTTTATGCTACAAGGGACCAAAGACCAGGTCAAAACTGGTGAATAATGAAAGGGAATTTATTAACTCTAATAACTGAAAAGAGCAGAGATAGGCAGTCAGATAGGATTTGGTCAGCAGGGGGGTGGTTTCACCCCCTGTGATTTTTCTCTGGCTTTGCATGGGTCCATGCACAGGCCTCCTTCTCGGACCTGCCCCCATCACGACATCAAAAGTCACTCCAGCAGTTCCAGTCTTCATACTGCATGCTGCCCCTGCCATGAAGAGAAGGTACGGGCTGTACCATTCTTAGAAAATATCCTTGAGTCCCAGCTCAGGTCATAGGCCTGCCCCTGGGCCAACCACTGTGGCCAGGGGGATGGACCAAGCCCACAGTTCTAGTCTGGGTGTGTGTTCAACCCAGTCCTGAATCAGACATGGACTCACCACCCAGGAACCGGTTGGATCATCAGTGGAAATCAGGGTTGTGGGGCCAAAAAGTATTTTAATAGATCTACTGTTTGTTTTCTATTGGACCCAGTTCCATGTCCTGGCACATAGTGAGCAATGCTGAGAACATATAGTCCTGTCAGTCCATAGGACCCAGCTCTTAGGAGGGTCTCTGTGGCCCAAACCTTAGGCCCAGGTCTCACTTGGGCTATTTTCTTGAAGTATTACACTTCTACCCCATAGCTAAAATTGCTGCGTTCACAGGAGTCCCAAATAAATAAACTTGCATGGGATTGGATTCTGCCCCTAAATTGATTTTATATCCTTTGAAAGCTTTATGGTGTCTCATGTGTGTGCATGTGAGTGTGTGTGTATGTGCATAAAACTGTCGATCAGGTCACTGAGGGATAGTTTTATAAAGAGTCACCCAGCTGGCTTTTCATAGGAATAAAATTCACATTATGACAATGACTTTCAACAAAGGTTAAGCATGCAAACTTTGGTTTAAAAAAACAATTTGTCCATAACTCAACTACTTTTATCTTTAAGCCTTTGAAGTGGAAGGTTAAAAAAAAATAATCAAATATTTCATTCTTGACATCTTCAGGGAAGGTGTAAGTGAATAGGAAACACACATAAAATCCCTGAACATAAAGAGACAACAAATGATTATGCACACTTACAACTGCAGAAATGTATATAGGAGGTAAAATAGGTTAAGGATATTGCCCTTGGAAGCTACTTTCCATCAATAAGGCATGGGTAGATTTATATTCTCATATTTCCCCAAACCACAGGTTAAATTTGCCCTCTTCTGATTCCTTGTCACATTTCAAATATCAGGCAAACACCTCTGGGGTGCCTCTGGGGTATTCACAATCTTCAGAGAGTTGTTGATAGTGATCACTTTCTTCTGAAGTCTTTGTTGATCCAAGAATACATATTTTGTTGTGTGAGTCTTCATAAATCAGTCTTTCCGCCCGTTTATCATCCTTGTGGCTTTTCTCTGAACACTCTCCAATATGTCTCTGACTTGCTAATAATGAGGTTCCCAGATCACAGTACACCATTCCAAGCTCAGTCTCTCATTGTACAAAGACGGACTTTGCCTCCTTGCTTCCTGACCCACTGTTTCCACTTACAAAGTTCTTATGCTGCCAGATCATATACGAAGCCGTGATTCATGCACCCTCCATTACAATGCCTGAGGGAGCCCAAGCACTTCCCTAAATATGTCAATGCCTGAAGTGTCATAAGTGCTCAAAAAGAGTCCTTGAGTAAGTGAACAAGTGGAAGCATGGGCTCCCTAGTATCACTGTATCAAAACTTTATTACAAAAAGAGCAAGGGAGTGTGTGTGTTTGTGGCAAAAGTAGGAGACAAGGGAGCCGAAGGAATACACAAGAAATCCTTTGATATTTGGCCTTTGTTATTCAAACATGTCTACAGCTTTGATTTGATTGAGATCTAGTTCCACTCTCATTTAGCAAAAGGCAAACAGAAGTTCAGAAAACTAAGGCATGTCATCACAGTGGCTGAACAGTTGAATTGCAATTGGGAACATACCTGGAATCAAAATTCTAGTGCGCGGTGTAGCCTCCAGACTAAACCAGTTTTAAAATACTACTGGTAAAATCTTCGCAGGACCTCCTTCTTTAGCTAAAACATTGGAGTCATGAGTTTCTAACTGGTTTTGTGGATAGATGTCTTGCCCTTTCTATCCACAATAACAGGATCTAAGAGGATGGAAAAGATGGCAGACAGAGCTAAACTGGTTTCCTGCTTTCTCTAACCTCATGGCTCTAGTGGCAGTGAGAGTGACGAGAACAGTAGTAGTAGCTGCTACCATGACTGAGTACCTGCTGTATACCACGCATTCTGCTTGACCCTTCACAGATATGTTATTCCATGTAAACATTTAAAAAGCCAATTAAAGGGGCGCCTGGGTGGCTTAGTCGGTTAAGCGTCCGACTTTTGCTTAGGTCATGATCTCGCGGTTCGTGGGTTCGAGCCCCGCGTCGGGTTCTGTGCTGACTGCC
This sequence comes from Proteles cristata cristata, assembly GCA_017311185.1. Taxonomy (NCBI): domain Eukaryota; kingdom Metazoa; phylum Chordata; class Mammalia; order Carnivora; family Hyaenidae; genus Proteles; species Proteles cristata. The sequence goes on from JAESUZ010003820.1 coordinate 1,358,131, forward strand.
AGCTCAGAGCCTGGAGCCTGTTTCAGTCTGTGACTCCCTCTCTCTCTGACCCTCCCCTGCTCATGCTGTCTCTCTCTCTCCTAGAAATAAATAAAAATAAAAAATAAATAAAAAATAAAAAGCCAATTAAAATGGCATCATTAGATCACTGTTACTGTAAGGAAACTGAGTCTCACAACATTTAAGTGCTTCAGGATCTCACAGCAGAGCTAGTGTGCAATTCAGCTCTGTGAGACTACTCCACATTGTTCTGCCCTAGAATACATCCTTTCCTTGGTTTCAATACAGCACCATCCCTGATAATCGCTCCTGCTTTCTGCTTCCTACAAACTTCTCATCCAGGACCCTCAGTCAAAACTAACTGAGATGCAGACAGAGTTGCAGGGGAGTGGGGGGGTGGGAATGGGAGGAACTTATTTCTTTTAGTTCCATTTAGAAAAGTTTAGAGTTTTCAAAAAGACCTTTTCTCTAGGAAATTAAGGAAAACAACAAACCATCAAGTATGTCCCTTGCTAATAGGACTGGCCAAGTATAAGGCCAAATATAAAGGTATTAAAATTTACTGTAGTGCCTGCCTGACCACAGATAGCCATGGTGGCCCAGAGGCACTTCTCTTCTCCAACCCATCTCTCCACCTTGTTCAGTTTGTTCCAATGTGTGTGTACACTGATGGCCTCTGGTTGGAACTGATCATAGCAGGTCAACACAGCAGCACCTAATTCTGTGATGAACACTGCAGTGAAATGCATGAAAAAAGATCAAATACCCCAAATCACTCTTTTTTCCAAAACTAATCCAAAAAATAAATAAATAAAAGCAAAACCAGATACTCTTTTCTATTGGTTAATTAATTTCCCCAAATTATTTATACCACACTCTCTCATTATGTCACAACTCCATATCAACGAATACTTGGATTTAAAAATTTTAAAGAAGTTAGGGTACCTGGGTGGCTCAACCAGTTAAGCATCTGACTTTGGCTCAGGTCATGATCTCGTGGTTTGTGATTTAGAGCCCCGCGTTTGGGCTCTGTGCTGACAGCTCAGAGCCTGGAGCCTCCTTCAGATTCTGTGTCTCCCTCTCTCTCGTGTTCATGCTCTGTCTCTCTCTGTCTCTCAAAAATAAATAAAAATGTTTAAAAAAAAAGAAAAATTTTAAAGAAATAAATTCTTCAGATAAATCCACATGCCATGCAAGAAACAATGTAATTTCATAGAAATAGCACTGAAGAAGAAGTGAGATGTAGTAGATATGTAGCCTCTAGTTTGTTTGCAGTATCTATAAAATAACCATTTTTGAAAGCCCCCTGGGATACATAAAGCATTCTACAGTACTCATGAAATGTGGCTGAATTTGTTTAACCGACCTTGGATAGACCTCTCCATATTTCCAAGCTTTAGTTTCTACATTTATAAAACAGAAACTAATAATAACTTCCCTGTATCACATGACTATCATGGGCTCCCAACAGGATAATATATATGGAAGCATTTTTTAAACAACAAATCATCACACGAAACTAAGCTATGAAGAAAGGGGATGGACTATGATGGTTCTGCCAATAACGTAGGCATTATGCCAAATAGCAAGTTGGAAAGTTAATAGAACTTTTTGCTATTCATCCAGATGTTAGGCACATTCTAACTATGAAAACTGAAGCGATCACTGGCAAACATTCAGGAGGTCAGAGACTGCTAGCAGGAGCAACGTGAGTGTTCTCTGGCTCTCCTGGGCCCCAAGGCAGGCAGGAAAACTTCTGCATAGAGCTATTTCTCCTATAAGAGAAACCACAACTCCCTTGCATTTCTGAAGAGAAAATGGTGCAGATTCTAAATACTTTTGCTCTGGGGCCAAGCTGAATGTATGTACATAAGAGTTAAGTCTTTGTTTTTTCACTGGGGAATAAGCCCTTTAGATCTCGCACTTTAACTCCACTTCTATAGCAATCAAACCAAGCCAGAAATCTGCACTTGCAAATATCTTTGAAAGATCTGACTAAGCCATTTTTAGATGTTTTTCCAGTCTTCATGTGCTTTTCCCTCCCACAGAGCACAATTAAAAAGGCACCTTTAAAAGGCTATTAAAAAACATTGATTGGCTTAACTGTGCTAATGTCACGGCTTTAAAATAAAATTCTATTAAGTCCTTAAAATATTGCAGACAAGTACTTTACAGAAAAAACTCAGGACAACCATCCTGAGGCTTCTGTTACTCACAGACACTTAGCTAATTACTTTAGTTCCGTTCATCCTTCTTTCATTTTTTCTCTTTGAATTTTTTTAATCTTCAGATAGTCCTCATGAAATCACTGCCTTTATGCAGAGTAGGAGCATTTATGCATACTAGGCAGCCACATTTCCCCAAGTCACCATAGTGAATTCAAAAAGAACAAAACAAACATGTGTGTGCTGTCACTTTATTGCTGTTGATACTTAAGAAGGGAATGATGAGGTCTCCTTACATTTGATTGCTAACATCACAGAGTACCCTTCCCAGAGTTGTCCCAAGATTTATTGTAGATCCTGATCATCCCATGTGATCTTATTCCTGTTTATATAATGAATCACCCTCATCCCAGGAGAAACTCAGAAACATAACACTAATGTACAGAATTCTTCTCTTTACTTATATATTTCAATTCTTGCTGTTTTCATGGTCCAGGCCAGCAGACTTCCTCTCATATCCATAATGTCTGGGCCCATCTCAAGAAAGGATGCCTCAGGAATAGGTCTCATTTCAGGGTATAGTGAACACAAAATCACAGTTTGCATTGATCTACACCAGGTAGTGGCTCAGTGTCCTGCTAACATTCTTACATACCCCACCTGGTCATAGAAGACAGATGAAGAAAAGAAAATGGTTTCCCACATAGGAAGGTATTTGTAAACTGTTCTTTGTTTGAGAAATATTAGATGTCTATTGTTGCTTCTGCTGCTGCTACTGATGGTGATGATGATGATTCATTGAATTTTGTTGTTACTAAAGTAAGATTTGCTCAAGAACCAGGGGGACTCCATTCAGACCCTGTAGAAACCTGAAAGTACAAGAAGCTGTCTTGTGAGCTATGTCTGACTTATGTGCACACTGCTATAAAGCAGCTTTACGAGTTAGTGTGGAGATTCAGCTAAGAGATATGACAACGAATGAATTATCATGGTTAGCAATTTCTCACATAACTTGAAGTTTGGGTAAGAAACCTCCAGGACATGACTTCCCCTGAAGCAAATTTCAAGGTTAACGATGGCTCTCACCATCCCCCATCCAGATGACCTGTCCTTCCATCTCTGTCCTCATTAATTTCCTCACTTACCCCAAGTGCTGACATACCTCCCCACCATTTTAGACCCAATTCTGTCAGTCAGTTTATGGAATGTGTATAAATATCATTCAATTTACTCTATCTTCAACTCTCCCCCCTACTGAGGCAACTCCCCGTTATTCATTAGGCCCACCGGTAAGCTAATTAAATATTCCTTCTCTCTGCAGAACAGGAAAAAAAAATGCTGCTATCCTACAGATAATAGTTTTTATCCCAATTTTTCTAAATGTTGAATAGACCAATGAGGGGAAGAAAAGAGCCTGGGACAGGCCAAGCAGCTTGTTAGGTCAAGATGCAAGATTTAGAGAATAAGACCTTCTGCCCGGACATCTCTCCTCTCTTCCACTCAACTCCAAAGAGCAGTGACAGCTAAAGGAGAAAGAGAAGATGCCAAGGCTGGCTAGCTCATTGTCAGAGCTCTCCAAGACTGCCTAGGACTCTGCAAAATCATCCCTCTATGCACTCAGTACCCCTGCTTGACTATCCTTGGATCTTTCCTCTCCAGTCACTCCTGCTCATCCTTCAAGACCATGCACTGGGGTCACCTGCAAGAATGTCAGCTGCTCTGACACCATTCAGACTTCCTAGGAACATTTAGGAATTCAGTTTGTAATACCCGATTCATATCCTTATTCATATTCATGCTTGGCTCACTAGTTTATTAGCAGGGACTATAAAATAACCATTTTTGAAAGTCCCACCTGGAATAAAGTACTCATGAAGTACTGGTAGAATTTATTGGATTAAACTTAGGTAGGACTCCCCATGTTTCCAAGCTAAGATCTCATATATGTCAATATTTGGTGCCTTTCAAACAAATATTCTTTAAATATTGGTTTATCATTTATTCACTGGGGGTCAACAAAAACTATCTTTATAAAAACAATAATCTTTATGTTCCCAGAAAAAGGAAAATGCTTGGAATGCAACATAATATTGAGACTTATTTGAGTCGGTCAGAGAAAGACAGATATCATATGTTTTCACTCATATGTGGATCTTGAGAAACTTAACAGAAGACCATGAAGGAAGAGAAGGGGAAAAAATAGTTACAAATAGAGAGGGAGGGAGTCAAACCACAAGAGACTCTTAAATACAGAGAGCAAACAGGGTGGATGGGGGTGTGGGGGAGAGGGGAAAATGGGCATTGAGGAAGGCACTTGTTGGGATGAGCACTGGGTGTTGTATGTAAGCCAATTTGACAATAAATTATATTAAAAATATTTTAGACTTATTTGGAATTGTCTTTCATTCTACTTTCTTATTATCATGTGTAAATGGATAGTATTGGTATATTAGTTTTCTATTGCTGCCATAAGAACTTGCCACAAAGTCAGAACATACATTTATTATCTTACAGTTCTATAGTTCAGATATCCAACACAAATCCCACAGGGCTAACATCGAGGCATTGACAGGACTATATTCCTTTCTATACGACTCTTAGGGAAAATGCATTTCCTTGCTTTTTCCAGCATCTAGAAGCTGCTTACATTCCTTGGCTCATGCTCCCCTTCCTCTATCTTTAAAGCCAGCAATGGTGGGCCAAGACTTTCTCACATCTCACATTGCTACCTCTGGTTTTCTGCAGCAGGAAACGTTTCTCTGATTTTAAGGATTCATGTGATTAGACAGGGGCTATAATCCAGGATACTCTCCCCATCTCAAGGTACTTAACTTTGATCACATCTGTAAAGTTTCCTTTTCTGTGTAAGGTAACATATTCACAGGTTGCATAGATTATGGTGTGGGCATCTTTGGAACCATTACTCTGTCTACCACAATTAGTGTCCTCCCCACCACAGCCTCTCACTTGGGGTAAATAAAACCGACATGGATAATAGTATCTAGAAGCCATGATAGGATTGAGAGCTATTTTAGCAGTGTCTTCAGTGTCCTCCTGCTACCCCCCATCTTGATCCATCCACCCCTCATGCTGTAGCCAGATGACTCTTCCAAAGTGCACCTCCAGTGTTGTTATTTCCTGCTCAAAATCCTCCAGTGACCTATATTACTTTCCAGAGTAACTATAAAATAGTCTCTGAAATGGAAGGATGATGATAAGACAGGGAGCAAGGTACTTGTTATGAATTATCACACTTAATCTTTACAATAGCCCTAAGAGGTTGCTGCTTTTAATGTTGCCCACTCATAGAAGAGCTTTCAGAGGACAAAATAAGTGTGGAGAGGTTGGCTAAATTTCTCCACCCACAACACATACCTTATACTTTAACTCAGATGTCAACAAACTTGGCCCGCAGGTCAAATCTGGCCTGCTGGCTGTTTCTATACAACCTGCAAGCTCACAACTGTTTTCACAGATGAATGCTTGTAATATATCTGATGACAGGGAACACTAACTTTGGACCCCAATTAAATGAAATGTTATCCTCCCTAAAAGAGAAATTCTATTCTTTTCATTAGTAGGCCTGTGTTACCAAAACAACAACAACAACAACAACCAAACTGTACTTAGATATTATTACCATCATTAGCAGCAGCAGCAACATTGGTGTTGTTTGTATTTCATCAATAAAAAAAAAAAAATCTATGGAGGGGCACCTGGGTGGCTCAGAAGGTTAAGCATCTGACTCTTGATTTTGGCCCAGGTCATGATCTCACAGTTCATGAGTTCGAGCCTGTATTGAGCTCTGCACTGATAGTGTGGAGTCTGCTCCCTCTCTCTCTCTTCCCCCTACCCTACTTCTGCTCCCTCATTCTCTCTCTCTCTCCAAATAAATAAATAAACTTAAATTGTTTTAACTAAAAAATTTTTTTATCTGGAAATTTGCTTTTCTATTATATAAACATCAATATAATGTCCTCAATTCTGCCTCTTGGTTTGCAAATCCTAAAATACTTACTATCTGACTCTTCACAGAGTTTGCCAACTTCTCCTCTACCAATTGTTTCTCAAATATGAGTACATTATGGACCCTTTTTTAAAATTCCAGTATAGTGAACATACAGTGTTATATTAGTTTCAGGTATACAGTATAGTGATTCAGTAATTCCATACATCACCTGGTGTCCATCATGATAAATGCATTCTTAATGACATGGATCCCATTTAATATATTCTTTCAGGTGCTTAGTGTTGAATTAAATTATTTCATCACAATGTTATTAAATGTGAACAAACAAAAACTTAGTAAAAATAAAAAACCTCCTTATGTTCATAGTTTTTATTTTTTAATTCGTTTTTTAATTTCTTTTTTTTTAATGTTTTCTTTATTTCTGAGAGAGAGACAGCATGAGCAGGGGAGTGTCAGAGAGAGAGGGAGACACAGAATCCAAAACAGGCTCCAGGCTCTGAGCTCGCTGTCAGCACAGAGCCCGACGTGGGGCTCGAACCCATGAACCGTGAGATCATGACCTCAGCCAAAGTCAGGTGCTTAACCAACTGGGCCACCCAGGTGCCCCTCTTTTTTTTTTTTTTTTTTTTTTGAGAGAGAGCACATGAGTAGGAGAGGTGCAGAGAGAGAGAGGGACAGAAGATCTGAAGCAGGCTCTGCCCTAACAGTTGTGAGCCTGATATAGGGCTCAAACTCACAAACCATGAGATCATGACCTGAGTCCAAGCTGGATGCTCAACCCACTGAAGAACTCAAGCACCCCATACTCATAGCTTTTAAACCACTACAAATCAAAAAATTATTTATTAATTAAATACAAATAATCTTACAAAACTAATAAAATTCAAGTAACATCAATTTTGTGTGTTCAGTCATGATGTTCTGATTAAACCCATAGCACCACGAATATGGTATACACTGATATACATATGGTATATATAAGGTGGCCACATTGCTGGTCAAATATGTACTTATGTTCATTATTTTAGGGTTATTATTGCAATTAAACTGAAGCTATATTAATGCATAAAAAGACCTCACAGCTGCCCTAACAACACTTTCATGGCCCCTTAGAAGTTGACAGACCCCTAACTGAGAAACACTTCACTAACCAACACGAACTGTTTGATGACCCCCCAGCCACGCTCCATGCAAGAATTTTGGCTTCTGTTCATACTATTCCCTTTTCATGGCTCCAACCACCTACAAGACTCCCAAATCCTTATCCCCATTTCTAAAGTGATTATTGCCAAGCCAGAGAATATGGCAGACACTGGAGAAACCAAACAAGTCAGGGCAACTTATAGAAAACTGTACCCTCCAAGAAACCTGTGTGTTGTATAATGGCAAACCTATCCAATCAGAGCCCACTTCTTAGGCAGGATAAATGCCAGAAGATTGAGAAGGAAGCAGGTTCCTAAGACTAGGGAAAGTCCAGCTGAACTCTGGTGACGTTAGCACTGGGACACACAGCAACTGTTTAAGTGCCCAGGGGGTTCCTGGAGCTGCTCAGCACTCCCACATAGCCTTATGATTAATCCCTTACACATGATGATTGCTGATGTTCATCTCTTCTTCAGAACCTTAAGAACCAAACTGATGCCAAGTTTCTGGGCCTGTTAGTCTAACTCTTTACGAAAAATTTTTCAGAATATTTTCACGCCCTTTCCTTTTTTCCCCTAGTCCCCATGCATCATTTAAAGAGATTGTTAATGGCAAGAGACAATGGTTACTGAGAACAACAAAGCCTGGGAAAATGGAACAGGCCTCTCACAGGAACTTACTGCATAAATAAAGTCATTCATTGGGCAGATATTTTTGCCTGTTTTCCCATCAAGAATATAATTGTCATAAAGAATAATTTTGCTGAAGGATATATATATATATATATACACACACACACACACACACACACATATATATAGCATTACTCATTCTCTATAGATTTGGATCGGCTTGAGCCAAAGTAATAAGGCCAGTATAAACTTAAATGAGATCCATAATTGGACTAGCAACTAATCTTCACTATAGCAGTACCAATCAAATGTTACTTTGTGCAGAAGTGAGATATAAGCTGTAAAACAGAATTATCAAGGGCAAATAATCAACTGCCCCAGAATAAAGGTAAGTTAAAAAGGCAAGAAAGTGACATTTTTATGTCTTCAGTATTAACATAGAATAGATTCTCCCATTTAATAGTATTTTTGAGTACCCAATAAATATTCTATGATGAGTCACAGGAAACACAATACTTGGTTCTACAACTCAAGAAGTTAAGAAAAACAGATGTAAAAAGAAACAATATCTTTTAACAATATCTTTTGGTCTGTGTGCCCCGTGTGCCAGGTGCTTTTACAGATACTATATTATTTATTTCGCTTAAGAGTTGGAGATACATATTATTACCCATTTTATATCAGAAGAGACAGAGGCTTGGGAAAGGTAAATAAGTTGCCCAAGGTCCAGCATCTTACAAGTGTCAGAACCATGATGCAAAATTGGGTCTCTCCTATAGATCCAAAACTCTTACACTTGCATTAAGATACACTCTCCACTAAGGGCGCCTGGGTGGCTCAGTTGGTTAAACATCCGACCTCTGTTAAGGTCATGATCTCTCAGTTCATGAGTTCAAGCCCCAAATCAAGCTCTGTGCTGACAGCTCAGAGTCTGAAGCCTGCTTCAGATTCTGTTTCCCTCTCTCTCTCTCTGCGCCTCATCCGCTCATACTCTGTCTTTCTTTGTCTCTCAAACATAAAGAAATAATTTTAAAAACTTTTTTAATGTTAAAAAAAATCTAAATCTTAAAAAAAATTTAAGGTACATTCTCCACTATGAAATATGATAACCATGGAAATAATTACAAAATTTTAAAGTTTCATAATAGGACACAAACACAATGCTATGGATATTGAAAGGCATAGAGAATAGAATGTTTCTCTAAGTTCCATGAATATTAACAGATAATAGCAGTACTTCTGCTATGATCAAAATGTCAAAAGATAACAAATATTAGCAAGGATGTAGAAAAGTGAGCCCTATGCCCTGTTGGTGGGAATGTAAATTGGGGCAGCCACTGTGGAAAACAGTATGAAGTCTCCTCAAAAAATCAAAAATAGAAATGCCATATCATCCTATAACCCTACTACAAGGTATTTACCCAAAGAAAACAAAAACACTAATTGGAAAAAATAAATGTTAGCATTATTTGCTATAGCCAAGATATGAAAGCAACCTAAGTGTCCATGGATAGATGAATGAATAAAAAAGATGTGATATATATGTATAATGGAATATTATTACTTAGCCATAAAAAAAGAAATGAAATCTTGTCATTTGTAACTACATGGATAGACCTAGAGGGTATTCTGCTAAGTAAAATAAGTTCAGACAGAAAAAGACAAATACCATATGGTTCCACTTATACGTGGATTCTAAAAAACAAATGAACAAACAAACAGAAATAGACTCATAAATACAGAGAACAAACTGGTGGTGGCCAGAGGGGAGGAGGATAATAGGATGGGAAAGATAGGTGAAGGGGATCAAGAGGTACAAACTCCCAGTTACAAATAAATGAGTCACAAAAATGAAAATTACAGCATAGGGAATATCATCCATAATATTATAATAACACTGTATGGTGACAAAGGGTAACTATACTTATCATGGTATTTCATAATGTATATAATTGTTAAATCACTATTGTACACCTGAAACCAATATAATAATGTATATCAAACACAAGTCTATAAAAATGCAAAAAAAAAAAAACAAAAGAAATACTTCTGAATAAGTACTTAGTAATCTAAGTACTTAAGATCTGCAATAAAATACATATTTAAAAGAAAATCATAAGACGCTATCATGAACATAAAGTTAAAATACAGAAATACTTATGATGTGTGTTCTCAGCTCCCTCTCAGCCCACCCAGTTAGAGTTCACTCTTTGTAAACCACTCAACGGTGAATATTTATTTTTATTTTCTTTTAACATTTACATTCATTTTAAAGGCACTTATGTTCAAACTCACTGGATCTTTGTGGTCTCTATTTTGAGTTCTCCTTTTTATTTTCTTAAGTTTCTTTATTTATTTTGAGAGAGAGAGAGAGAGAATAAGCAGGGGAGGGGGAGAGAGAGAGGGGGAAAGACAGAGAATCCCAAGCAGGCTCCACTCTGTCAGCAAAGAGCCCGATGTGGGGCTTGAACCCAAGAACCATGAGATCATGACCTGAGTCACAATCAAGAATCAGATGGTTAACAGACTGAGCCACCCAGATGCCCTGAGTTCTCCTTTTTAAAACTAAACCTCTCTGTTCCTGGATAATGCATGTGTCTTGTCCTCACATCCCAGCATCTCTGGAGCCCACTCTCCAACCGAGCATAGACGTGCCAGTCTGGCATGATGTACCAGCTATCCACAGCCTACTGTAGAAAAAGAGCTCTTAATGAGGTTTTCTATTTCAAGCAAGAGACTTCTGGATTCCAAGCTCAATATAGAGTTTCCACTATTGAGACGGCATTAATTAGTTTATCACCTATGACATGAGAGATTGTGACATTATATGGATATAATTTATCATAGCAGAAAGTTGACGGCATTCCATTTGAAACCAGACTATGTTCTCTGTGTGTAAGGCTGAGAACTGTTTGCCTTCCCGTCCTATCCACTCTTATCACACAACCAGAAACATCCACCTATTAAGATGAATGCATGCCTCTCCGCACCCGTCCGGTGGTTGTGCACCAACAGGAAACTGCATATACAAATGACTTTGCCCACCCCAGCTCCCGGAGGGGACATCAAGACCTTTTCACTGGTCTTGATCTCGGTCATGTGAAGCATTTGATCTCATTTTCTGGAGGGGAATGATAAGCTCTAAGAATGGAATAAAATCAGCCACAGATCACAAATTGATCCTGAAGACTAAGCAGCAATGACAGCACACACCATTGGGAGGTAATGGGGTAGAAGCAAGGAAATGTTGACACTCACCAATTAAGACCATGAACTAACAGCAGGAAACTAGGTTACTGCAAATTTGGTACACATTGCCATCTAAAGATATTATTTTATAGCAAGAATGTCTGAGCAAGGAATAGAGCAACAGAACCACCAACCACTTTTTCATCTCAACAGCAGAGATAAGGGTTGCCTAATCTGCTTTCACATAATAGGCAAACCATGAATGTTTGTTAAGTGAATGATTGATGCCACTGGGGAGCAGTTCCACTGAGTCAGGTCGTCCCTCATTCTCCCATGTTTGTATCACATTCTAGGTTCCAAGAACACTTACAGATACATTACTCTATGTTTTCCCTATAATCTGGCAGTGTGGTGTGAAATTATGATTCAGAAAGGTAAAATGACTCACCTGAGATCATACAGGTTTACACAGAACGTAGGTCCTCTAGTCCAGAGCCCATAAATTTTCTCCCTGGAGAAGATTGAAGATGAGAAGCCCTTTCTTTGTTCTCTTTATCCAGCCCCTCTCATTTCTGTGGGATTAATGGCCACTGAGAACAATCAGGATCATTAGTAATAATAACTAACATTTAAAGAGTTTAGTGTTACCTTTGCACTTCAGATTCCTCATCTTCAAGGTAAGATATTAACAGTACCTGGTTTTGAGAATTAGATTAATTAATGCATTTAGACAAGTGGCTGTCACATAGCTAATATTAGTGATACTCTCTGCCTTCTTTCTAATCTTGCAGCCAAAGCCTGCCTGCCCCCCACCCCCCGAGAGATGTTTTCCTGACTCCCTCTTCATGTGGTACAAATGCAGTGTCTTCAGTGTTTCTCAGTTCTACTGGGAACCAGGGTCATCTTAAGCCTTAGTTTAGAGACTGAAATGCTTCCTGCCTTTTGATTACCAAGAAAAAGACTTTTATTATTTTTTATGTGTATTCATGTTTCAAAAATTTTCATCTATCACCAGGGTTAATTAAATAATAGTCTATATGACCTCCTTGTTAGGAAATAGACTATTTCTTTAGGTCTTTTAAGCACTGAAACTAGTTCAGTCTCCCCTTACTCTCTAAGGACCACAGATTGAGAATCTCTGCACTAATGCAACTTCTCATTTCCAGGCTAAGAAATAGAGGACCCAAGATGTTGGGGGACTTGTTCAAAGTCACTTAGCCAGTTAAATCAAATCTGAGCCAGGAACTGAATCTTTTGACTCAATTGAGAGCGTTGACAGCTTTCTACTCTAAATCCATATGTCTAGTTAGGTCCTTTCTTCCAACTGAAACCGTTACTCCAGGGCTTTCTGCGATCTGGATTTTGTAAAGTCAACACCAGCCTTCATCAAAATTGCACAAGGATCCATTTTCACTATCCCCAGTGCAGAGTAAATGTTTCATAACTAGGCAGCAGTCAAAAGACCTAGTGTTGGAACGGTAGACACTAACTTAGTCATTTCAAGATATACATCTTGATTTTCCACTTGCTGTAGTTTGGGGTCTGTTGTGGTCTTCAGGTCATTGCCTACAATGCCTGTGTCCCAGGAACCAGGTACCTTTTTGTGCTATGCAATTTGATGGTTCTCCCTAATACTACCTGCTAACCACTCTCTAAACTTCTATGGTTTTTAGTCATCCATTTCTTCTTTTTTTAATAAGCTCAAGACTGGCTCTCTAAAACACAAGCCACCCACCAGTTCTTTTTATTGGCAAAATTAGTGAACAGATTTCTATTCCATCATTCCAGTCATTAAGGAAATGTTGACTAGAACTGGACCAAAGATGGCCATTATGGATATGGAAATCCACTTAATCTTCCCATTGGCTGACACTGAACCAATGACATAATATTAAGCTACAATGCAGATCTCTAAAACTTGGCTTTGCAGTCATCCAGAAAAGACAAAACTCTAAAGCCATTTTAGCTGTGTTAAGAAAAAAAAAGAAAACAACTTTAAATTGAGAACAAATTTTACCAAAGTGAGTATGCTAGTCCCTGATTACAAGAGCTATATATCTCTCTCCCAAAGAAGTCACACATCTGAAAGGAAATATTTAGTGGAAATTTAGACCACACTTTGCTGTAATAGCACATGCTTCTCGGCACCCCCAGCTGCATTCTCCAGCATCGACTGTCACCAAGGAATTTTCAGGCCGCTTGTAGTTTTCCACATTTATCAGCCAAGGCTGACTTTAAATACACAATCTCGTCTCTAGTATGGGTTGTAGTATGTGACTCTCCCCAGAGGGCCAGGCCATGACATTTAATGAATAGATTCTAATGAGAAATAAATATTCTAAAGTGTTTTTCATCTGGGACAGACTCTGATTCCAGTATTGTTCTTGCTTAGTTATTTTCTCTAACAAGAAACTGAAAAGCTTTAACTGTATCTGGTGAGTTAAAGACACAGTTGATCTGATAGCACCGTGCAATCTGGTAAAAGAACCATTTCCTTTTTATCACGATTTTCTGCTAACGCGAACAAGAACCCAGTGGAATCCAGACCTGAGCACATGGCATTTCTGGCCATGATACAAAGGTCTACAACATCCTCCTAAATATTTGATGACCCCCGGGAAATTGCAGCATAGCACTGCTGTGGGAACAGCTGAAGCTGCTAACGTGCACAGCTGTTTTTGTCTTCCCACTCTGCTTGGAAGGACAGCTGCAGGGGGTTATAGAAATGGAGGTAGAGTGCAGTTTGATAAAATGAGGAGCACTCGCCAAGGCCCACGCAGCAGCAACACCAGGCCATCTAAGATCTAAATCTCTAAACTCCACTCCCAATGGACTACCTGCCACTTCCAGCCACCTCTCACCCCTTCCTCAACATGCAGAAAGCTCTCATGTCTCATGCCAGCCAGGCTGCCGAAGAAAGCACCAAATTCTCAGAGAAAGGCCCATTTCAGTTACTCTGGGGCTCGGTCCCCCTGGAGTGGAAGAACAGGATGATATTGACAGTAGAAATGGTAGCACTAACTCTACCACCAGGACTCGTATGAAAATAGCCTCAGATAAGTGTTTTCAGGTGGTTAGGAAGGGACTGGTGGCCTCTGATAAAGAACAACCTGCAGATGCCTTGGTAATAAGAAACTTGGTTCAGTTCCAAATTTCTATAAAAATAATATCCTACACTCTTCCCATATCACAAGCAGGGCCATTTCAAAGATGGCTCAGGGCTGAGGGGTCCTCTATAATTTCCATAAGCCTCCTCCCACGTGACCCCAACAAACAGTATAAGTGTGCGCTTGCTTTGAAAGAGCAGCCTCAAGACACATAGGGCATCCGCTGATCCTACAGGAAACTCTGGCTGGGATAAACTTTTAGAGTCATCCGAATGGAGGTGAGGGGACCAGATGTTTGAACCCTCTCTAGCCATCCATCGTTGAATGTGAACTTCCCCCTCCCTCCCCACCTTTAGGGTTGGGGAACTAACCTCAGTAAGGAAACTGCTTTCAGTCAAGGGCAATTCCTGTTGAGGGACTTGTCTGATTGGTCAGGGGCCAAAAGTCTGAACAGCAGGGTAATGGGCAGTTTTTGTTCTAAAGGGTGATTTGGATAATGCACCCCAGGTTATAAGAAAACAGGGTTATTTAATTCATTTTTTAATTGATGATTCAAAGCTGAGAATATGAGAACACAGAGCAATTACAGTAGACATGTAAATGGGACCACACTGGAGACCTATGTTAGGTGACATCTTTGTAAGCATCCACATTTTACTAATGCAAAATATGCTCTTCTGGTTTCCCGTGTGAGGGATCTAGTTTTTGTCTCCCTTGAAATATCACAGAGCCAGAAATTACATTAGCTAAGGCACATTCTGAATGGTATTGAAAGGACACGATCCCTATAGAAAGGCAGATAGTGATTAGGGGTAACCAATGATGGATTATCCCTCACACTGTTTAGGCAAAATGTCACCTGTCACCATTATGGGCCAAAAGTATATAATAAGAAGACTGCTTATCACAGCAGACTACTGGTACCATCTCTGGGCACGTTCTCACAGCTACAGATACCACGGATGTGGCATATTTAATGTTCATGGGAAGCACGCTAACAACAGCTAAGCTTGCTTTGGGGCACGTAGCTGCATATTTGGGAAGTTACATTGGTCAGAATGATGCGTTAGATTTTTGAGCTGGCCATGCACTGTTCAGTAATGCCAGGAAAGCTCTGAGGTGCAAAGTTAGCTCTCGAGATTTGTTTTAATTGCTCCAGAGAAAAAAAAAGAAGCAGGAGGAGAAGGGTGAAAGAGAAAAGAGAAGAGGACAGAAAAACAAAAGAGGAAGGGGCAGAGAAGAGGGGAGGAGGTGATAAAGATGATCCCAGAGTGCCTAGTTCTAGTAAAAAGTTGTTAGGTCTCATGCAGAAGAATGAAACTAGATCATTTTCTCACACCATGCACAAAAATAAACTCAAAATGGATAAAGGACCTGAACGTGAGACAGGAAACTATCAACACCCTAGAGGAGAAAGCAGGAAACAACCTCCTTGACCTCCACCGCAGCAACTTCTTACTTGACACATCCCCAAAAGCAAGGGAATCAAGAGCAAAAATAAACAATTGGGACCTCATCAAGATTAAAAGCTTCTGCACAGCCAAGGAAACAACCCAGGAAATTAATAGGCAACCAACGGAATGGGAACAGATAGTTGCAAATGACATATCAGATAAAGGGTTAATATCCAGAATCTATAAGGAACTCACCAAACTACATGCCCGAAAAACAAACAACCCAGTGAAGAAATGGGCAGAAGATATGAACAGACGCTTCTCCAAAGAGGACATCCAGATGGCCAACAGACACATGAAACGATGCTCAGCATCCCTCCTCATCAGGGAAATACAAATCAAAACCACACTGAGATACCACCTCACGCGCCAGTCAGAGTGGCTAAAATGAGCAAAACAGAGAACTCTAGATGCTGGCGAGGATGTGGAGAAACGGGCACCCTCCTACACTGTTGGTGGGAATGTAAACTGGTACAGTCCCTCTGGAAAACAGTGTGGAGGTTCCTAAGGAAACTAACAATAGAACTCCCCTAGGACCCAGCAATAGCACTGCTAGGAATTTACCCAAGGGATACAGAAATGCTGATGCATAGGAGCACATGTACCCCAATGTTCATAGCAGCACTCTCCACAATAGCTAAAACATGGAAAGAGCCTAAGTGTCCATCAACAGATGAATGGATCAAGAAGATGTGGTTTATCTATACCATGGAATACTACATGACAATGAGAAACAATGAAATCTGGCCATGTGTAGCAACATGGATGGACCTTGAGGGTGTTATGCTGAGCGAAATAAGTCAGGCAGAGAAGGACAAATATCATATGTGTGCACGTATAGGAGGATTAGGAGGAACTTAACAGAGGACCAAGGGGGAGAAGAAGGGCGGAAATGGTGGGGGAAAGGGAGAGAGGCAAACCATGAGAGACTCTTGAATGCTGACAAAAACTGAGGACTGATGGATGTGGGGGGGAGGGGTGATGGGCATGGAGGAGGGCACTTGTGGGGATGAGCACTGAGTGTTATGTGGAAACTAATTTGACAATAAACTATTTGTAAAAAATAAACAAACAAATAAAAAAAAGAAAGAAAACTTAAAAAAAAGTTGTTAGGTCTCACTAAGGCTTATATATCTAGAAATTTGACGCATAGGTTTTTATTATGAGCTTGTTCATGGTACATATATACCTGGTATATATATACATATATAGTGGATAATATATCCTACTCATATATATACATATAAATATAATCTATTAAATATAAATACATTATAGATAAATAATATTTTATTTATTATATAATTTTATATATCATAAAATATGTATATATTTAAATATATAACAAGTTATTATATACATATGTATAAAACCTCATAATGGGAATTAAGAATATAGCATTTAAAAAAATGTGACACCTGAAGTCTGGGTTCTAAAATATTATAATCAGGGTACCTGGTGGCTCAGTTGGTTGAGCAACTGACATTGGCTTGGGTCATGATCTCATGATTCATGAGTTTGAACTCCACAACTGGCTGGCTGCTATCAGCCTGTCCACACAGAGCCCACTTTGGATCCTCTATCCCCCTCTCTCTGCCCTTCTCCCACTTGCTTTCTCTCAAAAAATAAACATTTATATATATATAATAAAATAGTTATTGGACCTTGTTTTTGAGATTTTGTGAGGTATCAGCGACATCTTTCAAGATCAGGCCATGAGCAGCTATACTGCCTGATGATCAGGCCATGAGCAGCTATACTGCCTGCCACGGCTGTTAAGGAGAAATGTTGTTTCCTAGTTACAATGAACAACTTCTAAATGATATTAACTTGTAAGTATACTAAGCTGCTAAAAGTGCTTTCTGATTGACTAGTCAGTCCCAATCTCCTTCTTATGAAATTACGACAGATTAACTTACTTTATGAAGACATGTCTTGTGGCCAAGCCTCTTGGGAAAAAAAAAAAAACACACATTTAAAATTTAAAAACCAGAGGCTTCTGACTCTGGCCTCTATCACTGACTCACACGATATAAATATAAAGGAGACTCTGGACCAACTCCAGTGTACACACTCTGAGCAGCCCAGATAGAAAATTAGAATTTCAGACCCTGAATTAAAATAGATTCTATATTCACAAAGGCCTTGTGATTGCCCCAAGTACTAGTGATAAGAAGGGGGGAAACCCAAAAAAGAATAAAATCTTGCAACCATTGTGTTTTATAGTAATAAAATTCCTATCTTTAAATATAGCCAAAAGATATTTCAGACCAAAGATGCAGGACCAAAAACAGACAGACGAACTGAATATTGATTAATTGATTACTTGACGGTAGACACCCACACAAAGTTGTTTCCACCAGCAAACTTTCCAAAATGCTCGGCCGCAGTACAAGTCCACGAAGCCTCAGCCTTCGCTGGTCTACTTGACTAACACTTTTCTGATTCTACAGCTTATCTCATTTTCCCAAGAAGAGAACTATTTATGAAGAGTCATGGCCCTTTCTTTGGCTGGATGGAAATGCTGCTTTCAAACCACCAGCATAACCTGGAACAAGAATGCTCCACTGCCTCTGATGGGACCCTGGGGACTCTTGTACACACACGTATTTATCTTCTCCTCTCTGTGCCTGTGAAATTCCACCGGGAGGAAAGCCCATGCTCTCCCAGTCATTGGGCTCCCTCAGCCCGCATCTTCCAGGGGTAAAGACAACATCGCCTCATCTAAGGCGCTCCTCCCCAACTCTGACACCAAGTGAGCGACTGTCTCTCAAACCCTGGGGCTCTGCACCTTCTTCCTCTACTCTCTCCCCTCACAAACTCCACATTCCCCTACCCTCTTCCCTCTATTTGCTGGTCTTCAATCTCTCTGTGACCCTGAACAATAATCCCATTACATCCCTGAACTCTATCCAGGACGTTCATCTCCATCCACCTTTTTAATGGCATTGTTAATGATTTGAGGGGAGTAAATCACAGTCAAGATAATGGCTGCAAAAAATTAATAGACATGATTTTTATGATATAATATACTAGTGTACTAATCGTGAGAACAGTTAATTGAAAAGCACTAAATATTTTATTATCCATTCAGCATTCTGTCTCCTTTTACCATTCAGCATTCTGTTTATTCTTTCCCCCATTCTGAACTTTTTACCTATTATTCTTTCATAATTCCCCATAAAGGAAAACTGCAGAGTAAGATAAAGAGGATTCTAATCACTGCATCTAATTACAGAGATGAGTAAATCACAGTTTAACATGTCATGGTCTTAAGAAAAAGGGAAAAGGCACGATTCAAGGAGAAGCTAATGCCTTAAAGCTTGGGGAGAAAATCTCAGACAATCTAAAAATTGCTGACCTACTTGCAAAACAAGGGTCCCTATTTTTTCTAATTCGTGAGCAAGAAGTATCAGTAGTTCTTTTCAAATGACAGTATTTTTCGATTGACTAAAGTGCTCATTCTTGGATACTGGCCACACACATGGATGGGGTAGCACTGGTGTGTCATTCATCTTCACGGCCCCAGCCCAGGTGGCACTGAGGGGCTCCAGGAGTACCCAAGACTCCCCGTCCCCTACCACACACCACGTGCGGACTCTATTCCCCTTACGACCGCAGAAGATGCTCAACTGTGTATTTATTTTCTTCAGCATTAAGAAAAATACAGGACTAACAAACCAGAACAGTCAGCTTTCCACCACATACTTGCCCAAGTGGCCCCCTCATGGCGAAGTCAGATATTTTCACATCTAATAAATTCTAATAAAAGTTCTCAAAAACTGTGCTCAGTACTCAGAGCTGCTGGTTAGTTTACATAACTGTTCAATTTCACATTGTTTCTTGGGTTGAGAAGAGGATAAAAACCACAATACCATATAAATTCTGGAAGCATAACAATCCCCTACCCCACTTACTATTAAAATCTTCATCTCAAAGGAAGTAAGATAGCAAAGGTGACACACTGTGTTCACTCACTCAGAGCTGGACCTGAGCACGTTTGTCCAACCAGCCAACCCTCTCTTTTATTCTCCCCGACCTCGATTCCCTTTGATTCTTGAGTCTTCATTCCTCAGGACTTACCATCCTCCTCCACCTCCTGCCCTCACCCTCTCTCTGCTGCCTTACGTTCCCAGCCCCAAAGCTCTCCCCTACAAGGTGAAAAGCCTTAAGTATTAACTTGGTCAAGATTTTTACATTTTTTTCAGAGGACTGTTAAATGCCAGGGAGAAAATTATATTTAGAATTGCATGTCCCTGGAAACATAATCTTTGATCATTAGCCCCCAAACCTAGAGGACTTTCAGAATTATCTGGAGAGCTTGTTAAAAATACAGATTCTGGGGTGTGTAAACACAGAGCCCGATGTGGGGCTTGAACACACAAATTGTGAGATCATGACCTGACCTGAAATCCAGAGTTGGAGGCTCAAATGATGGAGCCACCCCGGCACCCAGCCCAGGCCAGGGATCAGCAGCACCTGGGTTGCTAGAGATCATTACATGATCCACTACCTAAGCTCCTCCTTTTGACAAGTTAGAACGGGAGCTTGAGAGGATTATCAGAAAAGGTGGAAGCCATAATATTTACAAAAACGGAAGAAAAGAATCAGGTGCATTCACCGTGATTTTATTTTCTAAACAGGATGCTAGCTTCAATTCAATCAGCCCAATCTACAAGGTAACATATTTGATCAGCTAATTGTGTCCAGTAAGAAAATGGTATTGGCTATTTTTAACTTCTTCATTCCATTAGGCTATTGTAAAAGGGAGGATTTATAGGTGCATATAAAGTCTTTTCCTTTCCTTCCCTTGAAACAAGAATGAACCCTGGCCATCCCTTAGACCCAGTCTAACAAGTTTTTAACACCAGACTGATGCTACGCCATGATCACTTCCATTTTCCCTGCATTAAGTAGAGCCCTCATAATAATGCCAAGCAGCAAAAGGACACTCTGCAAAATGTACTCCCAACCCAGGTAGGGGAAGATTCTCTCTTCACATTCTCTTCATAGGTCATTTAGCACCATGACTTAGAGTTCTAGTTCCGACTCAGCAACTCTACAACCTTGAGCATCATACTCACGCTTAGGGGGCCTCTCATGGCATCTGTACGATGGGCATCCAAGTATCCAGGTCCCTGCCTATCTGCAGTGACATGTTAGGTCCCTCCCTTTCCTCAGGTCTCTTTCAGAATTTACCTTAATTTCATCTTGACCCTGTCATTTACCCCTGGCTAGAACAATTTGATGCACATGAGGGCTCAGTTAAAATCTGATTGATTATTTTCAAACCACTAGTAAATTTCTATTTCAATAATAGACAATTATAATGCAATTAGCCACATTATTATGATAGATTAGAATTATGTTTATCTGAACCATGACAACTGTTGTTGGTTAAGGAAATAATGTCAGTGGACTTCTACATAGACCAAGGTGGTTGTATAACCTTTAGGGTTGTAAAACCTTTTAGGAGGGTATAGAAGAGAGGATTCAGGCATTAGCTGAGTGGATGTACCACATATCCTCAAGGACCCTTCCAACCACAGAATCTATGAAGTTATTGCTAATTCTAAATATTACTCATTATTACAAGTATTATTTTGTATTAAGTTTATTTATTTTGAGAACAAATGAGAGAGAGCAAGAGAGAGGGTGAGAGAGAGAGAGAGAGAGAGAGAGAGAGAGAGAGAGAGAGAGAAATCAGGGAGGGGAAGAGACAGAGGAAGAGAGAGAATCCCAGGCAGGTTCTGTGACTCTGGGCTTGATCTCACCAACCATGAGTTCCTGATCTGAGCCAAAATCAAGAGTTGGAAGTTAACCAGTTGAGCCAGCCAGGCACCTCTATTATAAGGATTATTAATATTAATTAACTTTTCTTTACTTAAGGTGCATCCTTGAAAACTACAGTCTGGTAAATCCCATCATATTTCATGTTCAATTATTGTGATTCTGCTACTTTAAAGAAACAAATAAATAATCACTTTGAGAAATAAGAAACATTTATTGGTGTGAACAACCTCCTTTTCCCTGTCTTGACATCCTAGATTTTTGGGGGACCCATTTGGTTCTTTTTCAGGAAGCATATCCTAGAATTTATGAATAGAGATTTTATATTTCTACAAGAGCATAAAATTATGAATTACGGAAGTTGAAGAAATGAGCTTTTTTTGGAGTGCTGTGACTCAGCCCATGGAATTTACTTAATAATCATAAATAAAACAATAGATTCTCTTTCCATCCTCAGTGCATCATTTCCAAGGTGGCATTACTTTTGACCCATTACAAAATATAGGATCAAAACACTGCTATTATCGTGAAAGTCCTGAATCTATAACCTCATACCTGAACTATATACCTCTGCCTGAATTGTAGTCAGCAGTCATAGATAAGTCAGTATAAACCATACGGTCAATGAGAAAGTGTAGAATGTCCTTAACACTACAATGACATAATTAGGCTCTGTGTACACAAAGAACACAGCCATGCATAGTGTATAAAGGGTTGACTGCTTCCCAGCATGGTGGATTTGGGCAGGCTGCCTGTTTCAGCTGAAGGCCCCAGTCCTTGTCAAGTAGCCCTCTCCCTATAATGCATACTCTGCCTCCCTCCCAGTTCTGGTAACCACTTTTCCCCTTGCTCCATCAAGGCCCAGTGGTGGAATAGCTCTCTCCCAGGATTAGCCCAGCAGTTCTGCACTATACTTTGTTGCTTTTTACAAACCCTACCCCCACACTTACCTAGTCCATTTACTAATCTCTCCTTGGTTATCCATCTTGAATATGTCATCTGTTTCTTGCCAAAGACCTGAATAATTTGCCCCTTACATCACAATTTACATCTTGGACCAATTTCTAAGACATATCAGGGTATACCTTTCTGTAACACTGGGGTCTATAGCCAATAGCTCAGGTTCTAGTAACAGATCCAGGCCTCTGACCGCAGTGGGATATGTCAGACTGAGAAAGGGTCAAAGCCACCACCCAGCATATAGGTTGCAAGAGAGAGCAAAGTCTGGGAGCCTTGAAAATGGAGCTGAGCTAAGAGGGATGATTATCTTGCAAAGTGAAGCTGAAGCTATGTCCAGCCCAGGATGAGAGGCACAAAGAACTAGCACAAGTGCCAAGTGTTAGTGTAATCTGGGGCAAGGCAGGGGAGGTAATCAGCTTCCAGCTAAATGAGAGGCATTCAGTGCCGGTTTGGGAGTCGAGTGGTTAGCAGGGGGCAAGATTCTGATGACTCAAATATGGAGAGAACTTGAGTTGAGAGACTGAAATCCACTCAGGAAATAAAACACTGGGCGGGGGGCGGGGGGGGCTGAAGCTCTTCTAATATCGATGGGGAAGAGACACATATGTCAGGACTCAGCTACAGAAGAGACGAGCTGTCAGCTCAGAATGAGACCAGATGCAAAAGCCGAGCACACCAGATCAATGAGCACATGTCCTTGGACTCCTTAAAACCATCTGCCTAGAGTCAGGGATGGAACTGAAATCTTGGACAGACTGAGCTGGAAAGGTGGAGAAGGTGGAGGATGGGAATTAAATAAACCCAGTTGCCAGGATGAAAGGGATTCTTAAGGGGGACAAATGAAGGGTACTAAACACCATCCTTACTTAATCCTTCCTCAGGGATTTCATTGGGGGTGGGGGTGGAGAATGTCCTCCCCTACAAAAAGGTAGGGGTTTAAGAAGAAAAGTATATGTCCAGCACTTACTGAAGACTTACTATGGTACTAGGAACTGGGCTTTCCACACATCTTCTCATCATATCCACACAACAACCCTATAAGGTAGATACTACTATTAGCTCCATTTTACAGATGGGGAAACTGGGTTTACAGAGGATAAATCATTTTCCTAAGGTTGTGCAGGAAGTTAGTGGTAGAACTGGGATTCAAAGCCATGCTGAGGTCACCCTGCCAACTACTAAGACATAGTCTCTGTCACCACATAAAAGAGTCCATTAAGGCTGAGCATATCAGTCATCAGTGGAGTGTGTGCGAGTAGGTGGCGTGTGGTGTGTGTATTTATCTAAACAAATAGCTGCATAGTCGTAAGCCCTTAGGGAGTTATGTTCTGCTGCGGAGCACTCTCATATGTTATTGTTAGGACAATAATTTCATCGTTTCCAGACTGCAGTGTTATCTTTCTCCAGGAAAGAAGGTTTGCGTGCCTTCTCACTGGTGTGATCAGACCTAGTCCATGGCAGTGTGACACTCAAAGTCACTGATTCTATAAGGGGATTCTAACTAACCCCCTTATAATACAAGTCACCTTTGGGTCTCCCAGGCAAGGTGAACAGTGGAGAGGGTGGGAGGAAAGGACATCTGTAATGGCACATTAGATTTTCAAAAGCGTTCAAATTGCTTTCACCTGCAGCCTCCTTTTGTAAATGCATCTTACTCAGAACCTCAAAATATAAAGTTCGTAAAATCAGTACTTCTCTGGTCTAAGTTTTAGAAGCAAGCCCAAGACACTGCCAGCTCAACCTTACTCAATTACTCTGAAGTTCTAAATTGAAAACACTGATTGAGGTGCCTGGGTAGCTCAGTCGGTTAAGCCTCTGACTTTGGCCCAGGTCATGATCTCACGGTTTGTGGGTTCAAGTCCTGCGTCTGGCTCTGTGCTCACAGCTCAGGGCTTGGAGCCTACTTCCGATTCTGTGTCTTTCTCTCTGCCCTTCCCCCACTCGTTCTCTGTCTCTGTCTCTCAAAAATAAATAAACGTTAAAAAAAATTGAAAGAAAGAAAAAAAGAAAACACTGATCTTTCAGTAGTTTCTTACAAAGCTCCGCATAGTCGGGGAGTGGGTTCGAGCCCTGCATCAGGCTCTGTGCTGACAGCTAGCTCAGAGCCTGGAGACTGTTTCAGATTCTGTGTCTCCCTCTCTCTCTGCCCCTCCCCCACTAGCAGACACACTCTCTCGCAAAAATAAAAAATAAAATAAAATAAAGCTCCATATAGTCTTACTATACAATCCAGCAACTGTGTTCCTAGATATTTACATAAATGGGATAAAAACTATGTCCCCACCAAAACCTGTGTGCATATGTTAATTGTAGTTTTATTGACTGCCAACAATTGAAAGCAACCAAGATGTTCTCTCAGTAGGTGAAAAGTAAATACACTGCAGTGCATGCGTACAAGTGGATATTATTCAGTGACGAAATGAAATGAGCTGTCAAGTCATGAAAAGAGATGGAGGAAGCTTAAATGTCTTTTACTCAGTGAAAGAAGCCAGTCTGAAAAGGCTACATACAATATGACTCCAACTGTATGACACTCTGAAAAAGGCCCAGCTATTCTATAAAGTAAAAGGATCAGTGGCTGTCAAGAGCTGGAGGTCAGGGGGACAGAAGGAACAGATGAAACAGAATTTTTTTGGGTGGTGAAACTATTCCATATGACACTGAAATGGTGGATATAGGAAATATGCATTTGGCACAACCTCTAAACTCCACGACATACAGTGAAGCCTAATGTGAGCTGTACATTTTAGTTAATGTGTCAGTACTGGTTCATCACTTGTAAGAAATGGGCCACACCAGTGTAAAATGCCAGTACTTAGGGAAAATCAGAGGAGATGTGATATATGGGAACTCTCTGAACTTTCTTCTCATTTTTCTGTAAACCTAAAACTAGGCTAAAGAAATATATAGTCTGTTAATTTAGAAAAGGAATACTAATCTCAACAAATACTGAGCATTCAACATGCTTAATAAATACTTACTGAATAAAGTCAGTGATTCAGCATGACATTTGGTTCATTTGGACACAGGGGCATCTCTCTGAGAACAGATTGATGACTTCCCTTCATAGGGACGCTGGATCGCTTAGCCAGGTTCCGTGCATGTGGTAGGCAGAATAATGGTCTGCCACAGATGTCCACCTCCTCATCTCCTGGGCTCATGGACATGTTATCCTACTTGGCATGAAACACTTTGCAGATGCGATTAAAGTTAAGGGCCTTGAGATGAGGAAATTATCCTGAATTATTCAAATAAGCTCAATGTAATCACAAGTCGCTAAAAGCAGAGGACCTGTCCCTAGTCAGTGTGAGAGGGAATATGATGACCCAAATGAGCTGCAAGATGCAACACTGTGGACTTTGAAAAAGGAGGGTGGGGAGCCTGGGTGGCTCAGTTGGTTGAGCCTCCCACTTGGGCTCAAGTTGTGAATTCACAGTTCATGGGTTCCAGCCCGGCTGTCAGCATAAAGCCTGCTTGGGATCCTCTGTCTCCTCTCTCTCTGCCCTTCCCCCACTTGCAAAAATACACATACATTAAAAATTAATTTTAAAAAAATGAAATAGGGGGCCACAAGTCCAGGAATGTGGGCAGCCTCTAGCAGCTGGGAAAGTCAAGGGAAGAGATTATTCCCCAGAGTCTCCAGAAAGGAACACACCTCTGCTGATACCTTGATTTTAGCCCACGGAGACCCATGTCATTCTTCTAACCTACAGAACCACACAATAATAAATTTGTGTTATTTTAAGCCACTAAATTTGTAGTCATTTGTTATGGCATAATAAGAATCTAATACAATGCATGTATGAATTAGTAACAAATCTAAGCTACCTCCTTTCCTCTCCAGTGAAATGCAAGCTCTTCCCCCAGGAAATATCCAGGTTCCTCATCCTCCAGTCAGTGATTACCTATCCAGTCATGAACTTCAGCAGTATATTATAGAGAGACATAATACACCAAAACAGTTCATCAAAGTATATTTTTCAAAGTCATGCTTACACTTTTTCACTTAAAAAGAAAAATATAAAACTTCCATTTCAACTCCCTTTTTTGGGGGTGGAGTGTGGCATGAGCTTGGTATACTGCACAGAGTTTCTGCTTGAGAGCCAAACTCTGTTTGAATGTCAACTCCATCATGAGTCTTTGGTTACAGACAAGGTACTTAGCCTGAGCATTTCTTACTGGGAAGTTAGAAAATAATAATCATACACAAAAAAATACCAACTACATAACGATACCTACAAAACAGTAATCAGAATGTGCATAATATTCTCAAGAAAATAAGCACTGGGGGAAGCATTACATTGTTCCAGTTTTCAGAGATGTTTGTTGAACATGTGATACTAGTACCTCTAAGTAAGTTGTAAGTACCAGAGATTGCAAGGGAGAAGTGGAAAAGTCAAGAGAAGTGGTACATAGATGGGAATGGCAGTTTATAATCTATCAACTGGTGCAGTGTCCCATTTAAAAAAAAAAAAAAAAGCACTAACACTGGATAATACAGTGATGTAGGCGTGGACCTGCCATTGCAAACTCCTGCCTATCCCTGATGTTCCTGACAATGCCTCTGCTCCTGATAGTTTACCAGCCTCTGCATCTTCAAGATGGTTTCTGTTTAAAATTCAGTGATAAAGCAAAGAGGCTTGCAGCAGAAGTAGATCAATACCCCGTATCTCTAGAAGACAGAAAAGGTAAACCTCCACCGTTCAGAGTTCTGATTACCTTTAACCCTTCAGTCCTGTCACGTGCACTGCCCAAACTGCCCTGGGTAATTCACCTGCAAAGGATGCTACACAGCCTAGCGAAAGGCCATTCTAATGGGAAATGCTGAGATTTCTCTT
Source organism: Proteles cristata cristata (assembly GCA_017311185.1). Lineage (NCBI taxonomy): Eukaryota > Metazoa > Chordata > Mammalia > Carnivora > Hyaenidae > Proteles > Proteles cristata. The sequence continues at coordinate 1,385,379 of JAESUZ010003820.1, forward strand.
TCCTAAGAGCTTTGCAAGACACTACACCATTTTTTTTCTTTCCTAGTAAATGTGCAAATTGTTCTAAAATGTAATCACCAGGCAGGTTCTTGCAAACACACACAAAAATAATGCATCCTTTTAAAAGTAGCACCAACAGGCTTCCTGCTCCACGGTGGTGGAGGTGGGGGGCGGTGAGACATCAGTGGAACAAGGCACTCACTTGTATGTATGTGTTTCTGAGGATTAGCACAGAGCGATGAAAACAAGATAAAGAGATTACCCAGTCAAAAAGGTATTTGACAGTGCATAAGTTCTTATTTTAGCATACGAATAAGTGCTCTGTTTGATATCAACCTGGTGTATGTGGTCTATAGTTTTGAGCTTTGTGAGGTAAAACTATAAAATAATAAGATCAAGTTTTAACAGACACGCCAGGACTTAAACATTTTCAATACACAATCCTTGAAAGCTACTTAATTTCCATGATATTGAGGATCTGCATTCTGAACTCGGCCATATTCTTTTCATATAACCTTATTGGTTGCAGATGTTAGTACTTCGAGTGATGGATTTGATTGTGCAAAGAATCCAAAGTCACTTGAAGCCCAGTTTGATTAGCAATGTAGGTTATCAATAGGGATCACATTATGGATCTAAAACAAGGCTGCAAGGGGCACCTGGGTGGCTCAGTTGGTTAAGCGTTCAACTATTGATTTCAGCTAAGGTCATGATCTCATGGTTTGTGAATCTGGGGCTCTGTACTGACAGCATGGAGCCTGCTTGGGATTCTCTCTCTCCCCTTTCTGTCATGACACTAGTGCACATGTGCTCTCTTTCTCTCTCTCTCTCTCTCAAGATAATTAAACATTTTTTAAAAAGACTATTAAAATTGTGGAGGACTCCAAAAAAGTTACATTTATGTGAGTTCTAGCTATTGATATTTATCATATTAGAAATTAAAACTGAGAAATGTTTAAAACGTTTGTTGATTCATTTCAGAATGAAAATAAACCTACCACAGGTTAATATAAATAACATTTTACATAAAAATGACTACATTTTCAGAGCAAAACAAAATTTAGTAAGAATAATGGCATGGTGCATCTTTGCAAATCCCATTACTATCTGGGCTAATAGAAAACTACCAGATTCTCATACCTGTTCCCACATTTAATCTGCTGTGTGTCACATGTTGTGTATTCTGGAAAACACTATGAGAAAGTGAAAGTGAGAAAGATAACATCCTAATGTTATGACAAAAGTGTTCTGATCTAACTCTCTGGAAAAGTCTCAGGGAAAACTACTATTTTAAAGTCACACCTACAATGCGACAATAAACTCAACTGTCTGTGAGTGCATGTGTGTATACAAACTGAAGCAAAAGCAAATGCAGAATAAGAGGTCAGAAGCTTCTTAACATTGCTCTGATGTTTCTATTTCTACATCTTCATATTTCTAACTTCACTTTCTGACCTAATGGGGCCTTGTGCTCATTTGCCCAGCATCTCAGCTAAAACTTTGTCATCTCACATACTCATCAGTCACATTCTGTGCCCTGAGTGTTCTTGTCTGTCAGTTAACCAGGCACATTAGTCAGCCATAAGGAGAATGAGCCAGAGGAGCCGCTGAGACCATCAGCTGCAAGTCTGTTGCTTGAGGAAGCCATTTAGTGCCTAAATGGGGAGAGGGTGTCACAGGCCTTTTCACTGTTATTTTCCCTGAGAACCCAATACTGGTTTACTCATCATTTATTCCAAACACACAGGCTGTTCTCATCTCAAAGTGACCATTGGTATTACTCAGTTAGAGCAGCCATGGCAGACCTAAGCCATTCCTCCCAAATCACCAGGAAAAGGGGGTTGGGTGGTGGAGTGGTATGCATCCAGTCTCCAGAACTCCAAAAGATGCAGGCAAGCTCTCTCAGATAGCCCAGCAGGCATTTCTCAGAACTTTTGTTGACATGGTGGAAAGGTTTTGAAAATGAACATGTCTTACACTGAACATTTCAGGGGAAGGTTACAGTTTTCAAAAAAACCTTTCATCTTGGTACACATAAATTTAGTTCTCTCTGTGTTCTAGGGCTGTTGTAAGTATTTGGTATCTTAGTAGAAAGAGCACTCAACTGAGATTCTAGGTATCTGGGATCTGGTCCCCAGGTTACATCCCCAGGATACTAACTGTGTGTCCCCAAACAAATCACCTAACCTCTCTAATCTTAAGATTGCACATAGGTAAAATGAGAACATTAAAACAAGTGAGCTTGGGGCGCCTGAGTAGCTCAGTCAATTAAGTGTTCGACTTGGTTTTGGCTTAAGTCATGATCTCACAGTTGGTGAGATCGAGTCGCAGAAACTGATTGGAATTCTCTCTGTTCCTCTCTCTCCCTCACTTGCTCTCTCTCTCTCTCTCTCAAAATAAGTAAACATTAAAAAAAAATAAGTGAACTCTAATGACCTTTCTATTCTAAACGTCTATGATCCTAAAGCCTGGGGGCAACCTTCCTAAGCAAAAGAAGAGAGTTTTTTGATGTGTGCAGAAGAAAGACTGCAGGGCCCATTTCTCCAATAATGGGGACTAAGGCCCAGAACTCCTTCAAGTGGTGTGTGTGCCCACCCTTAGAATGGAGGTATTGACAGACAATGCAGACATCATATAGAACTGCTTCCCGGGCCTCAGGAACTGGGGGCCATGAGCATTCCCTACCTCCTCCAAGTATGGCTGCTTCCCGAGGACTCTGCCCTTCTCTGTTCAGAATCTCATTATTCCCAACACTCCAGACGGAACACATGAAGCCCCCGTGATGCTAAGCATATGGCCTGGCTCAAGAAGTGCTCCTTCACAGAGAAACAGGACATGTCACAGGGACAAAAACACCTGGCTGTAGCCATGATTCTCAATGAAATTATCTTTATCCTTGAAACATGTGAGCACAGCTGATGTTAAGCCTTCAAAAATGGTAGGAGCGTAGACTATGTTCCCCTGAATGACACTTACCCGCCCCCAGCCGTGCCACATGCTCACATGAAATATCAAATTGCTTGCAGCTCATATTGAATAATGAATATGCCCGCCTCAGCCTATCACCAAGCTTTCAGCAGTCTGCCTGGGGAACTAGGGGAGATGTTAGAGGTTTGCAGGCCAAGCACAAAATTGAAGACAAGCTTGAATTAATAATTTGCTTATTTCTATACATGTACTTCAAAATAAAGTGCAAATCGAATAAGGTAATAACAGGACTTGGGAGGGGGGGAAAAAAAAGCTTCCTTTTGCAAACTGCTGACACTTCAATTTCATTATCTCTCACCACCCTGAATGTGATTTGCAAATGTGCTCTCCCTATGTCATCATGTGGAAATGTCTTCAGGAAGAGCCAAAAAGGAATGGAAAACAATTCCATGGAGCTTTGGGGGGAAAAAAAAAGAAATTAAACATCTCATTTTAAGCTGATTTTCTTTAGAGTACCATTTTCTAAAATCATGTTCTGTGGCCTCTGCATCTGAATCACCTGACTGCTCCTTGGAGGTCCCAGGGTAGTTTTATATATTGTGTATTCCAGGTTACTTCAGCTTTTTCCCACATTGACAGTCATGCTCTTGCCAATCACAGCTGCATACATACGTCAGGAGCCATGTTTCTTGAACTATCATTTTCAGGCACATTTGCGTCCGTATGTTAGTGCCTAAAATTGTAAGTCTGTTTACCTTTGTGTTTTTCAGCATTGTCTCCCTCACATCATTACCAGATACTTGTAGAAGAATTAAAATAATGTATGCTTGAATCCAGTCCCGAGATCTTACCCTATCTAACTCACTGGGGTCTTTTTTTGCAGTCTGACGACATTAGTGGGAGTAAAAGAAGTATGGAGATGTGTACACACACACACACACACACACACACACACACACACACACACATCCACGCACATCCAGAAACAAATTTAGATTCAAAATATTGGAAGACCCACATCCCAAACAAACCCCAAAGGAAGATCAAGCTGAAGATGTTCCCTATTTCCCAGTTTCCTTGGAACAGTCTTCTGTGTACAGTGTGGGGCAGCTCTAAGGGATCCTCTCTCCTGTGTGGTAGAAAGTGCCTCACAAAGATCACCAGTGTAACAGCAGGAAATTGCTCCCTTCCAACACACTTTCCCTTAGTAAAAGTGATTCCTCCCCTCCTTTACTCCCCTCATGACCCCTTCACTGGCTCACACTCTCTCTGTCACTCCTCTGGAAGCCTTCCTGATTCCTTAAGATTGGGCTTGGTTTCCTTCATATGCATTTCCATGGCACTTACTGCTCTGGACTAAAACTGCTAATCATTTGTCTATGATTTCACTAAAATATAACTCCTGTAACATAGGGGCTCCAACCTGTTGGGTTTTGCATCCCCAGTACTCTGTTCATTACCTGGAACAAATTACTGGTTGAATGAATGAGTGAACAAATCAGCATACTTAGACCAGTCTAAGAATTCACTGCTATCCAGAGAAAGAAAAGGAAGGCAAGCAGAGGAAATGAAGATTGTGGCTCTAGAGATTAATGTTGGGATATTATGTCTCCCACATCTGGATTACTGGTTTGCACTCAAACTTGGTAGGTGACTTGTAAAAACTGATATCAATAAATTCCCACTTGGTAATGGGTATTAACACTACTCCTAGGGGCCAATATCCAAAGCCAGAGGAAATTAAAAATCAGTGTTGTCCATTTTAATTATCAATATCTTCCAAGACATAAAGATTGGTTGGACAGTAGAGGCTAGCAATCATCTTTCCTCTAGAGGCAGCCTCAGCACCTCTTGGCAATCACAATCCATGAAAACCCAAACAAAAAATGTCCCTGGGGGTGTTCATTTTATATCACCTTTTGTCTTTCATTAAGAGGCCCAGATAAGGACATAAATAGGAAGATGACCTAGCAAGATCGATGATGACCACCTTCCTCTTTTGCAGGCTGACCCCTATATCTAAAAATTAGAAGTTGATAGAGATAAGACTTTGTAACATCATGTTAGAGATGTTTTAAGAAGCAGAAGGAAAAAAACAACACAAAGTGCCATATGGATCGTGAGACATTACAAGCTACTGGTCAGAGCCAATATCAAGTTCACTTAGTTCACTAGTATTCACCCTGCTATTCAACCTAGGAACTCTGGACACATTCTTGTCTGATGATTAACGTGTCCTTCTCTAACACCACTCCATCTAATCAACCACCAAGAACTACTAATTCTGCCTTCTAAATATCTCTATTTCCATTTCCAGTACCTTATTCCATGATTATCTCTTGCCCACATTCTATACTACTTAGGTTAAATGATGCTTGCTATTTTAACAACCAAGCTCAAAACTGAGGTGACTGAACACATAAAAGGTGTATTTCTCCAACTCGCAAAGTTCAATGAGAGTTGGTGCTGGGCCTCCTGTTGCAAACTGTTGTCCAGGGACCCAGACTCTTCCTATCCTATGGCTCCTATCCTATGGCTCCTATCCTATGGCTCCTATCCTATCCTATGGCTCCACCTCTTCTAGGGCTAGTCCTCTACTGGGTCTTCTGCTTCTGCTTCTGGCTAGCAGATGAAGGGAGAGCAGATGGGGGAAGAGAGAGAGCATAAAGAGTTGTCAACCATCAAAAGGGCAAGCATCTTTCATTCCTTGTTCAAGACTCAGCCATGGGGCCTTACCAAATTGCAAAAGAGCTGAAGTAACCTAATTCTGGGACAGGAAGAAAAACAAAAACATGTTTATTGGCTAGCATTGGCATTCTCTGCCCACAGATCTCCTCATATCTGTCCTTGTCCTAACCACCCACACTCTAAGCCAGTCTTCATGCTGCAGACAGAATAGATAAAATTCTGATCCAGCTTAGAAACTTTCAATGGCCACCATTGCTCTTAGGATAAACACCAAGATCCTTTTCATGATGTAACAATTGCAGGTGATCAAACAAGAAGAGTCACCATATAAAGAAAGGGATTCATTACAGGATGTAGACATTACACAACTGGTAACTGATGGAGCTATCTTAGCCATTGAGTCTGCTTCTAGTTCTGAGCCTTAAGTTATCATAGATCAACCAGAGTGGTGATCAGAAGGCCAGCAAAATGTGGACAAGAGCAAGGACACATTGGAAACATTGAGGATGACCTGGGATCTAAGGACAACTGTCAACTGTGAGGACAAACTGGAACCCGCGTGTCACTCACCAACCCCAAGCTCAACTTTAACCATGGAGCTGAAAACACACTGAGCCAGGCCTTGAGGAAGCTGAAGGAAGCTATGTGGTGGGGGCTGCCCCAAACCAATGGGGGCAGCTGGCAGATCTCAATGCATAACCTGCCACAGCACATAGAGCCCTTCAGAACACAAAACATGTGGCTTATGCTTCACTTCTGCCCCCCAAATCCCCTGCTAAATATCTCTTATGACCTACACAAAGCCAGAGCTATCCAAAGAAAGGATTTCTGGGAAATGTGATACAGCTTAGGTAAGTGGACATGGTTCAAAGCCACCACACATGACCTATAAGTCCTGGCATGATCTGGCCCCTACCTACTTATCCATCCTCATCTGAGTGAATTAATTCCTTAAAGGTCACTCGCCCAGAAAGATTCCCTTGACCAAGACCTTCTTTAGAAACACTCAGTGCCCTTTTAGTTGCTTATTCAGACTTTCACTTTACCGTGAGACTACAAGCTCCAAGAGGACAGGGACCATGTGCACAGTATCCACTATCATATCCCAGCCCCAAGCAGCTGCCCAGTACACAGAAGGCACTCGATAAAGACCTCACAAAGGAAAATCATTTGGTATATCAATGGACCTCTTCTTAGATGGAATTCCAACTAGAGCACATAGTATTGATACTTAGGCACTTTATTTTCAAAGAATTTCTAAAGTAGGAAAAACAGCCACTTGAATGAGAATTCTTTCCAAAGTCTGACATCCATTTTCATTGTACCTCACCTAAATCTTTAACGCCTTTAAAATTACCCAATGAAGTTCCTATATAAGAGATATGAGCTACTAAATTATTATATAGTAGCATCAAGGAAGATAAGTAATTCTCTTTTGGAGATTTATTAGAAATAGTACACAGCTAACATTTCTGCATTATATTAGAACCACCTGCCCAAAAGCAGGGAGATGGCTTCTATGACCCTTTAGGGAAATTCCCATTCAATGAGCCTATCAAAGTTATTTTACTAGCACAGCTGTGTAAGATTAATCATCTTTGTGAATTCTTAATTGCTGTGGTCAGACAACCCCTAGAGAGTAATCATACACTGTGGCAGAATTCACGCTCCTTTTTCATTCTTCTGTGATAAAGGAGAAAGAAAGAAGAAGCAGTAGTTCACTACCATTTGCTCATTAATTCATTCAAGAAATAATTATGGGTGTCTCCTGCCGGGTAAGGTCCAGGGATACAGAGATGGCTAAAGGAACTCAGAGTCTAGTGGGAAAAAAAGCAAGTACACAGGCAAGGCCAGTATCTCTTTAGGGGTATTCAAAGCTGACAGCTTCTATTTTAAAAGAAATAAGTGACCAAATATCATAGCAAGTACTAAGGAGATATGAGCTATACATCAGGCACTGACATGAGCACTTTATACCTACTGACACATCGATTCCCAGTAACAACTCTGTAAGGTAGGTACTTTAATTATTCCCCATTTTCACAGATGAGAAAACTGACCCACAGAGAGACCAAGAAACTTTCTTAGGGCCACACAGCAGGTCTCCAGAACCCACTGATTCACCACAGTGCCACCTCGCCACAACCTATCTTCCTACTCCCTTCCATAATCCCTCCATGACTATCAGACCTAATGATTCCAAATTAAGTTATTAGAAGTTCAATGATTCATTTTTTAAAGATAATGAATTATTTGTGTTTTAATAAAAATTGCATTTAAAATCTATGGCGGGGTCAAATTTGTAAACTTTTCCATTTGTGAGTCAAAATACCTACATGGTCTCAAAAGATGAATACAAATTATTCCCCGGGGAGGAACCCCAGCCGCTGCTCGTGTCCCATTCTTGTCTGCATCTCCACTTCTCCCCTTACCTGAGGCTAAATGATGGAGTCCTCCACTACCCATCACACAAGTCACCACATTGTTCAGGGGGAAAGGAACAAAGGGCTGCCCAACAACTAAATGTTAAAATAATTTCCACTCTTCTCTTTCAGTCCTGGGACTTCCTCTGGCAGAGTCTGCTGAGAAACAGACTGGCCTCAGCACTGTCCTTGGTGGAAGAGGGAACAAAGCATATACATTTAAAAAAATGTTCTTTTCATCCTGTCAGGAGACATAAAGAAGCATTAAAAAATGATTTCTTGCTTGATTTCATATTGCAATGGATCAGGATCAGCATCTAGAATCCTCGTATGGTGGTACCATTGCACTATCAACCATATTCCCTCACCTGTCCATCTCCATTAGTCCACACTGAATGCTATGGAAGCTGACTGGGACAGCAGGAAAGGCTTCACAGAAGATGCTGGGCTTGAAGAACATGACATGGTAAATCTGCTAGAGAATCCAAGTTGTTTCCTATGACTGGAGGTTAGAGTAGTGGGTAAAACGGAGGGTGAGGGTGAGGTAGGGCAGTCCTAAAGATAAGCCTAAAGACATAACCAGGGGCTAGATCACTGAGGGTGTATAGACTTGACTCTGGAGGTTATGGAGTGGCAATGGCAGTATAGAAGACAGATACAGAACCCTATCCCTAGAACTTGTGTGGTGATCTAGCATCAGGGAAATAAGCCTGCCTACTTAGTAGAGATTCCACATTGCCCCTAATAATAATAGATTGCAATAAAAGATAAGAAGGGTCTTTTTTGGGTTTTTTTCCTTTTCTTTAGTGATGATCATAGACTATATAGGAGCCTAAGTCAGGTTCAAATGTTGACGGCAAAACTCAGTGGGATTTACAACTTCCAAAAGAGACTGTCTGGGGGAATAACAGGAATTTGAGATCTTGTCATGAGTGATGAAGAGTCTTCCTCAACTTTTTTATAAAGGGCTTGATAACAGTCTTGAATAGAAGTCCCTCTGATGATAAGAATGCATCAGAAATGCTTAAACAACCTATATTGGGGACTGACTTTAAGATATGGGTAGAAGGACACAGAAATTTACAGGACCATAGCCTGTCCTCTCTTCATGGTGGCATGAACCCAGATACCATGGGAGTACAGTGCATGGATCGACAGCATGATCATAACATTTGATAAGAGGAAAAGTTTTTATGATACTTTCCAGTGCATAGTAGTTAAATTGAACAAATATTATGACCACAATAAAACACATTCTTATCGCTGGAACATAAATCAGTAATTGCTACATTGTGAGGGAGTTTCCCCCACAAGTGCAGGGACGCTGCTAGCATCAATGAAGGGAGACATTGAAAGGTAAAACCACAGCATCAAATATCATTTAGAATCAAAACACCACAAAATTCAAACGTGTTTCCTCCAAGGTTTTAATGCAGCTTTCCAAGCTTTTACAAAGAGCTATTCCCTCTCCAGTCGATCACGAGAAACCGCCTACATAAAGCCTACTAATAAGGACTCCGATGGAGAAACTTGTCATAAAATCAGGAATGCTTTGGAGCTCAGCAGAGATTCACTCTGGCCACACACAGCTTGGCAGCAACAATGCCACTCAATCCCAGCACACCTGTTTTCAATTACAAACTGGAGATTTCTATCAGAGTAAAAAGTAATTGTTTTATACCACTGATGTGAGAGAAACCCTTGGAGGAGAGAAAATGTCTACAGTTCGTGCTTGGACTTCTCAGGAAGATGCACCCATGCACACACCATGTCCAACTCAAGAACGGAAAAGTGTTGAGACCCTAGTATAGTGAAATTCATTGTGCAACTCTGGTTTGAATTCCTTGAGTTTTCCTCATATCTTCTTGAAACAGTGAAATCAAAGTTACATCTCATAACAATCTAACAAGTACTTATTTATAGACTCTCTGGACATTTGAGACAACATCGAATGTTCACATTCTGCTCCCTTTAGGGCTTAACGTAGTCAAAATAAATTAGCTCTGAAGGCAGTTTAGGGAACTTCTAAGGAAAATGGGCTCAGGGAATGGTACTTTTTCTAGGTTTGGAGCCATATAGGCTTATGAATTTATAAGGTTATTATCTCTCTTTTAAAAAAGATCTCACTTTTGTGGAATGACCCAAGACTAGAGTAATTTTGGAGAAGAATTCTTTTAATTCCAAGGAACAAATTCCCAGCAAAACATGAAAAGTGGTCATTCATGCTATACATTTCTTTTTCTTTTTTAAGCTAGAAAATACTTAACGCTTCCCATGTGCTAGCCATTGTCCTAAGAGATCACTCAATCCTTATAGAACCCAGTAAGGTGTCCTTATTTTTATTAGTGAAGAGGTTAAGGCTTAAGCAGTTTAATTAAGCTGTTTGATAAGACAGCTAATGAGGCATGGTGGCAAGATTTGAACTCAACACTGTCTGGTGGTTTATTGCTCTGACATGGTGCTGCCTCATGAGAAATAACAATAGGAGACATTGGTGTGGGGCCTCCATTTTCTCTCCACAGATGCATCAGGGAACAAAATTGCCTCGTTAAACAGCAATATTCATAACCATCATGCCTCTACTTTTTTACCAGTCACTTCAATTATGTAAGGCATGTATTTCTAAGGGAGAAGTGACTTTATTGCTTTTGCAATAAATACGTATAAATAAATAGATATGCAAATGAGATTGCTTTGTCTTTCAGTGTACCTTCTAAACCCTGATGCACAGATCACATCTGGGAACTTCAGACAACCAATGTGTTTTCTGGTCCTCCAGACACACACTGTATTTATTACATATACCAGGAAGGGCACTGACTTAATTTTCTTACTGCAGCTTTTATAAGTCTATCTTTTTTCATAAAAAGAAACAAGGCATTGTTTCTATTACGCACAGCAGAAATATTCATCAATTTTTAAGTTTCAAATTTGCTATATACAACAAGGAGCAATAAATTCAGCCTCATCCAAGTTAAGGGAGTAAGCACAAGGAAGCAAAGTTGAGGTGTTCTGAGATTGCTAACGACTCACCTCTAACACCAGTGTAAAGAAAATTGTACCTTTTCCAATACCCATTTTCTGGCTCTACCCAGTTGCAATAGTTTCCCACCCAACACAGAGTTAACAATATATAATACATTTTCATTGCCCCCGTTAATGCAGAAAAAAGCTAGAAAATTCTTAGGGCAACCTGCAAGAGGAACTCAACCTTGTAAAGAGTGCCTGTCTCTGGTTCTGTACTAATTGCCATGTAAATTAACAAAAAGCACAGCCCCACCAGCAAGGAAAATATTTTCTTCACAGACCATCAGCAAAGTCGCCCCAGAAGCCTAAATAACATCATGCCTGTTTCTTTAGACAATAAAATGCCAAAGTTTTTCTTTTGCTGTCAGCAAATGATGAATACATGTGGTACTGATTATTTAATACCACTAGACCACCAGGGAAGAAGATTTAGGTGAACTGCGGCAGAGCTATGCCATTTATTTTTATTACCATGCATTAAAAATTACGTTTACAGATAATTGTTTTTCTCCTTCCAATAAAGCAAGATAAAAAAAATCCAGAAGAATATTTAATAATACTGGACCACCAGGGAGGAATTTTAAAAGTTGATTTTTTTATTGAAAAATTAGATTTGCTTTCTTAAAATTTCCAATTATTTTTAAGTGCAATTTGTGAAGAAATTATTTTAAACCAGGGCAGTATGAATTTTCTGCTGGGGGACTATCTCACAGATTAAGTTACTCTTTTACAAGGGTAATTTACCTAATCGAATCACCCCTCAGAACCGTCCGTTTTAAAATACTTGTGTAACTGACTGAATGTTTTACAATTCTGTTCCGCCACACATTCTCATGGTTTCTATTGGAGTCAGTGTTTCCAAAATCCCCAGATAAAATAAACTCTTCATTTTTTTCCCCCCAGTATCATTGTATTAGATTGGGAAAAACTTCTATTTACCAGCTTCTTCTGAAAGGAGAATGAGAAGTAAAAGGAGGAGCAGTGGCAGCAGCAAACTGAGAGAAGAAAAAGACAAAACAGAGGGAGGGGGAAAGAAAAAAATCAAAAGGAAATTAAGTTAGTCTTCACACAATAGTTGCAATGATAATCTCTCTACACTTCAACTAGCATACTTACAATTAGGACAGGAAGTAATTGTTTCTCTCTCCATCCTCATCCTCATCTTCCCCCCTCCCTTCAATCTTTTCTCCCCCCCTTCTCCTGAGCGAACCCTACAATTAGAGGGGACTTTAGAAGTCTTCTAAGCTCATCTTCCATCAATATGAGAATGCCCTCCATGCATCCCTTACAGATGCCAGCCTATCATGTCAAAGCATTAGATGATTTGCCCAAAAAACAGGTCACCTTGTTGCTGGTGGACACTCCTGAGGCGTGAGAAGTTTCCAGTCTCTCTGTATCTCTCACTTTGGGTCCCAGGCTGCTTTTTGAAGCAATGAAAATGAAGAGTAGTTCTTGAGACAGTATCACACACCAATCGGCCAGCCCTGCAGACTAGGCACTGCTCTGTTTGTGTGTCACAAAAACAGTCCCTGTGTTCTGGGCTAAGATCAGTCAGAGAGGAAAAGGCACACACACACACACACACACACACACACACACACACACACACACAAACACACACACACACACCCCTACCTCACGTCTGATTTTCCAAAAGGGAAGCTGCTTCTCAGCTGTTCTCAGGATGGAACAGATCAGGGCAAGAAGCAGGCAAAATTATAAAATCATTCAAGGACATCTTTGGCTCCTTCAACTCTTTCTCCAAGCTGTAGGTTCAGGTGTTACGTCCCTCACAGTGTTGTTTGCTAAAATATCCTAATAGTATTAAATAAGTTTGTCAAAGAATAGTTCAAATCACCCCATTTCTTGTGGAGTTTGTGCCTCGAATTACACAGAGCCTGTTTACGTGATAATTTTCAGGATGGGTCTCCTCTGTGACTCAGGTTTGTTACAGAATTACCAATACGCCCACATGTAAACCAGCAAACCATATTCTGTGCCCAAAGCTGTGTCTGTCTTGAGAGGCCAAGAATGTTGACCTACAATGCAGGATAACTTCCGATCACACAGTGATTTTCTTGGTAATCATACCAAGAGAATTAGTATAATTTCCTTTGATTATAGGGGTAACTTTACCCCAGTGGAAGTTAGCTTGCTGTGCTCAGTTCCTTCCAAACCAGAAAAAGCACAGGCTGTCTGGAGATGGAGCTGGTCAGGGCTGATCAGAATTGAACTTGTTCTGGGGCACCTGGCTGGCTCAGTCAGTTGAACATCCAGACTCTTGATTTTGCCTCAGGTCATGATCCCAGGGTCATGGGATCAAGCCCCATGTTGGGCTGCACACTGATTATGGAGCCTACCAAACATTCTCTCTATCTCTCTCTTTCTGCCTTCTCTCCTGCTCTCTCTTACCCCCTCTTCTCCCTCTGCCCTCTCCCCTGTGCTCTCTCTCTCTCTCTCAAGTTAAAGAAACAAAGTTTGAACCTGTTCTAACACTGTGTAGGCCCCAGTCAATGGGAGAAGCATGTGACCATGGTAAGACTACAAAAGACTTCTGGGCATGGCCCCCTCACACCAGGCCCTGCCAACAAGCACTTCTGACCTCAGAGTGCTTAATCTTCTCTGCTGCCATAAAGCCAAAAATAATGTGCCCCTTTATTATTTCTCCCTATCAAGGAAATCATTTGCCCTTCTTCTCCACTAGTCTATTCTTCTGGAACATAAGCCTTCAGACATGACTTCTCTGGCTCCCACATGCAGAAACACAGGAGTTCTGTGGGTCCAAGAAAAGGCCCCAAGGAACCAAGCAAAGTTTCCAAGAAGGAGTAGGGGGGACAACTGCAAACCTGATCTTGTCATTCTTTTGTTTAACACACTTCTGTGGCTCCCCACTGCCCACAGAGACACCTGCAAACTCCTGCCATTAGTACAAGGTCAGCCTGTTTGGCCCCTTGCCCTCTCCTCCCCAGTGCCTCACAAAATGAATCCCTCAGGTCCTTGGATTTCCAAGGACTTAATGACCTCCAAACTTCTGCATGTGCAGTTTCCTTGCCAGGCCTCTGCTAAGATTTTCTCTCCATCTTGATCAGCAGAAGCAACATAAAAACCCTCACGAAGGTTGAGTTCTAAGAAGGAAATGGATAACTAGGGGACGCAGCATTTTATGTCTGGAACAAAAGTTCCCAGATTTTTGTGTTTGTAGGATTTCATTACGGGAAGAAATCAAAGGAAGAGGTGATGGGAAGGAGGAAGGGAAGAAGGAGAAGGAGGAGGAGGAGGAAGAAGATGAGGGGAAGAAGGAGGAGGAAGAGGAGAAGAAGAAGGAGGAGGAGGAGAGAAAGGGTAAGGGTAGGGAAAGGGAGGGGGAGGGAGGGAGAAGAAAAAGAGGAAAGGGAGGAGGGGGAAGGGGGGAAAGGAGGGGGAGAAGGAAAAAAAGGGGGAGGAAGAGAAGAAGGAGAAGGAGGGGAGAAGGGGGAAGGGGAAGTGGAGGGGGAGCAGAGAAAGAGAGGGAGAAGGTGAAGAAGACAACAATAAGACAGAGCCACGGCAGGATGAGGGTTTCATACTGTCAACGCATGCATGTTCAGAAGACAGGGAAGTCCCTGTGACTGCTCAAAGACAGTATTTGCCTTCTTGGCCAGCTTGCTATGGCCTTATAATATGACAAAGATATTCTGGATCTGCTGGTGTGCTACTGGATGTCTGGTTCTCAGATCACCATATGAATGCATAAGCCAAACACTTCTTATAAAGCAGCTCGACACTGTTTCCATCTAGCTTGTAAAAACCCAACTTACGAGAACATAGGTCACGAAACTGGAAATGAACTACAATTGAACTGATATAGCAGTAAAGCTACTACAACAATAACAAAAACTGATAAGCTTCACATTTGAATGGTGCCTCCCTAGTTAAAAGACTTTCACAAACATCACCTCACTTGAAGACGTAACCCTGCCTCAAAGCCCTGCTGTGAAACAAGTGATCTTCTCCCCACATCGCAGATGAGAAAACTGAGGTTCAGAAGCATAAATGACTGCCTGAGGGCCACAGAACTCACAAACAGAGTCAGTGCTGATGTGTCCTCACGTCAGCTCTTGTGCCCTCCCTGTGGACTCTGCTGATTTTCACCAGGAAGGCAATCAAGAGCTAAGCAGTCAAGTAGAGGCTTAATTCTCTGATTCAAACTCAACTTAAACTCAATTCACCAAATGTTTACTCAGCTTCAACTCTATACCTACACGTGGTGACACCCCCAAACATGTCTTAAAAATCATGAGACCTCCCCCACAGCACCCAATGGCCCAGACTCCTATTTTATTAAAACAAAATTATTACGCAAAACAGTTCCAAAAACTGAGGCAATTTAAATGCTTAGCATTAACAAATTAATGTGCTGAACACATATACCCACAATTACAATGATTGGATATAGATAACTCACTTGTCCAAATCTTAGTAGGTCAAGGTGAGACCTTCCTGGCCCTTGGGACAGGATCTACCTGTGCTAGGAAATGCCTAATTCGCTAGAGAATGCAAAAATTTTTAGATGCTAAAATGGATTTTAAACAAAGAGATAGGACTTCAGAGAACTTTTATTAAATTCTCAAATTGCCTAAGATTCACAATTAATAAATGCCAATGGGCTTTTAAAGTACACTGGGCTAGGAGTCTAGAGACATAGGTCCTAGACCCAAATGTCCTGCAGTAGCCAGGAAACCATGATGAAGCCCCTAACCTCCCTCTTGTCTGTCCATCCGTTGCTGGACTGTGCTATGGGAGATGTTTATAGCTTTGTGTTCTATGATTTGAGTGCCCATCCCTGGAGAAGCTCCTTCCTGGTCCATGAACTAAAACTAATGATTGTTTCAAGCAAGCAAGACCATGAAACTGTGCGAGAAAAAGAGAATGTGCAATCTCCAAAACAAACAAGCCTTGACTTCAGAGACCAAGCTACACCAAATAATGGGAAGTGGCAGTAACTCGTAGGCTCACTGTACCCAAAAGGGCATTTCATTTTACATGATATTTGGGACACGTGAAAATTGGGAATTTTCATAAACACTCATGTGCAGAAATTTCCAAAATTTCCTTGGAAATAAAAACTACAGTCCTTAATGTCATCATCTTCCCTGGGCTGTGAGTCACTCAGGTGACTGCATTCTGTATGGGCCCCCACAGGGGGGTTAAGAAATCTTAATTTACCTAAAGATGCTAATCAAGCCTAGAGGCTTGGAGACATGAGCTCGCTGATACGCTGTGTTTGTTTTAAATCAGACCGCCTACTTGGTGTGAGGCTGATCTCTGTTATTAAATCCCCTTTTGTTCTGCGTGTACACCCATCAATCTTATCTTACAAATCAAATAGAGAAGGGATAGCATGTTTATAATTAATCCCTGTAAGCTGTTTCCAAATATCTAGTCAGTTGCCCTACCCAAGTGCACCCATAAATATCCTTTAGTTATAAAGTGAAGCTTATCTTAATGGTATTTATAATCTCTTTTGCAGTGAAACGATGGCCTGTAATCTCTTCTGGTTTTAATATAATTTAGACTACGGAATTTGCTTTGAGTTAGAGTATTATACAAATTATCTTGATTGTATCCAAGACTGGATAGTCTTGTCTAAAATAAGGAAACAAATCACTTATAACCAATGCCAGCTAACTTTAAAAATCCTGAACTCATAAACATATCATCATTTGTATTACTAGTTTGGAAACCAGTTAGAGAAATCAGCAGGACTGTCCTCCAGTATTCATCTTCTCTTTCTCCTTTTTAGAGGTAGAATGTTCTATTAAGTTCTGGCTAGGCACAGAGCCACCCAAATAAAGACTACATCTCCCAGCCTCCCTTGCAGCTACGTGTAGTCATGTGACTGAGTTCTTACAAACAGGACTAGAGCAGATAGGATGTGTGCAACTTCCAGCTTGTGGCATTTTAAGAAGTCTGAATATGCACCCTTCTCTCTCCCCTTCCTGTTGCTAGGATGTGGACATGAGGCGGACAGGAGCAACACCTTCGGGATTAGAAGCAACAGGGGAGGTGGGGACTCAATCTCCAGATGATACTGGACTCCTGCTTTCCCCTAGGCTATTGTATGAAATAGAGATTGGCATCCGTCATCTATTTTGACTGAACATTGCATTTTTAGTAATAGCGGTTTAGTAAATACTCAAATATAGAAATACTAATTTAACCATTCACAGGACAGCCCCTTTTCCTACAGAAAATCATACTGTCCCATGTATTTTTCTTACCATGTGGAAATTCAAGAAAGTAAACATTTTAATCTATAGTTTATGTACATAGTGCAGCAAAGTGAAAGTTCTAATGTCAGACTTCAGAATTCAAATATTGGCCACTTCCTAAGCTTTATGTCACTTTGGGAAAATTACTCACCCTTTCTAAGTTCATTTGGGTCATCTATAAATGTGTTGGTGATAATGCCTACCTCATGGAGTTGTAGTAAGCAGTAGTGATCATGCATATTGAGAACATGGTAGGTTCTCAGTAGGTGTTAGTTCTTATGATAATGATAATGTTGGTGCTATGTTTAAGTGACAGATTGAAGCAGCCATAAGGACAAAAAGTATTGTGGAATATAGCTTCAATTTGTCCAGACTCAGATAAGCCAAACCAAAACTGATGACGTAAAATTGAAGAAAACAAAACAAAACAGTAACTGTGTTTTTACTCATTGCCTTTCTCCTTTTTTCCCCCCAATGAAGCACCTCTTCCCTAGAGTTACTGCTTGTTTCTAAACTGTTAGCCAAGAAAAATGGATATGCTCCCATCAACTCACAAGTTCACCTAGGTATTTTTATTTAGAGCCTTTGTTCAGGGAATCTCAAGCAATATATTCTAGGTGAGAGAGATAACAGGTGAGGCCTCCTACTAAATTTATATTGAAAATTGTATTGTCACTTGTCCTTCCTTCTGCTATTCAGTCATCATGTGTTGTCCTCAAACCCTGCAGTCCCCTTGGACACTTGGCTTGAGGCACAGAAGCACATATTAGCTGTTCAGGAGCTCAGCACATGAGGAGTAGAAAGCATTGAAGAGGACAGAGAGAAGTGGTATAATGACCAAACACAGCCTATCTCAGCCCCGGCTCATCGGGAAGTTTGGGGGTGGATGGGGCAAGAGGAAAGAGACAGTGTTGGGAACAATAGAAAAAATTGGTCATTATAAGATCCAGAACACTCAATTTTAGGTGGGTTGTTGATTACAGTGGTGAAAATGAAGGCAGATAAATGCTGTAGGGTATTAGAGTAAATGTTAACATAGATACCAATGACAGACCCTAGAGTAATGAAACCAGAGGAGAAAATCCAGATTGCAGAGTTTTATAAATCATAAAGTGTAAAAATGAGGCATTAATAAGAGTGATGATGATGATGATGATGATGATGAAGATAGTTGAGGCAAACATCTTTGACAATAAGTACCCTGTCCCACTCCTCCCTGTGTTAGCCAGCCTACTGGGAGCAGTGGTGCTCTCTGAGTTTTACATTATCCCTCCCCTCTGGCCACAGTTGATAAAGTGAATGGAAACATCTAATCCAAGATAAGCCCATCAGATATCTTTTGAATATATTATTCATTTACTCAATAGTTGCTTTCCACTTCTGGCTATGATAGAGCATATGTATCTAACCAACTCTCTCTCCACGAACAACCAGATGAGTTAAAATACCAAACCATGGGGTGCCTGGGTGGCCCAATAAGTTGAGCCTCTAACTCTTGATTTCTTCTGGTCAGGTCATGATCCCTTGGTTCATGGGAACCAGACCTTCATCGGGCTCCACGCTGACAGTGCATATCCTGCTTGGGATTCTCTCTCCTCCTCTCTCTCTGCCTATCTCCCCGCTTGTATGCTTGCTTGCTCTCTCTCAAACAAAATTAAAATAAAATAAAATAAAACAAATAAAATAAAATAAATAAATAAAATACCAAACCAAAAAAAAAAAAAAAACTAAAGTAAAATAGTCACCAAGGTAGCAAGACCTAAGATCTAAGATCCTAGAGAGGAAGAAAAGAAAGCACACACACACATTAGCCTGACATTCAACAACACTTTTCTCCTTGATACATTTTAAGTAGTAGCCAAGGGACTAGAAAGCTGAGAATAGCTTTCTGCTTTCAGTTTTCTGCTATTAAGACACACACACACACACACACATCAGAGTTCTGGGCCCACCAAGATTAAGGGTCCTAGAAACACTCCTAAACTTTCCACTGCAATCACTGAAGGGCTACACCCTAAGAATTAGCGCTTACTAGTACTGGGGGAGGTCGTCAAGGGCACATGACCACCACTTATCCCCTGAGCTGGATCTGGACAATCAGAGGCTCCTTACCCCCCACTCTGGCCCTTGGAATGTGTGTTCTGCTGCCTTTCCCACTCTCAGAAGCCGGCCCAAGGATACAGCCTTGAGATAGTGATATGGTGCGGAGACCATCTGGATAGTCTATTTGACAGAACCCAGTTAAGGCCTCAGCATAAACTTTTCAGATTGGGAAGACAGGTGTGGAGATGCACTCCTCTGTGGCCACCAAGACAAGCCTCATAAATTCCCTCACTTATTTGAACCTGCCACCTACGAGTCTGGAGTGGTCTGCTTCTTTCTTCCGCCTCTTCCTGCCCTCAGCATAAGGGAGTTGGTTTCAGATTATGCCCAGGAAACTCCGAGGAGGTTGTGAACCAATAACGAGAAATAAACAATCTCTTTTAAGACTGAACACAAATTTGAATTAACTCAATCTCAGATTGGATTAAGGTAATTACCCTCTATCCTATTAGTTTTGCCCAAGTGTCAGCCATGAAAGTATATCTTCTCTAGGGGATGATAATATCATCCAGAACTTCAAATGATCTCTTCAATTTTTCATATGCCATGTTCAGCACTCAATAGGAGACCATTTAATCAACCCAAGAGAAAAAATATCAGAGACAACAGAAAATGTAGGAGACAACAGGTGAAAATATAGGAGACAACTTCAGGAGATCCAGATATTGGAGTTAAGATTTACTCACCAGTTCACATGCCATAAACTGAGCTAGGCAATGTGACTATACTGATGAGCAAAGCAGTTCTTACTCCTGCCTTTATGAAGCATTAGTCTGCTGGGACAGATCAACAATCATCCCTCATTTAAAGAGGAGAAATAAAAAGTCAGTTAGAGTCCATTAGATGGTCATAGGCATGAATCCATGAGATCACGGCAAGTAGTAGCCAGACTCTGCGTGCGTAAATTTTGAAGGAGCAAAACCTGAGTGTCTTGCAAAGAAATCTTGTCTACCACAGAAGAGAATAGCATAGAAGGAAAGCATAGATGCAAAAATATTTAAGCCCAAAGAGAGATCCAGAAAGATTGAGAGTATCTTCCTGATGACTTTCAGCTAGAAAGTTACACTTCCCATAACTGGGTTCCATGAGATTAACACTATACCATTTTAATCAGCACTACTTTGACTTGACCTTCCTTAAGTGAATTTCTTTTCCTTGCAACAAAAGATATCTGACAAAGACAGGAGCTGTTTATGTGACCTGGGGACTACTATGCTAGCTACTATGCTGCAAAAAAGGGAAGAGAAATCAATTAAATGTGTTGGGTTAGCTTGTTTTGAACTTCATCTGGTTATACTAGAAAACCACATATGTATGATTACACTTACCCAATAGAGTCATATGATGAGAATGTAAAACAATGAGAAGGAATAGCAAGTATCAAGCAGTTGTGACTCTGTCTCAACATAAAGTGAAAATCTAAATGCAGTATTTACACAAATTTTATGTTGCAATCATAATATATGTGCTCAGCATTTTTAACCACGTAGTTGCTCTTTTTCTTTCTTTTTAACTTTTTTTAATGTTTATTTATTTTTGAGAGAGAGAGAGACTGAGCGTGAGTGGGGAAGGGGCAGAGAGAGACAGACATAGAATCTGAAGCAGGCTCCAGGCTCTGAGCTGTCAGCACAAAGCCCGATTCAGGGCTCGAATTCATGAACTACAAGTTCATGACCTGAGCCAAAGTCAGTCATTTAACCAACTGAGCCACCCAGGTGCCCCAAATTTCTCCTTTTCTAAATGCATTTTATTGTATTTTCTCTGCGCAAATTCCTGTCTTTTGCTTCTCTTCCTTCCATTATGACTCAAGTTAGAATGCCCTTCTATCCAAACTGCACATATTCAAAGCGGTCCAAAAAGAGAGTGCAATGCAGAGGCAGACAGAGCAAAGGTACATGAAGGAACAGACTGCACTGGGGAGATGTGCAGGAAGGTGGAATGGTACTTACGGTTCAGCAACACAAAATCAAAAACTAATTTAAAAATAATATAACCATGGGGCGCCTGGGTGGCTTAGTCGGTTAAGCATCCGACTTTCGCTTAGGTCATGATCTCGCAGTTTGTGGGTTCGAGCCCCGCATCGGGCTCTGTGCTGACTGCCAGCTCAGAGCCTGGAGCCTGTTTCAGTCTGTGACTCCCTCTCTCTCTGACCCTCCCCTGCTCACGCTGTCTCTTTCTCTCTCCTAAAAATAAATAAAACATTAATAAAAAATAAATAAATAAATAAATAAAAATAATATAACCAAAGAACACCAGTCACATTTAAATTCCAAGACCTGAAACTTCAGTACTCTTTTGAGACCTTGACCAAATATCCTCTGGCAATGGTAATTATATTTTCTCTTTACTCATTTTGGCTTGTTTGCAAGTAGGTTAGATGATGTTCATTTACAAGTTCATGTTATTTATGTTTATTTGTGAGTTCATCTGTATGAATGAACAAACACCTATAGTGTATGAATTTCAATCAAGAGCTTAAAAAAGGAATGTCTTCTGTTGGTGAATTCAGCATAGCACAGCTTAGAATTTCACCCATGGAAATGTCAGGTCCTTCTTTCCTCATCCAAATCCACAAAAATGAAACAAAAGAACCAAGCCTCTCTAAGTAAAATGAGCTAAAATTAGCAAGCAGCAAAGATGATGCCAGTTGCCCTGGGCAACAAATGGTTGATGGATGGAATAATTAAGATCGACAGTAAACTAATCTCTGTTCCCTTATTGAAAACGAAGTCCCCTGAATCAATTAGCCTTGTCATGGATACCTTTTATAAAACAACTATGACATCCCAACCACTTCCCTTTGTTTATGAATTTGCCTATCCTTCAATAAGTGCAAAAACTAATTTCAAAAGCACCAAGAGATAATAATGGAAGATTCCGATACATTAGGCACTGCACAAACAAACAGCCACAGCCCTTGAAAAATATAAATATCACAGACAAACTAGTCCCAGAAGACTTCATGGACTTTCTCAAAGGCACGATATTGTCAAAGTTTTGCTGCTAAGAAGCTTAAAGACATTCTTTTGCAGACCATGCATGTACGTGTTAGAATGATGATCCATTGACCAACCCATGTAATACAGTTGGGAGAGCAAGAGATGTCAAAAGGAGACTTCTGGCAATCATGCAGTCACTCTGGGTTAAAGAAACAAGAAAGAAAGCTGCAATGAAGCTGAAATGAAGCTGAAAGAAAGGATGGTGTTGGGGTTGGGGGCAGGGGGTGGGTGGCAGTCATGGTAACAGTCTACACCAAATAGATCAACATGCAGCTACTACAATCATTACCCTGAAGTTAGAGAATAAATCAAAATTATCAGAGATGGCCAAGAAGACCTACACTCTGGCTTCTAGTGTTTCTGTGACCTGAATTTAAGCAATGGCTGCTACAGTCCCCTGAGAAGCTGAGGGATTCTACAGTCATTCAAAGGGCTTGGGGTAGAGGATTATGACTTAAGCATAAAATCCTTCTTGAGTTATTTTTATAAAAATTCTGCTCATTTTATTTGTCTGCTCTCCCGTTTCTTTTTCAGAATAGCAAAAGAAAGTCAGTTAATGTTTCTTTGATGATGTGGCTCATGTGGCGCTTTGGAAGTAGTACTTCTGAATATCCTGGTTGGATAAGTCTCAAAAATACTATTTTAAACAGAGTTTAAGGGATTTCTTAGTTGTAGAACATTTCAAGAACATTTATTGTGAGTATATGAATTGAGAATACAGTTGGAAAGTGACATAGTACATAGTGTTTCCAAAACTTTTGAGGCACAGAATCCTTTTTTCAAAAACGTGTCATGAAACTATTTATTCCTCAAAACACACTTCTAGAATTTCTGTTTGAGAACATAGATGGAAAATATGAAAGGCACAAGAGAATAAACAGAATAGATATGACCTAAGGATATATCCTGTAAAGTGTCCATTAAAACCATATATGCCACTGTTACTTTAATAAAGAGAAGAAGGAGATTAGAGCTATTCAATAAAGGAATTTTATCACAGTGCCTGATATGAGGCTGGAACTCAGGAATGGCAAGATAGGGACCTAAGCTGAAGTTAGATTCCTAACTGACTGAGCCACCCAGGTGCCCCATCACTGGCAAATGTTTATATGTAGATATATGTGCTGTATGTGTGTGTGTCCTGCAATATTTGTTTATAGAATTTGATCACATTGCTCTAAATCAAAAGGTGAAAGCTTTCGCATCAAAGCTAAAACCAAGTGGTCCTGACTTGCCCGCCAAAAGTTAGTGTCTGTCACAAATACACTAACCCAAGGTATACGTAAAACACCATTATTTTTTAGGTGAACATAGACATAGCCGCCACAAGAAATGGATACAGTAGGCTGGGACCATTTTACGTTCCAACAGAGAATAATAAGAGAGTAATAATAGATTTTGCCTCATTGTAAAAAAAATTAAACCCTTTAAAAACATCACTGATGGGAGTAGAGTGTTCCATTTTATTTTTTAAATAAACACTTATTTTATGCAGATTTAAACAGTGATATATGTTTACTATGGGAAGCCTGGAAATCACCAGATATTATTAATAGATGCAAGACAAACATAGACGCCTAAGCTTGCCACCAATCATGGGCATCTTGGTGTATGTCTAATACCCATTGTTTCACAGAGTTTAGGTCAGACTTGAATATTCGGCATCATACTTGTTTCCTTCATTTACTAATGATCTGGGGCATTTTCCCATGCCTTCAACACTCTTTGAAAACATATTTGAAATGGTTGGCTATGATTGCCAAGCCTTTAACATGCCCATTACAAAGAGCGTTCAGCAACAGGGGGCCCTGTGTTCCTCCTCTCCTAAGACCTTACCTTGGAGAAACCTTCCTGGCTATACGGCCAGGATCCTGCTGTTGGATGAGCTTTGTAAGCCAGGCCACTGAATATTCACTACACACAACAAGCATTTTCTTCTACACAGTCAATTTCAAGGCCCAAAGCTGCATTCTGCTCTCAAATGCAAATGTAAAATGTACCCTCAGGCCTAAAACACTATTTGCTTTTGCCAACTCACCAAATGCAGGCATCGTCTGTGCAGTGGCCCGGGACAGGCATGGCTGAAGTTCCCTTCTGAGCACTGTGCTGTTACAGACCCTCAGCACTGCAAGCAGCACAGCCTGAGAAGTCTGTGAATCATGGGGAAGAGTTTTACTACCAGTAAGTGATATGTGTCTCTGGCGGTTTAAAGTCCCTCTTTGTAAATAAACACATCCAGTGGTGAAAAGAAAACAAGTCTGCTTATATTTTTCCTGTGATTATGGGTCCTCTCAGAAGTGATACAAAAATTCTGTTATCAGTAGAGACGGGGGTAGGGAAGCTTCCACCAGCCCCTCCAAATGCCACCCATTAACTTGGATGGGGCCATCTGTTGCAGAGAGAGGGCAGCTTGAGCTGACTGGGCTCTCCTCCTTCCTGGTGGGCTGTGGCTGGAGAACTCCAAACACCTTTTCCTGGGGTCAGGAAGAGCCATCAGTAGGAAATAACTCTGAATCACTACTCGTGTGGGCTGGATATGAACCAGCCCCCTCAGAAAGGCCGATCTGGACAGAACAGCACTAAACTCCAGGCCCTGCCAGCCTCCCACAGCCAGGCTGCTGACACTTTTATTTGCTGGCATTTACAATGTTGCAGCAGCTCAACCCTGCTAATGTGGCTGCTTCCAACACAGCACTTAGGTGAGGACTTTTGAGAGGAAAGCGAAAAGGATGCTTCTCTAGAATAAGAGGCCTCCACCAGGCCTGTTCACACAAAGGGGAACTGCATTGCCTTAAAAGCAAAAGCTTGGGGCTGGTTAGTGTTTTCTGCTTCACAAACAATGGGATTCCTTGTCACACAAACACACACTCACAGACTCGTTAAGGTATTTATGGTTATTTTTTCCTTCTACTTGTAATGAAGAAAAGCAATTTGCCATTTAAAACCACAGCTGCCTCCTAAGGAAAATGGCCGTGTTCAAAGGAGGATGAGCATCTGCTAAAACTGGAGACAGCCCAGTCATTGGACTGAGCTTTCTGCATATAAAGAGGGTGTTGATCCAGTCTGGAAGTTGGCCTGAGGCAGTAGAGCTTAAGTGTGCTGCAGAAGAGACAGAGGGAAGAGGTGTGCATTTCCGGCCGCCATGGTGCAGAGAAATGCAGAGGTGTGGACCGTGGAAAAGCAAAGGTCCAGGGGAGGAAAAGAAGGGCTGGCAAGAGGGCCAAAGGCCAGAGCCCTCTGCTGGGGAATGTGCACCCGGGAAAGATCCTGATGGCGGAGGGAGGACAGGACTTTTCCCAAGAGAGATGCCTCATTATCTGCTGTGATGTAACCGTGGGACCTGCCAGACCTTCACTGCAAACTCTGCTAAACGCAACAGCCTTGTTTATGTAGTTGATCGGGAGAGCTAAGACCTACTGAGACCTACTGTGTCTTAAGCTCTCTGTACTTCCCACGTACAACTGAATCGAATCCTTACAAGGTATCATGAGGTAGATATTGTGATTATCGTAATCCTTCCCACTTTACAGCTGAGATAACTGAGGCAGAGAGAAGTTAACAGGCCAGTAAATGGCAGGGGTGGGATGTGTTGTTGCTCTTATTTTATCAACCCCAAAGTTTTATTTGTAAAGAACAAAGCATGAAAAGTCATATTTAAGTGTCCTCTGAAACCCAAAACACTCATATCAGTTTCTCTGCTATGTATGTTAAAGTGCTTGGCATCACAGTACTCTTTATTTTTTTTTATCTTTTCATAAAATATGCATTTGTTCTCACATAACAAAAAGAAGAGCTCAAAGAAGACTTTTTGTGCTGATATCACTTAGCATTCTGAATTTGCAAAGTAAAACTGTCATAGACCAAAACCTTTTCTTTTTTTCTCCAGCTGAACTGGAACTGTCTAACCAGGCATGCACATGACTCTAACACCCTCAAAAACAATTTTAATTTTGTGTATGTCTATGTGTGTGTGTGTGTGTGTGTGTGTGCGCGCGCGCACGCACGCGCGTTCACATGTAAGCTCACATTACAATACTCTTTAAATTTTATTTTATGTTCAGATGAGGAAAAAAATATCCAGTTCTGATGCATTGTTAACAATACAAAGAAACACAATATAATTTAAATGCAGATGTTGGGGCACCTGGGTGGCTCAGTTAGTTGAGTGTCCAACTCTTGACTTTTCTCAGGTTGTGACCTTAGGGTCGTGGGATCAAACCCCACTTGCGTAAAAGTCTATCCCTCCCTTTGCCCCTCTTCCTTGCTCATGCACTCTCATCTCTCTCTCTCAAATAAATAATAAATAAATGAATGCAGAAATGTTCATTTTTTAAAAAGATACACAGGGTATGTTTATGCATGGTTCAAGTGTAACATGGAGAATTTATTTTCTGTGTTTAACACCCTTACATGGGGCGCCTGGATGGCTCAGTCGGTTAAGCGTCTGGCTTCAGCTCAGGTCATGATCTCATGGTTCGTGGGTTTGAGTCCGCGTCAGTCTCTGTGCTGACAGCTAGCTCAGAGCCTGGAGCCTGTTTCGGATTCTGTGTCTCCCTCTCTCTCTGACCCTCCCCTACTCACGCTGTCTCCCTCTCTTTCTCTCTCTCAGAAATAAATAAAAAACATTTTTTTAAAAGTTTAAAAAAAAACACCCTTATTTGATGGACAACAGGAACCCCTTTCCATACCTCTCTACTATTGACAAGATTTGGTTTGGAACAGACTAGAGCCACACACAAATACATTCAGGAAATTGGATCAAGCATGATTTCCTCCCACATAACACAAAAATGCCTTGAATTCCTTCAAACGAAGAGAAACCTTTTGATATACTTTTTTTTTTTCACTCTGGTGTCAACAGCTCAATGTGATACATTTCTAGAGCTGATCTTTATTCTATCCTTGAAAGGATAATCAGCCCAAGGAAGATCTGGGAGGATGAGCTTCTTCTTGGATTTCTCTGATCACATGATCAGCATGGCGTGGCAAAGGTGGGATTTTAGCTTAGATGATGGAGCTCCGGGACCACATGCTTAACCATTGCACCATAGTAAATTAAGGGACAAAAAGGAAATTGGGGCTGGAAGTGATAACCCCTGAGAAAGTCAAAATGCCTGAGACAATGGCATTGAGCCAGTCTTCCCCAGATCTTCCTGGGCAGGATGATCGTACCTGATGTCTGAGTTACATACCCTTCCTTTTATGTTGATTCACTGATTCTACATATATCCAATGAAGCTCCTATAAGGTGCTGAGCAATGCATTTGACATGAAGAAAACTATGAACAATGCATGCTTGGCTCTTGCTCTTGGTTAGTTAGATGGTTAGTCCATGGCTATCAATATCATATAAACTTGCTATGATAAGGGCAGTGCAACACACTGTAGAATATACAGGAGGGGCTCCTAACCCAGACATGGAAGGCCAAACAAGTCTTCTTGGGGGAAAAAAAATCTAAACTGAGTCCCCAAAACTTAATCAGTTATTCAGGAAGAGGACAAAGAAAAATCCAAGCAAAAAACTCAGCATGTGCAAAAACCCACACGCAAGATAGGCAATAGTTTGGTAGGACTGGAACCATTCAGGCGAAAAGTGAAAAGAAATATATTTGGCTATTTATACTGGATCTGGATTGTATGTGCCACATAAAGAAGTTATACTTTATCACAAAGCCAATGACATTTTAGGGAAAAGAAGGATATGACTCAGTCATTCAACAACTATTTATTGAGCACCTACTATGTGCCAGGCATTGCTCTGGATGCTCAAATAAGTTGGTGAGTAAATCAAAGATCTAGGCTAGGGAGTGCATGTCTGGCTCAACCAGTGGAGCATGACTCTTGATCTCAGGGTCATGTGTTCTAGCCTCACTTTGGACATGGAGCCTACGGGAAAAAAAACAAAACAAAGCAAAACAAAAGACCCAGGCTTTACAGTGCAGGGTGGCAGGGTAGAAAAGGCAAACAATTAATACTAAACACAAAAAATAAATTATGCAGAATGTTATAAGGGAGATAGAACAATTACAACAATTAAAAATTTAAAAACAAAGCTATGCAGGCCAAGATGGACTGGGAGTGGGGGAGGGGGAAGAGATCATGGCCAGATACAATTTCAGAGTTGCCAGGGACAGACCTAATACCAGTGATCGCTGGCAGAGACTTGAAAGATCTTACTGCTAGGCACTCTGCAACTCACAATCAACACATGTAAACAGATTATTAGATATTTGAAATAAACTTAGAGGAGTTTTTCATGTTTGCTCAGTGTCAACAGTCTTGCTTATCCAACTTAGAGTCATGGTCCCATTTTAATTTGGAAACATAAAGTGATTTTAGGCTTCAGAGTCTAGAAATTAACTAAAAAACAGAAATAAACTGAAATTTAGCCCAAACCTCAAGTATTTTCATAAGCTACCAATATCACATGTACCCCTTGGAATCTTTAACTGCTTAAAACTTTCTATATCCCTTAAGCCTTATGTCCATCTCTTTTTAAAATAAAGCAGGTTAAAAATACTTGATATACATCTATTCTTCCTATGGCCACCCCAAAGACTTGCTTCCCACTGGAAGATAAAGCAACCATATTTGGTCAATTTGGTTTCTGTCCTCTCTTTTTTTCTTTTCTGAGTTTATAATTGTCAGGAACAGCTGTGTGCATTGCCAATGCCTTCCCCAAAACTAACAGGGCTCTAACATACAAAACATCTATTCTGCTTCTAAATTTGTTTTTAATTATATTACAAGATGGAAAAAGAAATGCCTTAGCTGTTAACACTGGCTCAGTGGGGCCAACAGTAGACATAGAGCAGACACAAGGAAATACTTCAAAAAAATTTTTTTTAGTTTGCCATGATTTAATAGCAGATATTCCTGGCTTTGAGTGAACTCTGCAATATCCCAGTGCGACAGGATAAATGATCGTCTACCACTATTAATTTTCGGTCATAATGTCTGAAATGCTGCTTCAAAAATAAATGCAGTATTTTCACTTTATTTGGTCAGGTAAATACTAAACTATTTTGTCATAATAACTTTACAACACTGTGTTTCACCTTGTCTTGCCTTGACTGCTGAAGGTAATAGGGACCGTTTTATTATGTCCATAAATTGAGTCAATTGACTTATCCTTATATCCTGTTTCCTGAACTTAACGAGAGATTCTGCATCATTAGGAAAACACACCATCCTGCAGCAGGATCAAAAGCAAAGGAAGCCTGATAATAAGTCATTTTGATTTCAGGGAATGTTTGCCAGGCAAACTTTCAATATTCTGGCAGAAGTAAAACAAATAACTGACTTTGCAAAGCATGGCTTGCTCAGAGCTGTACTTACACTGGAGACATCCCAGAGGGTCTACACACAGCAGGGGATAATCACTCTTTCTGAATATGACGGGGCAATTGTAATGAATCTGTAGATTTAGGTGGTTCAACGTATCTATCAAAGAGCACAAATCAAAATACTAACTATTTTTATTGGGACACTTTCTAAAAGATTTTTACAGTCATAGTTTTTAAAATTCAGACTCGCAAACACAATCCTATTTTTGGATTAGATCTTACAGTGAGAAATAAATGGGGAAGCCAAGTATTCCTTCTGGCTTGTGAACACTGAAAGTTGTAGAAGTTGTTATTGCTGTTGTTGTTGTTTCACAGAGCCTAGAACATAGCTCAGTAAACAGTTGTGTTGTGGCACTGCATTAACTGAGACAATGGCAGAGGTGATAAAGGTCCTCCATACTGCATTCATGGGAGGATCAGGATGCAACCCACAAATACTGATGGTAGAGATGAGTAACAGTTGTGATATTAAATAATTAATATCATAGACTGAATATCTGCACTGTACTAAGCCCTCATAGATTACTGGCTTTGATTTTCACAACATTTCCAGAAGTTCTATTATCATAACCATCTTATAGATGAGTAAATATAATATGCTCAAGTTCACACAGCTGTTAGGTTGCATCTGCTTCTGAAGCCTGAGCTCTTGAAATTCAGGGTCCACATCTTACAGGATAACATCCAGACAGCCACAGGAGCCTGGTAAGAAATAAGCAAGGACCGGGGCGCCTGGGTGGCTTAGTCGGTTAAGCATCCGACTTTCGCTTAGGTCATGATCTCGCGGTTCGTGGGTTCGGGCCCCGCGTCGGGCTCTGTGCTGACTGCCAGCTCAGAGCCTGGAGCCTGTTTCAGTCTGTGACTCCTACTCTCTCTGACCCTCCCCTGCTCACGCTGTCTCTCTCTCTCTCTATCCTAGAAATAAATAAAACATTAAAAAAAAAATTTAAGAAATAAGCAAGGACCTACAAGTGAAGAAGAGCCAAACACAATGGGCAAGGTTGAACTGAGCAGGCAGGTTTCTTGTCTAATAATTTAGCTTCTTAGAGCCCATATCCCCTGTAGATATATATTTGGTCCTACTACTCCCCTGGGTCTCTTCCACCTGCAGCAACCACAGGGAAACTCTTCTGCAAGAGCCGATGGACTTCTTCCTCATTACTTGATAGAATTCCCAGACTCCTTCAGATCCCTAGACCAAAGAATTTGAAGATCTCCAGCTTTGTAATAACAAACACAACCAGAGTAACTACTCTCTGAAGTATTGTCCAAAATGCCTGTATGCTGAGGACCCAATTCAAGGTCGCTGAGACTGGGTAACCTTCAGGCAGTCCCACAAGACAGCAAGTTAGCAGCTACTGTAGCAGCTACTTCAGGCTATAGTTACATAAGCCAAGTAAGTTAGAGAACTGAGCGATTACTAGTGAATTTCATTCATATTGTAAACCATCAAGGTATATAAGTATTCCCATTCTACTATACTATATAAAAGTAAGGTTCATTCAGCATTCTGTTGGGGTCATTAAAAAAAAGAATTATAAACCTGGATATGCCTCTAAGGAGCCCAAATATGAATTATTAGGTAATGTTCAAGAAAGGGCAGTGGCATGATCTGACCTCTGCCAACTCTCCAGCTTCATCTTATTCCACTCTTCCTCGCTCACTGCTCTTCAGCCGCATGGAACTACTTTCCATTATTACTTCAGGGTACACATGCTTTAGTTTTCTGACTAGAGTGGTCTTCCCACTCGTACTCATCACCTAGATAATTCTTGTTATCTTTTGAGGTGGAAATAACAGAAACTCGAACTCAACTGGCTCATATAATGAGAAATGCATCAAAAAAAATCTAAAGCTTGGGATGCTCCAATTTGATTTATTGAGTTAAGAAAGCTAACAAGAACCAAGATTCTTTCCATTTTCTTGCTCTGCCTTTGGTGAATGGGATTTGTCCTCAATGGACAAATTGTCCTTGAGATTCACTCAAGGTCACCAGACATGACAACATTCAAAGGAAGAAAAGGTCACCTCTAGGCTCTAACTTAACACATACCTAAATCAATTAATGGCAAAAGTACTAAGACAATCATTATTAACTCAGATCAATCAAGACCTATATTCTGGGGCCATCTTCCCTGAAGGACATGGCTGGATAAAGGAAGTTGGATACATAAAAATTAAAATGGAGAATGGTAGTCCTCTAAGGAAAGAAGATGAAAGAGAAATTGGATGTTTGGTAAATAATCTATATGATATGCTACAAACAACCCATTGGGTTTGTTACAGATGTCATTTTCTCAAGAAAAGACTTCCCTGAAACCCACCCCATACCCAGACTTAGACCTCCCCACTATATGCTGTCAAAGTACACTCCACTTTTTTATCACAGAGTTTATCACAATTGTAATTAAATAATTATGTGCATCAATGTATACCTAATGTCTTTCTATCCCACTATACTCTCTTGTTTATTGCTCTAACCACAGCACCCAGCATGATACCCAGCATGGCCAAAATGGGGTCTCCTTCCACCATTGGAGCTGTCTTGTTATCAAGACTCCTCTTCATCCCTTTCCTTCAAGACCTACAATTTTCGCTAGGTCTACTCCATGGACTCTAAAATGTTGACAGCAGTCAGCTGGCCTAGGAGTCAGTCTGGCTCCATGCCTCAGGGTGCCAGCAGCACTGTTGGCCAGTGACATGCTCTGCTCCATCTCCCTTATTCATAAAGGCAGCCTACGGCAGCCCCTGCCAAGAGAGCAGATGGGCAGGCTGTGTCCAGCTTAATCTCCTAAGGAGGTATATTTCCTCTTGCAGCTCACAACCTCCAAGAACAAGTAGCCTAAGAGACAAAATTTGGCACTGGCTCATCAAAATTTCTCCAAACCAGTTTCTCTGGTGACATCAGAGTAAGATCCATACACTGTGTTTTATTCCCTTTGAGAGAACAACTGACATAGAATCACTGAGTTCTTTAGAGTTAGACACACTTTGGAAAATTATTTAATCTTTCTGCATGCCATTTTTCTCATCTTTAAAATGGAGTAAATCATCACTCTCCCATGATGATGCTGTGAGGTGCCATGCAATAATGATTATAAAATGTAACAGATGATAGATTTCATCAGTCTTATTGCATTGACAGCTACCAGAGGGGAGGTGGGGGGGATGGGTGAAATAGGTGACAGAGATTAAGGAGTGCACTTATTGTGATAGGCACCATGTGATGTATGGAATTGTTGAATCACTATATTATACACCAGGAACTAACATAACACTGTATGTTAACTATACTGGAATTAAAATTTTAAAAATTAAAAATTAAAAAAATAAACTGTATGAGGCTACCAACCAATAGGGACAGGAGGTGTGATGGGTCTCAGAACCACACACTGTTCACTAGAGATAAGATGACAACTTATCGACTGGTTGGCCAGGCCTGGACAGTACTTCCTAAGAAGCTAAAGAAGCTTTCTGCATTTAGAGTGATTTGAGAAACTTCACCTTTAGAAATTAAATAAAGAGGGGAGTCTGAGTGGCTCAGTCAGTTAAGAATCTGGCTTCAGCTCAGGTCATGATCTCGTGGTTTGTGAGTTCAAGCCCTGTGCTGGGCTCTGTGCTGACAGCTCAGAGCCTAGAGTCTGCTTTTGATTCTGTATTTCCCTCTCTCTCTGCCCCTCACCTGTCACGCTCTTGCTCTCTCTCAAAAATAAATAAACATGTATTTTTTAAAAAGAAATTAAATTAAGAGTAAGTGATTTTAGAAATTAAAACTAAGGGGTACCTGTATGGCTCAGTAAGTTGAGAGTCTGACTCTTGGTTTTGGCTCAGGTCATGATTTCATGGTTTAATGGGTTCAAACCCTGCATTGGGCTCTGTACCAGCAACATGAAGTCTGCTTGGGATTCTCTGTCTCCTCTCTCTTTGTCCCTCTCCCACTCACACTGTCTCTGTCTCTAGCAAAATAAATAAATAAACTTTAAGAAAGGAAATTAAAACTAAGAGTAAGTGTCCAAAAGTACTTCAAGTTACAATACTCTAAAAGAACAGTATCTGACCTAGAAATCATGACCATGAGAACTCAGCCACCTTTTTCTGGAAGCTTACAGCTTCCTCTTGTTATTCCATACCTTTCCCATTAAAAGTACTGCATGTTTATCTTCAAAGTCAGCTGGGAGACAATAGGTGGAGAATGCCATATCTCACTCTACAGCTATCTTCTGAAGAGAAGAACAGCAGGGTGAAATGTGGCTGGTGGCTGCTTTTACAAGTAGAGGAAAGCAGCCTGCATCCCAGGGCCCAAGTTGGGCAGGAAAAAAGACACCCCAATCCTGCTAGGCCAGAGGAGTGTGTATCTCAGAGCTTTCAAGACCATTGCTCCTCAATGTCAATATGCCTTCCAAGCAATGTCCTCTCTTGCCCCCAATGAATGTGGTGATGTCATACTTGTCTCAGGTCTATCTTAAACTGTGCTGGATGAAGAAAGGACATTCCTTTTGCAAATGGACACTCCTCTCTCTGCCCATGGATCCTTCATCCCCTGTGTCCTGCAGAGGTGCAGTCAATACTGTAAGAGATCACATTCTATGAATGCAGTGATTCCAACCTGAAAAGTTCAAGAAAAGCATTGTTGGAAGATGTGTTGTTCTACATTTATGCCATAAATTTAAGAATGAAAAAATTTTAACTACAAGAAAATAACTGCATTTTCCCACATACTCTGGGTAAGACTTGCATTTATAGTCATCAAGGAAGCACAGGACAATCTGAAATCACTGGAAACTGGTATTCAAGGGTGGCAAGGTAGATGATGTCATATCATGAGTAGTGATATAACCAGCATTAAAATAAATAGTATTAAGGTACAACAGCAATAAGAAGATGTACATTATTTCAATGCAGAAAGTTCTGAAAAGCCATATCATTGTAATTACAGTATTGCTACTTTTTTTATTGCATGGGAAATACAAAATCAGCCAGAAATAATGCAATTAACAATAAAGAACATTTAGAGATGTTTAGACACAGACAGTGAACAGACAATACACAAATATGTAAGTACTTCTTCTATACTATACCCATTATCTAAATCTCCATTGACAAATTACTTTACTTCACATAGGCTGTAGATTTTGTAACACATTTTTAATCAAATTACATAAGTAGATGGAGTCCCACGAAAACGTATTTGCCCAGGTCTCAACATGCCCTCAAGGAAGCCAGAAACTCTGTCTCTTGACATCATTTCTACCCTCTACCATAGAAATAAAATTTTAGCTGAACACATAATCTCATAAAGATAATATTTCCCAGCCTCCTTTGTTGTGAAGTATAGCCATTTGACACGTCTAGGTTTTGCCTCTGAAAGAGAAACATGCAGGTGTTTCTTTAACCCTTTCCCTGCACCTACTGGTTGAGGTAGGACGAGAACCGAGGCATTCCTAGAATCAGAAATAGAGTCCCGGGATTAGGAAGGTAGAGTCTATAGGCAGTGGTTTTCCTATCTCTAGATCGTCCTGTAAGACAGAAATAAAATCTTATTTTATTTAATCCACTGTATTTTGAGGTCTCCTTAAGATAGCAATTTATCTAGGTGTTGGGGGGGACCTGTGGGAGAATAATCCAGGGTTCCATTTTATTTTACTTTTTTTTTCAAAGTTCATTTATTTATTTTGTGAGAGAGAAAGAGAGTCCATGCAAGCAGGGGAGAGGCAGAGAAAGAGGGAGAGAGAGAACCCCAAGCAGGCTCCATGCTAATAGCATGACACAGGGGTCAATTTCATGAACTGTGAGGTCATGACCTGAGCTGAAATCAAGAGTTGGACACTTAACCGACTAAGCCACCCAGGCTCCCTCGGGGCTCAGGTTTATACTTCAGTTTGAAATGCCTATGGGGCATCTAGGTGGCTCAGTCGGTTAAGCGTCTGACTTCAGCTCAGGTCATGATCTCATGTTTCGTGGGTTGGAGCCACATAAGGCTCTGTGCTGACAGCCAGCTCAGAGCCTGGAGCCTTTCAGATTCTGTGTCTCCCTCTCTCTCTGAGATGGGAATGGACACAGGGAAGGTGAATGAATGATTGGGTTCATCCAATATAGTTTTATTATGGAATGAGTCGGGCAAGAGGACCAAGGGCAATTGCAAGAAAGAGGATGAAATGACCATGAAATTTAAGCAGATTGGGAAGAAAATAAAGATGGGGGAAATGGAGAGGTTGATGAGCTAGAAGTCTGAGCCACGTGCTGCTATAGTAAAAGCAGGAAGGAGAGGGAGTAGGGGTTGAAGAGTAGCATGTTTGAGTAAGGGACTTCAAAGCAATGCAGTCTATGGAAGACAAGTCTAGAGCATGACCATGGAAGTGAGTGACCTTGTCAGAGTGGAAGAGAAAGTCATTATCAATGTGGAGGGACAGGGTGCTCACTCTACAGGTTGTGCACATGGACGACAAATTTGCCAAAGGCAAAGGCAAGAGTTGGGCTAGGGCAGAATGCTGGTGCCAAACATGTTTGTCTCCATAAAAGGGTCTGCCTCCCTCGTCAGGATGAACTGGGCATGAGAGGGGAGAGTTCCAGCAGTGGGGTGAGAGGGCAGCTTAAATACATGAACACAGCAGGTTTGGGAGTTCCTCCTCAAATCCAAAAGGAATGACCATGATCCATGAGGGGCAGGGTAGGAATCTGGCTTCTGTGGAAGCTCTTAATTAGTTCGGAAACCGTTCTG
The DNA here is from genome assembly GCA_017311185.1 of Proteles cristata cristata. NCBI lineage: Eukaryota > Metazoa > Chordata > Mammalia > Carnivora > Hyaenidae > Proteles > Proteles cristata. Next base: position 1,421,862 of record JAESUZ010003820.1, read on the forward strand.
GTGGCATTTATGTCTTAACAAAAGAATACTAGAGAAAATCTATGTTTCTGCAATTTCCAGCAGAAGTTGTTCATGTAGCCAAAGTACCAGTCCTATGAGATACAGCCACCATTATTTTATATTTATTACTGTACTTAATCTTTTAAGAAAACAGGATTAGCTTTCAGATTAAACACCATGTAAATGTTGCACTGTACTCTAATTAAAATGAATAAGCTAATTAAGCCAGAAAAAAGTTCAAATAAACCCTTGGGAGTGTAACATTAAAGAATATACCCTTTGTTAATGCATTGTGATATGAATAAAGATTATAGCACATTAGAGATAAATATTAGTTGCATTTTGTTATATGTAAGGTCCCTGGATCATATATCATACTATTAATGACTAGCTTATATTAATTGTGTCTGCAGACCAAAGCAATATTTGACAATATATGATATATAGTATATTATAATATGACTCAATTCTGAATAACAATGTTAGCATAGATTTCAACTCTCATTTTCAAGTCAGATTTCTTGAATTCTTGTGTTTAGTTAATGCTAATAGCAATGAGCCTTTAAAGGAAAAAAATAACAACTTTGTAGAAGTAAAGGCAGAAATGCATTCATTTCATCCTGCTTGTTACACGAGGATACTAAGTATGTGTAAGGGTTCCACTGGCACTATTACTACCAAGTGAGGAAAGTGCCTGGGAGCTCTCAATGAGTGTTCAGTCCACAGCTCATTGCCACTGAAGTCAGGCCACGGTCTGTTGTGTAAATGTGCACTGTGGGGCTCCTTAATGCACAGATTATGGGTACAATAAGCCATTGCTGCTCTTCTCTGCATAGCCACATTCTTGGGGGAATTTAAATATGTATACAATTGCTCAAACTCAGTGTAATTTCTGAAATGGTTCTTATCAGCTAAGTCACATAGCTTTAATGAGGACTCTCTCAATTTGAAAATGAGGGATTTCTCCACTAAGCTGTAGATAGTCCGGTCCATGGAGACTAACTGTCTAAACCCATTTCACAGTTTATCCTTAATGTGGATTAAGACACTTAGTATCCCCTCACTTAATGTGGATTCTTGACAATTCCTGTAACAGTGTCTTTGTTTTTTGTTTTGTTTGTTTGTTTGTTTGTTTGGGGGGGGGGGAAACAAGTGAGAAAGGGGCAGAAAGAGAGAGAGGTGGGGCTCACCCGAGGTGGAGCTTGTATTTTATCTGATGTGGGGCTCATGCTCACCTGGAGCAGGACTCGTGTCTACCTGAAGCGAGGCTTCAGGCCACCCAATATGGGAGTCACACTCATGAACTGTGAGATCACGACCTGAGTGGAAGTCAGATGCTTAATGACTGAGCCATGCAGGTGCCCTGCAATAGTGTCTTTGAATTCAATTTAATCTGAGATCGTAGATGGAAAGATGGATGAATGGATAATACATACATACATACATACATACATATATATATAGATGATAGATGCATAAATAGGTAATAGGGGGATAAATGTGATAGATGATAGATAATTGATTGACACATGGATAGATAGATAACAGATGACTGATGGTTGACTAAATCAGATAGATAGATGATAGATAGATAGATAGATAGATAGATAGATAGATAGATAATGGATAGAAATAGATGAGACAGAGAGAAATAGATAGAGAGACTGGGGTAGAGGTGGCAGTGGATATCGACCACTATCTGGTGGTTTCAGAGTCCTCATCTCTCTTAGAACCATTCATTATTTAGAGACAGCTGGCAGTGTCCTGCAGAGTCCCCGTCCAAGGAGCCAGCTGTGTAAATCAGACAGAAACCACACATGAGGAACTGGTAGGCTGTCTGCCCAGATGCCTTCTGGTCACCACCCAATAGCCTCATAACACATAACCCACATCCTTACCATTGTCCGCCTTTACAACACCCACTCTTCAGATGAGTATCCTAATAGTCTATGTGCAGAGTATTTGTCCCAGCCAATAGATCATTCACAGTTGAACACATTTTAATCTATTTACCTAATAAACCTGAGTCATTTCAAACTTACAAATATGTGGGAGGAAACATTTGAAAAAGCTCACCCAGTCTCAACAGTTTTACTGGACTGCAGGGATGCCTTACAACCTGAATTGTGCTCTGCTTCCTACAACTCACTGAACAAACTTGCGGGCTTTCATCAGCCACACTGAAAACAGAGCTGAGCTAAGTTTGTTTTTGCTGCTTGCAGATTTGACTACATATTATTTTTATCATTAGCATTATTATATTGCAGTTTTATAGCCTCTTTTTTCTGAGGAGTAGGAAGAATTTCATCTTCTCCCTTCAAGATCACTTTTCATTTCCCAGAGAATGGAAGAGAAATTGAAGATAAGGAGAAGAAAAAACAGCTACAATAAAAAGAAACAAAAAGGAAAATGGAGAGAATGTAATATTTGGAACAAGTTCTTTCTACCAGGTATCGATGGATTCTCACACTCTGAGAAATGCATTTAAACCCCACTCTTATTTAGGTACTAATAAATAATTATTTAGGTTAATTAAGTTATTTTAGTCAAAGCAGTTTTAGATTATTACTATAATTAGAATAGCTAACATGTATTGAATGCTTGCTATGTGCTCAGCATTGCTCTAAGTGTTTCACATGTAGCACAACCCTATGAGGTAGATATTATGTAATTATCCTCATTTTATAGATGAGGAAACTGAGGCTCTGAGAGATTAACTTCTCCTCTGTCACATGCCACTAAGAAGTGATGGAACTGGGATTTCTCTTTTTTGTTACCACTACACCCTTAAAGTAGAGAGGAGTATCCCCTCCTTACAGGTGAGGCTAAGAGACTAGATGATGAGCCCAAGGCTACAAAAAATAGAAGATCTGAGAATACAAGAATCACAGCTGGGACCAGTCTCTTCATCCAAAATCTGGTGATTTTACTCCAGGAAAGTGCATTATCTTAGAGAACAACATAAGTTACTGTACTCTTGTCTAAGCCTTTAAAACTGTGCAGGGTATGCATAAATGGTGAGAACCAAGAGCCATAGTGGAGTGCCGGACACGAGGAAGAAACAATCGTCAGTTTCCCAGAATGCCCTATTTCCCATTATCTTGTTTTATAGAACAGAAGCTAGAAATGGCTTCTGTTTCTCTGAGATGACTCAGGGGTTGGGAAAAACCACCGATGACCTTCAGGGCACCAGCCTCACATAAACAGCTATGATAGAACCTCCCTCCTGTCTCTCCAGCTTTGCCAGAGAAGGCTGAATTCGGAGAGAACTGTAAGGATAGCGAAGCCAGAGGGAGACTGGATGAAACTATTGAGTAAATAATCTCACCACCCCAGCCTGGACCACCTGCTTTCACCAAGAAATCCCCATTCTTGTCAAAGTCAGGCCACACTGGCATAGAGAAGGATCCTCTGCACCCCTAAAGCTCCAATGAGCTATGAGACAATAAACAAGTCATTTTATCCAAGTTCCAAGATCATTAGTAGTAAAAATAACATAAAATAAAAATGAAAGCTTACTGTCAGATAAATTCACCTAATTTCTCATTATGGTACATTTGTGATTCTAAAAATGACACTCTGCATTACAAGGGGAAAATCTGAGGTAAAGGCTAAAAGATATACTTAGGGCTGCACAAAATCTCAGGACCAAATTTTCTAAATTTCCAGATACTTTCTAGATATAACCGTGTAAGTTTATTAATTAGCTACTTGCTACTTATCAGATATTTTTAAAAGGAATTTGCGTAATTATATTTATTCCAAGTTAGCTATAAATTATTTTTCTAACAAATGTTGTGCACTGAAATACTATACATTTCTGGATTTTTTTTTTTTACCATATTAATGGTTCTGTAGGTAAGGTTAATGAGATAATTAGTATTATATCGTAAATCCACCCTGCATAAAGATTGTTTCCTTTCTGTTCTAATTCCAAAAAAAATTAATATCTTGATCTTCTTATAAAGTAGCTCAAATCTGGAATGATTTGAACTAATGCAGTTATTGTAATCAATATAAGTATTGAGATGCCATAATAATAAAATATTTTTAAAATGCCAGTAATTATACATAATTCTGTGTGTGTGTGTGTGTGTGTGTGTGTGTGTGTGTGTGTGTGTGAAAAGATAGAGACAAACAGAGGATGAGAACAAATATGTCAGGGTTTCTATAAAGAGAGTAACTTTGTAGTACATGAGACATTTACAAAATCCATGCTGATTTATGAGTCAGACATTTTTGTTTCTGCTGTGTCCAACATCTTGCCTTTAGTCATGTTGGACTGCCTCCTGTTAATAGAATGACTTTCTCTGGTTCCACTACTTCTGGGTCCTTCCTAAAGAAAGAAGGTTTTATCAGGGTCAAGAAGGAAATGGAATTAGGGGCGCCTGAGTGACTCAGTCAGTTGAGCCTCTGACTCTTGGTTTCGGCTCAGGTCATGAGTTCGAGCTTGATGTCAGGCTCTATACTGATGGTGAAGGGTCTGCTTGGGGTTCTCTCTCCCTCTCTCTCTGGTCCATCCCCACTTGCACTCTCTCTTTCAAAACAAACAAGCTTAAAAATTTTTTTAAAGAAAGAAGTGGAATTAATTTCATATGTTAAATATTCTGCATCTATTGCATACAAAGTTTCTCATAAATGAGACTTCTTATTCTGAAAGATAAGTATATATTTTTTCTAATATTCTATGATGTAGAGGTACCTTACAGGAGCTTAAAGAGGAGAAAGGAATAGTTTGCTGAAACGATAGCAAAATGAAATGAACTTTTGTCCACACGTACATGCAGTTGTTTTCTATTCAGCTATTCTGAAATAGAAATGTACACAAAATGTTGATCCAACAATAAGCCACTATTAGTGATGATACTCACACCATGCACACACACACACACACACACACACACACACACACAAGCAGGGTGGGGCAGAGAGAGAGAGAGAGAGAGAGAGAGAGAGAAATCCCAAGCAGGCTCCATGCTATCAGCACAGAGTCCAACTCAGGACTCGATCACACTAACTGTGAGATCATGACCTGAGCTGAAATCAAGAGTTGTACGCTTGACTGACTGAACCAATGAGGGGCCTCTAACACCTAATATTCTTATTCATTACCTTCAATATACCTTGAAGCTGAGAGGTTTGATCATACCTGTGCTCCACACTAGTGGTCACCAAACTATGCCCCCCCAAATCTGACATGATGCCTATTTTTCCAAATTAAGTTTTATTGGAACACAGTCATGTACACTCAATTACATACTACCTATTGCTGTTTTCACGCTATAGTGGCAGAGATAAGTAGTTGTAACATTGATAATATGACCCACAAAACTGAATATTTACTACTTGGACCTTTTCATAAAAGAATATGCTGACCCCTTTTCTGCACAACAAATATGTTCAGTGTTTCTTCTGCCAATAACATTCAAGTAATAAATAAGCTAAATGCGTTTTTTCTATATCTGCTTTCCTCTGCACCCATTTATTCAACATTTATTGAGTACCTACTATTAGCCACAGACAGTGACCTAACTTTGTATTAGATCTCTAATGTACATACACTAAAACTCAATGAGAGTTCTTTTAACTGCTATATTTAAAGAAAAAATGGTCTCATTTCAAAGTGAATTTTCAATGCTTTAAGCTATTAATATTTGCTTCCTGATCATCTCTTGCCCGACTTTAAAATTTGGAACTAAGTAACTAGATGAAGATTGTATCTCTTCTGGTTTAGTAGCACACACCTCACAGAAGAGATGTGTGCCTCTGTCTCACCAGCTCATCCCAGCCTCCACCTGACCTTCTCCCACCCAACCCTGAGAAACCTCTCACTGAGCGCAGATTGAAGAGCACTACTCTCGGGGCACCTGGGTGGCTCCATGGGTTAAGCATCTGACTCTTGATTCCGGCTCAGGTCATGATCTTGTGGATTGCCAGATCAAAGCCCATGCTTAGCTCTGTGCTGACAGTGTGGTTCCTGCTTGGGATTCTCTCTTTCCCTCTCTCTCCCTGCCCCTGCCCTGCTCATACTCTCTCTCAAAATAAATAAATAAACATTTTAAGAAAAGTACTGCTCTGGTCCATTCTTTTATGTCTATAAATCAAATAAACTATAGAATAGGGATATATCCCTATTTTTAAAGGTCTTTAGACTAAAAAATTCCATAGTCTTCTAAAAGTAGCTCATTTCAATGTCCACCAATTTTTCCAATGAGAAGCCCTTTTCCCTGTTTTGTTCTGTTTAAACTCATTCACTTCAATTTGTTCTCAACTCCGAGTTACTTATGCTTCACGTGTAGGGAGGTCAAATCTTCTGGTTTCTTTGAGCCAATAAAAGAAACATTTCCATAATGGACAAATGTGCTGTGAGAATTCTTCTCATACTGGGGAATTCTGTCATTCACACAAACTGTCCCACATAAAGTTCCTCAAAAAAGTACTTCTAATGTCATTTTAAAGTTAGTGAAGTTGCAGTGGTCTAAAGGGAAACTATTCCATACAGATGACCATACAGCTAACAGCTGGTTTCTTGTTGCCCACTTGTTGCTCACTACTCAGTTTGCCAGTCCCTAGGAAATACAAATACTCCTAGAGACACAAGAAATCAAGGGAACAGAGCTTGGCTCTTTGAAGCTTCTAGACTTAATTGAGCCACCGTGTCCCAGACGAATTCACGAATTCCCAGCCACTTATGACACAGCATGAAGACAGGTGAAAGCAAATAAGTAGATCAATGTAAACTCATCATTGCTTTTGGGAAAGGAACACAACTTATGCTTTGCTAGTCTTTATACATAAAACAGAGCCTTACATTTACATTTCAGCAATAAATAATTATGATAAGAGACTCGACCGTGTCACCATGTTTAAAGAGTCAAATTGCTAATTATAGAAACAATAAGATAATTTATTGTAATATAATTAGACCCAGATACTATTCCTTCTGTTCTAGTCACCAAAAAAACTAACCTGGGGTAAGCACTGGCCTACACATGAAATGATTTTGAGTGAATGACCGTAGCTATTTGCAACCTACCAGAATTACAGAAATGTTCTGAATTTGATCTGAAGTTCTTGGAAAATAGAATATTCTTAAAATAGCACAATTCAAAAAAGTAAGCCCAGGAGCAACAGAATTGAAACCCAGTCAGTAAATACTGCTGGGCTCTGAAATAGCAGCACCAAGCCACTAGGCCTCACAGCATGTTTTCTACTCCAAATGGCAAGCCCTTTTAAAGCTATATACATCTACTTCAATCCATTCATTCATAAGCAATAAAACTGCTTTGATGGGATTGATTTAATACTTGAGAGAGTCCTGAATTTGATAAATGCATGACAGCTGCTTATTTTGGCTTCTTTTGCAAAGCTGTAGCCAGCACTGTTTGGCCTCTTTTCCATAGCTGTAGATAGCTCTAGATAGAAAGTCCATTTCTACACTTTGTTTCATTTATCAGAATATATTCAGGGTAACTGTTACAGAGAGCACCAAGAAATGATTCCTGGAGTCCTTTTAGCACAGAGGTTGGGTACCATGGTGGAAATGGGCAGGGTGGCTGAACCCAATGCTTAGAGCATAGTCTCTTTATAGAATAAGGAATAACACACCAAAGTCACCATCCACAGGCAGACTGTCCCTTCGTTCTCTTCAACCCTCTTCAAGTCATGAAGGCATCCTACCTTGTTTCTTCCATCCATCCATTTTTGGGTGACCCTTCCAGGCTACAGGAATGTTTTTGAGTTTCCTCAAGATGGCAATGGCCTCTCACCCATCCCTAACTGACTTTTCTTCTCCTACCACTTCTTTGACATTTCCTCCATCACAAACACCCAGGATGTTATTTTTCTTATGTTTCTATGCAGCAAGTCCAGAACTCTTCCTTGGTGGTTTATATCATAATTAGAGATTAAACGCATTCTTTAGATTAAGTGGCAGAAAGTAAACACATGCATTGCTGAATACACTTCACTCAAGTTAAGGAAGTGGAGGGTTCGTTGCTGACCACAGATGCAGTGTGATGAGCTAATATTCCTTAGGTGAGAAGGTACAGTATAGTTTGCCCTGACAGCTTTCATTGACTGAGAGCACACAATCGGAGAATCATACTTGGATAAGGAGAAAATATGCATTAACAGTGTATTCTAGAAGACTACTATATATACACATGTATATTTGTTATACATTTTTATTTGATTCTACAAACTTTAGGAAAATATTTTCAGAAACATGTAGTATGATACCAAATCAAGGTGATGTAAAATATGATATGTGTATTCTCCCTAGTAGATGCTTCAGATCTTTGAGAAGGACAGTTTAACTCTTCAGCTCTGCCTCTTAAATCTTCATTCCAAATCCAAGGACAGTTTCAGAGGTCACTTTTATTCAGCAGCAAAGCTCTTAACTCTGTGTTATTCAGTTGGAAGCCTCTGGAAGACAGCTCTCCATCACAGCTCAGGGGAGGAGGGTTCATGCCACTGTTGACACAGACTCACTAAGACAAGGGAGGGCAGGGGCAGGGGAAATGGGATGGAAGAAGACAGACTGGGAGCTAGACTAGGCTGGCGGGGAATGGGACAGGCAACTGAGGAGGGGGTGCAGTGGTCTCAACTCTTTGGGTGAGAGCACTGAGAGGGGTGTGAGGGTATCTGATCTGCAGGGCAGGGAGCCTCTAGAGAAGCAGATGGCAATCGAGTGTTAGGGGTCCGAGGGCCCCTGTGGCAGCTGTAGATCTGTCTGTAAAGTTCCACACAAGCAGCCAGCACCCAGGTGAGGGACTGCACATGGGTCAGGCAAGCAGTCTTTGGTTTACAGAAGAGCAAGCAGGTAGCTAGTGCCTGGACTGAGGAGGCAGAGGCAGATAATCCTGCAGCTAGGGGAATCACCGGGGCTTCTGGGGCTCAGGCGATGGATAGTGGTGGTCGTGGAAGAAAAGAGATGCACGACAGAAAGAGAAAGGGAGAGTTTCAGGAAGGGACTATTTTCAACAGAGGCAGTAGGGTTTAAAAAAAAAAAAAGCGACAGGGGATGCACTGTGTTCCCAAGTGAGGGTGAGGGAGGAGTTACCACGGGTCCTGCTGCGTCAGGGCAAGGAGCCATTGGGAATTGTCTGTCAGGGTTTTGGGGTTTTTGCGGGTTTTTTTTTTTTTTTTTAACAAATAGTTTATTGTCAAGTTGGTTTCCATATAAGAGCTGTCGGGGTAGCTGTGAGAGAGGGTCATCAGACAGAAGGTGCGCCCCCTGAAGGAGGAGCAGAGCCACTGCCAACGCAGGCCGGACAAGGAGGGGGAGCTCAGGCGCAGACAGACACACTGTTGTCCTCTGTTCCCCGGTCAGATGCGGCAGAGGGGATGGGAGAGGCAGACTGATGGGGATACACGAGACAGCCCTCAGAGCACGGTGCAAAATGCGCACACGTGGAGAGTGAATTTACTGGAGCAAACAGAACATAGAACACAGCGAGGACCCTGGGAGAGAAGGATACAGAAGCCCACAAGCACACTTCGCACCCCTAAATGTGAGTCCAGGAGATAGACCTGCTTCTAAATCCACACAGAGATGAAGACGTGGGAGGGAGTTTCTTAATAATCTAGATTATATTCTCTCTCCTCCCACACCTCCCAGTTGGACCCAGGTACTGGAGCTGGTCTGAACTCACTGGTGGGAATCGTCGCTGCATTTATAGTAGAGCAGAGGAGACAGAGGCAGGGCAAGTAGGATGGGGGTGACCCTCCAATACAGTTCCCTGTACCCCACAAATCTCAAAAGCATGTCCATTCGAATACTTGTACATGATTCTCAGGGCACCTTTTAGTGGGTCAGGGTCTAATCGCCACTCAGAAAGCTGAGGAAATTTAGACTGCCCCAGAAGCTGCACCAACTCCCCCATTTGCAAGCATTATTGGCCACATGAATCACAAAGAAGTTTGGTTTAGAAGAAAATCTACTACCATTAGAAGAAATTTCTGTTCAAAGGAGCCCAGGGAAGGCTCCTTCACCAGCACAGAGTACACCTGTGCACCTCTCCCTCCCTCTGGGCTCCGGGGGGGTGTCGTCAAGATGTCAGTGACTCCGGTGGGTGTGTTTCCTCCTGCTTCCCTTTCCTAGTCACCATTGATGCTGGAGAAGAGAACATGTAAACAGCCAGTGCTGGCCAAGGCCACTGCCACTTCCCTGGTCTCTTTCTTTTAAAGAGACCCCAGCCAGTTGGTTCCCTCCAGCTCCCCCAGTTGCAAAAGTCGCTTGCCTGCTTACGTAATTAGGCTCATTTAGCTTCTAGGCTGTAGCAGTTCAGACCACAGTAAGGGATTCAAAGCTGCCGCTCCCCCAGCACAATCAGTAGTGTCCCAGCATGGAGCCCAGCACCTCAGCTCTGTCCTGCCTTCCTTCTCTACCAGGTACACTTGGAGAGCTGCAAAGAGCCTCTGTCTTCTCTCTTGTTTGATATCGCAGACCTGGTGCTAACTATCCATTTCCGCCTTTCCCTACACTACCTATACCCACTAGAGTTCTTCAGTAAGCATGTTTCCTGAGTGCTTTGCAAAAGTGAGATGATGTCAAGAGAATAAACTTGTGACAGCAATCACATCTGTGCCCATAGTCTCACTTCATCCCATGCTACACAGCTTGATAGGCTCATAATTAGAGAATCTGGGACCTTCTAAAAGCAGTTTCTGGGATAGCAGCAAAAATTGTCACCTTTATAATAAAAAGCCAGCATTTATTGAGACTAACTAGGTCCCATACATTAAACTGTGTTTTATACATTTGTCTGTAATCTCCACAGCAGCCCAACATATGATGTAATGTTATCTTCATTTGAGAAATTAGCTTAGAGTGTTTAGATAATATCCCCCAAGATTAACAGCTAGTAAATTGTAAAGACAAGATTTGAATTCGGGTGTCCTGGACAGGGTAATCTTAGTTCCTGCAATGCCTTCTGACCCATTATGAACCTCTGCTGTAAGGGAGGGCCAATGCATCTTATTATGCAGAGGAACGGGAATATGTTTATTTAAAACAAAAATAATAAGGTCCCAAAAGTGATGTAACATTTGCGTCAACTCTACCTCAGTAAATGATAAATAACAAATCCAAAGCATGGAATTCATAGCATCATGAATGTGAGAATAAAATGTCTCAGTAAACAGGGCATGAGGGTCTGAGTTTTGACCTCATCCATATCTGTGTATTCTCAGATGCATTTCTTAAATGCATTATTTTCTTGGAATACTACATAATTTACATATTTTCTTTTCAGAACACTTCTGGAACTATTTAAAGTTCAGAAAAATTATTCATCTCACAGCCTCATTGGCACATTAATTATTATAAAATTATTAATTCAGTATTTGTGTTTAAATTGGCAAATTCATTTCCATAAAGCACCATTTCCAGTTTCTGATCTTTTTTTAAAGTTTATTTATTTATTTTGAGAGAGAGAGTAAGTGGGGGGGACAGAGAGACAAAGAGAGAAAGAATCCCAAGCAGGCTCAGCACTGTCAGCGCAGAGCCCGACACAGGGCTCGAATTCATGAACCGCAAGATCATGATTTGAGCAGAAATCAAGAGTTGGACGCTTAACTGACTGAGCCACCCAGACACCCCTCCAGTTTCTGATCTTAAGTGTGTCCAACAGAGCCCATTACTGCTGTCCACATGAGCCCTCCCTGATGCCATGACACGTCTTTCTAACTTCCTAATGCCTCACTGTGATGCGCACTGTACCTTCTCAAATCCACAGACATCAGCAGCAGCCCTGGACTAACTCAGCTGTAGGAGGACTTCTCTTCTGCAGATGTTTTTTGAAATGTCAACAACTTCATCCCTTTAATGCTCAATAGATCACTTTCCCTGCCTTTCCTCTCCAGTCAATCCAGAGAGTACCCCTGACGTTATACTCTATTACTATTCACTGCTTATTCTGATGTTACGTACCATTTGCTTATTTTGTACTGATTAGCATTTATTAACTTGTCCCTAATTATGATAATTTAACTGACTAAACATGGAAAGAAAAGCAACTCCACAGGAGTACAGAAGATGTAAAGAAGGTGGCAAGGGGTTTCGAACAGAGGAAGGTATGTGGGGAGTTACAATGACAGCTGTTGACTCAGGTAACCCAGTGCCCTAGAGGCTGACTCCTAAGTTGATTTACATACTGTACAGCAACACAACCCAGGCCCACGCCCTGCCTCATTTAAGGCTCAGCCTTCCAGAGACTCCAGCCCAAGATTCCATTTTACAGAGCTATGCTTGGAAAAGGTAGCCTGGCCTGGCAGGCATGATGAGAGCAAGGGGGAGCAGCCGGTGTCGACGGCCTTTACACTGATGATTTTGACCAGAGAAGTCAACAGGAACATCAGCAGAGATCAGCAATCCCCTCTGGAAGCCAGGCAATACGCAGCCTCCCTTCCCCAGGCCAGGACAAGAGGAGTCCAGAGCTTACAAACTAAGTGTCACATGGGCAGAGCAGGTGATGTAAATGAGTAAGGTGACCTGGAGTGCGACCATCAGGAGTATATATGCAAACTGTAGAGTTCCTTCCCTACAGAAGGAGCCAGCCACTTCTGTTTACCCTACTTATTACCACATAGGATTGTGGTATGTGTTGCCAGCTCCTCTGATTTTCCCAGAGAACACAGAAACCCAGATTTTCATGTGAAGTCTCCCAGTTTTTAAACATTATTGGCAATCTTAACAAATTTTTAAACTATGTGTGCCCTTGACACACAGGTGTGACCTAGAGATTGACAGTTTGCAACCCCTGCCTGTCAGCTTCTTCTTTCTTTACATGCTCTTACTGCTTTTCCTCTGCCTTCTCTTCTATGTTGGCTCACATCATCCTAATCCTTCCATTCAAATCATTACTCCCTTCGCTCATGTTGTCCTCTTAGCAAAATTCCATTTCACGATTATATAAAAAGACCCAACCTCCCAAATGAAACAGCAATTTATGAAAAATCAAAATGAGTAAAACATTTAAACCTGGCATTAAAAGCTACCTAGTAGACTCTTCTGTCTCCTGAGGGCACTTTAGATATATTAATATTTTAAAGGTTTATACTTGAATTTATTTTTTATTCCTATTTGATATTGCCTCATAATGTATGCAGTCTTTTCTCTTTAAATTCTTGAGGTGAAGGGCTGCATCAGCTTCTCCTGTTCAACCACTCCCCAGAAACCCCCCAGCTCCTCTCCAGTGGAATGCTTACATTCTAGTCTTCTCTCTTTGGAGTTAGCTGACAGTGGTTCCAGAAGCCCCTTTGAACTTCCTGGGGGTTCTAACCTGTCTGAGGAACCACAGCTGCAACTAGAAGCTCTCTGAGGGAATTCTGCAGATATTTACCCAGCACCTCAGCAATGCAACTCTCTGCCAACACTGAGGTGTTTTCATCCCACATTTCCTGGATTCATCCTGATTTCTGGTCATTTCACAGAAAGAAGATGTCAAAAACAGGGCCAATCTTGCATCGAGAGAGTAGGCAATCACGTATATACTGAAGATTTAATCAAAAATACAATTAAAACTGGGGCACCTGGGTGGCTCAGTTGGTTAAGTGTCTGCCTTTGGCTCAGGTCATGATCTCATGGTTTGGGGGTTCGAGCCTGGCATAGGGCTCTGTGCTGACAGCTCAGAGTCTGAAGCCTGTTTCAGATTGTGTCTCCCTCTCTCTCTGTCCCTACCCTGCTTATACTCTGTCTCTCTCTGTCTCAAAAATAAATAAACATTTAAAAATTATTTAAAAAATAAATACATACAATTAAAATGAAAAACCTCCCTATCTACTCATGATGGCTAAAACCTCAGGCCAAGTTTTTCATCCACCACGGAAGTATAGGATGCTTTTTTCCCTGGGGAAAAAGCATCAGCAAATGTCAATCCATCCTGAGGGGTAGATACCAGGTGTCAAGCATTTTCCTGATAAAGCAAGAGGTGAGCAAGGAAAGACATGGGGCCATGCAGTCGGCGGGAGATCCCACGAGGAGGGGATGAGGAACCTGAGGAGAGAGCCTGGGCAGCCACTGCACGATTTTGCCTGGATTTCTTTCCTACTGTGTTTCCACTTCGCTCCTCCGCAAACCCTGGAGCACAGTCTGGACCTTTGCCGGCCCGTTGGGGAGAATTTGGGGAAATACTTTTAATACTTCCTCCAGTCCTTAGGCAAGATCAAAACCCTAACCCACCTTCCAGCCCCACAACCCCCACACCACCCCAGTATTCAGGCCGTGGACACAGATGTCGCAGGAGACCGATGAAATCTGCTGGAGTGTTCTGCTGCTAATTCCTCAGGCTAGCCCTTTCTCCTGGAGGAATTTCACTTTCCTGATCCAACAGAGATACAGACCAGAGGGCAAACTCCCATTGTGGGTATAATTCTTTGGGTGAAATGTTTAGAAGAGTCCTGCCAACACAAAGCAGCAATTTCCATGCAAATTTGCGCCTGTGGGGGAAAATGCAATTGGCCCAACAATGGCACTGATGGGACACCCCCTCCTACTCCAGTGGGGTGTGGAGGCATGGCTTGAAGGAAGAGATCTATCTGTTCAGCTTTTCTTCCTCTGAGTGTGCCAAACATAAACGACTCCTGTGTTTCAAAGGGGTGTTGCTCCCCACTGCTGCTCAATGACGAGGACTGTGTGGAAATGGGAAGTCAAGTTCCCCTCCTTCTCAGCGGGACCACGAGAACAAAGGCAGCATTTTTTCAGAAAGAAAGTCAGGGCATTCATGTTTTGTGACGCCAAAAAGGCTGGTTAACCACGTGGAGTCTACAAAGAAAAATCATCATCACCACCATCATCATCATCATCATCCACTAACTTTGGCTAATTCCAGGGACTGACAGTGCTTCAACCCACCCATATTGATTCTGATAGGCATGCTGGGACATTGGCAGATGTAGTGATGGAAAGAGTTCAGGATCAGTAGATTGTTCCGGTCTCCACCACTCATATCAAGATGAACTGGGGCAAATTGCAATAGATGTGATGGAGCTGAACTAGCTCAGAAGTGTTTAAGTTGGGGTACAGTATATTTGCCCTGGTGCATGGAGGTTTTCCAAGGGAAGCGATAACTTTGGGGAATCAACTAAATCTCCACTCTTCCTTTCTGAAATTAATTTGTCTAAGATCATGCCACAAGGACTCTTTTTTCCTCTAATAGTTCTCTTTCTATTTTGCGAGAAAAGCATACCCTTCACCCACCATGGTCCTACTAAGGATTGTCCAGGTGTGTCAGAACTTCCATGGCTTCTTCCTTTGAGAGAAGGGCAAGAGAGCTTCAGAGAGAAATATTGAAGGCAGGAGAAAAACTCATGGTGAGCCTCTTTTTTTCCTTCTTCCTTCCCCTCACTTCCTTCTTTTCTTCTTCCACTCTATTTTTAAAATTTTATACGTTCTACAGTTTATTTAGCATGTAATGAGTATGAGATGCTCTTCTTTCACTTCTTAAGATTCAGAATTCAGGAGCAAGAAGATTTCAAAGGGTTGCATGCTCACACCCTTCTTTGAATTAAACAATGAAGTGAAAAAAATGAAATGAGATTTTTTTCTGACATAAAGCAAGTCCAATTTGGCAGAATGGTTTGACAATAAGGACTAGCTTTGCCAATTAATTTATGTGATGGACACTCTCCATAAATTTAATGAGTTAAATCTGCAGCTCCAGAGTTTTGATGAAAATATATTTTAATCAGAGATACGATATTCAGTACATCATCTAATACATACTTTCCAACTACTTAAATTTATGATAAAAAAAAATTTAGGTGTCAACTCAAAAAGAACCTTGCAGAATTCTTTTGTGGAGTATATGAGCAAAAAACAAGACTAAAGCCACTAGTCAAGCTGGTTCCTTCCAGGTCAGAGTGCTCGTGAACTTTCTTCTTATCTTCTTTCTACCTCTTTCTGCACCCAGCTGTATACCTCTCTCTCCCTACCTTGCCTTAATGCCTTTTGTGGTCATAGCATTTGAGGTCATATGCATTAACACTTCTGAGAGGCCTTGGTTACTAGTTTTCGGTATCCCTTTCAGCCCCCACAAATTAAAACACACCTGAAAAACCCAACAAAGTAGAGGGAGAAGCTGTGGGAGCAGGCATAAAGTCCTCAAAATACCTCCTAAATATTTCGACCGTCTTACAGATGAGGGGACCAGGATGAACAGACTGGATATCATAAAAAATAATAAACTGTTTTATAAAAAAAATAATAAGCTCATTCTGCTCCCCATCCCCCACTGGACTCATTTAATATTTCCCTTCTCATTCATAAGATATAGATAGGATATTCCAAGGCAAACAAAGTAGCAACTTTTCTTTTTAGTGTTTTTCTATTTTAATACAGTTGATATTTAATATTAGTTTTAGGTGTACAACATACTGGTTCAACATTTATAGACATTACAAAATGATGCCATAGTCTAGTCACCACTTGTGGCCATACGAAGTTCTTACACTATTATTGACTATATTTCCTATGTTGTACTTGTCATCCTCATGACTTACTTCTTTTATAACTGGAAGTCTGTACCTCTTAATCCTTTTCACCTATTTTTCCCATCCCCTCATCCCTTCCCCCTCTGGAAACAACCTGTTTGTTCTCTGTATTTCTGAGTCTGTTTCTAGTTTTTGTTATTTGGTTGTTGGTTGGTTTTGTTTTTTAGATTCTACATATAAGTGAAATCATTCAATATTTGTCTTTGTCTGACTTATTTCACTTAGCATAGTACCCTCTAGGTCCATCCCTGTTGTCCCAAATGGCAAGATTTTGTTCTTTTTAATGGCTGAGTAATATTCCATCATGTAAATACACCACATTTTCTCTATCCAGGCATCTATTCATGGACATTTAGGTTGCTTTCATATCTTGGCTATTGTGAATAATGCTGCAATGAACACAAGTGTGCATATGTCTTTTCAAATTAATGTTTTCAGTTTCTTCAAGGAAATACCCAGAAGTGGAATTACTGGGTCATATGCTACTACTATTTTTAGGTTTTTGAGAAAGCTTTTCACTGTTTTCTAGAGTGCAACCTTTCTTTTTAACTTTCTCTTTGTAATGCATTCCACTAACACAATTGTCTTATTTTGTCCACAGTGATCACTCCTGGATGTAAAGATATGAATAAAAAATACTTAGATATACACAGATACACCTGAAGGTAGAGGTAGAGATATCTCCAATTCCCTTTGCTTGGTTTATAGAAGGCTGGAATGATGAGAATCCCTGTTGTTATCAACAAACCTCAGAAAAGGAGGTAAACTTCTGATGGCTCTGGTTAGCCAGCTGGTTCTTGCTCTAGACAAAATTAAAAAAAAAAAAAATTCTGGGGCGCCTGGGTGGCTTAGTTGGTTGAGCGTCCGACTTTCGCTCAGGTCATGATCTCGCGGTTCGTGGGTTCGAGCCCCGCGACGGGCTCTGTGCTGACTGCCAGCTCGGAGCCTGGAGCCTGTTTCAGTCTGTGACTCCCTCTCTCTCTGACCCTCTCTGCTCATGCTGTCTCTCTCTCTCTCCTAGAAATTAAAAAAAAAAAAAATTCACCCATGCTCCTTTGGTCATCTGGTAAAGCCTATAGAATCCTTTTCTTTTCTTTTTTTTTTTTAATTTTCCAGAGTGGCTGTATACTTTTTTGTTTATTGTGGTAACAATTAACATGAGGTATACCTTTTAACAAATTTTTAAAGTGTACAATATATTTAAAAAGAACATTTGTAATGCATTATACACTTAAAAAGAACATGTAACATAAGGTCTACCCTCTTAGTGAATTTTGATATATGCTCTACAGAAACTGTTAACTGTTGGCCCTACACTGTACAGTAGATCTCAAGGACTTTTTCATCTTGAATAACCAAAACTTTGTGCCTTTTGACCACCATCTCCCCATTTCCATCTCCTCCACTGCCAGCCTCTGTTAACCAACATTCTACCCTCTGCTTCTGTAAGCCTGTTTCATATTTCTCATGTAAGTGAGATCCTATGGTCTTTGTCTTTCTGTGTCTGGCTTATTTCACTTAGCATAATGCCTTCTCAATCCACTCATCCATTCAGTTCAACTGGCAAGATTTTCCTCTTTTTCAAGGCTAAATAATATTCCATTGTGTATATATACCACAGTTTCTTTATCCTTTCATCTACCAATAGACATTTTGGTTATTTCCACATCTTGGCTATTGTGAATAGTGCTGCAATTAACATGGGAGTGCAAATATCTCTTTAGGATCCCTATTTCAATTCTTTGGGAAGCGAGATTACATAGACCTCTTCTCAGAATACATAAAACAAATGAGTAATATTGCAAAAGGAGATAAATATCTTAAAATACTCTTATCAAAATATTTTTAAAACAATTTTGTGACCTAGTAATACATGTGCTTTTTAATAAATGTATTAAATAGCAGGATTAGCATATTATCCAGGAATAATATATATCATAATTTTAAAGTAGTCATGGGGGTACGTGGATGGATCAGTCAGTTAAGCATCTGGATTTCGGCTCAGGTCATAATCATGCAGTTCATGAGGTCAAGCCCTGTGTCAAGCTCTGCACTGATAGCACGGAACCTGCTTATGATTCTTTCTCTCCTTCTCTCTGTCCCTCCCCTGCTCACTTTCTCTCTTTCTCAAAATAAATAAATAAACATTTAAAAAATATAAAGTAGTAATTAATGTAAAGGATACTTTGAAATATCTGCAACTACTGTAATATGTTATTATATATATATAATTTGGTGATGATTCACAGATACTGCCAATATTGCTGGGGTTTGTTGGCTACGTATATAATAAAAGGAAATGTTACATTTCAGTTAGAGCTTAGTGTAAATAGACATCTTGTTTTTTTCCCATCCAAATTCGTGGATACCCTGCTCTAAACAAACTATGATTCAGGCAATATATTGAAGGCCTGCCTACCTTCTGTTTTGCTCCCTCTCTACTATTCTGGTTGACTCTTCCTTCCCAGAGCACCTACTCTAGGGTAGTTTCAGTTAGCTGATGTAATGGCTAATGAATAACAACCACCACTCATTGACTATCTACCATTTTGCATACATTATTTGTATGCCTTATAACGACCATCCAAGATATGTTATGAATGAAACAACTGAAGCTCAGAGAGGTTAAATAATATGCCCAAGGCAGCAAAGCAGAAGATATAGTATTTAAACTCAGGTCTGTATAGCTTAAAGCTTGTTCTCATTTCTACTACTTAACACTGCCTCCTTTTGGCTTAGAAAAATTTTACACCTTAATAAGGAGTCTAAAAACCAAATACCTTCAAGAAATACATTTCTAATGGAATTTCAATCATGATCAGTTGTAGTGCTATTTGGAGATGAGGAGTCTTTAGATACTCTCTACATCTTGAAATACCAGTGACTGTTCTCACTCACTGCCCCATTTCTGCAGAGAGGTAAGAAACAGGGTTAAACCATAGAAATCCATCCCTAATCCGTGTGAGGGCTGTGGGCAGCAGAACCCTTTAATACTTTTGAAAGAAAAAGAGAGATTATGAAAAAGATATTCTTAACCTCACTGACATTGTTGGCAGTGTTCTAGATGCATTCTGGGTATTTTGTTTTTATTTCTCCAGACATGGAAAGAAACTATGATCCCCACCTTATAAAGGAACTACTGCATGCCAAAAATGATGAAGAAAATGACATGGAGGGCTTTCCACATCTGTGCAACTTCACCATGGCTTTCTATTGGTAGATTTCCCAAATCCTGAAAGGAAGAAAGTGTTGGGCAGAGGAAGGAGAGCATCTGAAACACTTTCAGACTTCCACAAACAGACTAAGTTTGCAAACAACTTGAAAGCAGTGTCTTTGCATTGGACTGTAAACCCCCTAAGGGAGGGAATCGTGTCTTTGGTATGTCTATCCTGAGCGGCCAGAGCAGGGTCTGGCACAGAGGAGGCTCACAGTGATTGTTTAACTGAACTAAGGCAGCACTGGCCTGGGAGCTACCTCTTCAGGGCATCCAGGCATTTCTCCATCAGTAAAGGACACTCAGTGCTTCTAGCAAGGTGGTTTCCAGGCCATAGACATCTGGACCATGCTGTCTTTATTAATCACTGAGATGATGTGCATCTTTATGTCTTCCTTTTATCCTTCTCTCCTACCATGCTTCTTTCTACTTTAAGGCAGAACTGGAAGTATTATACCTACTGCAACCTATCGATGACAGCTCTCATCTGGCTTTTTACTAATATTTGTCAAGCTCAAATATATGGTATTCTATTGAGTGCATTAGAAAATTAAGATGGATGGGAATGGGTAATCTCTAATGTCTTTTACACTACAAACTTTATTTTAAAAAATCTGCACTAGGGTCCAACTAAATTTTCTCCAGTCTGCCTTATCTAGTGTGAACTCTAAGAAGCTTTACAACAAATATTCATTAAGCACTTATTCTGAGCATTGTACTATTCTAGGTGCAAGGAGTGGGGAATACAATGTGATAAGTGCTAAGCAGCAGTATCAATGAAGATCTAAGAATGAGTGAATGAAGGAATACATTTTTGTAGCACTTCCTATTTTTTAAATTACTTTCACACATACTAGCTCACGTTTTTCTCAAGGCCACATTTTGTTCCCTAGGTGGTAAGTACAGCGGGTATTATTACCAAGTATTAACAAGGTTGCAGGACTTGCCCAAGTTCTGACAGTGTGTCAGTAGGAGAACTAAAACTAGAATCCAAACCACAAAGATCTAGCCCAGTACTTGAGACACCATCTTCATGATCCATTCCTTTTCCAGGAAGATTGCTTCCATATAACCATTGTCATTCAAAGAAACTGTGCATATATCGTGAGACGTCACAATCCCACTCACAATGGAGACATCTGTTGTTCTACATTTACCCCAAAGTCCTACATGCAATTATTCTACCAAGTCAATGAGTAGAAATGGTTAACAAATTATGAATTCATACTTAGGGATGCCACCTATCTGTTGTTGATGATTTTGTTCATCAGGAATTTGGGCTGGGATCATCTGGGTGATTTACCTATTTCACATCATGGTGATGGTGATCACTCTACTGCATTCAGCTGACAGATGGCCTCAATCACATGTCTGGGACCTTATAGCAGAAGGCAAATGGCTGTAACACTGGGACTATCAGCCAGAGCACCTGAACACGACCCTTCCAGTATGGTAGCCCCAGGATAATAGGACTTCTTACCTGGAGTCTCAGGGCTGTAGAAGCTCCATGTCTTTTGTGACCTAGCCTCAGAAGTACACAGCATCACTTCCATAATATTCTTTTGGCCTAAGCAGTCACAAGCCTGCCCTGATTCAACAAGAGGCATAGACCCCTATGTCTCCATAAGAAGGGCATCAAAGGACTCATGGCCATGTTTTAAAATACATATGGGTTTCTTATAATTCCTTTTCTTGGCCAAGAGTTATTTCCATTTCTATCCCACCCATTTCTTCTTCTCAGTCACCCAAGTTTGTTAGCCTCCTTCTACCTTTTCTTCACACTCTGCATGTTCCTGTCCCCGTAGTGTTACATTGGATCGTCACCACCTGAATCAGGGTCCTCATTACACAAAATTCTCAGTCATCGGCTATGACTACATGAGATATACACAAGGGACTGAGTCTCCATTACTTTTATTTAAAGGTGCTGTGGCTGACTGTTCAGTGCCAGGAATGGCTTCTCTCTCCATTGGTGCTGCTTTTGCGTTGCTCAATCCCTGAGGCATCCTGCTACTTCCTTATACACATATCAGCTCTGAACTGATCTCAGCCAATTGGAAGTGGAGTTGAGTCTTTACCTGTCCCAGGAAGTTCTGTGCTCCCAACAGTACACTTGAGACTGAAGTGCAAAGTGGATAAGAAAAATCTGGATCTCTAATCCTTGCTTCATCAATTACTGTGCGACCTTGTCCAAGCTACTTAATACCACTAAGACTTCATTTCTTAGTCTGTAAAATGGTGACAAAGAGATATACTTCATAGGGTTGTCAAAGGGATTAAAAGGTGCTATGTAGAGAGAGCAATGATCACATTGCTTGGTGCTCAGTAAATATCCACTAAATGCTAACGATAGGAGTAGTAGCAGCGGTAGTTAACAATATGTAACTGGTAAAAGACCAGGATGACATAAAGTACTCATGAATATGCAAATGAGTTTCTAAAGCTCCAATCCTTTGTCTACAGGCACATAAACTGGACTCAAAGAAAATCTGTGTACGAATATGGGTATGGACATAATTACACACATGTTAAGTCAAAATCTTTTTTTTCTTGCCACCAGGTATATTTTATTTATATTTCTTAAATGTCCAGATGGGTATTTTTCTATGTCATTCTACCAGCTTTTTAAGTAATTTTTACTGAGAGAATCTACCTGTCTTGGAAAAGCATTCAAATTCAGTGGTAGGTCTCAGCAGATCACAAAGAATATGGCATGATGAAAATGTCTCCAGAGCATCATAAAGTAACACTTGAATATTTAAGATGGCTGGATTTACTCCAAGGGCTGAGACAGTCTGCATATCACCAGCTCAGCTTCAAAATATAGTTCTTGGCTCCAGTTCGCAGTTCAATGAATGTGATCAGTGCAAATACAAGGTGAATAAATCTTAAAGATACTGAACTAAGTCCTTTCCCAACACAAGAACACAA
The DNA here is from genome assembly GCA_017311185.1 of Proteles cristata cristata. Classification (NCBI taxonomy): domain Eukaryota; kingdom Metazoa; phylum Chordata; class Mammalia; order Carnivora; family Hyaenidae; genus Proteles; species Proteles cristata. The sequence goes on from JAESUZ010003820.1 coordinate 1,444,501, forward strand.
GGGACAAGAGCATCTTGATTAGTCGATGCTTATGCTAGTATATCATCTTGAACTAGCTAATGTGAAGGTTCATGTTATTGACTCCCTGTTTGAATCTTCCTTGGGAAAAAGCAATATTCTACTTTGAATTGGTTATTATCACAACATCCTCTCCATAGTTAAGATCTGTCAATATTCCTTTATCTGGGAGATGCTTAAGGTCTAAGGTTTTACTGGTCCTGACATGAAGTAATCTGCATCACAATTCATGTCACTTACACTGTACAGCCTTTCTGAACAAGTAAGAATCCTCCCAATGAGGACTATATTTACCTGACATTCATCTACAGCTGTGCAGAGGAAAGTGGGTGGAGGATAGAGTTAAGGACATTTTAGGGAGTCAGAAATTTTACTTCTCAAAAAACAGCAAAGGATTGAAGGAAACATGGAAAGTTCTGAGGCTTGGTGTAAGTGGAATATATTAATTACCTGGGGCTGCCATAACAAAGTACCATAAACTGGGTGGCTTCTCATCTCATAGTTCTGGGGGCTACAAGTCCAAAATCAAAGTGTCAACAGGATTGGTTCCTTCTAAGAGCTATGAGGAAGACTCTGTTCCATGGCTCTCCTAGTTTCTGGTGGCCCCGGGCATTCCTTGACTTATGGCTTCCTAACTCCAATTTCTGCCTCCATCTTCACATGGCCATTTTCTCCTGCGTGGATTTACATCATCTTCCCTCCATGCATGCCTATCTCTGTGTCCAAATTTCTTTTACATCGGGGCATTTGTCATATTGCATTAGTGCCCAGTTTAATGATCTCATTTTAACTCAATTACCTCTCCAAAGACCCTATTTCCAGTTAAGGTCATATTCTGAGGGCCTGGAGGTTAGGACTTCAACAAATCTTTTTTGGGAGACACTATTTAATCCACAATATATAGTATGCAAAACTTTGAGCAAAACAGAACAAGAAAATGGTGTAGTCATATTACAGCAATGTGGGTCCAGGAAAAATGCCAAAGTAATACAAAAGATTCCCATTCTACTGTTCTAAAACCATCTCTCCATTAGTTAGTCTCCTTTTCTGCAAGCTACCATGTGCATTGCTCCACTTTCAATCTCTGTAATTCACAGCAAAGAAAACAATTTATAACTTTTCTCCCAATTCTGTTCTGGGAAATCTAGCTGAATCAAATAGGTTAATCTGTTACATACAAGATTCCCCTGAGTTTTTTATATTTGTTATTTCTTTAGCAAGAGAATTTGGAATAACCTGCAGTCCCCTGCTTTTTATCTTACTTTGCTAAGAGTAATACATGTGTGTGGTAATTATCATTAGATATGCATTAGTTATAAACTGATTTTTTAAAAAGCCCTTCCAAATGTCGGAACAGTGACCTCATCTTTCTCAGAAGAATGTTTTTCCTCTCTTCACCTCTGGACTCTAGCTTCTTAGAACCAACACCATTCAGGAAAGGTTTAAATAAAGAACCTACAGTATTTATGATGTTCTTAAGCCATAAATAATGCCTCTGCCACAGACTAGGCTCCTGGAAATGGACTTTTGGTTTCTCTCAAGTACACTTCAAGGAAGAACACTATGAATCTGGGAATACCCCCTTCCTTTACCAAAAGAACATATTTTAAGCTTTTGAACCTCCTAACAAACAAGCTACAAACACTATTAGAAATGAGGGACAAGAGACCACTAAATAGAAACCACACCTGAATCCAACTTTGGACATATGTGAGACTTTGAGATTGTACTCCTCAGCAGAAACAACAATGTAGAAAGTAAAGCCAATGTAAGAACTGTATAGACTCATCTTTGCAACTGTAATCTTCCTCCTACATTGGGTGCTGAGTTTTGAGTATTCCAAAGTCAAAAGAGGAGCCATGGTTCAAGAAATACGTAGAGGCACCTGGCTGGCTGAGTCAGTAGAGCATGCAACTCTTGATTTTGGGTCGTGAGTGTAAGCCCCATAACGGACATAGAGCTTACTTTTAAAAAAAAGAGAGAGAGAGAGAGATGTGAAAAACATTATAAGAAACTGCTTACTCACTAGAACTCATAAGTTAGAGTTACAGAATTATAACTAATTGCAATAAAATTGAAAATGAAATATCAGCATCAAAGCAGCATTTAGTTGCAACGTATTTTTACCTAAGTAAAGGATATTACAGAAAATCAAATTGTGGAAGGTACATTTACAGCAACAGCAGCCAGAGATTCATGTCCAAGATCCAATTTTATGGATCTTTCAAAAAGTGCCAGTATGTGCTCAATGAAAGAAAAAGAAATATTAGAATCATCTTCCTCAAACTTGATCTATTAATTTCAGAGATAGAAGTCATTTAGCTTAATTGTTGTTTGGCTACCTGTGCTAGAGAACTGGTTTTAGATATTTTTCTTTCAAGTGCAATGGTAGCTTTATCATACATGCATATTTTATGACATATCATAACATTGATATGTTGTAATAATTAGAATAGTTGTGTTGTGTAATCTCAAAACTAGGACAGCCCTTAGAGGTTATCTAATCTTTCAAAATGACTTTTACAAATCTATCAGTGTATCCCATATAAGCTTCCAACAACTCTGAAAGAGAGGTAGAAAAGATGTTATTAATTCAAAAGAATACAGAAGTCCAGAATGGATGTGGGACTTCCCCAAATTCACCCCTAAGACAGAGCCAGGACCTCACACTTCATGTTCTCTGCATCCTCTCTGTCATTTCTATTTCATGTCTGTATCATCTCCAAACACTTTGCTCAAATCTGAGTCACAGTTACACTCCCCAGTCTTAGGCCATAATTCTCAATAACAGAATCACACATGATGATGACCACAACCTTTCTTAACAGCTGTCACTTTCAACTCCATCACATGTTAGCCCCAACTTGGGTTTTCTCACCGCTAAGAACTATTCATCTGTAAGATTCCTAGTCAATTATTTTCTGATACAATCTCCTCACTTTCTTCTTCCATCCTCACCTCTCTACTCAGTCTGCCTTTTGCCATCGTCAGTCAGTCAATAAACACCTATTGAGAACCTGCTGCACCCGGGCCTGGGAAATCAGTGGCAGAATAGTTAACTACCGGCCCAACCTATACTGAATCTCCCCCATCAGCCTTGTCTACCCTTCGACCTCTTAGTCCTTTGGCAGTTCCCCATACCCCAGGCTACACTTGCTCTGAAGGCCTCAACAGTCTCCCCATCAATGAATGGTCATTTCAACTTCACCCTTTCCAACATCCTAAAATTCTTCAGTTCGCTGATCTTCCAATCCCCAGATCTGAGTCGATCCATCATTCACATTCTCTGCTCCCATATTACCTTGCTGCTGGTTAAGATCGTAAAACTATGATGACATGATCCATCACAAATTCAAGTTCTCCAACTTGACCCAAAACTTTTAAATTACTCCAAAAATTCCAGGAAGAATTAAAAAATGGGTAAAAATTTTGAAGATGCAGATTTTGGACTGAAATAAGATAGCAACTTATAATCACATCAGCTAACCAGGAACGAAATAGTAATGAGCTCAGTGTTATTGTTGGTACTTAAATAAAGTTCAGGAATTCCCAAACATGATTTTGGGTTGTGAGTGTAAGCCCCATAATGGGCCTAGAGGGAGCCCTTGGAGAGATTTTTTTGCAATATAGAATCCCAAGTCTTACTTCAGATTAGTGAATCAGAACCTCTGGGTGGTGTATTTCTAAGGCTCCCTGGGAAATTCTGATGCAGTCAATCCCCAGACTGACATTTGGGTCCCCCTGCTCTATACTATTGATTGTGCTTTTTTTTCAAGACACAATGAGAGGGATTTCTTCACTGAAAAGGAATCTGGATTGGATGATCAGCCTTTATATTTTATTTCCTCTATTATTTTTTCTCCTCTACCTGAACCTGAAACCTGTTAGTGTTACCTATGTATTGCTTACACTTGTTCTCTGCTCCACATTTGGCAATTAGAGCACCCCACACTGATGCATCTTGGGAGCACAATCCCCACCCCCACCCCAGGTCAGCTGTGCCAGTCCAAGATTCCTGCCAGTCTACAAATGACGGCGATGGATACATGTGTGAATCCTGTTCTTTCCACATCCACCAACAGGAAGCACCACGCTTCTCTTCATTTTCCCACTGATAGGGACTGATGGCTTGCTTTACACTCCACTGCTCATTTGTAATGACTTTATGTTAGCCAAAATGAATGTTTCTTCGTATCTGCCCTTATAGCAGAAGTAAAGGCAGGATGAACGTCATGTCTTTCTAAACGCTTAAATACACTGTTGCTGCAGTGGCCTTGATGGGCTCTACTGAGTGCAGCATATGTCACTGCTTTTGAAACATCTTTATGGTCAGTGAAAAGATCAAGCATTACCTCCAGTGATGGTAACATCCAAATAGCCACTTCCAGTAACATCCCTGAAGATGACTCATGGTCTGATCAGTTGATTTATACTAAACCTCCCCCACATGTATCTTGATAAAAGCCGACCTTTCAGGATTTTTTTAAAGCTCCCTACCACAGCTTTCCTTTTCATACTTTTCAGTTGCCAAATTATACAAAATTATAATTTTCCTCATTTACTATGGAGTTGATCGATTACATAGTCCTTAAAGATGTTACCTGCAAATGTAGTTACTTGACCCCAATTTCATATACACACACAAAAATAGGTAATACTCTAAATGTTATCTCTTCTTGTCTTTTTTCATAAATTGCAAGAGGTTTCATACAGGTCAGCATAGCTGGTGCCTCCTTACTTTCATTTCTGTAACAATGTTCTTTATTATTAATAACAGTTATAGCAATAAAAGTAATAATAATGTCTACATTTCTTCCCAAGAGCACAAAGGTCTTGGCATGGGTACCAACATGCACTAAAACACACAACAGATGCTGTGTATCTTTCTTTTTTTTTTTTTTTTAACATCTTGAACGTGTTAAACAATTTTTCCTTAGTTACTATGAAATTCCTAACAATTCCCAGTTACTAAAAGTAAGAGAGTGGTGAAAATAATAATAATAATTTCCTTTTGACCTTTTAACAGAGAAGCTTCATATTTTCAGTCTTTGAAGTCCCATATACACATCGATCACAAATTCAGTGAAATTGAAAAGACATTAGAGAAACATTTCTGTTTTCTTCTCAAGGAAGAATGAAGGCCATAGTGGTTTTTCTAACACGGAAGGTACTTAGAGAAGACAACCATGACTTACCCAGAAGTACACTGTGTCTCTGAGGAAAGATGGGCTTCGGGCCTCCAGTCTGAACCCGCCTTACCCTGAATCATTCGCTGTTCCTCTTCCCTTATTAAAACAGCCTTTTGGAAATGCAACTTCTCTTCGATTCATCTGGTATACCGCTTACTTCAGTGAAACAGACTTTGATATGTTGGTTGCTTTTTTTCCAGGCACCACCCCTACCAATTCTGAGCTTCATTAGGAGGTGGAACCCCAGGCCAAGGTGATAATGGAAAAGAGAGCTGAGGCAGGTAAGACTGGGAAGCAAACACAAGATACTGTCCTACAAAATTAGTCTCTTCACAAAAAGCCAGTCTCCTGGGATAAGCTATCCAGAGAGCTTTCCTCAGAACAGTCCATCAAGGGGTACAAAGAGAGATAAATTATCCATCATTAGATCCTGGAGCCATACTAAGTCAGTCACCACCCAGCAACTGCAGTGGGAGCTGTCCAGAGATTGAACAAGACAGGCAAAGCCAGAGCATCTGAGGTGGTGCAAAAGAGATGTCTGATACACTTACCATATGCAATGAAATCTCTTGTATACTACTTCCTACTCAAATGTGATGATCGATATTGCAGTTAAATATATCCTGTGTTTTCAAGTCACAACCAAGGAACAAACACCTCCTGATCACTGGTTTCCTATGAAGAAAACATATCTAATTAATAGTATATAGTTTTTTTAGGAATTGTTTTCACCTATGAATTTCATTTACAAACAATAAGCATTTATAAAATAAAGAAACAGCTGATCTTCTGGAAAGCTTTTGCTTGCAGAAGCCCCTCTAGATACGCAGAATTAAGTAAATATCAAATAAGGGCTTCCAAGGAAACATTAAGAAATCAAGTGAGCTCTCTAAGCACCCACCTTGTCAGGAAGACAGTTACACAGATGACTGACTTTCTCAACAGTCGTGTGAACATGATGTCCAGTGCTATGGGAGAAAGGCGAGATATTTAGGAAGAATAAATTACTTCCTTTGTTAGTATGCAAATAAATTATTTATACACAAAGAATATGAGCAAATGACTTATAATGCAAAAAGTCTCTTACAAAGAAATTTTTTAAAATTCATCTGCCTGGAAAAATTAAAATGGCTTTTTTTATTATCCTACCAAATTTTTCACTAAATTATTTATGCCAAAATAACTGTTCATCTGATGCAGTCTGAACCAAGAATCATTGGATACATCTTTAATTGTGATTAAAACACTTCAGCTCAGTCTAATTTCTTTCTTCCCCAAGGGTGTCCAAATGTCCTTAAGGACAAATGATTCTACCATTGTTACTACCGTCATTAAGTGTTTGGATTGAGTTGAAAATTCATTTTGGATAATAATGTCTTATGTTAAAGAAGTCATTTATTTGAAAGCACAGAAGACAACTTAATTCTACTGTGTACCATCAAATCTTACTTGCCATGAATTAGCTGTTCAAGGTGCTTACACCATTAACCCCAAATCCCTGGACTACCTTTATTTTTGATTTGTTCAAAATTCTTGAAAAGAAAAATCTGTTACTTACATTTAATTATTCTCTACCTACAAGGAAAATAAGGAGTCTGCTCAGGCCCACTAAAATAGCATTGGGGACCTTATCTTCTTGTAGGACTGACTAGTCCATACAAAAGATGTCTCAGTCCCTATACCAGGTTGCAAGGGTTGTCATAATAACATGTCACACAAAGACTGACTGGTTAAACAACAGAAATTTATTGCATCCTTTTCTGGAAACTAGAAGACCAAAATCAAAGTGTTCGCAGTTTACTTCCTTCTAAGGGCTGTGAGGGAAGGATCTGTTCTGAGTGTCTCTTCCTTGGGAGGCAGATGGCTGTTTTCTCCCTATGTCTCTTCACATCATCTTACGTCTATGCAAGTCTGTGTGTCCACATTTCCTTTGTTTTGATAAAGACAACAGTAATGCTGGATTAGACTCCACTGTAATGATCTCATTTTAATTTGGTTACCTCTAAAAGATGCTATTTCCAAGTCACATTCTTAGGTACGAGGCATACGACTTCAACCTGTGAATTTGGAAGGGAACACAATTTAGCTTGTAACAATGTAACACTCTTGCATCTTGATTATTTAGTCTGCAAAGACAGGTTCCATGCTGGTCATGGCAGAGGTTAGAATGCAGTCTCCAGTTGCCCAGTCAGAGCCCTTGGCTGGCTGTGACAACTCAAATAAGTCATTCAACCTCCTTAAGCTCCTTTTCTTCATCTGTACAATGAGAATGGTAATAGTTTCTACCCCATAGGATTGCAGTGAGGATTAAACAGTCAATCTAGGTGAAGTGCTTAGCCCAGTGTCTGGCACATATTAAGTGCTCCTGATACCTTATTTATTATTAGCATGAATTACTATTAATGAAAATTATCAATCTAAACTCAAAAGTGAAGCTGATTAACCTACTGGTGAAAGCAGACAGTTTCTACTTTTCCTCTCCAACCAACTTATGGTCCCCTTTACATAAGGCTGCCTTTCAAATTAAGACAGACTCACAGAGCCACACTGTCAGGAACAGTTTGTTTAGAATTACAGTGACAAGGGACACCGACACCTGGGTATCTCAGTGGGTTGAGTGTCTGACTCTTGATTTTGGCTTAGGTCATGATCTCATGGTTTGTGGGATCAAGCCCTGCGTTGGGCAGTGCAAAGCCTGCATAGGATTCTCTCTCTACCCCTCCCCCTTTGGCACCCTGTCTCAAAATAAATAAATAACCTTAAAAAAAAATTACAGTGACTGGTCTCCACCTTGCTGCACCCTTTAATAACACAAGATTTCTTTCTTTTTCTTTTCTTTCTCTATTTTTTTTTACATTTTACATTTCTGGCCTCTTTTATTCAGCATAATGATTTTTTTTCAATTGAAGTACTGTTGACACACATTATTATAACAGTAGTTTCAGTTGTACAACATGGTGATTCAACAACTCTATACATTATGCTATGATCACCACAAGTGTAGCTACCACCTGTCAACATACAACACTATTATAGCACCACTGACTGTTGCCAAAAGATCTTTTAAGAAGCACAGTTGAGGTCAGCTCATTTATTGACCCAATGTCATACTTTACATGAGTCCTCTGCAGGACATATTATGCCATACAGCTTCCTTCTTACAGTATCTGCTTTCCCGTATCTCAGAAAGTCAGTCCTACTCTACCTATCCTATTTTTAAGCAGTCCATATGTTCTTTTATTCAGCCAAAATTAAATTATCAATCTTAGTGTATATATGTGTGGTTGTTGTTGAATTTTTTTCCCAAAACCTTTCTTTACAAATTTACTAATACTCAGGGACTTTATATATTAAATTTACATAAACCTGGGATAAGAGGGAAGTCTCTATGCTCAAGATTCTAACCTCCTGTTAGGAGAATCTCAGGTTTGTGATAAATACCTGTTTTTATTGTTTTGTTTTCCTGCTTGGTTTATCTCCTACCTTCATATGGAGCTGGGAATAAAAAAGGAAAGACCTGGGCCGTGGAATGGGTCTCTGAGCACATCAATGAGACCCCTTTTCTGGCACAGTTCAGGAAAGGGTGAAAATGGCAGAGACAAACACTATTCAGCCTGACATGTTCAGAAGATGTGTTTCCTGGGAGAAAGTCTAAAACTTCATTACAGCACCCAGGACTAAGGTATAACTTTTGTGGTCTCCTTCCTTTATTATAAATACACACATACATATGTACATACATACATACATACTACATTTTTCAACTGATTGGCATAAAGATGTGTATATTAATGTTATATATTAAAATATTTTCTTTGACCTAAAAGCTCATTTTATTCTTCTGATTTTATTTTTTTCATGTTTATTTTTATTTTTGAGAGAGACCGAGCATGAGTGGGGGAGGGGCAGAGAGAGAGGGAGACACAGAATCTGAAGCCGACTCCAGGCTTGGAGCTGTCGGCACAGAGTCAAGAGTGGGCTCAAACTCACAGACCATGAGATCATGACCTGAGCCAAAGTCGGATGCTTAACTGAGCCACCCAGGTGCCCCTATTTTTCTAATTTTAAAAGAAATTAAAAGAAATGTCATGGGTCCCTAAACTATATCATAGGCCATAGGCATTGTGTCTACTGCATCCAGCAGATCTAAGTCCTGAAAGCATCTGAGATACTATCATATTTGATACAAGGTTCCCAGCTGCTGACTTACTTAATAACCAACTCATTTAATGACATCACAGAGGCATTCAACTTTTCTAACCCTCCTGTTACTAAAGTTCTATAAGAAAGAAAATAATATACAGGCCTATCACCACTCTGCATTCCTGCACACAGAGAAGGATTACACAAAATTTTTGCACATATTCATACTTATCACATCTCAGGGTTTTTAAGTTTATTTTTTTAAAGTAATCTCTACACCCAACATGAGGCTCAAACTCACAACTCAAGATCAAGAGCTCTTCTGACTGAGCCAGCCAGGCACCCTTCCACATCTGGGTTTTAAAAAACCTACTTTATTCTTTTTGCATTTCCTTTGTAGATACATAAATATATTAAGTAGTATTTGCTGTTTTTTTTCTAAATGTTTATTTATTTTTGAGAGAAAGAGAGACAGAGTGTGAATAGGGGAGGGGCAGAGAGAGAGAGAGGGAGACACAGAATCAGAAGCAGGCTCTAGGCTTTGAGCTGTCAGCACAGAGCCCAATGCAACTTTCACAAATCAAAGTTACTAATGAAGACAGAAAGGAAACTAACGTTTCCTGAGAGCATATTGTATATCAAGAATTGTCTTGAGTACATCCACATGGATAGTCCAGGGAGATAAAATTATCCTCATTTTTATAAATAAGGAAATGGAGATTAAAGAAGTCAAGTGATTTGTCTAAAATAACACAATTTAGTAATAGTGGAGCTAGGATTCCAATGCAGGTGTTTTGCATTTCAAAGTCAATGTCCTTCGAACCCTATCAAATTGAATTGTCCTATTTAATCTCTCATACAAAAAGATTTGAAGTGACTTTTTTAAAGAGAAAGTAACCATTTTCAAATTAAGCCAGTTATCAGGTAAAATCATATCATCTAACAGAATCACAATCTTTTTGAACCAAAGCTACATTGGAAGATCCCTAATATTCAATGTCTTCATATTCTGGATGAAGAAATTCCAAAAGGGGACTTGTGACATTTACTTGTGACATCATATAGAAGGCAGTGCACTCACAATCATTGCCCCTCACTAAATACAAAAACCAATAATAAATAACCTTCCTATACGAAGCACAAAAAAATAGTAGAAAAGAGTAACATGAACAGAGAGCTATTCTGAACCATTTTTCATGGTTTTGATTGCTGCTAAACATACTTTTCTTTATCCTTCATCATATGCCCCCAGACTGAAAAGCAAGGAAGTCTGTGTCATAGGACTTTAAATTAGTAGAAACAACTGTGAGGTTCAGCAATCAAGGGAGGCTTTCCTGAAGACTGAACTGGGCTTTGGAAGGTGGGTAAGAGTTGAAGTGCGTGCAGAGTGCTTCCTCGGTGATCAGAACAAAGCCAGGGATGGAGCCACATTAGCACTTGCCCTGAGCTTTAAAACTTTAGAAAGCAATTTCATAAACCTTCCCTCCATTAGCGCTTATAACCCTGCAAGTTTTTTTAAACAAATATATACAATGTTTTTGTTTTTAAGTTAAAAATAAATGACTATTTGTAAAAATTTTCGAAACCGTACAGAAGTATACAGAGTAAAAAAGTGAAAGTTGCCCTTAATCCCATCAATAGATTCTATTCCAGAGCCTTTTCTCATAGGCGAAGTTTGGCATGTACCCTTTCAGACTTTTCACACTGCATTTATACATGGACATGCACACACACGTGAGTCCTGGTGTAACCAGAAAAGCTGGGGATGGCAGCAGGAGATTTACTGGAAGAAGAGAATCTTTGGGGAGAGAACTGAGATATTTGAGGATAAACTAAATAATCTGTGACAGGCAAAGTAACCTATACATGATTGGAGCTGTTGGAGCTATAATTTATTCTTGGTTTGGAACAGGGAGGGAGAGAGAGAGAGTTAAAAATAATTAGTGAGGGACAGCTGGGTGGCTCAGTCACCCAACGTCAGCTCAGGTCATGATCTCAAGGTTAGTGGCTGCAAGCCCCAAGCTCAGCAACAGGCTCTGTGCTGACAGCTTGGAGCCTGGAGCCTGCTTCAGTTTCTGAGTCTTCCTCTCTCTTCCCCTCCCCACATGGACTCTGTCTCTCTCTCTCTCAAAAATAAACAAACATTAGAAATAAATAAAATAAAGTAATTAGTGAAAGTCCCCATGGTGGGTGCTGCTGGAGAGCAGAGCCATCCCAAAGAGGCTAGTTACTTAGGGCATATAGGTTATAAAAATTGGAAGGAACAAGATTGTCAAGTACTCCAATCTCCAAGCTAAAGAATCCACAGGTTTCTCCCTGGAGGCAATAAGTAGTCCTTGACGGCTGATGAGCATGGAATGGATGACATGACTGATGTCTGAGGAAAATGTGTCTTGCAGCAGTAGGCAGGAGAATAGACTCTGAAGTTATGGGGACCAATTAAGAAGTTATTAGATCCTTAAAGCACATATTGTCAAGGAAATAGTCTTAAATAAGGTCAAAGGTTTATACACAAGTATTTTCCCCACAGTGTTATAAAAGCAAAAAAAAAAAAAAAGTTTCTAAACATGGAAACAACCAAAACATCCAAAAATAGGGAAGTAGTTAAGTAAATGATGGTATCCCCAATCCAATGAAATTTCATGAAGCCATTAAAAATAATGTTTTGTAAAACACTTAGTGACATGAAAAATGCTGGTAATGCAATGCTGAGTGAAAACACAGACACAAAACTATATATGAGCTTGACCCCAATTATACAGAGAATTTCCTTAAGAATACTGTTGTGATTATCTTGCCTTAGGAAAAGACCATTAGTCATTATGAACATGTTTTAGTTTATAATGCTCTGCTTTCAGTAAATAAATTAAAGAAAACTTTTATGTATCAGCATGACTTGGCTAAAGGAATGTTTCGATTTCTATTATTAGATCAGGTTTATCTTCCTAAACATAAAGGAGACAAGCCTATAATTAGACTCCACTTCTCTGAGTAGGTCAATGAAAAGTATGACCCATTTCTAATAAAATAACACTGAACCAGTGGGGAGCCAGTACCTGCTCACAGACCTCTCACAATACCAATATTTAAAAACAAAACCAAAGGTTGTACATCCACATCCATCTAGAAAGAAAGAAATCAAAGTCATCACTGTTATCACTGGGAAATGGCACTATGGGTGATGTGTTTCACTGTAATGTTCATAAGCATGTATGTAATACTTTGAAAATTAGGGGAAAACTTTTTTGTTTAATTGTATTTATTTGTTTGTTTAAATAAAGGAACAAGTGCTTAAGACTATGAAATGCAGGAACAGAGAAACCAAAAAAAGATGCAGAAGAGCCTTCTAATTCAGGACATAAAGGCTGATAAAATACAATTTACAGTTGTACAGACATCTCATAGATTTTTCAAATAAAGAGGATTATAGACATTAAGGAAACCCAAGTAGTGGGGAGCCTGGGTGGCTTACTTGGTTAAGCGTCCGATTTTGGCTTAGGTCATGATCTCACAGTTTGTGGGTTCGAGCCCCACGTCAGGCTCTGTGCTGACAGTTCAGAGCCTGGAGCCTGCTTTGGATTCTGTGTCTCCCTCTCTCTCTGCCCTTCCCCCATTCGCACTCTGTCTGTCTTTCAAAAATGAATAAATGTTTAAAAAGTTTTTTAAAAAGAAATAAAAGAAACCGAAGTAGGTAATTTTTTTGAGCTTTTCCCAAAAAATCTGTGTCGAATAAAGGAGAAAAATGAAAAGCACATTCCCTCTACCAAACCATTCCCAAAACTCCCAACATAGCTTTCAATCAGCACTATCAGTATGGTAATGCAATACAAGAACATTTCAATATTGCAATTACTAGTCTAAAACAAGCAAAACAATTTAAAAAAGGGAAATTGCAGAGTATTGCTGTGACATTTTTTAAGGGCACGGAGTTCACACCCATCCTTTACTTAACACAAGTTCTCAAATCATCATGCTATAGATCCTAGCATTGTAACTACTTCATAAATGCTAATAGGACTATAAAGTTACTGTAATGATTTATAATAAGGAAGACAGAGTCTCCTAAATTAGCAGTCCATTCTCCATTTTCCACCAAAATAGTCAACAGGTAAATTTCATTTTGTCATAAAATTTCTATTTCTATTATTTCAGTCGTTAAAACAAATGGTAATGAAATAAAAATTTACAGTGCTTGATGGGACCAGGATTAACCCAATCCTGCCCACAGTCTTCATTAAAATTGACTGCGGCCTTCCTCCCTGCCCCCCTTTTTCTCTCAGGAGAAATGGTCACCTCTGGACCATCCAGAGCTTCCTGTCTATTCTCACAAGAATTTCTCTGGGTAATTATATAAAGCTCAAATCAAATCAAATTAAATAGAAATCAGACATGCTCTAATTTCACTAACAAAAACTAGTAACTAAGAAAAGTTTATACCACACCTACAGAGCTTTTGTTTCTGTAGTAGCAAGAGATGTTCAGCAAAAATATGGAAGGGGCACCTGGGTGGTTCAGTCGAGTAACCTCTGACTTTGGGTAAGATCATGATCTTGGGTTTTGTGAGTTTGAGACCTGTGTTGGACTCTATGCTGACAGCTCAGAGCCTGGAGCTTGCTTCGTATTCTGTGTCTCCCACTCTCTCTGCCCCTCCCCTGCTCAAGCTCTCTCCCTCTCTCTTTCTCTCTCAAAAATAAACATTAAAAATTTTTAAAAAGAAAGAATATGAAGAGAGATTAACAAAAATGTCACATGTTTTTGCAGTCTTTGACACATTCGTGGTTTTTTCTGATCTCACACTTAGTCTTTTTAATTTGTTTTTATTTTTTATTATTTTTTAATTTTTATTTATTTTTGAGAGAGAGAGAGACAGAGAGTGTGAGTAGGGAAGGAGCCAAGAGAGGGGGAGACACAGAATACAAAGCAGGCTCTAGGCTCCAAGCTGTCAGTACAGAGCCTGATGCAGAGCTTGAACTTACAAACTGTGATATCATGAGCTAAGCTCAGGTTGGATGATTAACCTACTGAGCCACTCAGGCACCCCTCTTAATTTGTCTTTAAACTTCACCATTGTTAGGTGACCTGAAAGTGGTAAATTGATGGCTCAGTCAGTGGAGCATCCAACATCAGCTCAGGTCGTGATCTTGCCGTCTGTGAGTTCAAGCCCCAGGTGGGGCTCTGTGCTGACAGCTCAGATCCTGGAGCCTGCTTCAGATTCTGCTCTCTGCCCCTCCCCCACTCACAATCTGTCTGTCTGTCTCTCTCTCTCTCAAAAATAAATAAACATTAAAAATATTTTTAAACACTTTATTAGGAAAGTGGTGAATTCAACTTTCTGAGGCCCATTGGCCTTATCAGAAAATAAACTTATTAAAATTTATGTAATAAATACTTATTAAGCAATTACTCAATTAAGGAATGCACTATCAAATAAATAGGTATTAGAGGGGCGGCTGGGTGGCTCAGTTGGTTAAGTGTCCTACTTCAGCTCAGATCATGCATGATCTCACAGTCTGTGGGTTTGAACCCGAAGTCAGGCTCTGTGCTGACAGCTCAGATCCTGGAGCCTGCTTCAGATTCTGTGTCTCCCTCTCTCTCTCTGACCCTCTCCCACTCGCAATCAGTCTCTCAAAATAAAATAAAGACATAAAAAAATTTTTAATAAATAAATAAATAAATATGTATTAGAAAGTAACCATTTAAGGTCACCTCCATGGTCAGTAGGTTAAGTGTCCAACTTCGGCTCAGGTCATGATCTCTTGGTTCATGAGTTTGAGCTCCACGTAGGCTCTGCACTGATAGTGTAGATCCTGGAGCTTGCTTAGGATTCTGTGTCTCCCTCTCTCTCTGCCCATTCCCTGCTCACTCTCTGTCTCTCTGTCTCTCTCAAAAATAAACATAAAAAAATGTTTTAAAGAAAAGCACTATCGATTTCATCAATGGAAATTTTAAAACTACTACTTCTTTTTCCTTTCTATTTTTTATTTAGAGAGAGGGAGAGAGAGAGCACGAGTTGAGGAGAGTGACAGAAAGAGAGAGAGAGAGAGAGAGGGAGAATGTTAAGCAGGCTCCACACTCAGCACAGAGGCTCATGCAGGGCTCAATCCCACCACTCTGAGATCATGACCTAAGCCCAAATCAAGAGTTGTACTCTTGACTCACTGAGCCACCCAGGCTCCCGATTAATTCTTTTTCTGACTGTTGACCATTAGACATTCTTCCTCAAAGCCTTCTCTACTCAATATGAGAAGTAATAAAATCTAAATATTACAGAATCACTAACATAGTCTTTAATTTACTCATATATTCTGATTCTATTTTCACAAACCCTAAGAATATATATAACAATGCTAAGCTTCAAAACAGTGATGAGTCAATTAATGCATGCTTAGAAAGCCCTTTTTTCCCCTGTTCTATTAAGATATAACTGACACATAACATTGTATTAGCTTTAGGTGTGCAACATAATAATCTGATTTATGTATATATTGCAAAATAATTACCACCGTAAGTTTAGTTAACACTTATCAACCTACATAGTTACAAATATTTTTTTAATAATGAGAACTTTTAAGATCTACTCTCTTCACAACTTTCTTTTCTTTCTTTCTTTTTTTTAAAGAAATCTCTGTGTCCAACATGGGGCTCAAACTCATGACCCCAAGATCAAGAGTTGGATGTTCTACCAACTGAGACAGCAAGGCACTTTTTTCTTTTTAAGTAAGCAGCAACTTTCTAATATACCATCTGTATTGTGGACTACAGGCACCATGCTGTACATAACATCCCAGAACTTGCTTATCTCATAACTGGAAGTTTGTACCTTTTTAAAAAAAATTTTTAATTTATTTTTGAGAGAGAGAGACAGAGTACAAGTAGGGCAGGGACAGAGAGACACACAGAATCTAAAGCAGCTCCAGGCTCTGAGCTGTCAGCACAGAGCCCGATGTGGGGCTTGAATTCATGAACTATGAGATCATGACCTGAGCCAAAGTCAGATGCTCAACCGACTGAGCCACCAAGACACCCAGAAAGTTTGTGCCTTTTGATCACCTTTGCCCATTTAGAGGGCTCTGTAAGGATACCAAGTCCTATGGCATCCATATGCTCAGCAGCTTGGTTATATCTGTTTGGTGGCCTCTAGTTATACTGAAAATTCTCTTGTGAAATAAGACTGCAACCCGAGTTTCCCCAGGCCTCAACCTGTGAATATAAATGGAATCACACCAACCATTAGAACTCAAATTCTACTGGTCCTTGCATCCAGCCGGCAGGACCTCAACAACCTCTAAAATTTCTCAAGTGCTTTTGGAAGTACAAGTGCTCCGCAAAGTCAGGTGCACTCATGAATAATGTGAGCATCTGCTGTGGTTCTCTCTGGTCTCTGCTGGGTACTTCTATGTCACCAGGCACAACCTCCCTGTCACCAGGCACGACTTCTATATTATCAGGCACAACTGCCATGTCACCAGGCATGACTGCCATGCCACTAGGCTTGCAGTCTCTGCCAGACCACACTGCTGCTCTTCTGCCACCAGAGGAACCAGAGACATGCAGTGGGACCTGGACAATGCCAAACATCTGCCTGATGTTGACGAACGCTGATATTACAACCTATTCAAAAGTTCTAACTTAGTGATGTTTGTGTGACTGAGCCATATAGAACATTAGGTTTTTCACTATATTGTACACTTAAAACTAATACAATGCTGTATGTTAACAATCCTGAAATTAAAATAAAAATGTAATAAAGAGATAATAGAAATTGAGAGAAAAAAAGAATTTTAGGTTTTGTTTGTGTTTTGACTTTTATAGGCAATGTGCTCCCCCACAGGAACCAGATTAACTCTATCACTGGGTCAGGCACCCCTGGCTTCTCCTTTCTTTGCCATGAGTTCTTCCCCTGGGTAGCTCCCCAGAGCCCCTTTCACATAGCCTTCAAGTGCTGTCCCATGCATCTCCCAGACATATCCACACATAGTCAAACCCCAGCTCAGGCTCAAGTTGAGATCCCCCATATCTTAATCACACCTACTGGAAGGCTAAATGAAAGTGCCAATTATGGAAGAAAAATTCCTCTTTCATAAAGTTTCCTCTAGAAAAGGACTCTATGGTTCAAGGTTTGGGTTTATTTTGGGGGGAGAAATAAATTTTTATTTAGAGCAAGTGATTATATGTCTTCCTTTGGTATAAAATTTCACCAGAATAATTTAAAGCATGGATGCTAAAATTCCTATTTGCTCACTCTCACAAAGTAAATGAGTATTTAAGCCAGGCAAAGAGAACCACTTATATTTAACGGTGTCATAAAAGGATTGCAAAATATTTTAACCCATTGGTAATCCGTTGGGCCCTTACTCTCAGTGAATGAAAGAGGAGCTTATGAATGCTATTTCTAAGATTAGTAACATACCCCAGAGTCCCAAAAACTCCTCCCTGATTCACTGGATAATTTCCAACTGGCTAAATGTAAGTACAAGAAGAAATTGACAGTGGATCTCAGGAGAGCTGTTTTTCTCCAATGATCTCTTCATTTCTGTGCACTTGTTCTTCCCAACACAACAGTTTCCTCACTGGTTATCAATCTTGGCAGTGGCAGATGGCCTTCCTATTCCATAATTCACTTTCAAACCAAGAGCTCTAAAACATGATACCAGTCCTTTTCCTTATCCTCTCACTTACACACCCTGATTCTGGTGAATATGTTTGGGCTACTAGTTCACAAGAGATACTGATGCTCTTGGAAAGCAAAATCTCCTTTCCATTCTCAAAGCCTGGGGTCACATTTTGAGAGGCAGTACAGCATGGTAATCGAGAACACAGACAATGGACACAGACCACCCGAGCTCAAATCCTCCCTTCCTCGTTTATTAGTTGTATGGCCTGAAGGAAGTTACTTAAACTCGCTAAGCTCCAATTTCCTTATTTTTAGAATGAAGATGATGATAAGACCCACTCTATAGGTTAGGATTAAATGAGTAACACACATAAAGCCATTAGAAGAGTGTCTGGTGCATAATAGGCATTAGTTGTTAATACTTTAGGACTATTCTGTTGAAGACATGAGGAGACAAAGCAGGTGAGATTCTGAAGAGTACAAATACCATTATCTAAAAGGACTTTCTAGGTATTTGGCTCATGACTGAGTGACACTGAGCAAGTAATTCTCTAAACCTCTGTCTCCTCATCTATAAAATGGCTCTAGTTGAAAAAAAAATGCATGTTAAGTTACTAACACACAGTAAACACTAATATTAGCTGCTGTGTCATCTGTAAAATAATCCATAATTATGTCTGTCTTACAAGAGTATTATGGTGAGATAGCATAGGTGAAGGACTGGCATAAATGATTTAATATTTATTAAGCAGAGGGTTGATAGTTTCCTCTCCACACTGTCCTCTCAAAATCTATGGAATTATATTTCATCTCTTTTTAAATTACCCTTGCCTTTCCTTCCTTTGCCAGCTATACCTGGAAGTTCAAGGAATGAAGGGAGTCAATGATTATATAAGTTCTGCCTACCAAGATGACCCTCCACAAATCTATAACTGATGAGCAAACCTTTACCAAAAGTGAGGATTTAGCTGTATAATTTTAATTCAAAAAAGATAATTGAATTTCTGGCACCATATCAGACTAAGTATCAGCACCAACCCTTCCTGGAAGTGACTAAAAATTCTGGATATAATATAACAACATCTTGAATACATCCATATGAAATTCGAAAGAATAAGGAATACCTAGAAAGGCATTACTGAAGCAACTGTACCCTCGGAGCATTTGCTGAACCCAATGAACCTGAGCACAGATTTTTGTACTCTGGAAACACAAAACAAGCCCTGGGACCACCCACGTTGGAGTGTGTTATTTTAGAACCCTCATAAAACTGGTGCCCAAAACAGAAACTCAGTGAAAGAGGGAACTAAAATAAACTACCCATTTCCACCACCCCTCTGAAAAGATTGCATGGAAAGCTAGCAGTCTCAAAACTTGGCAGTGAGTAGAATGGGGTAAATTATACCCTGAGAATTTATAATCACAAACTATCCTCCCACAAGTTTGCACAACAAATTTTCACTTTTGAAGCAGCCTAAATAAAACCTGAAGTCAATTTTATTTAAAGTGGTCCTGGATTGGTAATGCCGCAGGTGTCTAACAAAGGCAAATGCAAATCCTTTGTAAGAAATTGTCTCTTTCACTCTAGGATACAAACAATCTAAATGGGTATTTTTTCAAGCAAAAGTCAAGAATGTAAGGGTCAAAATTACTAACAAGGAGTCAAAGCAATGAGTAAGAGCCAGCAGAAACAAAAGCTAACGCAATCAGAACCAAAACACTTCAAATTCTTAAATTATCAGATACAGAACGCTAGTGTGGAAAAGGTAGGACAAATGGAAGATGTAGACGACAATAAAAATAAATCTAAATATTCTGAAATTACATCAAATATAAGCAGATTAACTGCTTCAGTTAAAAGACAAGGATGCTGGGGCTCCTGAGTGGCTCAGTCAGTTAAGTGTCCGACTTCAGCTCAGGTCATGATCTTGCTGTTTGTGGGTTCGAGCCCTGCGTCGGGATCAGTGCTGACAGCCAGCTCAGAGCCTGGAGCCTGTTTCGGATTCTGTGTCTCCTTCTCTCTCTGACCCTCCCCTGCTCACACTGTCTCTCTCTCTGTCTCAGAAATGAATAAAACATTAAAAAAAAGACAAGGATGCTAAACTGAGGGTTTTTTAAAAAATATTTCTTTATGCTATTTATAAGGGAAATGTTTAAAGCTGAAAAACACAGACTGAGAATATAAAAGTAAAAAGATACAAAAGGATATACAAGGTAAATACCAAACAAAAGAACAAAAGAACAAAAGGTTATAGACAAACCTTTTAGGCACAAAAACAATAATTATATAACAATTGGAAATTTTATTCACTTGGAAGATATCAATTCTAAGTTGTCTACAACTAGTTAAAACCCTAAAGTACATAAAGTAAGGAAAATTGACAAATCTTCCATCATACTGAAAGATTTCAACATACTTTCTCAACAAATCACTGTTGAGATAAACATAAAAATCAGTAGCTTTATAGAAAACTTAAGCAACACAGTGAATAAATTAAAACTAATGAATACATATTGAATACTACACTTAATGGCTCAAAATGTACATGCTTTCCAAACTTTCTTGAAACATATTAGTCAAATGCTGTTTTCAAAGAAGTGTCAACAAATCTACCCCCAACCATAAAAATAGTATCATACAGATGACGTTCTTCAACCACAATGGATTTACAACCAAAAATGCATAATTAGAAAAATTCCTATATATTTGGAAATGAAGAAACAAGCTTTTCAATTACTCAAGGATCAAAGAAGAAATTACAATGGGATCAGAAAACCTTCAGACCCGAATAACAAACAAAACATTACATATCAAAACATTGGTAACATATAAAATATTACATTATGGAGCTAAAGAAAACTTAGAGGAAAATATGCAGTTTTAAACTTAAAATAGAAAATAAGAAAAGCTAAAAATAATGAAAACTGGAGTACATGAGACTCTTGATCTTGGGATTGTAAATTTGAGCCCCATGTTGAGTATATAGATTACTTTTTAAAAATTTTTAAATAGGGGCACCAGGGTGGCTTAGTCGGTTAAGCGTCAGACTTTTGCTTAGGTCATGATCTCGCGGTTCGTGGGTTCTAGCCCCGCGTCGGGCTCTGTGCTGACTGCCAGCTCAGAGCCTGGAGCCTGTTTCAGTCTGTGACTCCCTCTCTCTCTGACCCTCCCCTGCTCACGCTGTCTCTCTCTCTCTCTCTCCTAGAAATTAAAAAAAAAAAAAAAAATTAAAAAAAATTTTTTTAAATTAAAAAAAAAAGAAAACTATGCCTATCTTAAAAAGTTTGTAAAAGGACAGAAAAAAAAAAAAGAAAAAATAAGAAAGAAAATAATAAAGCTAGGAGAAAAAAATAAGTAGAAAATGGAAGATTTAATAATCAAAAGTTGGTTCTCTGGAAGCTACTAAAATTTACTAGCTTGTGACAATATTAAGAAACAAGAGAGAAGACCCCAAAATAAAAATTAAATTAAAATACTGCACATACAAGACGAAAATACTACACAAATATATGAAAGAAAAAGGAGACATATATTAGGATTTAACAGACATTAGATAATTAGTAGATATATGAGCATTATCCCAAAAAACTTGAAAACCTAGCTGAAATGACTCCTATAAAATATAACTTATCAAAATTGACTCAAGAAGAAAGCAAAAACCTAAATGGTTCTATAACTAATAAAGAGATTTAGGTCATCAGTTTAAAATCTTCCCCCAAAGAAATGACCCAGGAGACTGTACTGGTACTAATCGTTCAAGAGACAATTTCAAGTTTACACAAACAATTTCAGATTATGATGGGGAAAAAAGACACTACTCCACTCATTTTTTGAGGCTGGTATAATCTTGTTACCAAATTCAACAATGATATTCAACCAGAGGAATTTACAAACCAATCTTACCTATGAATATAAATGCAAAAATCCCAGACAAAACATTAGCAAACCAAATCTCTCCAAATATTATAAATACACACACACATACAAATGAGCAAACAAGTGAGTTTATTCAGGAATAAAAATGAGTTAAAGAAGGAAAAATAAGTAATGTTATTGGCTATACTAATGTACGGAAGGAGAAAACTATGACTAATTCAACAAATGCATAAAATGCACGTAATAAATTCAATATTCCTCAATAGTAAAAATGTTTAGTAAATCATGAATTAAAATGAATTCCCTTAATCTGATACAGCATATCTACCCCCAAAATTATAGCAAACAACATATTCAATTTTGAAATTTTTTCAAAGCTTTCCAACTTAAGATCACGAATAAGGTAAGTTTACCTACTTTGCCCACTTCTGTGCAAAATTAAACTGGAGGTCCAGGCCATACTGATAAAGCAAGAAAAAGAAATAAGGTATAAAGATTTGGAAAGAAAAAACAAACCTCTCATTAGTTGAAAATGATGTGATTGTCTACAAATGCAAACTATAAAAATAAAAAATTCAGTACATAGGCTAAATATAAAACCATTATGCAAAATCTATTGTATTTCTATATACCAGTAATAAGCAGCAAAAAAATTTTAAAGATGTCATTTCTCACAGCATCAAAACTACAATGTGCTTAGAAGTAAATCTAACAATGGATGTGCAAGATCTTTAAGGAAAAAAGTACAAATCTTTATAGACAGATATTAAAGAAGACTATAATGAATAAAAAGCCATAAAATGTGATATATAATTTTTAAGAATCCAGGGGGGGTTTGGAATCTTAGATCAACGCAACAGCACAGATTCCAGAAACAAACTGCACATAAATTGCCATGTAACATATGACAGAGGTGCTGGTGCAGATCAGTGGGAAAGGATGGAGTTTTTTCAGTAAATAGTGGTGGAGCAATTTGTTTTCAGTATGAAACAATTAAACTCCTACTTCATACAATAAACAAAAATCAGTTCCAGGTACATTAAAAACTTAAATGGGAAAGGTAACCTGGTAACTATAAAAGTTTTAGAAGCAGGGCACCTGGGTGGCTCAGCCAGTTGAGCGTCTGACTCTGGCTCAGGTCATGATTTCATGGTTTGTGGGTTTGGGCTTCCTGTAGGGCTCTGTGCTGACAGCTCGGAGCCTAGAACCTGCTTCAGATTCTGGGTCTCCCTCTCTCTCTCTATCCTTCCCCTGCTCATGCTCTGTCTCTCTCAAAAATAAATAAATAAATAAAAATAAATAAAGAAATAAATAAATAAATAATAAAACTTTTAGAAGACAATGTAGTCAAACATCTTTATGGTCTCAAGTAGGGAGAAGTCTTAAACCAGACTTAAAAAGCTCAAATTCTAAAGGAAAATATTCACTACATTGAAATTAATGTCTTCTGTTGATTGGAAAGCATTATAAAAGGTAAAAAGACAAGCTTAACTGAGAGAAGATAATTGTAACACATTAAGCATCATAATGCAAAATATATATTAACACTTCTGCAAATCCAAGAATGACAAACAACCAAATAGAATAATGGAGCACAAATAACCCATAAACAAAAGAAAAGTCATTTCTTACTTGCAAATCATGGAATTTTAAACCAGGAAAAGACTGTTCCAAAACTGATCTGGCCCTTTACAAGATGAAGGAGGAATGAGAATGTTCATACTCTACTGGTAAGAAAGGAAATTGGTACACTTTTGGAAAATAGCTAGGCATTTCCTAGTAAAATTAAGAATGCATATGTACTCTACAATCTCATGTTCACACTCTTAAGTATGTATCCTAGAGAGGGGCACCTGGGTGGCTTAGTCGGTTAAGCGTCCGACTTTCGCTTAGGTCATGATCTTGCAGTTCGTGGGTTCGAGCCCCGCGTCGGGCTCTGTGCTGACTGCCAGCTCGGAGCCTGGAGCCTGTTTCAGTCTGTGGCTCCCTCTCTCTCTGACCCTCCCCTGCTCACGCTGTCTCTCTCTCTCTCTCCTAGAAATAAATAAAAACATTAAAAAAAAAGTATGTATCCTAGAGAAATTTGTAAGTGTGTAGGAGACATGTAGAAGGATATGTATATCAGCATTGTTTATTGCAATGAAAACTGGAAAACAACTTCAGTGCATTCAGCAGACAAGATCAATAAGTTGTGGTACACTTTTATAATCAAATGTCATACAGTAATAAAAATTAGTTTACTACCGCTACAAACCCACACGAATGGGTCTCAAAAATAAATAAAATGCTTAAAGAAGCTAGTCACAGAAGAATCTGTACGGTATGTTTTCACTTATATAAAATTTTTAAATGGTCTGAATTCAACAATACAGTGTTTAGGGAACATATAAATAGGCAGTGATGACCATAAAGAAAAGCAAGGAAAGGATTAACAAAGTCAGAACTGCAGACGTTTCCAGAATAGAAGTGGGACACAAGGGGGATTTCTGGGTTATGGTAATGTTCTATTTCTCAGTCTGGGCGCTAGATACAGAGGAGTCTGTTTTAGTTTTCGTTTAAACTGTAAAAGATATGGGTGGACATCTGGTAGCTCAGTCAGTCAAGTGTCTGACTCTTGATTTCAGCTCAGGTCCATGATCTCATGGTTGAGTTTGAGCCCCACATGGGGCTCTGCACTGACAGCACAGAGCCTGCTTGGGATTCTGTCTCCCACTCTCTCTGTCCCTCCCCTGCTTGCTCTCTTATCTCTCTCTCAAAATAAAATTAAATTAAAAAAAAGAATTTAAACTGTATGCATATATTTTCATACATTCTTTTGTATGCTACTATATCTTATAGTAAAAAATAAGATTAAAAACCTTTGACCATTGCCTTGATTATCTGAATTTTTCAGACAAAACTATTTTTTCCTGAATTACAAGAATAATTATTTCAGTTTCTTCTTTCTCACCTATAAAAGGGAGTCCTGGAACCTGAGACTTCTCTCTATCATCACACTGAAAAAAGTATTTTTATGCACAATCCCTGTATATTTAGCAACAGATTTCAGTTAATTAGTGTAGGTTTTCATAGTCACTCAAAGCATGGTAGAAAATTATGGCATTTAAATTCTTAAGAGCATTCATAATATTCAAGAACTATCATTCTATGGCAGTGCTGTCCAATAGAAATACAGCATCAGCCAAAGATGTAATTTTAAACTTGTAGCAGCCTTGTTTCAACATCTGATCAGTATTTTTAAAGTTATTAATGAGACTCTTTACATTCTTTTTCATACTAGATTCCCAAAATTTAGTCTGTATTTTACACTTACAACACATCTCCATCCGGACTAGCCTCATTTGAAGTGCTCAACAGCCCTATGTGGCTTGTGACTACTATGGGACAGCATAGCTTTCTGGTCTCCAAAGGAATAATGATCCACTTGGCTTCAGCTTTAGAGTTTAAAAACAGAGACGCACCCACCAAACCCAGAGGCCTATTAGACCTCCAAACTACAAAGGAGATTTCTAATTTTAGCATTAAGTAGAGGTAGGTACCTTATTCACAGAAAACAATAGAACCGGTCATTTTTATCTCATCTTTTCTCTTTATATCCCTGAATTTCCTCTGGATCAGGCCTAACAGGAACTTCTTGTAAAAGGGAAATAATAATGCTTTGGACTTCTTAAGCCCATTTTCCTCAGGGATCTAAAAAATTTTAAGAACATTGGGTTACCAAAAAAAATACCACACTGGTTCACTAATCAACAGTCTTGATATAATCTGCCATTGCAATTCATGTATACTTAGGAAAATTGAGCTTTAGAATAGAATGGCTAACATCAAGTATAGAGACAGAAACTGAACCCAGGACTGAGATTCTGAGTCTCCTGAGCATATGTCAATGTTTCTTAAGGTTATTAGATTTTCTTTTGGTTCTACTTGTCCAATCATTCATGCTAAATTCTTTTTATTTTTCATACTTCACCTATTCTATTTCATTTCAATATTCTCCCAGCCCCCAGGTGGCTGCAGGAACCATATATAAGGTGCTAACACTATGCTTTATTTAGTAAGGTTTCTAAAAGGAAATATACAATTGGTAAATGTTTTGTTTCTTGATTTTTTAAGGATCAGATATTATAATTTTTGTAGAACAACTTTTGTTGCAATAAAAGCCAAATACTGACTAATTACCAGAGAACCAGAGAAGGAGATCATCAATATTTATGGGATTTTTCTTCTAAGTAATTTCACTCTTTTGCATAGGAAATGTGTGTTTTCTTAGTAAGTGTTGTTTAGTGAGTATATTCATTCATTCGGTATAATTGCATGAAGGTGTTACTAATGAGAGTCAAGCGTTGACTTTCTGGCACTCATTTGTATGCTTATATACACACTCATTTTCCTGGCTTTTTCCTAATTTTGAACTATTTATTACCCACAGCAGCACAAAATATTATTTTACTAACCTCCAGTACATTGGTCTCTAACTTTCAGATTTCACAAACAACAAAAAAATATGTGTTTTAGTTGAGGGACTAGCATAAAGTTGCCAATTTATAATTTCACCAATTATAGTTATAAAAAGTAATTAAAACCCACCCCTTATTTTGTCATCATTTCATTAAAGCAATGGTTCTCAAACTTTAGCATGCATCAAAACACCTCAAGGGCTGCTAAGACACAGATCCATTGGGCCCCACCAGCAGAGTTGGTAATTCAGTAGAACTGAAGAGAGGTCATCTCAATGGCAAATATGAGGAAAGGTAACCTCAGAATAAAGGAGCATCATTTAAGTGGACTAAACTCAATTTACATTTCTCATCTCTCGTGAGGTCTGTGCAGGTTTCACAGTGACAGTCCTTGAACCAACACTGGAAAGCCAATGCTTTAGTCCTGGTAATACTTGTAACTGTCTGGTAAGGTAGCCCTAAGCAGCCACATGCGGCTATTGAGCGTTTGAAATATAGCTACTCTGAATTGAGATGTGCTGTTAAGTATAAGCTACACACTGGATTTTAAAGATTTAATACCAAAAAAGAATGTAAAATATTTCATTAATAATTTTTATATTGATTGGATGTTGAAATGACAACATTTTGGGTATATTACCTTAAATAAAAGATGCTTTTGCTTTTAGTTCCCTTGCTTCCAGAGAAAGGTCAAGAAAGAAGTTACCATGGGACCTCATCAAGATAAAAAGCTTCACAACAAAGGAAACAATCAACAAAACTAAACAGCAACTGACAGAATGGGAGAAGATATTTGCAAATGACATGTTGGATAAAGGGTTCGTACTAAAAATCTAACTTACCAAACTAATCTACTTACCAAACTCAACACCCAAAAAACAAATAATCCAGTGAAGAAATGGGTAGAAGATATGAATAGACACTTTTCCAAAGAAGACATCCAAATGGCTAACAGACACATGAAAAGATGCTCAATACCACTCATCATCAGGGAAATACAAATCAAAACCCTTTGAGATACCACCTCATACCAGTCAGAGTGGCTAAAATTAACAACTCAGGAAACAACAGATATTGGCAAGGATCCAAAGAAAGGGGAACCCTTTTGCACTGTTGGTGGGAATGCAAACTAGTATGAACACTCTAGAAAAACAGTATGGAAGTTCCTCAAAAAATTAAAAATAGAACTACCTTACAACCCAAGAATTGCACTACTAGGAGTTTATCCAAAGGATACCAAAAATGCTGATTTGAAGAGGCACATGCATCCCCATGTTTATAGCAGCTCTCTCAACAATAGCCAAATTATGGAAAGAGCCCAAATGTCTATCGACTGATGAATGGATAAAGATGTGATATATACATATATGTATATATGTATATATTTATATATGGGGGAGGACAGAGAGAGGTCATATATATCTATATCTATATGACATATATACAATGGAATACCACTAAGTGATGAAAAAGAATGAAAGCTTGCCATTTGCAACAACATGGATAGAACTAGAGTGTATTGTGCTGAGCAAAATAAATCACTCAAAGAAAGACAGATATCATAGATTTCACCCATAAGTGGAATTTGAGAAACACAACAGATGAGCATAGGGGAAGAGAAGGAAAAATAAGATAAAAACAGAGAGGGGAGCAAACCATAAGAAACTTTTTTTTTTTTTTTAGACTATTAAATACAGAGAACAAACTGAGGATTGCTGGAGGGCAGGTGGGTGGGGGTATGGGTTACATGGGTGACGGGCATTAAGGAGGGCACTTTTTAGGATGAGCACTGGGTGTCATATGTAAGAGATGAATCACTGGGTTCTACTCCTGAAGCCAAGACTATGCTGTGTGTTACCTGATTTGAATTTAAAATTTTTTAAAAAGATATTAAAAAATGAAACGATGCTCAGCATCGCTCCTCATCAGGGAAATACAAATCAAAACCACACTGAGATACCACCTCACGCCAGTCAGAGTGGCTAACATGAGCCAATCAGAGAACTCTAGATGCTGGCGACGATGTGGAGAAACGGGCACCCTCCTACACTGTTGGTGGGAATGTAAACTGGTACAGCCCCTCTGGAAAACAGTGTGGAGGTGCCTCAGGAAACTAACAATAGAACTCCCCTATGACCCAGCAATAGCACTGCTAGGAATTTACCCAAGGGATACAGAAATGCTGATGCATAGGAGCACATGTACCCCAATGTTCATAGCAGCACTCTCCACAATAGCTAAAACATGGAAAGAGCCTAAGTGTCCATCAACAGATGAATGGATCAAGAAGATGTGGTTTATCTATACCATGGAATACTACATGGCAATGAGAAACAATGAAATCTGGCCATGTGTAGCAACATGGATGGACCTTGAGGGTGTTATGCTGAGCGAAATAAGTCAGGCAGAGAAGGACAAATATCATATGTGTGCACGTATAGGAGGATTAGGAGGAACTTAACAGAGGACCAAGGGGGAGAAGAAGGGCGGAAATGGTGGGGGAAAGGGAGAGAGGCAAACCATGAGAGACTCTTGAATGCTGACAAAAACTGAGGACTGGTGGATGTGGGGGGAGGAGGGGTGGGCATGGAGGAGGACACTTGTGGGGATGAGCACTGGATGTTATGTGGAAACTAATTTGACAATAAACTATTTGTAAAAATAAATAAATAAATAAATAAAAAGATATTAAAAATAATTTCATTTTTTACTCTTAAAATGTGGCTACTAGAAAAAATTTAATTACATATTTGGCTCACATCATAATTCTATCAGACAGCACTGCCTGGGTAGAGGTTCTCAGTGTGGTCTCTGGACCAGTAGCATCGGCACCACCTGGGAACACGTGAAAAACAGAAGTTTCTCAGACAGCACCCAGACTTACTGAATCAGAATCTCTAAGGATGGAGCCCAGCAATCTGTTTTAATAAACTCTCCAAAAGAGTCTGATCCAGGTTAAAGTTTGAGAACCATTGTTAGAACAATACTTACCAAATTTTAATATGTATTCAAATTCCCAAGGGACCTTTTAAATTTCAGATTCTAGTTTAGAAGGTGAGAAATGGAACTCCAGATTCTGCGATTTTAACAAGCTCCCACATGATGTTAGATGCTGCAGGTCCTGGGCCATTCTTAGGGTTGCAAGGACCTAGAACATTTACTCCTCAGGGAGCACTCTAACCAATATCCATTACAAAAAAATCACCCATCTCCAGACTCTGAAGATCACATCTCAAGATTCTAGTTGGGCTGCTGGACAGGAAGGGAATTGTGTTTCTCTGACAGAGGGATTCTATTCTATTTATTTATAGCTTGTAGAGCTACAAATAAATTCTTCCATTTAATTGTTTGCATTATCAGACAACCTGCCATGTTCATCGAATAAGCAAGTGTGTATTTGTGTTCCCATTTTTCCAGTAGGTTAATGGTGATTCAATATATTTAGAGCTGGAAGGTACTTTTACTAGGGCTGGAACATTTGAATGAAAAATGGACACTCCAGCTGAATCTCGCCTGGCAAAGTGATCCAGTTAATCAGCACTGCTGTTTATATCGAGATAGTCGCATTTTAATCTGAATTCGTATCTGCTGGTTTTAACTAAGAGAAGGCAAAGTGAATAAGGAAAGGAGAAGGAACTCTTCTCTGAAGCTGTACTGAGTCAATTTGTAGTTTATCCATCATGACAAGAGCCTCTAGGGACAGGGGCAGATCTTCTCAAATTCTGCCTGGTTCCCAGGAGACTCTATCATACATCCAAGAAACAGCTGCTCTTGTATTTGAAAGAGGTGTTATTTTTCTTGATTTCCTCCTCCTCCGAGTCTCTTATTATATTGTTGCCACAATTGGCGATAGCGGAAGAATACAGAAAAACAAACACATTTACAATTGTCTGGAGAGAAAAAAATAAAAAGCTTACAATCCAACTGAAATGATAGAAAGTAACATTAAGTGTTTAGCTTGTATCATGCCATAGCTTTTTAATAAGGCAGAACACAGACATGAGAAGTTAGAAAACATTTCTTCTATAAAATTTTGCCAAGAGTCCTTGAAATAAAATTCTAGAAAGCTTTAGTTTTTAACCAAAATGTCTCTCATTGTTGTAAGTATAGGAAGAAGAAAATACAGAATTAGATGGGGGAGGCTATTTTAAGTAATTATTTATTACACTTTCCTTTTAATTTTGACAAAACTAAAATATATGATACATTATCCATTCTAGGTACGAGAATACACTCTAAGATAGATTTTTGGTATCTATACATATACATATCTGCACACACATATGTATATACTTCTTATTTTTTCAACATTTATGCAATGATTTAAACCCAACCATTAAGTTTAATTTATAAAAATCTTAGTCATGAGAAAGTCAGTCCACTGTCTGCCTAGTCCATATGCCATTTGAAGAGACAAAGTGTCATATAATGTGGGGACAATGAAATGAAAAATTTGGCAATTCAGATTTGTGAAGATCGTTCCTTATGTTGCTATAAATATAAAATAATATTTATTTTTTGGACAAACACCTTACAAACAAGTCCTACAAATCATTAGCTACAATACACTTAAAGGTTAAAATGAAACATTCATTACACTTGAAAACACACAATTTCTATCTTTTGCATGAGTTTTGATATACGAGTGGTCACAGTGAGACAAACACATGTTTGTGGATATTGAATTTTCCAGGAACGGAAAGTGGCTTGGGGAGTCAATAAAGAATGAACAAGCCATCCTGGAGGGCCTGGACACTTAACAGGCCATCTCCTGGTGTAGGACACTCAGTCTCCCTTCGGTCACACAGAGAAGTGTGACAAATGCCCCTTCCACAAGCTTGGTTCAGGATCCCAGCAGTTCCAATTTCCAGCATGTTGACTTTGAACAAGTCACTTACCCTTCTTCCACCCCAGTGTCCTCAACTCAGGTTGATCCTGAGTGCAGAGAATGTTTTTCCCAGTGATTTCTGGATAAATCATTTTCATCTTTGGACTCCAGCACCCTGTGACTTTTAGTTCCTTTCAAACTGTGGGACAACAGCATCTACTTTTCAGCATTGTTGAATATATTAAAAATAATGTATGTATGTGTACATTCCCTGGAACAAATTGGTGCTCAGTTACTATACTGTGCAAACATACACAGGGAAAGTGGAGATGCGACAGGCAGGGAAGCAGAGAGACCCACCACTCTTTCAGTTTCCCTCTGACATGGTGATTCTGGTCCCTCTGAGTAATGGGAGAGACACTCAGCTTCTTTAAGTAAACCAGTAAAGGTCTGTGTAATTTTTTAAAACCATGGGATCTTCAATTCATTCAGAAACCAATGCTCTACTCAGCTATGTTCGCACTATATATTTTCCTTACAAGCCCTAGCTCAAGCCCAGCACCACTGAGCTGAAAGACTGCACAGAAGATGACACTGAGTGCAAATGACCTAGATATACAGTCAGGAAGGTTCCACACTGCAATCAGAGTAAAATACCAACTTCTTTGTGTGATCCCTGCTGACCTCTCCCCACTCTGCACCAACGATTCTGAGAATTCAAACATTGTCTTCTCCTAGAAGCAGCCCCAAAGCCTCCAGCCCCCTCTCCATCCCCAGTGTACCTACCATAGTCTGCTAAACTGATGCTCCTCTGAGAGACCAGTGGTCATCAAACTTTCTCTGAATCACCATAGGACTTGTTAAAACACAATACTGGGTCCCACCCCCAGACTTTCTGATTTAGTAGGTCTGGGGTGGAGCACGAGAATTTGCTTTTCTAACAAGTTCCCGGGAAGGCCACCGTTGCTGGTCCAAGATCACACTTGGAGAACCACTGCTCCAGTCTACCAGTTCCTCGAGAAGAACCTCAATTTATTTTATTTGGGCCCTAGCACCTAACAGGGTCTGACATATGGTAGACATTCAAACAGTATCTGCTGAATGGAAGCAATGGGTGAACCAATGAATCTCTTGCCATTTCATTTAGAGATAGAATGACAAATTGGTCTCACAGTACAAGAAGAACCCAAGACCCTCCTCCATTGAAATTAAGCTCCCTCTTAAAACAAGCAGAGGTAAGAGCCACTGTGCTGGGCGCTGAGCTACAGCATACTGACCATCTGGTGCTGCTGAAAGCTAGTATATGAAAACTTCACATTTTTAAAAATTTATTTAAATTAAGTTAGTTAACATACTGTGTAATTAGTATTGGTTTCAGGAGTAGAACCCGGTGATTCATCACTTACATGTGACACCCAGTGCTCATTCCAATAAGTGGGGGAATGGGCTGAATCGGTGATGGGCATTAAGGGGGGCACTTGTTGGGAAAACATACTTTTAATACATGAAATTTCCCCCTAGAATCAGAGACTTGGTTTGATTGGAAATTAAAATGGTAAACTTTCTGTTAAATATCTCTTCTTTGATAGGATTTTACATGAATAAGTAAAAGAACACAAGCCACTGGCATTAGTAATATCTTTAGGACCACTAAATTCATTTCAAAAATGTGATAGTAAGTGATCTTTCCCAAGACTGACACCCTAAATCGGGTCAGCCAAATTTCTGTGGTCATCGAGAGTCTTGTTTAAAATACAGATACCCAACGCCCTCCTGTGGAGTCTAAACGCCAAGTAGGTATGTGATGGGGCCCCTGGAATCAGTCTTTCTAACAAGTTTCTGGTGGCGTCCAAATGGTACTAGTTGTTGTTGCTGCTGTTTTTTAACGTTCCGAGCCAATTTTAATGTACAGCTAGGACTAAGGATCAGGTAAAAGTTTTCCTATGAAATTATTTTTGACCCAATATTTTTCACCTGGAATAGGTTAGGTCATGGTGCAAAAGGCCAGGTTCTCAACCTGGAATGTGGCTTTGTTGCCCTTCAGTTTCCTGGAAGGAATAAATGTGTAAGGCATTTCTACCAAAGATCATGTTTTGCGTCATGGCTCTATGGAGCTCGACCTACTCCAACAATAACAATAGAGCCATTAGTCAAAAGACCTCAGGAAAAGGGGAAACTTGTCACAGGATGATGCCAATAACCCAATTATTCTGAACTCAAAATCTAAACCTTTAACACTAGTCTTATAGCATCAGAACCACGGGTATGATCTGGAGAAGTAATTAGCCTATCAGAATATTATGCCCGGACAATGTCAGAGTAAAATAAAGGTAGGCACTGGAATGTTACAGGGAATGGAACTAGGAATGGTCTTACATTTGAATGTGAATATGGTGGTGTCAACAATTAACTTTCCACTGAAAAAAATTTTTTTTCCTGTTTATACATATGCTCTGGTGGGGAAAAAATTTTTGATGTTGTGAGATATTATGTTTTGAAAATAACTTCCTTTGCACTGTTTATTTAAGGTGAATTACAATTTTAATTGAGAAAGTAAGAATTTTTTTTAATCAAAATATCTCGGAATCATACTTGCTTTCCTACCTCTCTTCACTCTCTTGCCTTCACATTAAGTCCCAAGAACAAAATCTAAACATCTTGCCAACACATTCAATTGTACTGGCCTCTGCTCAAGGGTCTAGGGGAAGCCATTCAGACTATGGGATGTCTGAAGCCCCTTGGTTCATTAAATTGTATAGTATGAGCACTAATTTTTACTATTGTGTGATAGAAGCAAATGTTTTCCAAAATGGACAGTAGACAAAAGTAGAAAAATATGCTTCTAGGACACACACTCATGGGGACTTCACAGCTAAGCCATTTTTCTAAAATATAAACAGTGTTGCAAAGTGCATTCATTCTTAGCACACCATCCATATACAGGAGCCACCGGGTGAACACTTGATGGCATTAGCTTTCTTTCAATAACTGCCCATGCCTTTCATTAAACAGCTACCATCCCCAAAAAATCATTTCTTACAAAAAAAAAATGCTTTGAGGAATGGAAGGCTGCAAATGCGCAAACTAAAGTTCATTGCATTTTTAATAAGAATTTCGAGCACAATAAAGATTTTATACCCAAATATATTACAAAGGAATAGATGTAATGCTACATTAAACAGTTACTAAACTAGGTTCATTTGCCTCTTTCTTTTTTTCCATGCCCTTTTTTTAAAAAGCCTTCCTTTTAAAACGGATGAGGTCTGAGATTCATGTAATAGTCCCCATTTTTATGTCTGCAAGTCTTCGGGCATCATTTAGTCCCTTGGATCCTGCTATTCCTGAAGGGAGCCTGGGCTGCACGGGCCAAGAGAGAGGGGCATGGGCACAGGCTCATGTCTCCGCTAGGCCCTCTGCTTACCCCTTTCTCAAAGTGGCCAAACTCACCCTTAACAATTCCTTGGGCAGGAGATTCAGTAGCTGTCATGTGCAGAAACACCTACGCCAGGAAAGCAGGAAAAAAAGCAACTTCCCTCTTTCCTATCACCCAGGTTCGTGTGGCTATTTAAATTTGTTAAACTGGAGGGGTGCCTGGGTGGCTCAGTCAGTTAAGCATCTGACTCTTGGTCTTGTTTCAGATCATGATCTCATGGTTCATGGGTTTGAGCCCCGAGTCCAGCTCTGCACTGACAGTGCAGAGTCTGCTTGGGATTTTCGATCTCCCTCTCTCTGTCCCTCCCCTGCCCGCTCTCTCTCTCTCTCTCTCTCTCCCTCAATAAATAAACTTTACATTTGTTAAATTAGATAAAATTTAAAATTCCACTCCTCATTTGCACTAGCCACACGTCAAAGTACTCCACAACCACCAGGAGACTGCCATATTCAACACCACAGACATAGAAAGGTCTATCAGACATCACTCGTCTCCAGAGCACAGAGCCAAGGAGGAGAGTAACAGTTCCCTTGCCACTTGGAGCGTCAACCAAGAAGGAGAGAAGGAAGACAGGGCAATCCACTATTTCTCAGAGCATGTATTTAATCCCTCCAAATCTACCCCTATCTCTTCCCCCATAGGTTCCACCCTATCCCCTCCTCAGATCTTTCCCATATTTCCTGAGCCCACAGGAGGACAGGGTGGGAGCGTGTAAGAGATTTTTTGAAGGCAATTTTTTAAAAAACAAAAACAGGGAATACCTCTTATATTCAGCTCACTGGGGTAGCTTCCATATGGATGCTTAGCAGGGCCATATTTATTCAGGTATAATTAATACTATTTTATATATTATTAATGTTATTTATATATCATTAATATATTATTGTTTTATAGGTTATAATTATTTTTGCCATCATACTGCTTGGAATTTGTATTCATGCTGCCTCAAGTAATAGCCATGGTTGTTTAATTTCAAAGCTTTAAAATAACAGCTTTAATACTGATGAAGACTGATCTTGCTAAAACTTTTTTTATTTTAAAACATCTTTATGTTTATGTATTTACTTTTGAAAGAGAGCACAGGGTGGGGAGGAGCAAAGAAAGAGAGAGAATCCCAAGCAGGTCCGTGCTGACAGCACAGAGTCTGACATGGGGCTCAAACCTACAAATGATGAGATCATGACATGAGCAGAAAGCCACCCAGGCACCTGGCTACTACTTTTAAATAAAACTCTGCCAACAATTTCACATATATTAAAATATAAAAAGAATAATAACTAATAGTAATGAAGTCATTTTGTTCTTCATGTGGGAAAAGCACACAACCCTTTTATTTCCAACACACCTTCAGGGAGCTGAAGAGACTGTCTTTAGCAGACACAGTTACATTCCCCGATATTCAGCTGTTCTCCACTTCAGGGAACACAAAGACTCTAACTCTCTCATCCCTTTGAACTTAGACATGGCCATGTAGTTATTTGTGACAATGAAATGAGGGCAGAAGTGAGTATTTCACTTCCAGGCAAAGGCATTAATTGGCAGTTCCTGACTCCATGTTTGTCCTCCCTGCTTTGGTGAGCCCTGAAGCATCGTACTGGCAGGTCACATGTTAAGATGGTAGAGTTACCATCCATGAAGGAGACGACCACATGTAGCAGAATTCCCCAGTCATCGATGTTCCAATACACCCTAGACAGCACCCGATAGATCAAGAAATAAACCTTTCTTGTTTTAGCCACTGATACTTGGCGTTATTTTTGTTGCAAGCACAACTAGCCCATTCTGATTAGTACATCAAACCATAACCAACAGAGTCTCTCTGCTGTCATAGCAAACTGTTTCTGCTATTTAGAGATATGAAACCAGATTTTTCCATGTGTTTGTCAGTTAGACACTTTTTGAAATACCACTATTACTTCTTTTAGGGACTTCCTGAGAGTCAGTCCCTAGTAAAACTCCATGATAATGTATCATGGATTTTATTACACACAAACACATCATACCTCATGTGCCTGGAACTATCCCTTCAGTACTGTTTGAAATGTTACCCTTGCCTTCTGACATTGTTGTTCTGTATTGTGTGCACATAGCTCAGCTTCCTTGTGAATCCCTCTTTGACACTTCTTACCTCCTGTGCTCACTGAGGCAGACTTGTTACAGCACAACACACTGCACTTTTGCTGCCCAGATACAAGAAAGTGAATTGTTGGGAGGGAGGAATCCTGTGGACTCATCTCCATTTCCCCAGGGTGCAGCACACTATCTACTAACCATTTGAGTGGAGAACGGAAGAATGGGTAGATGTTTTCACAGGTTTGTTCATACTATCTTTAGCCCCTCTCCATTTTTATCTCCTTCTTCTAGCATCATCTCAAAGAAATACACAACCTTGTAAGAATAATGTTCTATAAACACAGCTTCGGGGCCAAATCCCTGAATGACCCATCCTGTCATTGAAGTTGTGGTTAGGCTCACAATCTCTGAAACTGTCAGTCTAGATTAATTTTTTAACTGTTTATTTATTTATTTTGAGAGAGAGAGAGCATCCAAAGCAGGCTCCAAACACAGCTTGGGGCCTGATGCAGGGCTCAGTATCATCACCCTGATATCATGATCTGGGCCAAAATCAAGAGTCGACACTTAACAGACAACCACCCAGGTGCCCCTGTCAGCCTAGATTCAAATTCTAGCTCTGCTACTTACAGCATTATGATTCTGATAAGTTGCTAAACTTATCTAGGGCTCAGTTTCTTCATCTGCAAAACAGGACCCCTCTCACAGGCTTGTGAAAATCCAATGAGTATAAAGCACTAAGCATGGGGCCAGATAGAGAGTCAGCACTCTAACTATTAGATCCAAAGAACTGTTTGGGGCGCCTGGGTGGCTAAGTTGGTTAAGCATTCGACTTTGGCTCAGGTCATGATCTCACGGTTCATGAGTTTGAGCCCTGCATCAGGTTCTGTCCTGACAGCTCAGAGCCTAGAGCCTGTTTCAGATTCTGTGTCTCCCTCTCTCTCTGCTCCTCCCCCACTAGTGCTCTGTCTCAAAAATAAATAAGACCAAAAAATAATAAAATAAAATAAAATAAAAAAATAAAATAAAAGTAAAATAGAACTGCTGTGCTCCAGCTACGACTCTGGTCAGCAGTCCCCACATTGCACAGATGCTTGTGAGTAATGCCACATCTTAGGTTCCACTTCCAGCCCTTTAAACCAAAATCCGCTTTTCAACAAATCCCAAGGTGATTCCAAAGCACATTAATGTTTGAGAAGCACTACTCTAGAGTATTTCAAGGTATCCGGGTGGCTCAGTGGGTTAAGCATCCACTGATTTCTGCTTGATTTTGGCTCAGGTCATGATCTCAGGGTTGTGAGACTGAGTGCTGAGTTGGGCTCTCTGCCAGGTGTGGAGCCTGCTTAATATTCTTTCTCTCTCTCCCTCTCCCTCTGCCTTTCCCCCCTCTCAAAATGAAATGAAATGAAATGAAATGAAATGAAATGAAATGAAATAAAGATTTCAAATGATATGAATAATCCCAAGAATGCTTAAAGTAGTGGTCCTCTACCCTCACTATGCATCAGAATCCCAGTGTAAGCTTTAAGAGAAATCACACATGTCTAGGCCCAACCCCACCTAAACCTAACCCCACCCCACCCCGAGTAAGTCATCCTGCCCTGCAGAGATGCATTATATTGGTTTCAGGTGGGTGCAATGCAGGCATCCTCTTTTTAAAAATTTTTTTATGTTTTATTTATTTTTGAGCAAGAGAGCACAAGCAGGAGGAGGGGAGTGACAGGAGACAGGGGGACAGAAGATATGAAGCAGGCTCCACACTGACAGCAGCAAGCCCGAAGTGGGGCTCAAACTCACGAACTGCAAGACCATGACCTAAGCTGAAGTTGGACATTTAACCTACTGAGCCACGTAGGTGCTCCTAGGAATCCTATTATTTAAAAGAATATTCCCAGGTAATTCTGACAAGATTTAGACCCATATGCTTGAAGAGAGCATAAAATGCTGACACGGTCTTTGTGATGACCAGGCTCACTGGAAAAAGAACATGGGTCAGTAAAAAGAAGCTCATCTGTAACCTGAGGAAAGGGTTCGTAGGACTTCTGCTATTCTCCCCTCGGCTGTGATGGCCTGCGCTGGTCTTTCATACCCCCTCCTCAGATCTCCACACAGCAGTTTGGCCTCTGGCTTGCAACCTTCACCTCACTCCCTCACTGTCCACTCCATTGCAGTTACCTCTAACTCTGGTTCAGGTACTATCTGCTGTCCCAGCCTTGACTTCTCAGTGCCCTTCTGCCTGTTCACCCACATCCTGCTTCTGACCCAGAGCTGGTCCTGATCCTGATCCTGATCAGAACTAGAAGAGACTTTCTCAGGGCCATGGCTCTGAAGAAGAAACAATACAAACCCTTCCCCTCAAAGACTAGGGGAGTTTGGGAGGGATGCATATCTGCTTGAGGACTAGAAACCAGGGGTGCCTGGCTGGCTCAATTGGTGGAGTGTGCAACTCTTGATCTTGGGGCTGTGAGTTCAAGCCCCACACTGGGTGTAGAGATTACCTAATTAAATAAAACTTTTTTTAAAAAAAATGTAGGGGCACCTGGGTGGCTCAGTCAGTTAAGCATCCAACTTCGGCTCAGGGCATGATCTCACGGTTCGTGGGTTCGAGCCCCACATTGGGCTCTGTGCTGACAGCTCTGAGCCTGGAGCCTGCTTCAGATTCTGTATCTCCCTCTCTCTCTGCTCAGAAATAAATAAAACATTAAAATAAATAAATTAATTAAAAATTTAAAACTGTAGAAACCAGCCTCTCAGACCTATGGCTGCCAGCAGTTGTGCCTCAATCATCTGTCTTCCCAAGCCAATTAACTTTAGCAGTGAAATATATAATAACAGAGAAGAATATGAAGCTATTAAATATTGCAATTGTGCACTTTTTAATTTTGAAAATTTCATAGCAAATAGCTCTGGAGTTGACCCAAGTGTTAGAAAACACTGATTTTAAAACTTTCTTCTATCAGAAAAGATGTGGTAGACAATGGAACATTATTCAGCCATGAGAGGGGGATATATTCCCCCGTTTGAGACAGCATGGATGGACCTTGAGCACATTGTGCTAAATAAGACAAGTAAGGCAGAGGAAGACAAGTACTGTTTGATATCACTTATATGAGAAATCTAAAAGAGTTAAACCTGTAAAAAACAGTAATATGGTGGTTACCAGGGGACTGACTGTGTGGATGAGACAGATGGTGTTTAAGGGTACAAACTTGTAAGGAGTAGTAAATAACTCATAGGATCTAATGCATAGTACAATGAATACACACAATAATATTGTACTATATTGATGTAATATGATAAATATCACTACATCAGGAATCATATTACAATATATAAATGTATCAAAGTAATATGCTGTACATCTTAAACTTACACAATATTATGCATCAAATTTATTTCGTTAAAAAAACCTGCCTTTATCAATTAAATAATGATTTAGTAGCATTAATTCTTGGTGCAATGGGAGGAAATTGAAGGGTGTGGGCAGAGGTCAGACATAATCCTATCTGTATTTTTAAAATACAATTTGCACTTTTAGCAAATAAAATACTGGGGTCAAGAGTGAAAGTAGGGAAACAGTTCGGAAGCTACTTCAGGGGTCCGGGTACGGGAAGGTCATAAGCTGAACTTGGGTGACGACAGCAGAGGTCAACAAAACTGGGCAGCTTCAAGAGATATTTTGGAGGTAGAGTTAACAAGACGTGCTGATGGATTTGATTAGGTAGACAAAGAAGAAGGAATCAAAGCTGACTCCTAGGTTTCTGGCTGGGACCTTTGGAAAGGACCATTTACTGTAATGGGAAAGACCAGCAAAGACAAAAATCTTTGGACAGACCTGCTCATGTTCTGGCAAGTACCCAGCGAAAGGAGGAGCAAGTGGAACCACCAGGTAGAAACTGCAAGAGCAGTTATCAGGTGTGCATTTAACACAAGGAGAGTCTAGTGATCTGGAGTGGATCCTCAGACATCAGTGCACCTCCCCCGGTCCTCAAACCTTCAGTAATTAGGATATTTGTCCGAGAACAAAGACAGATTGAAGCATGGAAGAAGAAAACAAAGACCCAGATATAGCAAAAGATGGAGCTTGGGGACAAGCCATGAAGCAAATACTAAGATCCAGGAACCCAGGCCCAGGGTGGGATGAGAGCAGCAATAAAGGTCCTCTTTTCTGAAATGTATTCTCAGAACCCAGCATAGTGGTTAACTATGTTAGGTACTCCAGTATTTGTTAAATGGCTTTATTTATTTAATAAATACTTGTAAAAGGCTTGCTATGTACCAAGTATCATTCCAAGTGATTTAAAAATAATAACTTGTTTAACCCTCACAATAACTCCAATGCCTATCTTTCAGATGACAAAATTCAGGCATGTTAGAATAAGTGATTAACATTCAGTAATGGCAAAGTCAGGAGCTGGTCCCAGAGTTCATGCTGCCAGCCCCTGTGCCACACTATGAATAAACAAATAAAGTCAGAGGTGCTTCCTTTACCAAGATAGAGACTTTCACAAAGTTTACATGTTTAAGCTGCTGCAAAACACTGGTAAATTCAAAGCTGTTGCTGAGATCAAAGCCAGGTGAATCTCACTGTACCCTTACATTCTGTGCTGCCATACCCACTGACTTATCATATTAGATTTGAGAATCTGAGGACATAGAAAGGCAACACTATAGTGCCCACTTTCTACAAGGCAACATACACTTCTTTCTTTAACTTCAGTACAGATAGTTGAATTCATGGTAGGTGATCATCCCTCCTTCCTACTCCTCTCCACTGTATGCACACATAGTACAATGGGCTTGATACATTAATTTGTCTGAATCCTTTCAAACTATGTTGTGTTTTTTTTCTTTGTTTTTTCTTTTTTTGGTGGGGAGGGGGAGGGACAGTGGGAGAAGGAAAGAGATTATCAGGCAGACTCCATTCCTAGAGCAGAGCCCAACCCAGGGCTGTCTCATGACTGTGAGATCATGACCTGAGCCAAAATCAACAGTCAGATGCTTAACCAACTAAGCCACCCAGGCGCCCCTATTTTCTTTGTGGCTATTTTAAGTTTCTCTCTCTCAAACATTTTTCACTAAAGACTATCTTTTAAAATCATAAGATGTTACTGTAAGTCTATATTGCTCCTAATTACTGAAAAATATGCATCCACCACATTTTATTCATTTGCTCTCTTTGTGATGGACACGTAAGATGCTTCAAACACCCTGCTATCACAAACAAGACTGTGATGAACTTTCTATGTATCCCCTACTGGACTTACAGAAGAATTTATATGGAATATATATACCTAGAAGGAGTCATAAGATATTTAGAAACTTTAACTAAATACTGAAAGAGATTGCTTTCCATAATGGCTGTATAGTCCAGACTCCCATCAACAGTACTTGGGGGTTCCCACTGCCCACATCCTTGCCAATACTTGTTATTATCCACCTTTTAATTTTTGTCAGTTGGATGACTATGAAGTGATAACTTACTTAAATTTGTTCTTCTCTGATTACTCATAAATTTCAGCATCTGTACATACATATTTTTGTTAGATTTTTCACTATACCCCTGTGAAAATTACCTATTCCTATCTTTTGACCATTTCTCTGTTGGATTTCTTATCTTCCTCATCTCGATTTGCAGCACACCATTGTATATTCTTTATATTAAAATTTATATTTCATTGCTTTTAAACATTGCAAATATCTTTCCCTAGTCTATCATCTGTCAGTCAAATGTATCTATGACCTTTCTACAATTTCTACGGCAAACAACAGGAACTTTTGATAAAATGACATTCTTTTTCTTTTTTTAAATAGAATGGAAAAATGTGAAGGCCTTCACCTTTTATAATTGTAAAACCATTTCTTCATCAAACCATGAGACACAATGACTAAGGAGCCTGATAATAAATAAATCTGAAGTTCTAATTCCCAGACCACTAAATTGGTGATTAAGGAATGCTTTTGGTATATTCTATTAATAAGCTGAAGCCCTACCTTTTTATTTACCCCACCTTGTTCCACAAAGGATCTGAGGAAGCTTACAAGAAAACAAGCAATAAAATTGAAAAATATAAATAACCAAAAAATCAGGAACAAGGAAAACACACAGCAGAATAGAAGGTCAAGACCAGGAGGAAACTAAGAATGCAGACATGTAGGCCACAGGGTTCGATAAAGTTATTAATGTTGAGCCAAAAATTTGTCTCTGAGCTTCTTGGCAACCAGAGGGAAAAGGGAAAAGGGAATACAATCAGGCATAGTCAACGATACTCTCTTTGTTGATAAGAAAACATACAAGGTCCTCAGGGGAAGATAAACTTTTCCTGACCCTGAGTTGTAAAAGAATTTCTCAGGTGGGCTTCATATTGGGGACAGTTCCCTCACCAACATCTCTGTGGTCAGAGCAATCTGTCTCATTTCTTGTAACACTTCTGTAAAAGCGGATGGCCACCAAACTGTATTCTCAAACATGGGAAGTAATCCTGTCTATTTAACCCAGTTAAATGTGAGGAGAAGGAGATGAGGAGGAGACCAAAGAAAAGTCTATCTAAGCAGGTAGTGTTTTAGACTTCAGTTTAGTATAAGAGTCAAACCAAAAACATCTGGAAGAATTAAAGATAAGTTAGTTAAGATAACACAAATTGCTGACATAGAAACCCCTGAAAATCTCAGTAGCCTAATTCTGAATTTGAGGAATTGGGGAATAGAAGTTTTTTTTCTT
Source organism: Proteles cristata cristata (assembly GCA_017311185.1). Lineage (NCBI taxonomy): Eukaryota > Metazoa > Chordata > Mammalia > Carnivora > Hyaenidae > Proteles > Proteles cristata. Next base: position 1,487,854 of record JAESUZ010003820.1, read on the forward strand.
TTTTTCTTTTCTTTTCTTTTCTTTTCTTTTTTCTTTTCTTTTCTTTTCTTTTCTTTTCAAGTAGACTCCATGCCCAATGTGGGGCTTGAACTCACAACCCTGAGAACTACCGACCAATCAGGTGCCCCTAAAAATTTGTTTCATTCATGTAAAGCCAAAATGAGAACCAGGCTCCTTCCACCCTGAGTCCCCACCGTATTCAACACATGGGAAAAGACAAAGGGGACCACGCATGGGATATTTTAATGGGCCAGGCTTGGAAGTAACAGCACATCACTTCTGCTCACATCCCACTGGCTAGAACTTAGAATACTCCCAGCCACAAATGATCAGTTGTGCCTTTCCAATATTCCTTCATAAACATTTTCCCTACCAAGTTTCAGCAAATAACAGCCCGCAGGCCAAGTCTACCTCACTGCCTGTTTTCACATCGTTCACAAGAATGATCTTTCAATTTTTTTAATGGTTGAAAAAGAAATCAAAAGGGGAATAACATTTTGCAACATGTGAAAATTATATGAAATTCAAGTTTCAGTGTCCATAAATAAAGTTTTATTGGAACACAGCTAGTAAATTCTGCACTATACAACAGCAGAGTTAAATAGTTGCAACAGAGAGCATATAATTGACAAAGTCAAAACATTTTCTATCTGGCTCTTTATTGAAAAGATTTGCCAATCCCTGCTTTGAACTGATAAGAATTTATAGGAATTGAGTAACAGGAACTTTTAGGAAGAGACAAATCATAAATACTCCTGACTGATGGTTGAAGTGAATCTGTAATAAGCATTAGTAAACAAATGAACTGATAGTAAAATTGATAGCTTTGGGGAACATTGGTGAGTCTGAATAAGATTCTAGCTATTCTACTATATGCAGAATTGGATAAAGAAGAACCTGCATGCAAAGCCAGGATTTTTCATAAGAAGTATTTCTGGATACCTCCCTGTTCAAAAACAAATAACAAATGAGCCATTTTTACATAAACAAGTAAAGAAACACTTACTCATTTGGAAATTTGCTTTCTAAACTTCTCAAATACCAAAATATTTCTGTGGGTGCCTGGGTAGCTCAGTTGGTTAAGTGTCTGGCTTTTGCTCAGGTCACGATCTCACAATTTTGAGTTCGAGCCCTGCATCGGGCTCTCTGCTGTCAGCACAGAGCCTATTTCAGATCCTCTGTCTCCCTCTCTAGCTCTGCCCCTATCACACTCACTCCCTCTCTCTCTCAAAAGAAAGTAAACATTTTTTTAAATTTTAAAAAATATTTTCTATTTATTTCTCAGAGAGAGAGAGAGCGTGAGCAGGGGAGGGTCAGAGAGAGGAAGATACAGAATCTGAAGCAGGCTCCAGGCTTTGAGCTGGCTGTCAGCACAGAACCCAACGTGGGGCTCAAACTCATGAACCGTGAGATCATGCCCTGAGCCAAAGTCGGACGCTCAGCTAACTAAGCTACCCAGGCGCCCCAAGAGTAAGTAAACATTTTTTAAAAAAGCATTTCGTCAATAGAATGTTAGATATTACACTAGTGTGGTTTGTTTTAAGGTAATTTAAATAAATTTTAAATAACTTGTCACTTTGTTATAGAAAGAATACTATTTTTTAAGGACTGTAAATACCTTAATTCTAATGGTAAGAAGGTAGAGGATAAAGGTTAGATGGCTTAGAATGATATTTAATGAAATTGTATATCAAAAAGTTTATTTATAAGTAGTTTCCTGATGATTATGTTAGCATAACCTTCTCTGTTTCTTGATAACAGATCAAGAACAAAAATAACTCCTGGGATGCCTGCGTGGCTCAGCTGGTAGGTATCTGACTCTTGGTTTCAGTTCAGTTCATGTTCTCATGTTTCATGAGTTTGAGGTCCATGTCAGGCTCCATGCCGACAGCATAGAGCCTGCTCGAGATTCTCTCTCTCTCTGTCTCTCTCTCTCTCCCTCATCCCCCAACTCACATTATCTATAAATAAACAAATAAACTTTAAAAAAGAATAAAGAACAAAAGTAACTCCTTTTTATCTGAATGCCTTATGAACCTCAAACATTAACTGATAGCATTTCTTTCTACTGAAATTCCAAAGCATAAATAGGTTCACAGGGGATATGTGCTGCTTGAACATACACAAGACCAGTTTAAGAATTTAGGAAAGAATAACATGTGCCAACATATCAAAATAAACTTCAGAACACCTCAACATTAATGTCAGTAGGCACCCCGCCTTGAGTACCACAGTGACAGAGAGCAAAAGCCTCAGCACAAAGTTTGTCTTTTAGTCACTATGATCATTTAGAGCAAACAAAACTCCCAGTCCTGGGGACTGAGGCTACCTGAGACCAGGATGCCCAAAACGTGGGAATGATCTGAGATCATTGTACCAGGATTCGGTATCAAACTCCTTGTTCTATATAAGAAGAAACAGACCACAGACTAAGAGACTCATCCAGGCAACACAGCCAGCAAGTGGCAACACTGACATTAGAATCCAGCCAACCCACTTCCCACCCTGTGCTTCTTCCTCTATACCACAATCCACCCCTCTAAGCATTGGCTCTTTGGAGCCATCAGCTTGCAGATTCAAGCAAGGTTCATGTAGCTTCCTGCTAAGGTAGGCAAATTCAGTATATGTACTGCTGAAGCGAGCACTAAGGTAGGCAAATTCAAATTCGAGTCCCATACCACTTACTGCATGAATGGCTCCCAGTAAGACCTATAAAGCAGAGGCCTGTCTGCTCTGTGGAGCCCCAAAGATCCTTTTTATAAGAGCTAAGTTTACCTTGACTCTTTGGCCTAAGGCTCAGATGTCTTTCACCTTTCCCTTTGGACTGCATTGGTCAACCACGATTCTTCCCTTCTTACCTCCTACCTCTTTCTTCTCTGGCACCTACTTTGCAGATCATTCTTCTGTGGTGTGCTGGAATGGTTAAAGTCAACAACTGCACAACTGCTCAACTGCTGGAGAAAAATCCTGGGCACCCAGGCCCACTGTTTTTCCCTAAATATTCCAAATTGCTGTGTGAAAATCCAGGATGTGTTTGTGGATTTATTTCTGCTAACACAGTGATTTTACTAACTGAAACCATGATGAAATTTGTCAATTTCTAAAGTCTTTTTTAATTCTGTTTTTTAAATTTTGTTGTTGTTTTTTTTAATTCTAAGACATCACAGCCTGGGCCACTTTCTCTTGGTAGGTTATTTCAGGGTAGGAGGAAGTCTCTAATCAACCAAATTTAATATTATTTGGTGTACTTGACAACACTAAATAGAAATCTCCTATTTCCCCCTGTTTTTGAATAGGACCAGATCTCAATTAACAGCATTGATTTATTTAAAATAAAAATAGCTGGGCCCCTTGGTGACTCAGTAGCATCTAACTCGAGATCAAGCCCTGCATTGGGCTCTGGACTCCAATGCTGACAGCATAGAGCCTACTTGGCATTATGTCTCTCCCTCTCTCTTTGCCCTTCCTCTGCACTCTCCTTTTCTCTCTCTCTCCCTCTCAAAATAAATAAACATTTAAAAAAAATAAAAAAACAAAAGGAGCGATCTCTATTCTCTAGCTCCTAATTGTAAAATCTCATAATCTCCAATTAACAGTGATTCATTTTAAGCAAAAATAGTAGCAACTTTTTATTTTCTCACTCATTCCCAAAATGTATAATCTTACTTTAGTGCTTCCTCTACCCCAAATCAGAGAGCTACAGCTCTTTAAAAATCTAGCATGACAGATGCCATCAAAATGGGTAAACACTACAGTCCTGATTTTCAAAGTTCTTTTCTAGTAACAACTGTCATTTTCTTTCTAGAAGTTTAACTACGATACTTTCAGGTGGTCATTTCCTACAGATTCTGATTTTTTCACCTAGACCTACCCAGTGTTACAACACAAAATCATGGCAGTACAGCCACAAAGGTTGGGACACAGAATGTAAAACACCAGATTACAAAGCTTTAAAAAGACAGATCTGGATGTTGGGGGCATATGAGTCATCAGGAGACTGGCTCATTTTTTATTTTTCACAGAGATACTTGAAGTTGGAGTTTCATATGAGTTATAGATAGAAGGGGCCATGAAAATCATACAGTCTTAGCTTTCTTTAAAAAAAAAAAGATAGGGGTGCCTGGGTGGCTCAGTCAGTTAAGCTCCCAAGTGTCCAAACAGAGAAGACTGACTGAATAAACCATGATACTTACAAGCAATAAAATGGAATGAAGAATAAATAATAATGATAATAATAATAATATGTATTTAGGAGAAACACTCAGAAAAAACCTATCTTTTAGTAAACACTTGATAAACATTAGATGTTTTAAAATATAGATTAAGAAGTTAAGGCCAGGGACATTATGTGACTTACTCAGTCTGACAACACAAGGAGCCCTAGAATTCCCAGGTTTCCTACTCTACATCAGTGACTTGACCTTTCCGTTCTCTTTCCTACAAATGTTTTGATCTAGTAGATATTTCGATCTAGTATAAACACTAGCTTAGCTATAAACATTACTTAGCATTAAAGCAATAGCTGAGGCAAATGCAAGTGCTTTTATCAAGAATTTAAAAAGTCCCACAGGTATGGATGCAGCTTGCATAGTGTTTTCTAATTGAAGGCACTTTTGTAATACTGCCCACATTTTCATAGCCCTTTATGATTACTTTGCTGTTGATCCCATTAGTTGTTACTCTTACAGCCCTATGAAAAGCATGATTAGTAGTATCCCTACTTACAAAAATGGAAACTGGAGAACAGAGTGGATCGCAGAAATCAATCTCCCTACAAGCCTATGGTTTATAAAATGACACAAAGATTTAGCTAGATTTATCAACTTCTTCCAGGATATGTGAACATTTAAATTTTTATTTCTTCTGTATATAGGACTAACTCTAAAAAAGAAAAGTCAAATGTGTATGTCACAAAAGATCAAATGAAGCCAAACAAGTCTTCTAGAATGAAATTGAAACAGAAAGTAATTCCATTATCACCAACCAGGGTAACATGCCCCGGTTTAATAATAATTATTTAAATCTTAGGCAATTTCATACACTAGAGAAATACAAATAAGCTATATTTTGTTTTAATTTGGGGATGGAAGGAAAAGAGATTATAAGCTTACCCAACTTTTGATATTATTTTAAAAGAAGATTTTAAAACCTTTTGTAGGCAAGTGCCCAGATGTATGAACCAGAATATCTGTTACAATGTTTATATAATATATAAAGGAGACAACTTAAGTACTCAATAAGGGGAGGATAGAGTAAATAAATTATAGCATATCTCCATTGTGGAATACTATACAACCATCAAAACTGATGGTTAGGCATAAAGTCATCAAGTAAAATTGTTATATTAATGAGAAAAAAGCAATTATAGAAATGCCTGGGTGGCTCAGTTGGTTAAGTGTATGACTTTGGCTCAGGTCATGATCTCACAGTTCATTGATTCAAGCCGCACATCGGGCTCTGTGCTGACAGCTCAGAGCCTGGAGCCTGCTTCTGATGCCATGTCTTCCTCTCTTTCTGCCCCTCCCCTGCTCACACTCTGTCTCTGTGTCTCAAAAAATAAATAAATGTTAAAAAATTTTTTCAAGGAAAAAGCAATTATAAATAGTAATTTGTTATGTTCCCATTTTGGTGAAAATCATATCTCATATGCATTGGAATACATAGAAAAGTTGGAAAAACACACATCAAAATAAGAATAAGGGTTATTTCCAGGTAGTAGAATTATAGACTGGTTGTTTTTTCTCCTTTATATTTTCAAACTGCTTAATATGTTGCACTCCCTTTAAAAAAAGTCATGAACAGATCCTACTCTCAGAAACCACAGTTACTAAGAGAATAAATAATCTACTGAATTAAAGAAATAATGCCACTGATAAGTACGTATGAAGTAGAGGTTTCTTTTTATTCAGGGAGGTAAGGAAGTATTATTAAACAATTTTTAAAAATGAACAGAGATTTGGTATTGAAAAGTTAAATTTGTGTGGTTATATGATGTGCATTACCTTCGAACAATGAACTCTGTATAGTACGAGGTGATAAAAGCAAGTTGCAAAGTAAAATGTGTGTTTAATAAACACATATACCTCAGCAATGTATATACTAAAATGTTAAAATGATAATCTTTAGAGAAGGGAATTACAAGGTTTTTTTTTTTCCCAGTCATTTTACTGTGTCATGTCCTATTTTACCACCCGAAAGGGTGTATTACAATCAATAAAGCGGGAAAACTTGTCCACGGTGACCAAACAAAAGCTTGCATCATGCCATGATTCGTGCAGATTACGAAGGAACTAACGCTGACATGTAACAGACTGTGACCAGAATATGGGACTTGCACTATTTTCTTTTTTTCCTTTTTAATTTAATATATTTATTTTGAAAGAGAGAGTGAGCAAGCTGGGGAAGGACACAGAGAGGGGGAAAGAGAGAATTTCAAACAGGCTCCATGCTACTGATGCGAGGCTCCAGCTGACAAACCGTGAGATCATAACCTGAGCTGAAACCAAGAGTCGACACTTAAGTGACTGAGCCACCAAGGTGCCCCCAAAGAGATTTTGTTTTAGTTGCAAGTGAACACTGAACAATTGTAGAGCTAGCCATATTGAGGAATTTGATGTCCCCTTTTCTGATACACCCGGCTCTGACTTTTCCATCTGACAACATTGAATGAGTGGTACAAAATTATCATCTCTACTTCGGTGTAAGCTTCAGAGAACTAAGTAGATGCCCACAGACTAAAAAAGGAACCAAAATAACCAGAACTCATAAGCGTGTTCATAATTATATGATTATGAATAATCAATATGACTTCACAAAGAAAGTGTCCTGTCTTGGTAATATACAGTTATCTTCTTACATAGCCAAGTAGCAGGTCTGGCAGATTATAGAACATAAATTGATGAAAACCTAACTTGACTTTAGGAAGCCTTTAGATCCTGCCCTATAAGACATGATGGGAAAATATGAACAGAAACAGACAACTAACTCTTCACCAGCTAACTATAGCCAGATTGGGGAGCGAGCAGTAACTAAAGTATTTAAAGTTAGGAGACCACAAATAGTGTTTTGTAACATCAAACTGGACAACAAACAGATGCCAAAAAGGGTGTTCAGAAGGGAAAAGAACAATTTCAGATGAAACAGTATAAATAACCAGAAACAAAATTCAGAATTAAACTTGGTAAGAAAAATGTGCTCAAAATATACCTTGATTATGGGAGAGAAAGAGTTAGAAATTATTTGGGTAGAGGGGCGCCTGGGTGGCTTAGTCGGTTAAGCGTCCGACTTTCGCTTGGGTCATGATCTGGCGGTTCGTGGGTTCGAGCCCCGCGTCGGGCTCTGTGCTGACTGCCAGCTCGGAGCCTGGAGCCTGTTTCAGTCTGTGACTCCCTCTCTCTCTGACCCTCCCCTGCTCACGCTGTCTCTCTCTCTCTCTCCTAAAAATAAATAAAACATTAAAAAAAAAAAAAGAAATTATTTGGGTAGAAATCTGACTGCCCAAATAGCAATTATAATCACATTGCAATAGCAGTTATAATAGTGTTCTGACAATGGATATGGAATCAAGTCTATAGCATACAAATGCATGGTCTACACACCCACAGCAGCATTTAGCTCATGGTCTTGTCATTATTTGTTGGCGAGTTGTCCTCTCCCTCAGGTTTTTTTTCCTTGCTGTATTCCCAGTACGTAGCAGAGTCTGGCAAGAGCAGCCTTTCAATAAATCCTTAAGAGTGAATAATATCATCCTCCTGTCTTCCTCAGGATACTCCGCTAAAGCACTAAGCTCCCTCTTGGAGCTCTATATTGAATGATGGATATGAATAATTTTCTGACCATTCAAAGCAGAACTTAGAAATGCTGGGGGGTGGAGAGGGGCAATAAATGAGAATGGGATTATCAGTTTACAGAACAGGATTCTTCTATTTAAGGAAGAGAAAGCCAGGGTGTATTAGTTATGATGCTCAAATTCTGAAGAAATCTGACACAAAGGAAACATCTTTTTCTATTAAAAATGTCCCAGAATGGATGGGTAGGAAGCCCACAGGGAAATGAAGCATTTAAATATTGTAATGGATACAAACAACAATAACAACAATGACAAAATTAAAATACGTTTTACTAAATGCTGTCACAAAAGAGCTGTCCGCTCAGCTCCAGTGAGGAGTTATATGTGAGCCCTTGTGACTTAAGGAGCTGACTTCTCAAAAGCAAGTGCCTTCAACAGCCAGGGCCCCACAGTTTCACAATAAATATGAATAACCAGACATCATCAGAACCTTTGCACAAATATGTAAAACTCAATTTTATTTTTATGATATTTATGTTCCATGCATCATAGGGGTCTATATCAAAATAGAATATAAAATATACTGTGGATACACAGGAAGTAGATTTCTGGAAAATCCCATACTTATCTCTTCATGTATACTTGCATACGTTTCTATGTTTTAAAAATTAGCTGGTTATTTATTAATTCAGAATGCTCTAAATAAAACCTGATATTGAATATAATTATTTCAGTTTCAAAATGGATGACCTTTGTACCTAAAGTGTTCAGTACACACAGTAATAGGTGGTTGTAGGGAGAAATCATGAGAAAACAACCCAACTCTTGTTAATTCATCTGATCTATTTATTGAATATTATACTGTTCTACTCTTTGGCCATTGTTTTTATTTGTAATACATAACTGTTCTAATAACCTGTCTGTTGCCATAAAGAACCTTTGGGCGTCCTCTCCTTTCCAAATAGCAATGAAAGGGTCCCCCAAACCCACTGATTTAGCACCAAATTTAAATAAGCCCAGAGACCCTCTCACTTTTCATATTGAGTAGAACAAGGTCACACTGGGCATCTTCCAAATGTAAAGGCTTAATTGGACTAATTCTTTCATGATAATAATGTATATTTAAGATAGCCACTAAAAATTGTCAATGCTACTTTAGTAGATCAATTCCACTAAATGCTTTGAACTTTTCACCACTTGCTAATCTCATTTATTAAAGCTGCTGTTTTTGTTGAAAATCTGAAGCTATAACTTAATATCAGATTACAACAATTCTAGCCAGACCTAAGAAATATTTCCTTAGATGTAAAATATAACCTTAAAGGATCTTAAGTTGTGTTAAATTGTAAGATGCTCCCCATAAAATTTCCTGCAGCTAAAATGCAGGGAGACCCTGTCAGTCTACTGGCGATCGTCATTATTGTACTAGGCTTGCAGTGTTGTCTTTATTTCAGAAATATACGCTTTTTGTGTCTGTAGCAAAGCTTTAACAACTGTGATTATTGATTATAGACCAACCTTCATATAACCACATGGTTCAGATTCTTATATCAAACACCAGGTAATTTAGGTAACAGTTCAGTTCGGGGCAATAAAAATGTCAAGATCTGGCTCAACATTTTGATGAACAATTTGAACAAATATAACTCATTAATGTAAAAATAATAACAGATCTGTTACTCAGCTAATGAATAATTGGGAGAGAAGAGACTCCACGCCACTATCACATATCCAACCATATAACATTTGTTTGGAACTAGACTTCCAAGGCTATTTTTACTCCCTGTGATTTACCACCAGTATCCTCTGGGTGATAGTTGAGGAAACAGATGCTGGGAATCTCTCTCCACTCAGTTCCTGAGAGGAGAATTCTGACTCACAGCCTTGCCAGCTCCCTGCTTTGTACTCGCACATGCGGAGGGGGGTGGAGTGAAACGTAAATGACTGTCTGATTTCCAGTCTCTCGTTGCCAGTTTCCTCAAAGTTTCCACTTACGCATTTGACTCTTTTACCAACTTCGTTTGAAGTTCCCATTCCAAAATCCTGAACGGCATGTTCCCAGGATACATTTAATTTTTTTAAAAATTCATTCAGTGGGGATTTTCCAAATGAAATTTAAAAAATAAATTGAAAACTGGGGAGTGGGCATTCTTTTTCTCGGAGTTTTTCTTTTGCTGTTGGCTGGGAATACTGAATACCATGGTGGGAAGATGCAAGGGAAAAAGAAATTGTAAAATATTCCCTGCCAAGCTTGTGTAAAATATTCCTCTAAGCTTGTGGAGAACCATCACCTTCCCAAAGTTTCATGGACACTGTTATTTATTGTGAACAGAGCTGAACTAAAATAGATCTGCATCTATTTAGAGATTAAATTGTTAATAAAAAAATTAATGTTTATTAAATTTCTTAAGTGCTTTAATAAGGAATAAAGCATCTAAGCTAACAAGAATAGATGAGAGGAAGGGGAATCTATGCAATTGAAATACCTTTTATAATGGATTTATAACAGAAGCACATTACAGATGGCAGAATTTAGTTCCAAAAGGCAACAGTTTCTATTAAAACTACTATTCTATAGAGAAATTAAATTCACTGGCCAATCTATATTTTCACAAAACTTATTTTAAAAACCTACTTTATTTTAAACAATAAGACCTGTTTAGGTGATTTGTACAATTTAATTTCCTGTAAACAGATGAGATTTCCTTATCCAGTACCACTGAATTACCTAAATGTTTACTTATTAATCCTGTTATTTGGTGTTTAACGATAACCTAGAATAATTGACTTAAGCTACTTTTACATTAGGAAAACTTAGCAATTGTTATTACATTTCAGATAAAATGAGTTTAAGCTGATGAATTAGGCCTCACAACATAACGGCAACACCTTCCATTGGTACGTCTATGTGAGACTGAGGCACCACATCAATTTACTAATTTAATGGAAATCTATCCATTCTTTGGGGGAGGTGGGTTATTAGCATATAGATCAAGCAACCACCTAAAGGCTAAATTATTGCTTTTCCTTCATAAAGACACCTAACCACATTCAAGGTTACCACCATATGATTCTCTGTGGAAGACCCCACTAGTAGATTGGGCACAAAACCACTACTACCAAATAAATATTTCTTTCCATCTTTCCAGCCACAGATATAAATATAGATACACAGATGTATAGGTATAGATATGCTGTGCCAAATTAACAACACTTTAATGGAAAATGAGGCGATCTGAATGAAGAAAACTGCTTTATGAAAAAATTTGGTGAGATGCCCACACTGAGAAGAGATACTTAAAATGCAAGAGATTCTTCAGTGGGAAATCCTTACAAACCACCACACAACAAGCAAAAAGTCAACATAAAAAAAGATACATTCCAAAATAACATGTGCACAGATATTAAAAAAAAAACACTCAGACACACACACACACACACTATATATGATGCTGAACTCCTTCTATACCTGCAACAAATAACTGATGCCTAACAGTTACACCTTTGGGCTCTGTGCATGTACAAAAACATCAAAATAACCAATTGATTTGGTCAGACATGTGAGCAAAGAAAGTCAGTCAAACATCTAGGTTACCTAAACAACTATTTGGCCACTGAGACAAGGTGATAAACTCACTGCTTACATATAAATGAAAATAGACAGGCGCAGCAATACACTTATTGAATATGACACGGCGATGAACAGGGGAAAATCTTTTAACTCTGGTACATGAATCACAAAATTAAAATCCTTCCAATAGACACAACTATAGTTGCCTAATTGAAAACGCCCAGTGTCAGCACCGATAAGGATAAAACATACTCTCCTTTTAATGTATCCCTGATGCTGTCAAATGGCCTAACAAGTATAGTACTGAAGGTCTATTCTATAGCAGCTCAAGGGTTAAGTTCTGTGTTGTGAATAATTTTGAAAAAGTATTCTAGGAAGAATCAGGCTTAGGCTAGTTCAGCAAGAGGAACCGTTCCATAATGAGGCTTGGCCTGGCCCTGTCCCAGTAGAATTAATTTTGTGCTATAGAACACCTAGACAAATTAGTTTTGCTTTAAATATTGAGTCCTAAAAGTTAAAAGAGGGAGAATATCAATCAATAATTTTTAGATTAACTACTTTGTATATGACAAAACAAAATTAAGTTTGGCATTATAACCCCTTCTTCTGGCATTTCAGATGAACCCCAAGTTTAAAATAAATAATTGGAGATTTAAAAACCAACCAAACATGTGCATTTGTTTCTTGGTACAGAATACTAACTCATTGCCTGGTTTGTAAAAAGAAAAGATTACTCATAACATCTTGCAAAATTAAAATATGGTTACTATTTTTAGTTATTAAAAAATATATCTGAGAATTAAGAATTCTGAAAATATATACAACTATACTTTGTAGGGATTTTTAAATGGAAATATTGAAGGAGTTAAGCTTTAAAATTAAGTGGAAAAATAATATCTCAGTTAACAGTGTTAGATTCTTAAAATTATATTTTAATTGATTAATCTCCCAATGTCTACCCATTATTTCCCCATATAAAATTGACTTCTATGGAAATATTTGTGCAGAATTAAAATCACGGCTGCAGATGGCAACAGATATAGGCTAAAACTCCCTGGTGTTTTAATGGCTTTTTCTGGTTAAATGCCTACCAAAAGGTAAGTACAAGATTTATTTCCACAGGAGTTGAAATCAGGCTTTTAACCTGGCCAATTGCCCATATAAACAATCTTCAATGTTATTTGGTCATCATTTGGTAATTAAAATGGCAAATCACAACCATGCTGAATTTACATCCATGTGCCAAAAAGTTATTTAGCAGATAACTAGAGATAGAGGAAATGTCTCTTTAACAGATTCTTTTAAGAATACATCTACAGGAAGCATCCGGCTTTCAAATAGTCATAAAAAACAAGAAGCAGTTGAACAGTGGCACCCAGAGGTGAAAAGTGTATTACTTCTAGAAATTTATACGGTTAACCATCATCTGTTTTTCAGCAATCCTTTTTGTCACTTCCAGATTTTTTACCTGTAACGTACCAGAAATCATTTTTTCTTAGTTACATATCAAAATATCACATTTTAATGCATAAAAATAAATGTCTTTATTTTGCAAAAAGTACTTCACTTATGAATTAAATTGCATATCCTTCAAAACAATAAGCAAACCCACTAACATCAGGCAAAATACTTTCCAGAATTGAATATAAAACCCACGCATCTATCTCTAGCCTAACCAACATTATTAGCAAAAATATTTTTAAAGAAATGGTTTTGTCGACTATTACACAATTTCCATGTACCTCATATTATTATGTTTTTGTCTAAAAACGTTTACATTGAACCTGCACCAAAAGTATATTCCTGAACCAAAATTATAACCCTGGGGAGATTTTAAGAATTTTCTATTGAACCGTCCCATTACCATGATAGCAGAGGATGGGGATGTAATAACAACTGGGGAAGTAGGAAGAAAGGAAATAAGAGTACTGTTGTATTCCACAGGAAGTTTAAAAATAACAAAATCTATTTTCACCAGAATTAAAATGAACCTGTGATTTTTTTAATTAAAGAAGCTCTATACCTTTTAACCTGCCAACTAGCAGCTGCACAAAGCATTTGACTGATGCTGAGTTCCTAAACTAGCTGCAGAAAAAACACCTCCACCCGAGTATAATCACCTTCGGGGAGGCTCACATAAACCTTAGTTTGTGGGGCCAGAGCAGGTCAGGTTTTTTAAGAGTCTCAAAAGAAGAGTCATTTTTGCTCTTGAGCTGAAATGCATACGTGTACTTAGCAGACTGGGTTTTCCCCAGCTGGATATGCCAAATGGGTCACAGATCTTCATCTGTTACTGTGTTTCCATTACCTTTTGTCAGATGTTTTCTCCAAGATTCTGTTGCTTTTTTTTAATCACCTAAGAAGCGACACTGATGTGACCAGCTCCAGAATAAGGCTCATTCTTTCCGATCAGCATCTTAAGCCTAATGATGAGAAATGGGCTCCCATAAACTTGAAAAAGGCAAGGATATGCTGCCAAAGTCATTATCAACTACTTTGAATTGGAAAGAAGAGATGTGTCCCTTTCTAGAAGAATATTAATAAAGTGTAAAATAATTTTACAAAGTCTTGAATGTTTCATATGCGAAGTAAAGGCAATTGCCCAGTGCCATTCAAAAGAAATACAAAACGCTTCATCTCCTACTACCTGAAATCTACATCAGAACAGATTCTTGATTTTGCAACTCAAGCAGTGTTCAATTAACAGAAAACGAGAGAGGATTATGCACGCAAGAAAGCTAGTATTAAGATCTCTCCCTTTTGGATACCTTTTTCTGGTCCCTTTTTCCCTTCTCCACAAACAGCAGTGTTGTCGCCTAAATCAATATTTTGGCCTTAAGGAGTAGCTTCTATGTAGCTTCTAAGTCGCCAGCATGCAATTTGCCCGTGAAGAGCCTGTGAACTGCAGCTAAATAAATGCCCATCTGTTTGCTGCTTGTGGCTAAGTCTTGTACTGCGAAATTGCGGGCGTTCTCGGACTCAAAACCACACCATCTCTGGCCATATTTGGTAATTCCATTACGGTAACACTGGGAAGGTGCACCAGGCTCACAGCATTTTGAAGCAGATCTTTAGGAAGCTGCTGCACATGGACTCCAGCCATTCTTAGAAAATCTTACAGCGGTTTCCAGATATGCGCCCCAAGGAGGCAAAACACAGCGGTAGATCTGGGCGCCATCTAGTGGAATTCGTGGAGCTGGGGGAGTCGGCAAGAGATTAGGAGGTTGTGTAAAATTCTGGGAATAATCCCTACAGCCAACCTGTAAAAACAAAAAATTGTTTTTTCCTTTTTTGCTTCAAACTACACTCGAAGCAGTGGGGAAGGACACTTATATAAAAACAAAGGAAAAGAAGAAGGAACACGTATTAACTCAAATGACTCTTACAGGAATCTCACAGCCATTTTTCCAATATGAAATTTAAGTCTTTGAAAGGTCAGAGTGCTTCATTATTTCTATATGTATTATGAGAAGGAAAATACGAAAAGTTTATTTTGCCAAAGTATTACCATTTTCTCTCTCCTATAATAGGCCAAATTGGATACTGTACAGTTATGTTTTACTTAAAGGGTTTATAACTCAGTGGGGCAATCCAAACGGAACTGAATTCTTATTTTTCCTACCATCTAATAAATATATGCATGTTAAAGATGCTGCTTATAAAATACTCCACCAACTATTTCTCCCTTCCTCGCCCCAATACCATCCATTCCTAACAGCTCCCAAAAAGAGGTCTTATTCCTTACCCTCTGTTCTTTGCCCACACATATCTTCTAGATGAAAGGACTTCAACTTTCTTCTTGGCAAAGTTATGTCTACTACGTAGTATAAAATCAAATTCAAAATACACCTCCTAGAAAGCTATCCCCACATCATGGCCACTTTGTTACTAGTCCTATCTTTTTTTGTTTGTTTTTTGAAGCATAATTGCTGAACAATGTTAGATTAGCTGCAAGTGTACAACATATTGATTCAACAATGTATACAACACACAGTGGTCGCCACCGTAAGTATAGTCACCATCTGTCACCATATGTTATTACAGTATTATTGACTGTATTCTGCGATGTTCTTTTTAAATGTTTTTATTGAAGTACAGTTAACATACAATATTATATTCATTTCAGCTGTACAACATCCAAAACTGTCTTGCCACTTGTCTGTGATTTCCCACTTGCCTATCTCCACAAACAGGACTTTTGTATGACCCCCAGCGTTTACCACAGTAAAGAGCCTATCAAATGTTGAATAAATAGCTATGACAATAAGTAGATGACTGTCTCCATGTAGAACCATGTAGAACTGTTACTAAATACTCTGATTATTCTATTTTTTTTGTTGGCCTACATATACCAACAATAACTAGCATTTATTGAGCTTTACTAAAGCAGACCTTAGAAGTACTCATCATTTTCTTATCGGATGCTCACGACAGCCCTATGAGATAAGCACTACTTCCATCCCTATTGTATAGTTCAGGGAAGCTGAGTTGAAAGATTAAGAAATTTACCCAGCTGACACTTCTGACCCAGGTCAGAAGTGGTAGGGCTAGAACCTGAACTCACTTTGCCTCTGGAACCTATACTTGAAACCACTATGCCACATTCTGTCTACCTTCTATGTTGTTATTAAATAAATATATAATACACGCTGATCTTATTACTGGTTGCATTATATTTCAGTGATTCACGTTACAAAAACTAAATAGCTATCCCTTCATCCCATGTAAGATCCGTTATTTTAGATAGCTGCTAAAAGGATTCAAGTTGTTCATATTTTTTACCATGTTTGTTCTTCAAAGAGCAAGCTTACTATAATTAAAAGACTTGTATAGAGGAAGGAAAAGAAATCACTTTGCTGATCAAAGGACTGATGTAGGAAAATATGCAAGCTGACTGCATTGAGCTAAGATTGCAACAATGAAGTGGAAAAACTAGGGGAAATGGGGGGATCTGGTAACAACTGTTTCTTTGTTTTTTTCAGTTCACCTGACCTCTTTAAAAAATTTTTTTTAAGTTAGACATGCTCCTCCCAGGCCTTGGGGTTGGCCTCACGAGTAAGCAAATCAGGAACCCCACAAAAACCACCTGTGGGGTTTCACATCAGGAAAGTTAGAAAGAGCTTCCAACCCCCTAAAATTTTTAAAGATGTTTACAATTGCATACTTAGAGCATATGCCTTTGACTTAACCAAAAAAGGGACAACACTGGTTGTAATTGCTCAAAACCAAATAATCCACATGTCTGTCCCTAGACAATAAAACAGATAAATAACATGGTAAATTCACACGATGAAATATTATTCAGCATTGAAAATGAATGCATTCATGTCACATACAGCACAAAATAAAGTCTATTTTATTTTCTTAAGGTCTGTTTTATTTTTTTCTACGCAAACTCTATCCCCAGTGTGGGGCTTGAACTCACAAGATCAAGAGTTACATGCTCTACCAACTCAGCCAGCCAGGCGCCCCAACACAAAATATAATTTTGAGTAAAAGAAGCAAGACACAGAAGAATACACATAATTCTACTTACATAAAGTGCCAAAACAAGCAAAACTAAACTATTGTTTAGGGCTGCATAACTCAGATTGGAAAAGCACAGAGAGGGGTGCCTGGGTGGCTTAGTCGGTTAAGCGTCCGACTTTCGCTTAGGTCATGATCTCGCGGTTCGTGGGTTCGAGCCCCGCGTCGGGCTCTGTGCTGACTGCCAGCTCAGAGCCTGGAGCCTGTTTCCGTCTGTGACTCCCTCTCTCTCTGACCCTCCCCTGCTCACGCTGTCTCTCTCTCTCTCCTAAAAATAAAAATAAAAATAAAAATAAAAATAAAAATAAAAATAAAAATAAAAAAAGTAAAAGCACAGAGAAATATAGAGTAATAGTGCCACCAAAATCAGGCTAGTGACTGCCTTTGAGAAGAGGGGAATGACAGGAAAGGAGACAGAGGCAATTTCTGGAGGTCCGGTGATGCTTCCTCAAATTGTACATCGTGTTATGTTCATTTTTCTCTTTGTATGTTGTATCTCGCAATAAAAAATGTAAAATAAGCACATCCAATGGTCATTCCAAAAATACATGAAGAAAAAGAACACACTAAGCTCTATCCATCATTTATGTTTTGGTGAGAATAAATATATCACCTCTGTGATTGCAGCAAGATTTGCAAAGGGAGGAAAAAAGAGCAGGTATGAAGATGCTAAATTCTAGAAGAAGGCAGTGGTTGGGTCTTAAACTCGAGAACCGGACAGACCTGGATTGGAACTAGAGGCCTGCTACTTGCCAATGGTGAGCTGTGGGCTCATGTATAAACCTCTCAAACCCTGCACTCTCTACCTATGAAACGAAGATCACAGTAGGCCCTACATCACAGGATCATTATGAGGCCCACATGATGCACTGGTTTTCATTAATTACCCAGCAAATGTTTTTTTCTTTCTCTGAGATTGGGAGTAGAGGAGGAAATCACCACAGAGAGCAGAAAAGGAGAAAAATGAGAGACTGCACTCACTGTATTTCCTCTCCACTCATCCCTGGATCACTCGTCAGCCCCACCAGCTCTGGAAACCCCTCACCTGAGACTGCTCTAGTAAGAGTCCCCAGAGACCTTCTTTGGAACCCAACAAACATCTTTTCTCAACATCATTTGACACCATTCCGGAGCTGTCCTTTTCTTATCAAACCCCTTCCACTGCTCACAGTCAGCCCCTTGTCATTTCCCTGCTATCTTCCCACAGCCTACCTACCTGGTCCCCTCCAGTGCCGCCCCTCCCCAATCCTTTCCCTACGCTTTAGCCAGAGAGTTTATCCTAACAAGTAAATCTCATCATTCCTCTTCCCTAAAGCCTTCAAAGGAACCTCTGTGATTCTTAGCCCTGGAGAATCTGGTGTGTCTACCTGTCTGTCTTCAGGCTCATCTATAGCTATGCTAACCCGCTCAAACTCATTTGAACCTTCTTGTCCTTAGTCCACTTACTCTCTCTGCCTGGAAGGCCTCACCCTCCCACCCCGCCCTTCACCATATTGCCTGCCTCGCTCTTAAATCTTTAAAACTCAGGGTACATACCAACCACCTTTTTCTAGATTACACACCTTCCTTTGTAATCAGTACAATTCCTGATCATTCTTTTTTTTTTTTTATTTCTAGGAGAGAGAGAGACAGCATGAGCAGGGGAGGGATCAGAGAAAGAGGGAGACACAGACTCTGAAATAGGCTCCAGGCTCTAAGCTGGCTGTCAGCACAGAGCCCGATGCGGGGCTCGAACCCACGAACCGCAAGATCATGACCTAAGTGAAAGTCAGACGCTTAACCGACTAAGCCACTCAGGCGCCCCCAATTCCTGATCATTCTTGAGCTACTACACTAGTTGGGTAATGGCCTATATCCTCATAAGGCTGTATACTCCTCAAAGGTGGATGCTATTTCCTACTCATCTTTGTACACCACCACCACCAAACACAGTGACCAACAAAAGCCTGCTTAAGTGAATTAATGAACTGGGCACATCATCTATACTCCCTCCACAGTGTTACAGGACTGCATTGCCATCTCTTCTGTTAAAATCCCTCTCACTCCTTCTGCAAGAGAAAAGACTATGTGCCATATCCTTGTTCTGTAAACCCTTTCTTCTCTCAGTCCTTGGTCTTGACATAATTATTTTTCCGCCTGACACTTTCCTAATCAAAAACTTTACAAATAAACTAAAGCTATCTTAGCTTGTTCAATGTGCTTTGTGTGTAAATGGATGGCCATGGGTTAAAATCCTAGCTAGACCAGTAACTAGCTGCAGGACCTTGAATAAGTCATCCAATCCCAAGAGTTTTTTCACTTTGAAATGAGGGTAAAAATATCTACCCTATGACTTTCTTGTGAGGCTAAATAAAATAATGTACATAAAGCACTTAGCATATTGCCTAGCACAAATAAGTGTGTAATAAGTAATGTCTATTATTCTTAATGTGCAATTAACAGTTACTTTGCAAAGTATAATTTGTTAATCATTAGAGTGCTCTGTATTTTTAAAAACTGAGGGTCACCTTGATTTTAAGATTAAAGGCTTAATAACAGGAAAGATATTATAAACATACATACATATCAAATGAAAAAACCTTAAAACATGCTTGCATTATATATGTGTATATATATTAACAGTATTACTTTCATGTGTATATGTTTACATATACATATATGTATGTACATTATATGTGCACATTATGTTTGCAATATGTATATATGTATATATAAATGTATATATGTATGTATGTGTATATATATGTAAGTAATGCTTACCTAGCTTGTTTTATAACTGAAAAAATATCTGAACTACAGTAAGTTAAATAAAATATAAATAGATTCCACTTAGTAATTGCTGGAGTTTTCACAATGGAATCTACAGTGTTTATTAAATACACATCAATCACAGGTATTATTCACTGGTGAAATATGCTTTAACGACGTAACATGAAAAGTCCAAAACCACAAACTTAGTTTTTGCTATTACTACTTTCTGTACATAATACTTCAATTCCAATCTGATTAAGTTTAAATTATGGTTTTGAAGAATGTAGTAAGTAAGAATAGAAAAATAAAAATGAAGGGAAACAGAATTCATTAGCTATAACTGTATGAGGAGATTTGCATGGCCTTTGAAAATATGAAGACAAGAACTTTGGAATCTATTCCTGATCTTTATTTCTATGACAGGGATATCATATATTTGTATTTTTTAAAATCACTAATCTAGAAGGGAAGGGTCTGTTTGTTTTATCTACAAAACTTACTTTCTCTCTCCCAATTGCCCCCAAAAAAGGAAAACCAAACGTGAGCCACTTTATTCAAAAAGAAGAATCTCATGACAATAGGATTATTATGACAAGCATTTCCCATACTTTATTCTTCATGCCCAGAATGACATTGGTAAGATAAGACTTTTTAAAAGTCCATAGCACTTATTTTGAAGTTTAAACTATCATGGTAAAAAAAAAAAAAAGTCATTTCCTTAAACAGGAAATGTATTAATAATGGCACAAAAGACAGTACCAGTCATACTATAGAGTACAATGTTTCCCTTCAAAAAGAAAATAATATCCTTATCCTCAAAGGGTAGTAATTCTTGAACAGAGTTGTTTAAAAAAAAGAGGGGGAAATCCTGACACCCCCCATCTTATATTCACATATTTTTTTGTTGGGTTCTGATCATGTGGTTTAACTAAAGATTTAACTTGAGACTATCTGAAATTTACAGTTGCAACAACTTTCTCTAGTTCTCACCAATCAAATAAGTTCTCTTTGCTGTATACACGTATTTTATACAAGTATTTGCAAAGTTATCATAGTTTTGCAATTGTTCCATTTTGCTCAGCATTGTACCCCAGAAAGCTCTGCAAAGAATGACTTACTCAAATCCATTTTTAGAGACTCCTAAAGTTTTTAGACTTACTGATAGAAGAGGAATTTAAAATAAAAGCATTTGGGACATTATTTGATTTGTACTTTATTTACTATTACTTTGGATTAGATAGTATAGCTCGGGGGGAATTCCAAGAAAGGTTATTATACATGGACTCAAAGCCCTGAGGTGTTGCAAAAAGTCTATTAGCTAAAAACATATAACCTTATTTTGTTTCAATTTACTGTCTAACTCATTTTAACAACAGGCCTGATTTTCGTATTCTTACCTAAATAAGATTTCTCCATTTGATTATAATGCCAAAACTTTAGTCTTCGTTTAGCCCACCAGGTGAGGAGTGTGTGTGTTAAGTTCCTTTTTATATTGACCAGCTCCTGGTTAATCAGTGATATTATTAAATCCATTCTGAAATACAATGAACTAGATTGTGTCTGTTCACTTCATAAGATCCATCAAAACACATCAAAACTGATGAGTGTGGATCAATATTCCAAACATTTTTTCCAGAGTTGCTAACAACCAGATTTCCTGCAACCAGTGGATGGTAGCACAGGGCTCTGTCCGTGAACTGAGGCAGTTCATTGGGTCAGCACGTTTATGAGTAAAGGTTACAGCAAGATTGTTAACCCAATGCAAGCCCTTTATTCTCCAGACTCTGGGTATACATTGGTTTCTGGAAACAAACTGTTCTTTAACCTACTGAAACTAACTTTCTAAGATGGGACACTCCCAGTCTCCAGAATTGTTGCTTTGCTCTTGACTCAGCACCCTCGGGATCCATGATGTAGATTATTCTCTTGAAAATAACTTTGTACTAAATGCTGCTTTGAGGAGTGATTTAGCAATACTTCTTCTTAAAAGTCTGATTTTTATGGGCAAAGGGGATCAGTTTGGGCTTGGTAATAACAACAAAGAGGCAGTTTTCATTTTTGCATAAAGCTGGAGGTTGCATAAATACATGAATGTGAAAAGAATACATCTTTCCAATGTGAATTACCTGAAAGTTCATTTTAACCAAAACACGAGCAAGAGAAAACATGGTAACATCAAATCCACCTAGCTAATTGACTTGAATTCACTTGAGTTGAGCTTGGGGCTGCAGAGGTGGGGTGTTGGGGAATCACTCCATTATGCTGATTTAGTAAAAGCCAAGAAATATGTTCCTGAGCACAGAACGATGACTCACTCTTTCACTGTTTCTTGAACTGTTTTATGAGCAAAGATGGCCTGTTACTTTGGTGTGATTTGAGGAGAATTTTAGGAATCTAGAAGTTCCTTATTCATTCAAAAGACAAACAGACCCAAAAGAAGAATTTTTTCCTGTCCCAAAATATCTTCCTTACTAATGTGTGAAATTTGAGCACCATTTTACTAAAGTAAATAAAAGAGCAAGTCTGTATATTCTGAGGTGACAGATTGTAACTATCTCACAGTTCCATTACCAGGACAGGGCTACCACAGATGCTAATCAATAAGCATCTATTTGTTGAATGAATACATTTCCTGACATTTTTATGCAAAGGAGAATTTGTTTAATATTGTTTGCTGCTTCTTTTTCAATTTTCTTTCCAATCTGCAAATGCTAGAATTTAAAGAAATTATTGAAAAGTGAAAAAAAATGGGGAATTTCAGAATAATGGAAATGGGGCCAAATTTCTGACTTGCAACAATTTATTTTTGGCCGGCCTGGCTAAAGCCTAACAAGGGAAAGAGAAAGAATAAGTGTTGCCTTGTAATACATGAATTTGGTTACTTAAAAATGGAGTATATTTCTTACCATCAAAATTTTGTGACCCCAAAAATCATTGGGTGGTAGCGTGTCCTTGTCTTGATAAATTCTTGTGAATTCTAATTCTAACCTTATTTAATTGAGCAGTTAGAATGAAGTGGTGGGGTAACTGACAAAAAATTAATTCCAGCACATAGATTCTTGCTAGCCTCTTCATGTTATCAGATACCACAGTAATAATATTTATCTTTGGGACTGAGTGTTAATACACTAAAAAAGGACAAAAAAATGATGCTAGAGATATAACTTTTTAAGATAATTTTCATCTGTATTAAAATTCTTACATGAACAAAGTCATCCCCCTTCCAAGGGCCTGTGGCCTGCGTTAATTTGCATAGTTTGTAAACTTAAGCCTGAATAAGGCATTGGAATAAGTCAAATGCAGGGCTGTGTACCGTCATATTATGCCAACTATCAGATTACCATTTAAAGAGGGGGAAAAATATATGGTAGGTTTCATTTTGACACTTGAAAGAAAAGGCAATTGGGGGATGTGAAATTCAGGAAGGAAAATGGTTTAGTTGCATCTTTGTTAACAGTTCAGAAGCATCCATTGTATTACTTCTGCAATGGTACTGAGCTAGTTTTATTAAGGCAAATTTATAGCAATGTTAGAAATTAATACCACTCTTATTTCCTCCACTGCCTGACTTTATTGAATGCCATGGGGCATATTAATCAGTAAAGCCAAGTAGTGCATGAAATAAAAGTATAAATTAACCTGTAACATGAATGTAAAAGGGGCTTAATAAAATAGAAATAAATAACACTTTAATGATAATCAACCTGCCCTGTCTGAGCCAAGCAAAAATTGTGATAATGCCAAACACAGGGTCTAAAGAGCCCTATATGTTTTTATAAATTTAGATGGAACCAAGCATTGACATAGAGCTCAAAGTTGACAATTATGGCCACGTGAGCCACAAATGATGTGTTGCATGAGTCCTGGTACTACTATCAGTTCGATAGACAAATATATGTGGTGTATTAAAAGAGCTTGAACACTGAACAGCTAACTATTTTAAGTTTCCACTTTTTTACTACCCTGAATGCACCAGATCTCATCTAAGTTCCCACTTTGTGTTAGGTTGTTTAGAAAAAAAAAATGATTATCTTACTGGGCTCCTCCTGCCAATATATTCTGGCATTTTTTTAAAGTATTGTTATGTGGCTCTTATTTTTTTTAATATTTATTTATTTATTTATTTATTTATTTATTTATTTATTTGGTGGGGGGAAGGGGGGTTGTGCAGAGAGAGACAGAGAGATAGAATCCCAAGCAGGCTCCACACTGTCAGTACAGAAAGTGACGTGGGGCTCAAACTCACAAACTGTAAGATCGTGACCTGAGCCAATATCAAGAGTTGCTTAACCGACTGAGCTGCCCAGGTGCCCCCAGTACGTGGCTTTTAAATGTATTGATACAAACTGTATTTTCTTCAACTTTTTAAAAAATATTATTATTCTATTAAAATTTAAAAACCTCTTCTCTCTCTATAATTAGGACTCCCTTTTGCTTTTTTCAAGTGATTGTACCTTTTCTCCATCTTTCTGGATCAAGTAAACAACATGATATACTAGTATATTATATCTGTACATTGTAAATTTTTTTTAGAATAAAATTAAGATAGGGGCGCCTGGGCGGCTTAGTCGCTTAAGCGTCCGACTTTCACTCAGGTCATGATCTCGCAGTTCACGGGTTCGAGTCCCGCGTCGGGCTCTGTGCTGACTGCCAGCTCAGAGCCTGGAGCCTGTTTCAGTCTGTGACTCCCTCTCTCTCTGACCCTCCCCTACTCACGCTGTCTCTCTCTCTCTCTCCTAAAAATAAATAAAACATTAAAAAAAAATTTTTAAATAATAAAATTATAAAAAAAAAAGAATAAAATTAAGATACTACCAAACAACACTTACATATAACTGGATGGGACTCTATCTCCCTCAAAAAAGTGTTTCCTATGAGCATGTAATTGAAGCAACAACAGTATCGTGGCACAAGACACCTACCATGGTCTAAGACATGAAATGAAGTTCAAAGCTTGTTTAAAACAAATAGCCATGGAATAATATTGTCAACTCTTCACAGAAAAACTGGCACAGCCATCAGCTTCAGTCTAATCTCTCACTCTATATTTACATATGCAACTAAAGACAGATCATGGGGGTGGAGGGACAGGATGTAATACCTCTTTACTTTTATAAGCATCCATTAACCTTACCAGATTGACAAAAGAACAAAACAAAATAAATAAAATATGTTCCCCAAATGCAAGATGTTATTATTAATATTCATGGAAAGAAAATACACACACACAGCTCTACTTGGACTTGTTCTCCTGGATTTTAGCACTGACTGTAATAATCAAGGAAGATGATATGAAAACACCTTAAATCACATTCTAAAATTATGTGAACAGAGACTTTAAATTATAACTTCTTTATTTTGCTTTTTAATGCTGATGCTAAATCAATTTGATTAAATCTTCAAGGATCCTGTTCCCTGTCACCAAATCAATCTCTCTGGCTCTCTGGAATATTATTGCTATGAGTATGTCTCCCTCTAAAACCCTCCCTGTCTCCCTCTGCCTCCCGAAAAAAGATTTAACTGCTTAACTGCACATCAAAACTTCATGATGGTGCCCCACTCCCATAGGTAGCCAAGCTCCCTATACCCTGGTCTAACTGTGACCCTTTCCAACTGTGACCCTCTGTGACCTTCTTTCTGCCTGAAGTATCTTTCTCTCTTACCCCAACGACATACTATAGCCCCACCACCATCCCTGTAAAGTTCTCTCTAATCTTTAAGTCTCTGGTCAAGTGCTACTCCTCCCTAAACTTTTCTGATCACTCTGAGGTTGCATTGTTTTTTTAATTTCAGCATTTTTTAAAATGTCAGAACCAGAACTATGGATCTGCAGAATTGTTGATCCATCATAGAATTTTAAGTTCTATAATGTTTTGGCAAAAAGAAAAGAAAAAAATTCATTCTTTCTTAATTTTTTAAAAAATTATATGTGTTGTACCAATATTCAGTGTCCTTGTCAATGTACAGTTGATGCTTAGTTTTAAGCTATTCTTTAAGAAATTCAGAAATTATTCAATAGAAATTGTTTACATTACAAAATCCTTTTTAACACAACAATGAACGTCACACCATGAGGTGGCTTCTCTGATATTATGGGCAAAATCACCAATGCAGGTATGTGAGTATCACTCTATTGTTCCTTCCCCTCCAATAGAGCAGAATAATCTAGAATGGGCTACAATATATAAAATGCGTGCCCAGAGACATTATAATGGCTTACTTAGGGAGCAAAAAGTCATTCAGATATTCTGAATTATTTTATGGCAGTGAAAACCTACTGACCCAAGGAGCTCATCAAGAATAAGAAAACAATATTAAAGGCCACTGGGCTTTTGCATTTTATTAACTTCAAAATTGAAAATTAAGTCTGGATCATATCAGAACACTCACTATCACAGTCTCAAAAATATATTAGATAGCATATACATATTTTTTTAAGTTTATTTATTTTGAGAGTGAGAGAGAGAGAGAGTACAAGGAGGGGAGGGTCAGAGAGAGAGGAAGAATCCCAAGTAGGTTCCACGCTGCCCGCACAGAGCCCAATGCGGAGCTAGAACTCACAAAACCATGAGATCATGACCTGAGCCAAAATTGAAAGTCGGAGGCTTAACCAAATGAGCCATCCAGGTGCCCTTCAGATGGTATATTTTAATTTTTACAATTAATTAAAAAAAAAGGTGTACATGTGAGAGAACAGCCACAAGAAATTATACAGGGACTTTAGCTGATTTCATTTTCTGAGAAATAAAATTCAGAACAGGTTTTGCCCTGGATTAAAAGGTAGGGAGAAAAATTTTTACTATCAAATTCTTACCTACCAATTATTCTTAGCAGTATCCTAACAATTTGATATAATTAAAGAATAAAGGGGTGCCTGGGTGGCTCCATGGGTTAAGCTTCAGTTTAGGTCATGATTTCACAGCTCAGTTCATGAGATCCAGCCCTGCACTGGGCTCACCGCTGACAGAGCCTTCTTGGGAGTCTCTCCCTCTTTCTCTGCCCCTTCCCACTCACTCGCACTCTCTTTCTCTCTCAAAATAAACATTTATAAATAAATAAATAAATAATGAAGAAAATAAAGACCCTCTATGACTTAAAATTGTAATAGTCTAACACATGGTGATTATCTGTATTCTAAACATCTGTGTTATAAATGTACATAAATTGTTAACATCTTTGTTATAAATGTAAAGCAACAACTTTAATAATTATTATAATAATCATCCAGTCAGAGAAACTGCAAAGCATAAAACAGTATGGGCTCCCCCTGCTGTTTCTACTGCTAAACTTAACTAACATTTCCGGTTGCCAAGGCTTAGTGTCCTGATTTTAAGGCTGATTCATAAACAAAGGGTAAACAAAACCAAATTAAAATGCCATTATATCAATAAATCAGTAGGTCGAGGGTAAAAGGAGAAAAGAGATTGTCAATGGATTTAGTATAATATGTACGCATTTACATGGAGGTGAGCATTGCCTAGAATTCCAAAAGTGATGCTAATGGGCTTCTGGGACAAGACTGTCCTGCCACTGCATTTAGATAAGGAAGTTTACAAGTCTGACTTGTTATGGGACTTTGTCAAGCCCGAAAATCATACAATGCCCCTTGGCAAGCTGGAGGCAGTGCCGCCATCTTGACTCTCTGCAAGTGTGACATGTAGACCAGCCCAAGCCCAACAGGGTACACTAAGGAGATTATTTTGGAGAAATCCTAATGACACCGAACAGGAGGCTAGCTTAACATCTTGTCCAAGTGAGATCCCAGGCCTCCTCCATGATGGCTGCTCAGAGTTCTGTAGGCTAATGAAGGGAACCATCTGTAGCATTTTGCTGGCAGATGCGTCCCCCTCCTCATACTGTGCCAGAATCTCCTAATGAGAAGGTCTATAGAGGGCTTCAGTATCACTCTGTGAGGGAAGATTGGGCTATTTAAGAACTGTGTAATCTAGAGACCAAACCAATATCTGATTATACATATATGTGCGTTTTAGAATACCTTCTTTTTAGATGTGAACATTAGAATATGTGAATGTATTTATAAGTTTGTTTTTATGTTGTCACATTCAGGGACACCCACAAGTAAAAATGATGTCCTATAGTTATTTCTTTTGTAAAAGGTTTATAGACTATTTCAAGAGAAAGGAGAATCCAGATTGAGTGAACCGGTTATTTGCTATCACCATTTCAAAGTCATCAGAGAAACCTCCAAAGAGGAAAAAATATGTATGTACTCAGGTATATATTCTTTCCTTCCTTTAAATGTGTTCATTTTGCAACGGAGAGTTAATTTCTAACTTTATAACATCAAAAAGAAATAAGAAATTAAAGCCGAATGATAAATCCTAAAATCTTTATGAGTAAATTTAAAATTATGATGGAATGACATTTCAAAGCATTTACTTGGCAGCATATGGGAAATTACATAAGGATTATAGTAGGCATCAAAATATTTTAAGGCGACCATTAAACAGTTTTAAAGATAGACCTAATCACAAACTCAGCATTTAAACTAAGTCCTTACATACTACAAAACTGTTTTTAAAAGAGCAGAAATTATTTTATCTTGCTGTAATTCTCAAAATTTTATGACAATTCCACTCTATCATTCACTCCAGTTTCAATTAATCTACTGTCATTGAAAGAGCCTTGTTAAAATTAATTTTCTTTTTCCAAAAAAAATAATAATATCCCTTTTCAGGTATTGATTTAAAACTCTTATTCAATTAGATAAGCTTGGCTTCCATCATGAAGAGAGAAAACAGAGACTCAGAAGAGACCAGATAAACTGAAGATTTTAAGACTTTTAACTAGGGCTTTATGATACACCGAAAGTTATAAGATGCTTAAAACCAAAGAGCATATGTCTACATTTTAACTTGGTGGGTAAGAAGGTGAATTGTTCATATGAAATATGCAGATTTTAGCAAAAGTACAAAGGAAGCTCAGAGTTGTAGTTTCTGTAAACTCACACGACAGCTCCCTGACCAGCTAATTTACCATCTAATGTCTCTCATGAAGATTTTAAATGTATTTCCCCAACAGCACGGTAATGTATTAGGCTGCCAGGTAAGATTGTGACAATTTTTCCACCTAAAACCTCCTCTTTAATTACATCCACCTTCTAAAAATATTGTTACAAGAAATAGTAGCTCAGATTATCCTTATTCTCTAGAACTGACACGGAGATATATGAATGACATTTTTAAAAAGTTCTTTACAAGCTTCAACTTGTTTTCATTATAAATTCCACATCGAATATTAATACTTATAATTGATTTTAGCAATAAGTAATAAACACTCCTGCTATTTAATGAAAGAAATGTCTCAGCTTCAGGTTTTATTTATTAGCATTTTAAGTCCCTCCATAACCCTCCTAAGATCAGTTATAGCTTAATTAAATGAGAAAAATGGCCTGCCAAAGATTCTTTGTTCTTAAAATACATAACTGTGTGTTTGCAGTTTTCCTGCAAATCCTTATAACCTATTTCAACTTGAGGACAGATCAGGCTCCAAGCCTAAATTCACTTCATATATTCCCAACAAAGTGTCTTTTGCCTGAAATTTTTATATATTTTTTTTCATAATGTGCCAGCTGCAAATATCATCGTAAGAGGCTTCTGTTTTATTAAGCATCTGAGAGTTATCCATATTAGGGTTGTACCAGTGAGAAGGTAGCAGAGCCCGTTCACAGTAGAAATATTTGCTACTTAAAAATGAACACAAATTTAGACTTACAACATGTCTGTCTTCAGTGGTGTTTGTGGTGAAGTTCCATAGTTATTACATATCCTAAATATATATTCAAATATGTCTACAAATGAAAAACAAAAACGTAAGCATTCACAGGCAAAAGATTGAGCTCCTCCATCAACATGGCAGGAATATTTCAAATAAATGATCTCTTCTCAAATCCATTGGAAGAACGAATTGCATTTGTCTGGCCTTTCCTCTCTCCGCCCCTGCCCACCATTTTTCTCTACTTTCATCTGCAAATCCGCCTGCCCCTCTCTGGCCACACGACAATGATCCCCCATTATATTCATGGGGGGGAAAATGAGGAAGCACGAAGGCTAAGGGGAGGCTGCTTGATGACAGCCGCCTCCCCGTGATTTGAGAGCGACTGCGCGGCTCTCCTCTCCTACCACTAGCTGGCGCCAGAGCTCTAAAGATGCAGTGATATATTGCGTCATAGCCTGATTAACAAGGCTGTTTTCTAACTGACCGTAGTTATCCGAGGAAAACATGAAATAATTTTAACTGTAAACATATAGTAAAGCAGCACCAGAGAGGCTGCCATTCGATTAAAACAAATCCATTTTATGACTCCAATCTTTTGTCGAAAAGAAGGAAGGAAGGAAGAAAAGGAAGGAAGAAAGGAAAGAAAGGAAATCATTAAAGAATTTGAGTTTTTAAAATCTAAATAATAAACCTAGGAAAAGTCTTTTTTTTTTCCCTCCATGAACTAGTCACTATACATATAAAACTGTAAAAATTTCCGGTTATATAATGCTTTGTTAACCTAAATAAAGTGCCTTTTTTATTATGCCTTTAGTCCAAGACAGAAATGTCCAACACAGGAGGGTCACACATGAAAGGAAACTTTACTGCCTTAGCTCCTAATTCACTCTCGCAGCCTCCTTCCTTGTAACTAGCTTCAGCTTTCCACTCCTGGCATGCACACTACACCAGCTTTCTCTCATCCTGCCCTTGCCTCCCCGGGTGGGAGCCCAACACCGCCCTGCCAGACTCCGCCATGGCTGCAATTTTGTGGTGAGGAAAGCCAGCCAAATACAAATAATTGCTCATTTTAGGGAAAGATGGCCCCTGGACAAAAGAGAGGAAACTGTTTTTGGTTCACAACACAAACTGTCGTCATGCTAGTAAACATGCTGAGATTAAGGTATGGCTAGAGCAAAATCATATGCAAACAATTCAAAGCATTTACTGCCATGGAAAACACTGTTTTTCATTTGAGAAAACTTCAATATGTAGTATACTTTTACAATTAGAAAAATCGCAAAGGCACCTGGGTGGCTCAGTCGGTTGAGCCTGTGACTTCAGCTCAAGTCGTAATATTGGGGTCGGTGGGTTCCAGCCCCAGATCAAGCTCTGTGCTGACAGCTCAGAGCCTGGAGTCTGTTTCAGATTCTGTTTCTCCCTCTCTCTTTTCCCCTCTCCTGATCATACTCTCTGTCTCTGTCTCTCTCTCTTTCTCAAAAATAAATAAAACATTAAAAATTTTTTTTAAAAAATCAGACTCTGATTATTTTGGCAAGAGAAGAATTCAGACAAAATTACAGTGAAATGTCATATTTTAACATTATTTGTTAATGTTTATTTATTTGAGAGAGAGAAAGGGAGAGAGAGAATCCCAAGCAGGCCCCACACTGTCAGTGCAGAACCAGAGGTGGGGCCCAAACCCATGAACCGAGAGATCATGACCTGAGCAGAAACCAAGAATTGGGGACTTAACTAACTGAGCCACCCAGGCTCCCCTATTGTATTTCTTTAAAGCAATTCTTTTCAGTTTAACTTATGAATGATTTAAATGGCTGGTAATACCCATTCAAACCATGTGGTCTATTACCCTCTCTGCCCCATTGTATCCTCCAGGACAGTGGAGGTGGGTCACTTGGGACTCAGAAGGAAAGAACTGGTTTCTCCCAGCTTTCCTTTGACTTTCATGGGCTGAAAGACCTCAAGCTTTCCTTCCCTCGCCCTTAAGCTAATTACTCAAAAGAATGAATGCTAGGCGTTATCTTGGGCGGATTTGCTTTACCTCCTGACAAATGAGATAAATGTGTTTTCTGTACTTAGAAGCCAGACCTTCTCTGAGCCAAAGTATACATGTGGTGCCTCAGACTTGCAATTCTAAACCTTTCCTGAATAGAGTTTTCCCTTGGGATATCAGTGAGTCATTGTCCTTTCCTCTCTAAATAAGAACCTAGAAATGAACCAGGACAGAGTGTGGTCTATTATACCAACTGATGTTTGTTTTGATGGCTGTTCAGTCTTTCAGATGAAATCTTCACGAATGCATATCTAATGATACCTAGGTGACTTTGATGAAAAAGGGAATATTCAGAAGGTAAAAAAAAAGTTTTGAGACTGTTGAAAATTCTGCACTGCAAACACAGCAGAGGAGAACAGGGTGTCTGCAGCTTAATGGAGGATCAGATTTACTCCTTTGTTATCAGTCATGATTTTGCTGGGCCTTTCCAAGAGACATAATGACGGGGGAACTACATTAACCACAATTGGGAACGCCTTGATTTTCATGCTAACTACAGTTGTCTTTTGTTACTTACTGGCCCTAACCTATAGATGGACTGCATCAGTTGCTACTGAAACCAGAAGGTTCCTAGTGCAAGCCGGAGTCCTATGCACAGTTTAATTCATATTCCACTCAACATGCCCGTTTTATTTCCAGTGGAAATTGCTCATTTAATTGCACTGTAAGTTTTATGGGGTATGCCCCAGGCTGCGTTCTTTATGCTAGGCATTTCAGTATTTATGGGCAGAGCTATACCCAAAACTTCAAACATAAAGTAAAACCAGCAAAATATGCTCTCCTCCAGTTCCATAAATACTTTTCTCCAGTTTCATTATTTGTTCCAATGAAATTAAAGGAGTGTGTTAAACCTGTACTATAGGCTATTGCTTGGTGTCTCCAGAGCTGCTTTTGTCCTTCAGATTCATATCTGATACTGCTCTGCTTTCCTTCGCAAGAATGAGACTGTAAGAGAGCAAGAGTGGTCCATTCTGTGCGTGGGCTTGCTCCCAGGAACAGGAAAGACTTCCTCTGTCCATAGTCTATAGAATTTTTATTCATGAGACTAACCTTATTTTGTTGTTGTTTTTAATGAACTGTGCCTGCTTCTAGGTGACACACAGTAAATAAATGCTCTGGATTACAGATTTAATGCATGTGGTGCACAATAGTTCAGGTTTAAAGAAATAAATATCTATGGCAGCCTTCTACAGCAGATGGTTTCTACACTTTGGGGACAGGGGCAGACAGACATGATCTTTTACTCAGAGCAGATCAGAATACATTCCTAAACTACTTGAATACTGCGGTTTGATTGTGTGTCCACAACGCCTATGATTGCTTTTATCTATTACTGTTATCTTACTATGAAATATACAAAAACATGTTTCCTGGATATTCCGGACAGAGACTTAGACAAACACCTCCTGCTGATCACAGCATTAATGTGATCCTTCCTGTACTGGGTGGAATTCAGTGAAGCTGCAAGTAGCTGAAAACCCAAAATAACAGTGGCTTAAGCAAGACAGAATTATAGTACTCATTAGGATAGTTGATACACTCTAGTTCTTCATCTACTGGGGCATAGAGTAGGATTGTTCTTCCCTACCTTCTTTGAGTCTAGGCATTGTGATGGGACTTGCGTTAGCTAACAAAGTGACATGTGTGTTTTCAGATGTGCAAAAACATGCATTTTCAGATGGAACCTTTAAGAGTATACAATTCACTACATTCCCTTTGCCTGTCCCCACACTAGCAGAAGCACTGATTGAGATGGAATGCTTCAGCTCTGGTCTCTCAGTGGCCTCAATGAGCAGATACCCCTGCTGACCAGCATTGGACGAGTGGTATGATCAAGAAATAAACTTTTGCTGGGGCGCCTGAGTGGCTTAGTCGGTTAAGCGTCCAGCTTTCGCTTGGGTCATGATCTCGCAGTTCATGGGTTCGAGACCCGCGTCGGGCTCTGTGCTGACAGCTAGCTCAGAGCGTGGAGCCTGCTTCGGATTCTATGTCTCCCTCTCTCTCTGACCCTGCCCTGCTCACACTGTCTCTCTCTCTCTCCCTCTCTCTCTCCTAGAAATAAATAAGCACAGTCAAGTGCTCATGTTCTAAAATTCCAAGGTATCAGGAAGCTCCTAGAAGAGGTCTCCCTTCCACTCAGAACCCCCTTGGCCAGAACTTGGTCACTGGGCTATGCCTAGAGCTGCAAGGGAAGGGGGATAGATGAAAGTTAGCTAAGGCTCAGCCAAAACTCATGAACCGTTTCCCTACATAAGAGGATACAGCGTTCTGCCACTCTGCCCTGCACTCTCAAAAAGTCCTTTTGTAAACAGAGGCTAGTGATAGGACAGCACAGCGCCCATCACAATAATTTTTTATATAAATGCAGATGTAATCAGAAGATTGATCAATGTGGATGATGAGAGGTTGAGGTCACCAGAGTTTCTTTTGTTGTTGAGGACAGGTTTTTCCCTTCCCCAACATCTCTGTTTGGGAAGAGATTCTAAGGCAAGAATCTTCATTTATAACTTTCAACAAGATTTGAAATCAAAGTATTTGTATTAATTCCATGCACTTGTTTATCTGGCTACTTTTAAAGAAACTCCGGGGGGCACATGGCTGGCACAGTTGGTAGAACATGTGACTCTGGATCTCAGAGCTATAGTTCAAGACCCACGATGGGTATAGGCATTACTTTTTTTTTGTCTGAGAGAGAGGCAGCGTGAGCAGGGGAGGGTCAGAGAGAGAGGGAGACACAGAATCCGAAACAGGCTCCAGGCTCTGAGCTAGCTGTCAGCACAAAGCCCGATGCAGGGCTCGAACCTACGCACCGTGAGATCATGACCTGAGCCGAAGTCGGATGCTCAACTGACTGAGCCACCCAGGCGCCCCCTAGACTTACTTAAAAATAAAATCTTAGGGGGTTCCTGGGTGGCTTAGTCGGTTGGGTGTCTAACTTAGGTTCAGGTCATGATCTCACGGTTTGTGAGTTCAAGTCCCACATCGAGCTCTGGGTGGATGGCTCAGAACCTGGAGCGTGCTTTGGATTCTGTCTCCCTCTCTCTCTGTTCCTCTCCTGCTCACAGTCTGCCTCTCTCTCTCCCAAAAATAAATAAATGTTTAAAAATTTTAAAAATTAAAAGTAAATAAAATCTTAAAACAGCAGCTGGGTGGCTCAGTCAGTTAAGCATCTGATTCTCGATTTCGGCTCAAGTCATGATCTCATGGTTTATGAGCCCTGCATTAGGCATGGAATTCTCTCTCTCCTCTCTCTGCCCTTCCCTTCTTCTCAAAATAAGTAAACTTAAAAAAATAATAAAATAAAAACTATTTAAAAACCACAAAAAACAAATTTGTATTATCTGTATATATGTATGTATTATCTGTATGTATGTATCGATATTATATTATCTATATGATATTTCACTACCAGATCCAGAAATACAAGATACAGGGAGAGTGAGTTTGACTATATGTTCGTTGTTTCTTGCAAAGACCAGAACTAAGGAAAAACCAATCGAGGTGATCAATTCTAACTTTGGGGAGTTGTTTTCCCATTGTGTCTGAGCCGAAGCCAGTGGAGAGAATTAGTGATGCCACATCGTATGCACAGCACAGCCCTACGACACAGGCCCTAAGATAGCCGTTGGACAGACTTGGTGACACAGGCTGCAGTAGAATTATATCACAATGCAGAAACAGTCTTGCTCTTTTAACAAAGTCCTCAGTTCAAAGCAAAGTGAAAAGCTTTTTTGTTTGCTTCAGTTTCACATCTAAGTTCATTTTTTGGTCACTCCCCCTTGTGTAGGAAAAAAAAAAATTTTTTGTTTAATTGTCAAAAACGTTTCCTAAGCAGTTTTGGTATATACTACACCTAAGCCAGGAGGGAGCCAGGCCCCCCAAAAATTTATGGTCCAAGATGTGGAGAGAAGAAAGGCAGACGAGTGGGTATACAGCAATTTTGATTGCCAAATTAACCATCAAAAATGCAAATCGAAAGGGGACCTAAGGCAGGCAGCAGCACCAGGTTGTGCTGCCCTTTCGTTCTCCTTCTTTGACTGCCATTTCTTTTCCTGCTCCCCCGCTTTATTTGCATAGTAGGAAAGCTATTGTCCACCATGGAGTTCAAGTATGCCTGAGCATGTTTGTCAAACTGGTGGGGCAGGGCTTGCAGAAGCCTCAGGGGCCTGTGGCAATGCACTCAACCTGGGTCTGCTACTTAAATTCAAACAGATCCAGACAAGTCTGGCAAATTAGTAGGGGTAGGAGGCCACGTGCGTGAGATGCACAAAAGTCTCCCAGCAGAACTCCATTTTCAGGGAAGAGAGAGTCTTATCTGCATGAGCAAAGACTGACTTATCTTCCACTGTCAAAATAATTTTTTTCTTTTATTATGATTAAGGTATAGCTGACATACAACATTATCTTAGTTTCAAGTGTACAACGTAATGACTGGATATTTGTATATATTGCAAAAGGATCATATGAGTTGGGTTAACATCCAGCACCATACATAGGTATAGAATTTTTTTTACTACAATGGGAATTTTTACGACTTACTTTGTGAACAACTTTCAAATATGCAATACAGTATTATTAATAAGAGTCACCATGCTGTACATTACATCTCCAGGACTTGTTTATCTTACAATGGGAAGTTTGTACTTTTTGACTCCCTTCACCCATTTTACCCACCCCCATCCCAGCCACCGGCAAGCATTAATCATACTAACTCTCTCTGTATCAGCCCAATTTTAGTGTATGTGCTGCCGAAACAAGCACTCAAAATAACTCTTTTGATTGTTTTTCAGTCCTAGGAAACTGGGACACAGGGTCAGAAGCTGTGTACCCAATGGGATCATCACTGTTGCAGGCTTATGCAGGATTTGCTATTAGATCAGAAAACAAGCCTTAGAGGTACCTTTATATACATCAGAAAAAGATGTTCTTCATCAGAGCCTGGCCACAGAGAGGCTGGGGGCACATAACAGCAGTTCAAAACCAGACAACCACACCTGGAGATGCTGATTGGAACAATGGGTATGCTATTAAGCCAAAGGACTCCAAAGTACCCAGTTCCTGCATGGTACAGCCCATCTTCTCCCCATAGGCCCTGGGGAAGCTGTTTAGAAGTGATGAGAATGGAAATCAAAGAATCATACACCTAAAACCCCAAGGCAGAGCTCTCTGATTATAGGCCAACCACATGGTTTAGGCTTAACTCAAAATGAGTTCTCTCCCTTCCCTTAAGCTCAACTCAGATCTTGCCATCTTCTATCCCTTAAGCAGGCTAGCTTTATGAGATAAGAGACCAAAGTAAAAAATAGTTCAAATGGTGATCTGAAATCTGACCTAACAAAGCCTTGAAAGGAGCACTCAGAGGAGTGGGGGGAGACCTAGGGAGAGTCTTAAAGGCTTAAATCACCAACACATCTTGATCATGGACTTGACCATTGAAGTTCTCAAAGTACGAGTTTAAGGAGCCACTACAAAAAAACATATAAGGAAAAAACAATCAGGAAGTCAAAAGCGGTAGGAAAGAAATCAATACAGTATTCCAATACCATAATCCAAAAAGAACAAAAATGTTAACCAGAACTTAAAGAAATATTAATACTGCTTCCTGTCACATAAAACATAGAGGAGTGGCAATTTTCTGGAAGGCATCCATTTCTGTAATTACTTAGCTGACTAATCCAATAAAGACGACGTTTACTAAACCCCAAGCCCACATCCAAGGATTTTTCTTTCTTTTGATATATCTTAAAACATTTTAAAGTACCTGACACAGTCATTTTATGTGGATTTATTAGAAAGCTTAAGGTACGTCATATGACTACTATAGTTTTAGCAAATAATAAAATCACTGTGATCTCTGAAAACAAAGTGGTATAAAAATAATAAAATGATTCATAGTTCTTCAAATTAGAGATGACCCCCAGCTTACAGTGGTTTGACTTAATGGTTTTTTTTACTTTACCCTGGTGCAAAAGTGATTCACATTCAGAAGAAAACTAAACTTCTAATTTGGTGTTGATCTCTTCCTGGGCTAGTGATAGGCAGTACGCTACTCCTCTGTGACCCTTGTGACATTGGAAAGCTGCAGCCCCAGCTCCTGGTCAGCCCTCGCCATCATGGTTGGTGGGGGAGAGGGGTAAACAACGGACACTTGTCCAGAACCACTCTGCACCCATACAACCATTCTGGTTTTCAGCTTCAGGACAGTATTCAGTAAATTACATGAGAGGTCAACTGATGTGTTATCAAATAGGCTCTGTGTGAGAGGATTCTGCCCATCTGTAAGCCAATCTAAGTGTTCAGAGCATGGTTAAGATAGGCGGGGCTAAACTGTGATGCTTAATAGATTAGGCGCACTAAATGTGTTTTGACTTTTGATGGGTTTTTCAGGACTTAATTCCAGCACAGTTAAGGAAGATCTGGATAATATTCACCATGCATTTTACTCAGAAAGGAAGAGAAAACCCAACTGAGGCATCACGTTCAAACTTGCTTTGGGCCAAACACTTTTTCAAAAGCTGTATTTTACACAGACATTATCTATAAATACAAAGCAAAGCAGGAGTGTGCTGGTAAATGTTTAATAAGGGGGCTCTCCGAAAAGCACTGATTTGGAGGTTTGCTGTTTTCTGTGGTATAAATGCTCCCACCTTGGCTAACACAGAACGAAGACTTGTAAGAGACTCACTGAATCCTTGTCTGTGGCCAGCAGGCCTCAGACACTCCTAAGCCAACCCCGCCATTCAGTTCCCTCTCCCTTAACACCCAAGGGCACAGTTTGAAAACTCTTAGCAAGATAACTTTGTACAAAGAAACTTTTTGATGGTTATCCCAAAGATTGCTAAATTGCCACTTATCAATACTTAGAAATCCTGTTTTCCTGCCTTATCTTACAAGTCAATGAGAGCTCTAAAAATACACAGGAGAGATTTAGTAACCACCAAGAGACAACTCCCTCCCCTCATTTATTTAAAAAAAATTTTTTTTAACATTTATTCATTTTTGAGAGACAGAGAGAGACATAGCATAAGCAGGTGAGGGGCAGAGAGAGAGAGGGAGACACAGAATCCGAAGCAGGCTCCAGCCTCTGAGCTGTCAGCAAAGAGCCCAATGCAGGGCTCGAACCCACGGACTGGACCATGAGATCATGACCTGAGCAAAAGTCAACTGCTCAACCAATTGAGCCACCCAGGCACCCATCCCTCCCCTCATTTAAATAAGCTCTGATCTTCATTGTATGACCTTCCCAAAATACACTTTGTATACATTTTGTCTCAAATTTCACATTGTATGGAATTCTAGGGAGGACACACAAAAATTTGTTCTTAAAATTCTAACAGAGGCACAGATATGATCTAACTGCCACTTTTCCTCCCTCTTCTTTTCCTTATCTTTTTCTCTCAGATTCTCTCAACCCATTCCCCATTCTCAATCCATTCCTCCTTCACTCTCTCAAAAAAAAAAAAAAAAAAAAAAAAAGTCAGCCAGATTGAATGAGGAATCTGTACAGAAGGCGAAGACATTTCAATCTTTCCCTTCCAGTCTCAGACCTGGCAGATACAGGCCTTTTGATGTGGCGGAGTATAGGGAGAAGGCCAGAAGCAAATCACCTGCCTGGTGTTTCTGTCTCAGAGAGCCCAGAGAGTCACATCAGTGAGACACCTAGTTAGAGAATGCCAGGGGAGACAGTTGCCTACAGACAGAAGCATAAAAGGAGGAATGGATTAGGGATCCCAGCTTGTGCTACTTGTTAGCAATACCCACGTTTTCTCCCCTCTCTTTATGTGTTTCCTTTCTGGTGAGCAGATAACCACTCCATTATTTTCCTTCTTTTCATGGCTCTCTCTAGCTACCTTTTTTTTTTTTTTTTTTTTTTTTATAATATTGCTGGATTATGCTAGCAGCAGACAGGAAATAAACACTTCCTCAGATATGGTAGGAACCTACATTGAAATATTTGCAGTTTCTTGAGGGCACAGGTCAAATTAATCAAACAAACAAAGAAGGTGAGGCCTGATCCTCAGAATTAAGTAAAGTCAGGGGCCCTAGGAGGCTGTCCTTCCCGAACTGTGGCCTGGCCAGGAGGCTGAGCCAGTTCAGTATTCCACACACATTTATGAAGGCCCTACTAAGCACTAGTCACTGCTAGGTATGGAGGCTCTGGAAATCGGTTCTGCTATTCAAGAACACTGGGTTGTCCTCATTGTATACTTATTGCTGCTTTTTGCAGTCAGGGAGCTGGGTGATCTTTTCTCATTGTAGGCAATATCTAAATACCTTGCATACACCCAAGACTTATCTGAGAACATTCCCCACAGAGGGACTACACTGTGCCCCTGGAGGGAGGGGTGGTGACTTGGGAAAGGAAAGTGGAGAAGGGAAAGAGATCCTGTCTTCTGGATCAGGCTAGGCAGCTTGAGGGCTTAGGGAGAGGCAGTTGTGAAAGGCAAAAGACTTTCAGAAGAAATCAAAGGAGAGGATCTAGAATATGCTAATTTAGGAGAGAAGAGCTCCGGGAAGGAGCAAGGCAGGAGAAGACAGAGAGAACACTTCCTGATGGGAAGCTCACCATGGGGAAACTGCTCAGAAGGTAAACCCTCAAATCAGGAAGTGTCGGAGAGCAATTCCAGCACCCAGAGCTCTGAATGTGCAGCCCACATGCCAGTCACATGGCTGTGGAAAGTACCAAGTCAATAAGGAAGGGCAAATCTGGTGAGTGAGAGCAAAGACCAGACTTTGTCTGCCTCTCCAGAAACCAGAAGGCCACAAAAGAGACCATTCGTCCTACATCTCAGAATAGAAGAATGATAGGATGACCAGCATAGGCTGGGCCAGGGAAGGAGCAAGAAGAGCTAATGCTCAGTGTGCCAAGTGCTATTCTAAGTACATTCAAGTATTAGCTCATTTAACCATCAACAAATAGGTCTGTGAGCTAGGTGTTATTATTATAACCACTTCACACATGAGAAAACTGAGAAACAGAATGGTTGATTTATTTCTGCACAGCTAGTCAGTAAGGTCATCTAGATTTGAAACCAGGGAGTGCCTGCTCTGTGGCAGAGCCCATACCCTCAATCCTATGCTGTAGCACTAAAAAAGAACAGAACAAAATGGGGAAAAATAAGTTAATGTTTTCAAGTGAGTAACATGAAAATTGTCTTTATAATTCATTCATTACTAGAATGTGTCCTGAAATTCTCTTATGTCATAGGAAAGGTATTTGCTCACATGACATTGTAAGCATATTGTATAAGAGACACATACATGAATTCAGCAAATGACCTCCTCTATTCCAGGCAGTAGATTAAAGGATAGAGTTTCTGTCTTCATGTAGTTTATGGTCAAGCATGGGTACTCAGTGGTCACAAGTTACTAGTGGAGAATGCACGATAGATTAAAAAACATTCACACTTAAAAAAAAAAAATGAGTGTGTCTGACTGGCCCAAAGCAACTGACTCCTGATCTCAGGGTCGTGAGCTTGAGCCCCACATTGGGTGTAGAGATCACTTTAAAAAAACATAATTAAAATTTGGGGGCACCTGGAAGGTTCCATCAGTTAAGCTTCTGACTTTGGCTCAGGTCACGATCTTATGGTTCATGGGTTCCAGCCCCAAATCGGGCTCCCAGCTGATAGTGCAGAGCCTGCTTGGGATTCTCTTTCGCCTTCTCGCTTTCTGCCCCTCCCTCCCTCATGCTTTCTCTCTCTCAAAGTAAATAAACTTAAAAAAATAATTAAAAGTCTAATATTAAATACTGATTTCATATCATATACCAAAAATTTCCCATATATTGGTACTATTCCTGCAGTAAACCTATTTTATAGACAAAAAAAACTGAGGCACTGAAAAGTTAAATAAATTGGCCATAGTCAGAGTAAGTGGCAGAGATTCAAATCTAGATTTCTCTACTATGAAAATCCAGGTTTCCTCTTTTACCCTCCATGAAATAAAGAAGTCCCATGGAGGGGCACCTGGCTGTCTCAGTTGAAAGAACATGTGACTCTTGATCTTGGGGCTGTAAGTTCAAGCTCCTAAATAAATAAATAAATTTTTAAAAAGTCC
The DNA here is from genome assembly GCA_017311185.1 of Proteles cristata cristata. Classification (NCBI taxonomy): domain Eukaryota; kingdom Metazoa; phylum Chordata; class Mammalia; order Carnivora; family Hyaenidae; genus Proteles; species Proteles cristata. Next base: position 1,529,341 of record JAESUZ010003820.1, read on the forward strand.
CATGAAAAGAATGAAAGTCAATTATAAGTAATGGAAACTCCATGGACTTTCTAAATCATTATTACAAATGCTGAGATTGAATACGTGAATGTTTGGGGTTCCTGAGGTTCAGTCGGTTAAGTGTCCAACTCTTAATTTCCACTCAGGTCATGATGTCATGGTTCTAAAACTAAGCCCTGAGTTGGGCTCCATGCTGACAGCTTGGAGACTGCCTGGGATTCTTTCTCCCTCTTTCCGTTCCTCCCCTGACTTGTGCTCCCTCTCCCTCTCTCTCTCTCAAAGTAAATAAACAAATGTTTTTTAAAAAAGAATATGTGGATTTTTTGTAACATCTGTATGTGTTGGGCAGGGAGTGAAGTTGGAAGCAAAGGAATGTTAGATTAAAGGCCTGCTTGCTCTGAAGTAGAATCTTTAAAGGAATTATCTTTAGTTTAATGACGATGAATACTTTGCTTTTAACTAGCTCCTCTTTTGAAGGTGTGTGGTTTTTTTAATGTTTATTTATTTTTGAGGGAGAGAGACAGAGAGTGAGCAGGGGAGGGGCACAGAAAGAGGGAGATACAGAATCTGAAGCAGGCTCCAGACTCTGAGCTGTCAGCACAGAGCGAGATGAGGGGCTCGAGCCCATGAACTGGGAGATCATGATCTGAGCCTGAGCAAAACGGAGGCTTAACATACTGAGCCACCCAGGTGCCCCCTCTTTTGAAGGTAATGGCATTCTCAGAATAGCCTAAAGGTATGGTAAGAAACTTTACCTAATTCCTAGTATAGGGGTGGAATAAAGCTCCTTTAGTAACTTAACCTACTTTGCATATCTTTTTTTAAAGTTTATTCATTTATTTTTGAGAGAGAGAGAGAGTACTCACAGCAGATAGAGAGGGACACAGAGAATCCCAAGCAGGCTCCATAGTGTCAGCACAAAGCCCAATATGGGGCTTGAACCAAAAACCTTGAGATCATGACCTGAGCCAAAATCAAGAGTTAGATGCTTAACTGACTAAGCCACCCAGGTACCTCCTACTTTGCATTTCTGTCAGAAAGCTTTTGGTTGGCAAGTGGAACTCAACATTCTCTTCCTCTCACTGGTTGGTATAAAAGCATGGGGCATTGGGAACATCTGAGGTCCCAGTTCAAATTTTGGACCCCCTATTTTATCCTGTTTTGGTGGAAAAACAAAGCAACATGAGGCAAGTAAAAGTAAGCACTATCACCAAAATTAATTTGTCCTGTTAAAACACACACACACTCACACATATACAGAGAGTGATCCAGTGGCCGTATGAAAGCAGGTCCTAAGAGTGAAAAGTGAGAATCCAGGACCAGTGTAACAACAAGAGGAATAAAAATGATTCAATGAGATCTTCATAAGGATCCCCATGATTGTTCCTCTCCCTGGGATCCTCCAAGCAAGTGTCACTTTATAACAAGACTTTATTTCTTTGGTCACAACATCTCCTAAAGTAATCAAAGCCAGCAGGCTTAAAGAAGAAGAGCTAGTTGTTACCGCTTGGACAATTGGAATCATCTAGGGGAATTTTTAAAACTCCTGATGCCCAGGTTCCACCCCCAAAGATTATGACTGATAGGTCTGGGCAGCCTGGACATCAAGACTTTTAAAGCTCTACGACTTGGGGTGCCTGGGTGGCTCAGTCTGTTAAGTGTCCAACTCTTTTTTTTTTTTTTTAATTTTTTTTAATGTTTTATTTATTTCTAGGAGAGAGACAGCATGAGCAGGGGAGGGTCAGAGAGAGGGAGTCACAGACTGAAACAGGCTCCAGGCTCTGAGCTGGCAGTCAGCATAGAGCCCGACGCGGGGCTCGAACCCACGAACCACGAGATCATGACCTAAGCGAAAGTCAGACGCTTAACCGACTAAGCCACCCAGGCGCCCCAATTAAGTGTCCAACTCTTGATCTCAGCTCAGGTCTTGATCTCAGGATCATGAGTTCAGGCCCCACATTGGGCTCCATGGTGTGCGGCCTACTTAAAAAAAAAAAAACAAAACCTAAATATATAATATGATTCTACTGTGGAATATCATCATCGGTGTCAGATTTGAAACATAAGATGCGACTGGCTTTCATGTATTTAAAAAAAAAATTAGGGACACCTGGGTGGCTCAGCAGGTTAAGCATCTGACTTCAGCTCAAGTCATGATCTCACAGTTCATGGGTTTGAGCCCCGTGTCAGGCTCTGTGCTGACAGCTCAGAGCCTGGAGCTTGATTCAGATTCTGTGTCTCCCTCTCTCTCTGACCCTCCTATTCCCTCTCTGTCTCTCTCTCTCTCTCTCTCAAAAATAAACACTAAAATTTTTTTTTTTTAAATTAATGTGTTGTGTCTAGACAGAACAAGGCTGTCCTGAATCTGGACTACACCCTGCTGACCCTTCAGAGGGTGGCTTTGATGGCCATTCCTTCCAGAGAAGACATAGCGACAGGACACACACCTGAACCGTGTGCTTCAGTTGCCCTGCTAAGCCCAAGTGTCAAAACCACCACCCTTCTCCTGACATGATGAGGGAAGTCAGTCTCTTGGAAGTTAGAACCACCCCCAAACCCTCCTCCCCACGTGTCTCTGCTATAGTTGTACAGAGATCTTGCCTGGAATGCTGAGAAGCTGTAACCCTGAGTTCTTTGGGAAGTGCAGACTCCCGGCAGGAAAACCAAATGTGCTCTAAACCCTGGAGTACTCTTGTGCAGGAGAGGAGGTCTACCTTCACTTCTGAGAGAAGAACTTTTCTGTGACAGATTCAGTTCCAAAGTTTGCTTCTTTCTAATACATTTATCATCATCTTATTCACATGCTTTTATATATTTCATTCTAAAAATATTACAAGAGTTTTTCTCAGAGGAGGTTAACACCTTTTCTTTTAGTCAAAACATTTTGAAAGAATTATACATTGTTCTGGGGCAAATGTAAAAACTTGGGGAAATATTCTATAAATAACATTCATTTTACTTCTTTCCACTCACCAGACGTACTGTGCCTGTGGCATTTCTCTGTGCACTGATTTTAATACTATTTGTGTGTGTGTGTGTGTGTGTGTGTGTGTGTGTGTGAGAGAGAGAGAGAGAGAGAGAGAGAGAGAGATAATTTGGTGTCTAGTCAAAATACAAGAACAACTTAAGGCATGTATATTTCAAAGACAAACAAGTCGACAAATTATATAGTATCATAAATATAGCATTTGTCACTTTCAAAAACTTCTAGTTATTATTTGAGTTATACTGTTCAATATCTACACAGTTATTTTGTAGTTATCTCAGGATCACAAAATGTTTTTTTTTTTTTTTAAATGTTTTATTTATTTCTAGGAGAGAGAGAGACAGCGTGAGCAGGGGAGGGTCAGAGAGAGAGGGAGTCACAGACTGAAACAGGCTCCAGGCTCTGAGCCAGCAGTCAGCACAGAGCCCGACGCGGGGCTCGAACCCACGAACCGTGAGATCATGACCTAAGCGAAAGTCGGACGCTTAACCGACTAAGCCACCCAGGCGCCCCCACAAAATGTTTTTTAATAGTATTAACATATTAATATGATATGCTATTTAAAAAAAGCAGTTCCATTTCTGCCTGAAAATAGAACACAGAACAGTACTACAGCCAATGCTGTCCTGCATGATGTCACACAATGCAAGAAAAGGAAGACTGTGAACTCATAAACTCCAAGAAGTCAGGGCCCAAGTGTTTTATTCACTGTTGTATATTCAACACTTAGCACTGTGGCTACCATATGGAAGATAATCAATCAATAAATGTTTGTTCAGTAAGAATAAATACGGAAAGAAAATAAAAGGAAGGGAGGGAGGGAGTAAAGGAGAATATGGAAGTGAAATGGAAGAACATTTCACAAATCCTAGTATGGGACCTTTTCTGTTCTGGCTACATTTATTACCCTTGCTGTAAATAAGGTCTTTGCAGAGAAACCAGATATTTTTTGAATGATGGCTAAGGCTACATAATCATGTATATTGTCAGAATTTTTTTTTTTTGGTGGCAAGTCGCAGAAACCTTACCTCACTTACTTTAAACAGATAAGGAGAATATTTTTGCTCACAATGAGTTTCAGTTCTTGGCTAGCTTCAGTTTGTCCATATCCAGATGCTCAAACAGTGTTGTCTAATCTGTCTTCCTCTGTCCCTCTCTCTCCCTCTCTCTGCCCCTTTCCTTACTAGGTTTATTCGTAGGTAGCATTTCTGCATGTGCTAGGGAATATGAGCCCTGATAGTTCAGATACTTCTCTCTCTCTGAGCATTCATATCAAGCTCCCAAAACAGGGTCGGTTCTGCTTAGACAGATCACAAGCTCATTCCTAGACCAGTCAATATTTCTGGAGAGGTGGGTACTGTGCTTGGCCAACCCTAATCACTCAGAGGAAGACAGAAGCGGTTCTCAAAATATAAGCTATGGAGCAAACACAAAACTAACATATCAGTGAAACCTTGCAAAGGACTCAAATCATAATACTAATTTTTTTTAGAAGATGCAAAATTGTACTTGTAAGATGGCAGTATGCAAAAAAGAATTTTTAAAAAAGTAAAGTAAAAGGTGACCATCAAAAAAGATGAACTAAAAAATTCCTCTAAAATATTAATAATGGTTATGTTTGGGTGTTAGAACTCTGAATAATGTTTTTCTACTTTTCTTTTGTTCAGTTTTCTTCATTGATCACCCATCATTTCTATTATTTAAAAAAAATTCATAGGGAGGCCCTGGCTGGCTCAGTCAGCAGAATACGTGACTCTTGATCTAGGGGTTATGAGTAAAGCCCCATGTTGGGTATATAGATTACTAAAAACAATGTATCAAAACTTTAAAAAATTCACAATATGTTGAAGGACATGTTTTGCATTATAGTTAATTGTATAGTTTTGGGGTTTTTTTCACTTTCTAAATTGTGAAAGGAAGGACCAAGTCTTGTGCAACTGATTTCTTTCATGGCCCCTAATACAGTGTGCTGCCCTTCCTAGATTCTCAGGAAATATTTGTTGAACCAAAGTCAAAACTTAACTCTTTCCCCACTTTCCATCCTGCCTGAAATCTCTGCACTTGTAACTTCTTTGCATTGAGGCAATTAAGGCTCTTGATAAGACAAAAATATGTTTTCCAAGAAATGTAATACAAGAAATCTAAGTGTACTACTTAACACCTTAATTGAATTACAAAAGCAAGCCTACATTCTCACAAAATGCAGTAGGAATGGAACAAGGAAAAGGTCCACTGAGAGGGAAAGGGGAGTGTTGAATGATTTTCAAGGATAAGGAAAGACATTCTCCTCACGGAGTATTTCATATAGTCTGGAAGCCTACACAGAAGGAACCTAGGCTACAGTCTTTCTTCAAACTATGCATATTTGTCCTTTCTCATTGTGATATATCCCAAACACATTTCATGAGATGTGACTGAAGGAAGAATGTTATGCAGGCATCTGTTTCCCAGATGTTAGACCTTGGTAAGGTTCAATGTAGATGACCAGGGTAAAAGCAAACATTCTATTTTATTGCCCTATGGGATATTAGCCAGTTTTATATCTATTGACCAAGTCATTTCAACATTCCTGACTACATGTGTGTATATATTTGGCAATATAATACTAATATTTATTGAGAAGAATTTGTTCTTCAAATTATCCTTTGTATTGATCTTACTCTGTCACTGGTTCCCTCACCAATTAATGAGTTAATGAAATTTTGATACCTCTTCTTTATATATTTGCACAAAAATTATGTGTAACTTTTTAAAATGATATTTTAGCATCATGATGTTTCCAGGAACATTTTTATTGGTTTATATGTCAGCAAGTTCAAAATTAAGCTCTCCATTTCCAAAAGATACCATTCTATTTTCAAAATGTTATCAGTTTTGCAATAAATCTAATTTTCCTGAATTTGAATTAAAAAACATAGTTCTCAGATAACTTTCAAATGGTGTTTGAAAAGAAGAAATTAATTGCTTTAAAATCAGATCTTTAAATAAAATGAGAAGATAGATCAAGAGAGTGTGAAGAGAACATAATTAACAGTTGATCAATACAAAGATATATGATTTTAATACTATCCTGGACAAAGGTCAACAGCACAATTAAATAGATGACTTGCAAGCATTTACAAAAAAAAGATTAGCACAGAATTATTATTGAGGCAAGAATTAATGTGGAGTGTGATCCATATACCCACCTTGTTTACTCAAGAAATATTTGTGTGTGTGCATGTGTGTGTGTTTTAATGTTTATTTACTTTTGAGAGAGAGACAGTGTGAGCAGGAGAGGGGCAGAGAGAGAGACACACACACACACACACATACAGAATCTGAAGTAGGTTCCAGACTCTGAGCTGTCAGCAGAATGCCCCAAGAACTACTTGTTTGATTGGCCAATACCTTAGAGTAAATCATGTGTAAAAATGTCCATTTATCCCCCACACCATTTGCATTTCTCCTTTAAAAGTTTACCTTCAAGGGGTGCCTGGGTGTCTCAGTCCATTGAGTATCTGACTTCAGCTCAGGTCATGATCTCGAGGTTTGTGAATTCAAGCCCCACATGGGGTTCTGTGCTGACAGCCCAGAGCCTGTTTTGGATTCTGTGTCTCCCTCTCTCTCAGCCCCTTCCCTGCTAGCACTCTGTCTCTCCCTCTGTCAAAAAGAAATAAACATTAAAAAACAATTTTTAAGTTTACCTTCAAGCAGCCCAGTATCTTGGTTCTTAAAAGTTAAGGCATCAAGTAAAAGAAGTGTAATATAATCTACCCTGCATTTTGTTTCCTAAATATTTTACTTTATTGACTCAAATGTCATTGGAGCAGTGCAGATCTTAAATTGGTATGATTTAAGCCAAGGGTAATGAATGTTTTAGGACCTAGTCTAGGTAAAATCGTAGGTAACACTCATCTTTGATACCCCATTTTCTCCCTTCAAGCACCCCTTCCTACCAGAGATCTTCTTCTTCAGGCTTCTTCTGATGTGCAGGAACCCCATTACATCGCCCTTCTCAGGCCTGTCATTCCAACTTTATCCCAAATACTGTCACCTGTAGGCTTTCACTCGCTAAAACCTTATTGTATTGTTTCCTTAAGTTTATGAAAGTTGGGGTCTCTCCTCCCTTCTTCTAATTTCTTTTCTTGCTTTGCCTAAACCAATCCCCAAAGGGAAATATTGTTGATTGGTCAGAGCCCAACATATCAAATTAGGCCAACTTTACACTTGAGCAGATTTACTGCGTGTTAAAGGTCATGCTCACCTCTTTCCCATGACACTAGATCAATTGTTTGCCTGATTCAGATTCCTAGCTGTCTCTTTTCTCATTATATTATTTCTTGTGGCCAATCAGATGATAAGATCTCAAAGCTAGTTTGAGAACAGAATAGTCCAACCTCAAAAGAATCCAATCTTCCTTAAATTTGATAGAACCCTTAGCCAGCAGTCTCAAAAGGACCCGAGGCAAAACAAATGCAGAGGGTAAAAAAAAAAAAAAAAAAGGAAAAAAAAACTATCTTTATTTTAGGAGTGATCCCTTTAGTTAGAAGTGAAGTAATTTGTGGAAAATTGGATAAAGACTAAAAGAGGAAATTAATCTGAAGTCACATTTTGTGTTTTATCCAATAATAACAAGGCAAATATTCACAAAAATCTCATAGAAAAGGTGCCTGGTTAGTGGTAGAGATTTGTCCTGGAATGCAAAGAAAAGGAAGCTAACATACATAAATATGTATATAAAAATGATCTACTGAAATTTCTTTGTTTAATCTGGAAGCTATGGACCAATGAACTGAAAAGAAAGAAGCAGAGAGAATCCTCCATTAATGGAAGAACCCGGTGACGGTACAACAGGAAAGGGAGGGGCTCTGGTTCTGGTCTCTGTTACCTGGAGCTCAGCTGAGAAACACTTCCGTCAGGAACATGCTACTGATCCAGATACACAGTTATTATTTCATAACTGTTGTGGAGATTTTTTTTTTTTTAAGATTAGGCAAAAGAACAAGGAATAAAAACATGGAGTTTTATTTGAACTTTGCCTGTGTTTAGTAATTAGACTTTGGTCAAATTACTTAAACCACAATGAGGAGACAGCTATTTTGACTGAACCAAGAGGAAATGATAATGAATCATTGTCAAGCACCTTACCACCTATTACCCGTGTGTTCAAGATTTGGTAGTTTTTACGTTTGTTTTTGAGATTAAATGTAAATTAACTGTTTATTTTAATCCTGAAAACAACATTTTCTCAGCAACATGATGCTAGCCAGAGAGGTTCCAGAATCTTCCTGAAGCTGCCCATAGGAGACTATACAGACAAACCCATTTAAAGGAAGAATACCTCAGAAAATATCAAGGTTTAGTACCTATCAAAAGGACTGGGGTATTTTATTTCAAGGTAAAAAATGGAAACATGTGGGGCGCCTGGGTGGCTTAGTCGGTTAAGCGTCCGACTTTTGCTTAGGTCATGATCTCGGGGTCCGTGGGTTCGAGCCCCGCGTCAGGCTCTGTGCTGACTGCCAGCTCAGAGCCTGGATCCTGTTTCAGTCTGTGTCTCCCTCTCTCTCTCTGACCCTCCCCTGTTCACGCTGTCTCTCTCTCTCTCCTAGAAATAAATAAAAATATTTTTTAAAAAAATGGAAACATGTTCACCATCCACTCAGTTTAAGAAACTCAAGTCCTGCCTTTTTTTTTAATGATTATTCATTTGTTTTTGAGAGAGTGAGAGAGAGAGTGAGTGGGGGAGGGGCAGACAGCAGAGAGCCTGATGCGGGGCTTGATCTCATAAACTGAGAGATCATGACCTGAGCCAAAACCAAGAGTCAGATGCTTAACTGACTGAGCCATCTAGGTGTCCCCCTACTTTCTTTATTTAAGCAGTTACTAACTGTTGTAAACTTCCTTAGAAGGTGTTTGTTTTCCTTATATAGATCCAACAACTCTGTCCCATCACTCCTGACTATTCTGTTCCCTCCTCTGCCTATTTGCCCCTATTAACAATACAGTTAGCTGAAATGAAATAATTGATGCATTAAAAACAAAAATTCAACTGAGTAAATTTGAATATCTAATTGGCTTTCTTAAGTGATTCATAAATCAGGCAGCATCCCATCTAGCAAGTACAAAGGAGCTCTGAAGAGTTGTACAAAATGGAAGGTTTTTATAGGAATGAGGGTAGGGCAAGGAAGTTATTAAGGGAAAAAAAAAATGATTGTTTCAAGCAAGGTCACTTTTCCTTAGGGGGAAGGGAAGGGGTGTCTTATTATACAGATTACCTCACCTTCCTTTGGGGTATGGAGAGGGCCCATGTGACAGATTACCTCACTGGTGCTGATCAGAAAATTCCTGACTGACTGGTTAGGACTGCATTTCTGAGGAGGTTACAATTAGGCTAAGTATTATGCTCTAGTTTGTTGATATGGCCTAGTATAAACAGCTCCACTTTAGGCCTGTGGTTTTCTTTTTAACAATGTATACTTATAAACCCCTTGAAGAAAACCAAGAAAATTTAGATTTAATTCCTGCCATTGGGCACCTGGGTGGCTCAGTCAGTTAAGCAGCCAACTTTGGCTCAAGTCATGATCTTACAGTTGGTGAGTTTGAGCCCCACATCTGGCTCTCTGCTCTCAGCCTGCTTAGGATCCTCTGTGCCCCCTCTCTCCGCCTGTCCCTGACTTGTTCTCTCTGTCTCTCAAAAATAAATAAACATAAAAAAAAATTTTAAGATTTAATTCATCAATTGTCATCTACTGAAAATACACGGATTTTATAGAACAATTCATATTATAAAAATTTCAAATATATAGGAGAGAGAGAATGCATAATGAAGCTTGATGACCTATCACCTCTCATTGTTCCTCCTGTCTGCTCTTCTCCCAACTTTTTTTCTCCTGAAATATTTTGAAGCAAATTCTTTCATCATATTGGCTTGCCAGTATGTATTTCATACGCTGAATTTTTGAAATTTTAGTTTCACTTTAAGAAAGAGAGAGGAGAAATTTGTGGCTAATAGTCTGAGAACATAATCTGCCCCCTTAACAACAGTTTTTCAGTCTTTAGGAATTTTTCCTAATTATCTATTTTCCTTTGCCTCATAAATTACTCTTTAACATTATATTGAATTCAATTATTTAAATTTAAGTAGGAGTTTTTATGCTGAATTGTGAGTTCTCAACTAATAAACTGTCCTCAAGTAAAATTAAATTCTTGAATTTTACTCCCAGATCAACACATTACAGGTCATATACTTGAATATTAAACATGGGCCTAGATAATCATTTGTCAATGAGATTAAGTCATTTATTTCCAGGATATCCCATAATTCAATATTAAAGTGAATTATTATCTATTTTCACTCTTGTGTAAATAATCCTATATTCTAACTATTCTATTTAATATGCATGAATTTCTTTTCTTTTAAAAAATTTTTTAATTGAGGGCTGGCTGGGTGGCTCAGGGGTTAAGCATCCCACTCTTAATCTCACCTCAGATCTTTATCTGAGAGTCATGAGTTCAAGCCCCATGCTGGGCTCCATGCTGGGCATAGAGCCTACTTAACACAAAATAAACAAAAATTTTAATTGAAGTATAGTTGACATACTTTACGTTAGATTCAGGTATACAACATAGTGATTCAACTTTTATATACATAAATAAATGCTCACCACAATAAGTATAGTTACCATCTGTCACCGTATAGTTATTAACTTATCTACTCTTCAATATCTAAGTTATCAGTAAGGGACCCTTCTTCATCAGGAATGCTTATTTTTATTAACAAAATTGAGAGGACCCTTTTGAGAATTTGTTTGAAGACCCAGATCTGAAGTTTATTATTTTTTTAAAGATTTTATTTTTAAGTAATCTCTACACCTGACGTGGGGCTCGAACTCACAACCCTGAGATCAAAAATCACATGCTCTACCTACTGATCCAGCCAGGCACCCCCAGATTTGAAGTTTAGACTCAGCTTTGTTTTGTTTGTCATCATTTTGAGAAAATTGTCAAATCATCCATTTTTTTTTATATTATGGATGAATGTGGGTTTCACTGGTAAGATTCAAGCAGTCTAGGGGCTCCTGGGTGGCTCAGTCAGTTGGCATCTGACTTCAGCTCAGGTCATGATCTTGTGATTCGTGGGTTCAAGCCCTGAATCAGGTTGTGTGCAGGCAGCTCAGAACCTGGAGCCTGTTTTGGATTCTGCCCCTCTCCTGCTCATGCTCTGTCTCTCTGTGTTTAAAAAATAAATAAAAACTATAAAAAAATTTTTTTTAAAATATTCAAGCAGTCAATTACCCCCTAGGGGTGTTAAAAAGAATGCAGGGACAGTGGGTGAACCCTGGAAGCACCTTTCTTTCTCCTCTCTACCCATTCAGATATTATCCATCCTTAACAATGTCATTCAATGGGGCGTCTGGGTGGCTCAGTCAGTTGAGTGTCCAATTCTTGATTTCAGCTCAGGTCATGATCTCAAGATTCATGAATTCACATCTCACATAGGCTCTGCACTGGCAGTACAGAACCTGTTTGGGATTCTGTCTCTGCCCCTCTCTTGCTCATGCCCCCCTCCCCCCAAGATAAATAAACATAAAAAAACCCACACCATTCAAAAGTTTCATCTTGCGATGTTGTGATTTATCACGATGTATATTTGATTCTTATCCCTGTTTTTGGTAAATAGCTCCCCAAACCCTGGGAATTTCCTAAGTGATGAAAGCAATAAAGATGTCTTATGTTAATGAGGTGACTTTTGGAAAGCACCAAAGAATGGGGGCAGGTTGCCAGGAGAGCTAACCTTGTGATTAGAGTTCGAAATTACAACTCCTCCCACCCCACCTCTGTGGAGGGGAGAGAGTCTGGAGAGTGAGTAAATGGCCAATGTTATAATCAATCATGCCTAATGAAGCCTTCATAAAAACCCTAAAAGATGGGGTTCAGAGAACCTTGATGTCAGTGAACCCAAGGAGGTACTCGGAAAACAGCATACCCAGAGAGAACATGGAAGCTCCTTAACTTTTCCCCTTTCCCCATGTCTTGCCCTGTGCATCTTTTCCATCTGGCTGTTCCTGAGTCATTTTATAATGAACCGGTAATCTGGTGAGCAAAATGTTTCCCTGGGATCTGGAACCTCTCTGATCTGTAGCCGACCCATCAGAAGCCCAGGTGATAACCTGGGCCTGCAACTCCAGTCTGAAGTGGGTGGGAGGCAGTCTTGCAAGACTGCGCCTTTAATCTGTGGAATCTGATGCTATCTTAGAGTAGATAGTGTCAGCATTGAGTTGAATTGTAGGGCAGCTGGTGCCCAAGAATTGCCTGTTGGTGTGGGGAAATCCCTCTTCCACAATGGAATTGGACACAGAACCCTTACATCTCCATCATGAATCTTCCAAGATCCTTGAGACCGTTAACAATTTCCCCCCTTCTCTGAGGCACTTTAGGCCATACAAATCAGTACTTCTATATTGTCTCCCTGTTTTAACTATATTATGAGGACAAAAAAGGTGTCTTAGGCCCTTTCTAGAATTTCCAAAGCTTTACATAGTGCTGGACATATTCTTGATTCTCAATAAATTCTTAATTAATTAGGATTAACAAAGAATCTTAGGACTCTGAGGGAAAGAAGATGAAATTTACATCCAAGCACTAGAATGCCTCCAAATTCATACTGAAACAATGATTTATTATGTATGCAATTTGAAGATATTGGTATAAAAATAAGTTTTTATCAGTTATTCCTAAAACCACTTGTTTTTGTACCTTAAATACTTCCAGAATTTTTTTTTTCTGATTCACATAGTAGGCCTATGTGTAAGCCCAATTTACAACAAAGTGTAAGGAAGACTGAGTGTTCTTGCTTTATGTGGTAGGTGGAAGGCCAGGGCAGTAAGAGGGAAGAGAAGCAGGGAGGAATGGGAAGCAATGTACTGGTAGGCTCTATGGGGAAGCAGTGCCACAGGGGAGTCAGCCAATGAGAGGCAATGGTGATGTTCACTGTGGGTCGCCCCAAAATATGCCACTTTGACATATTATTTTTATAGCTTTATTGTATTTTTAAAGTTTATTTATTTTGAGAGAGAAGGAGAGCACAAGTTGGGGAGGAACATAGAGAGAGGGAAAGAGAGAATCCCAGGCAGGCTCTGCACTGCCTGCACAGGAACCCGATCGGGGGCTTGAACTCACAAACTGTGAGGCCATGACCTGAGCTGAAATCAAGAGTTGGACGCTTAAGAGACTGAACCACCCAGGAGCCCCAAAATACTGACTACTGTGAACTAATGTTACTTAAGAAACAGCTGGTACAGGAAGGACCTTTTGTCCACCTGAAAGTAGGAAATAAAATCCCCCAGTGAAAGCTACCTTCCTTGCACCTGGAGGGGAGAAAGCATCCTTATTACCAGAGACAGGGAATTCAGGGCCAAGAGGGCTATATAAACAAACTTTGTTACCCCTCATTTATTTGCCACCTTTTGTCAGTTCTTCGCAAATACTTGTTTCTTTGTTTAAAAAGTATAAAGGCTATCTGTTTTGGTCACTTCAGGGAGTCTCATATTTTTTATGGGCTCCCATATGTTTGAAATTAAATTTTTCTCCTGTTCATCTGTCTTATGTCAATTTAACTATTAGACCCACCAAAGAACGTACCGGGGACACCACAGGCTCTGATGTATGTCTCGGGCTGCTTGTGCAAGGAATTTGGGGGTCCCAGGAAGCCAGAACATGGTCCAGAAGAGGGGGTTGTTCCAAGAAAATCACCAAGACGCAGATCTTTCTGTAGGGAGTTGAGAGCAGGAGACTGGCTCTGCTGGATTTAGGCCTGGAGGCCATTCCTGAATGTTCCATGTCTGCCATCTCAGCACTGCTGGTTATCTGCAGATGACATACTGACATTTGGCATGAGTGGCTACTCTAAAGACAGATCTAAAGACAGATCAAAGGCTTTGCTTGTTAGGTAGCAATTTTTTGTTTTGTTATTCTATTATGTAATCTAGCCAAGGAATTGATTATTGACATTCAACAGCTGATACTGCAAGTGTTTATTTTGAGAAGAGAATTATCAAAGTAGGATGGTGTGAAGATGTTAGGAATTCTATGATGAAAGATTACTAGGTAATAATTATAGCTTCACTTTAAATTGTGTATTGCAAAATACCTGCTTTGTTTCCCTTGTGGATGAGAAGGTGGGGCAAGGGGGGGAAGCGAGGACTGAGCCAGTTTCTGAACCTAATTTCTCAGGAGAGTCCTTGTAAATCATTTACTTTTCTTGCATGAAATGATATCATACACTATTTTTTCTTTTTCTTTCTCCTTTTTAAAATTTACATCCAAATTAATTAGCATATAGTGCAATAGTGATTTCAGGAGTAGAATCCAGTGATTCATCCCTACATATAATACCCCGTGCTCATCGCAGCAAGTGTCCTCCTTCATGCTCCTTGCCCATTTAGCCCACCCTCCAACCCCCTACCCCTCCAGCAATCCTCAGTTTGTTCTCTATATTTAAGAGTCTCTTATGTATCGTCCCCCTCCCTGTTTTTATATTATTTTTGCTTCCCTTCCCTTATGTTCCTCTGTTTTGTATCTTAAATTCCACATATGAGTGAAGTCATATGATATTTGTCTTTCCCTAATTTCACCTAGCATAATACCCCGTAGTTCCATCCACATTGTTGAAAATGGCAAGACTTCATTCTTTTTGATTGCTGAGATTATATATAATATATATACCACATCTTCTTTATCTATTCATCCTTCAATGGATATTTGGCTCCTTCCATACTTTGGCTACTGTTGATAGTGCTGCTATAAATATTGGGGTACATGTGCCCCTTTGAAACATCTCACCTGTCATACACCATTTTTTTAAGTAAAATCTACACCCAACATGGGGCTCAAACTCACAACCTGGAGATCAAGAGTCTCATGCTCCACCAACTGAGCCAGACACCCCAGTATCATATACTATTCTGATTACAATTTATGCTATTTTGCTCTTTGATCTGAGAGATTTTTTTTTAATGTTTTATTTATTTCTAGGCGAGAGAGAGAGACAGCATGAGCAGGGAAGGGTCAGAGAGAGAGGGAGACACAGACTCTGAAACAGTCTCCAGGCCCTGAACTGACAGTCAGCACACAGCCCGACACGGGGCTCGAACCCACGAACTGTGAGATCATGACCTAAGCGAAGGTCGGACACTTAACCGACTAAGCCACCGAGTCACCCCCGATCTGAGAGATTTATTCTTTCTTGTGAGAAAGTATTTTGATCAGACGCCTAAAGTGTGAAGGTAGCTATGCTGATAGGTCATACAAACTTGGAGGCTGCCTGCCATGTGCATTAATGTGCTGGCTACATGAAAGAGGAAAATGGGGTAGATGTACTAGGAGAAAGGAAGAGGAGACATCACTTGGCCCCAGAGAGAAAGTAAAAAGGGAGAATATGGATATCTTGGTTCCTGATAGCTTCAGTTTACAGCCTGATTTCCCATGAAGCCTGACTATGTTTGATTTTGTGAAATCTTTACTATCAAATGTCCCTACCCCTTTTACTGGAATTAATCAGAGTAGATTTCTCTTCCTTACTTACCAAAAAAGAAGCTGAAAGAACTGAGGATATACCCCAGTGACTGCCTATAGGGCTGGCTTGACCTGGGATTAGGAGTTAAACAGAAAGTAACGCTTGGAAGGACTTCATGGACCATCTAAGGTCTTGGTTTACAAAGTTTTATATTGCTAGTTTACTGGGAACAATGGTATGAGTGCCCAGCCTGGAATTAACTAACCTGAAGTGCTTCCTGAAGGCAGACTGAGAGACTTAGGGAGACCGGGGAAGCAGTGAGCACCCACCAGCTGGAGCTTATCTACCCCATCAGCTATACCATGCTAACAATATTTTTACCCTTCAGTAAACAGCAGGACTCACTGAAGGAGAGTTGGTTTTCTACATATCAGAGATTTAACTCTAATCATCGACAGTTCTAACTGAAACAACAGTTACTCATGTGACCAGTTTGTCTTAGTTACTTATTATTAGGTCTAGACTAAGGAATGCATAATTTCAAAATTGAGAAATCAAGGTTATTTTTTAGCCAAAAGGAGAAAAAAAACCCTCAAAATTGTTTCAAATCGAGGAATCAAAATATGTGATGCGACAATTCTCCCTCAGATACATGGAATTAAGTGTTCAATTCTCCCTCAGATACATGGAATTAAGTGTTCTGAACATGTTAGCACATTATGAAGTGCCAAATGATTTGTTAAGCTGCTTGGGTCACTGCTTAGGGGTTTTGAACCTTCCTTTCTCCCTTCCCCCCTAAATATTATTATTACTCTAATAACAATAAAGTTCTGCTTTTATTTTTTTTCAGTGTTTATTTATTTTGAGAAAGAGAGAGAGAGAGGAAGTGTGGTAGAGAGACAGGAAGAGAGGATCCAAAGCAGATCTGCACTGACAGCAGAGAGTCCAATGTGGGCTCAAACTCACCAACCATGAGATCATGACCTGAGCAGAAGTCAGATGCTTAACTGACTGAGCCACCCAGATGCCCCAAGTTTCTGCTTTTCAAATCATCTTATACCTAACAGGAGTAGTTAGTGCTTAAGAGAAAAATCAAATTTAAAACAATATTAATGAAGTGATATATAAATTATATTTCTAGAACTCATTAAAATTGCTTTAAGTCTAAATCACTACATATTAGAATATTTTATAATTATTCTTTTTATATGGTTCAGATGATATCATCTGATTTAAAGGACCTTTCACCAAGACATAATTAACCTGCTGGAAAAAAGTATAGTAGGTATGTAATTATAACTTAAAATAATAATAATTGAAGAAATCTGACATATAAACTGAAAATAATTAATCTGGCTTTACTAGTACATCTGATAGTATTTGAAATATTGTAATTACAACTTCAAAAGACCATGGTTGTATCTGGACTGAGCAAAATTCACAGTCGGTATTGCAAGCCTGAAGTAAACATACAGCATATGCTGGTGGGCACGCTCTGTAAATACACTATATAGTATGTAAACAAATTCAGATTTCTATTATCATTAGAAAGTCAATATGGTTAGTCCTACCAGAAGGAGTTTGCTTATGCCTTCCAAAAAGGAAAGAGGAAAAAAAAAGAAGACATTCAGGGTTGTATTCACTTTGTCCCTGATGTATTTCTTATAATGTCCAATTTCCTTTTTTTAAAATTTTTAAATATTTATTTATTATTGAGAGACAGAGAGAGACAGAGCATGAGCATGGGATGGGCAGAGAGAGGAGGAGACATAGAATCTGAAACAGGCTCCAGGCTCTGAGCTGTCAGCATAGAGCCCGACACAGGGCTCGAACTCACAAACCACAAGATCATGACCTGAGCCAAAGTCGGACACCCAACTGACTGAGCCAACCAGGCGGCCCAATATTATGTCCAATTTCTTACTCGTGGTCCTGTTTGCTCTCTTATGTTTGCTCCCAGAGCAATCTGAATTGCACCTTGTTCTCTTCTTGCAGTTTTATGATTGCCATAATTGCTACAAAGGACTAACCGAAAGCACAGATCTGTCATATTCACCACACAATAACATTGTTTGGATTTAATGTTGCTCAACTGTAAAAATAACTCATTAACTCAACCTTCACCCCATTTGTGCCTGTCATTTTGTATGGATTTAAGGTCATTTCTATTGCATGAACTGATAACACAACTGAAAGCATATTTATTCGCCTGCTAACTTTTGAAAGGATTGTAGGTTACCACCATCTAAATCATGCCACATCAACGCTGATGAAGAATCAATAACTACCTATTTCCTGTGCCTAAGTCAGCTCCTTATAGTTCCATTTTTCAGTGATTTTCTCCATTTTGTTCTGAGACATAATATTAATACATAATAGCTAACTTTTTTGAGTTTTTCTATATATCACGTTTTAACTAAATTAATCCTTACAAGAAACTTGTAAAAACCTTGTAGAGACCCAAAACAGCACCATTTGTAAGAACTCTAACATAAAGGAGAGATACTAATAGCAGAAGGGATAGAGTACATAGCATCTCAAATGTTATTGTTGTTGTTTGTAAACAGACAAATAATCTCAATTTGATAGGACTAACCATATTGAACTTTACAATGATAATGTATCTCTGGTCTTGTTTACATCCTGTAATCTTGTTCTATGAGGAAGTTTCTAGTATTTGGTACCTCCTTTCATGTAGGTAAGTTACAGAGATGCCTTCTCAAACTGAAGGCATCAGAGCTGTTCGCATCCACACTTTCTCCTGCTGCTGCTCACCAGAGCCCATTCCCTCAGCAGGCCAGGGGTCCAGGTCCTGGACTGGATTAAGGCTTTTCCTATTGCCCTTACCCCTACTTGCAGACTCTTGAGGCAGCAGGATGAAGAAGGATATCCGCCAGGCTCCCTTCCCTCCTGGGACTTATTTTCTGAAGAAGTCATTTCACACACAGTTTGTAGTGAAGACGAGACAGGACTAGTCTCAGCCAAAATGCTAAAGACGCAGAACTTTCGGTATTTCTCAGCTAACAAACCCCATTTGCCAGCCTCTTGATATATTTGGAACTAACCTATTTTGACACCCAGTTCCTTCACAAGGGCCACCTTTGGGCTGCCCAGCGCCCCCACAAAGGCCTTCTACTCAGCACTGCCCTCCATCTTGGAAGTTTCATTCTTCAAACTACCTCTTTTTCTGTTGCAGAAAGTTCTAGTTATTTCTCAGTATCTGTATCTTCCTTCTTCCATAACGACAGAGCTCCCATTTCCTGGTTCCCTTGCAGTTAGTTATGGCCATGTGACTGAGTTTTGCCCAATGGAATAAGAACATACATTGTGTGTGCAGTTTGCAAGAAACATCCTTAAAGGACGGTGAAATACACTTTTCATTCCCTGTTTCATTCTACCTACTGGCTGCAATGTAGATTAAATTTCTAGGGTGAAATAGCAGATAACAAGACTGAAGAAGCCTAAGTCTCCAAGACATACTGAATGCCATGCCAGATTTGGACAACACTGTGAACTAAAAAAAAAAGACTTCTGGAATATGGCGCAGAAACAAACTTCTGCCTCGCTTACTCTTATCTGGAATATTTTTGTTACTTGCAGGCAACCTTAATCTATTCCCCTGTTTTGCTACTGAGTAGCAAGACTTGTGTAATATTAACAGAAGAATATCCTCTCTATATACCACAGAACTTTAGGAGCTGGTCCCTCCTCATCCAGCCAGTGAATATTAAAAGGATTTGGACAAATCCTCTCTTAAGATAAAAATTTAGCATGCAAGCCCACTGACATGCATAATACTACTTTGCTTTTAGAAGCTGTATATCATGTAGCTTTTTCTTTTGTGTCCTTTCTACCTCAAATCCTAATTTCACAGTTCTGCCAGCTAGATCAACACCTCTGCCAACTAGAACAAAGACTGCATTCTGAGAAAAGCAAAAGAGAAAGGCACCATAAATGGTTTTCAAAGTATTATCCCTTTATGTTACTTGAAGGAAAAGAGTGAAGTCTCGTTCCTTTGCATTCCTTACGCCATATTTCCCATCACATACCCACCAAAGTTCATCTTTTAAAACTGACATGGGGCGTTTGGGCGGCTCAGTTGGTCAACTGTCCCACTCTCAATCTCAGCTCAGGTCATGATCTCACAGTCCTGAGATGGAGCCCGAGGGGCTCTGCACTGAGCATGGAGTCTGCTTGGGATTCTTTCTCCCTTTGCCTCTCTGTTGCTCATGCACACTCATGGGCTCTCTCAAAATAAGTAAATAAACATTTTTTTTTTTAATATGACAGACAAGTCATAGAGACAGAAAGTAGACTCGAGATTATCAGGGCTGGGAGGAAGGTAGAACAGGGAAGGGAGTTACAGTTTAGGAGTTCCAGAATTTCTGTTTATAGTAATAGATAAATTTTGGAAATAAACAGCAGTGATGGTTATACAACACTGTGAATGTAATTAATGTCACTGAATTGTACACTTAAAAACAGGTAAAATAGGGGGAGGGGTGCCTGGGTGGCTCAATTGGTTAAGCGTCCGACTTCAGCTCAGGTCATGATCTCACAATTTGTGAGTTCGAGCCCCACTTTGGGCTGTGTACTGATAGCTCAGAACTTGGAGCCTGAGACTCTGACTTCAGATTCTGTGTCTCCCTCTCTCTCGGCTCCCCATTTGCATTTTGTCTCTCTCTCTCAAAAATTAACATTTAAAAAAATAGTAAAATGGTATACTTTGTTATATACATTTTATCACAATGAAAATAAAATGCCAGGAAAAAAATGTCTATTAAGGGAGTAAAGAGAATGATGGCCACCCCTAAGCCTTATAATAATCTGCCTCTTCCCATACCTACTTCTTTTTATTCTATTTTCTGATTTTTATGTATATTTCTGGAGGTTAAGGAATGTGTGTAAGATATGCTACCATGGTAACCAGCATATTTTGTTTGCTTTGCTGAATGATTGTAAATAAAATCACTTCTCTTAGTACATGGTTTTCTCTATATTTAATGATGTGAGGACAAGGAAAAGTAACTTTTTTTAATTTAAATTTTAGTTAGCCAAAATACATTGCAATATTGATTTCCGGAGTAGAATTCAGTGATTCATCACTTACATACAACACAAGTGCCCTCCTTAAGGAGAAGCAACTTCTTAGCAGCCCATACCAAGATTCCGTTGACAGAGACTTTGAGCAGAACTCTAAGGTGAAAGAGAACCAGAGACTGGGACAGACACCACAGTAGCTACTCCATGTTAACAAACCAGAGAGGGAACACCTGAATTACACATAAGCCTGTCAAACCTACATCCTTGTTTAGCTTACATATTATTTGTCCTCTAAGATTATGTATAATTATATATGCTGTGTAGGACCAGCAGAATTCCTTTCATATTTTGTCTCCAGGAAACACTTTACTAAATGAAGAAATTCCAAAGCTCCTTTTTAGGAAAACTGAAGTATGAAAATGTTTTTTTTTTTTTTTTTAATTTTTTTAATGTTTTATTTATTTCTAGGAGAGAGAGAGAGAGACAGCAGGGGGAGGGTCAGAGAGAGAGGGAGTCACAGACTGAAACAGGCTCCAGGCTCTGAGCTGGCAGTCAGCACAGAGCCCGACGCGGGGCTCGAACCCACGAACCGCGAGATCATGACCCAAGCGAAAGTCGGACGCTTAACCGACTAAGCCACCCAGGCGCCCCTGAAGTATGAAAATGTTCTTGATGGGAAGCATGTGACACTAGATCCCAGGTTATTAGCTAAGACAATAAATTAATTAATTCATTTAATAAATAAATTAACTAAGACAGTAAAGGGGCCAGATGAACCAGAAGAAAGGGAAAACAGGAAAATGAAAATCAGCACATAAAAGTATTTAAAATGTATGTGGGGGTCTAAGTAAATAAAATGAAAAGAGATAAGGGGATGACTGAAAAGACTGACAGTCTTAAGTGTCTTTTCCATTCTTCAAGCCTTCACAGAGGGTTATTTAAGCATCGTCTATCAAATATGTCTTGAGCATTACTACATTCACAGCAACATGAAAGCATTTGTCCTTCCTTCTAGAAGAGAGGAGATTGCATAACTCAGGGTAATTTAATCTTTTCTACCTTCTACGTGTTCACAGCCGTATACTGATAAGATTGTAGCCAGGGCCAGAACAATAGGTAGCAGAATAGGAACTAGCTATTATGATGGTGACTTATGAAAAGAGCCTCTGTCCAAAAGCCAATTCCTCCACTGACTTGCTTCCATGACTCAAATTCCCACCCTTTGAAAATGTTTGCTTTGGGTCAAGGTATTATTGTCACAAGAAATTTTCTTAAGACATAGCTTTCTCTTGGGATAACTAAGATAACCCCAAGCTGTGGGATTTGTTGTCAGTGGGGGCTCAGAAGGCCATGTAGGGAACAGGGTGCAGGACAGCCGGATTTCCGTGTGTGTAGGACATCAATGGTGTGCTCTCTCAGCATCTCAGACAGAAGTGTCCTGTCACTATACACATTACAAGGCATATTTAAAAAAACTTTTTGGAGATTTATTTTATGTTTGTTTGTTTATTCTGAGAAAGTGTGTGTGTACGTTTGCACCTGTGCACGCATGAGCTGGGGAGGGGCAGAGAGAGGAGAGAATCCCAAGCAGGCTCCACACTGTCAGCACAGGAGCCTGACACGGGGCTGGATCTCATGAACTGTGAGCTCGACCTGAGCCGAAATCAACAATGGGATGTTTAACCCACTGAACCACCCGGGTGTCCCAAGGCATATTAAAATTTTTTAGTTTATTTGAGCAAAAGTCTATTCAAATGGGGCAGCATTCAATCTAGCAAAAAGAAAGGTACTTAAAGGAGCTGTGCAAAATGAAAGACTTTTATATTGGCAGAAAGGAGCAGACATGAGGAAGTTATACTAGGCAAAAGAATGGGTTAGTTATCACAAGGTTACCTTCCTTTAGAGGATGACAGGGGCCTACCAGGTACGTTACCTAAATAGTGCTGATCAGGTGATTCCTGGTTGACTGATTTAGGAATTCACTTCTGGGTGAGTGGAACTGTGATTAAGTCTTGGATTGGTCACGTAGAATTTAGCCTAAACAACTCCATTTCCGGTCTATTGTCTTATTTTTAACAATATGCTTTCCTCATTTAATGTCCCACATTGCTACTGATAACCATTTCCCTTTAAATTTTTTTAAATTAGTGTTCATTTACCTATCTATCTTCTATTTATTTATTTAAATAATCTCTACACTCAATGTGGGGCTTGAATTCATGACCCAGGCGAGATCAAGTCTACTTACTAAGCCAGTCAGGTGCCCCCCCCCCATTTAGTTTTAATTAATTATATTTGGGTTATATTATCTTGAATCTTCCTACACAAATACATAGACAGTTATTAATTTACTAATAAGCAAAACACTCACATACTAATTTCAGCCTCCTGCTGCTGATAAATCTGGAAAGCAATGGAGCTTTGGTGAATCTTGGGCTGCGAATGTGAAAGAAGGGATGATTCCCAGTTCTGGATGAGCCTAGGCTGGCTGACTTCAAAATCTTGCTAGCTTACATATATTATCAGCCACTTTCTCCATTTCCTCGTCCCCCAATCTCTCCAAATATCCACCCTCTCCAGTTTGTTCTGATTAACACAATTCAAATGCACCTGACAGAGAATTCAAGTAAACTCTTAAAGAGTAGTGGCAGCATGGGGCACCTGGCTGTCTGTCAATAAAGCATGTGATGCGATTTTGAGGGTGAGTTCTAGCCCCAAGTTGGGTGTAGAAATTATTTGAAAATAAAAAATCTTTGTAAAAAAATATGTATTTATGTTTGAGAGGGAGAAAGACAGAGAGAGGGAGATGAAGGATCTGAAGCAGGCTCCACAATGACAGCAGAGAACCCAATATAGGGCTTGAACTCACGAACCATGAGATCATGACCTGAGCTGAAGTTGGACACCCAACCAACTGAGCCACCCAGACACCCCCAAAAATAAAAAAATCTTAAGAAAAAAAAAAAAGACTAGTAGGGGCATGACACAAAGGACATAGAAGCCAAATTTTGAGGCAATTTATATATCAAAAGGAATAATGACTGCAATTGACTATAAAACATTTAATAAAAAAAAAACCCATGGCAATGTGCCTATAGAAGAGAATATCGAGAATGTCCTTATTTTTAGCTTATGCAGGCTAAAGTACTAGGGGGAAAATATGTTTGCAGTGTATTTCTATACAGAAACAAAAAATATATGGCAATGGTCAATTGTTGAATCTAGTTGGTAGGTATAAAAGGTGATTTTTGTACAGTTCTTTCAACTTTTCTGTATTTTTTTAAATTTTCTATAGGGACACCTGAGTGGCTCAGTCAGTTAAGCATCCAACTTTGGCTCAGGTCAAAATCTCTCAGTTTTCTAAGTTCGAGCGCCACATCAGACTCTACCCTGACAGTGTGGGGCCTGCTTGGGATTTTCTCCCTCTCTTTCTGCCCCTCCCCAACCCCCCACTCTCTCTCACACACAAAATAAATAAACTTTTTTTTAAAAATATTATTTGGAGAGAGAGAGAGAGAGAGAGAGAGATGGAGAGAGCATGCACATGAGCATGAGCAGCAAGGAGCCTGATATGGGGCCTGAACTCAATAACTGAAATCATGACTGGAGCAGAAACCAAGAGCAAGATGTTTAACCAACTAAGCCACCCAGGCACAACCCTCACCCCTGCAAGAAACCTTTAAAAAAATAAATAAAATTTCTATAATAAAAAGTATATGAAATATACATAAACTCTTAACCCCAGTTTATTATAGCTCTACCTACCATTCATGCTGGGTAGGATATTTTTTTTTGCAACTGGGTTGTCTCCCTTGAAGACCTGAAGCTTTCCAAGTCCCTTCCATGTAGTGGAGTGCTAAATGGGCACTGTGTTGTACTGTAAGTACACTTGTGCGTATTATCTCATTTAATGCTATCTCATTTAACCCTTTAAAGAATATATCACTATTTTCACAGCTACTAAGTATTAGAAGCTGGCTCTGTGTCTCAAAAGCTCACCTTTCCTCTTCTTTCAACTACCTAGCATCAAATCCCACAAAAGTTGTCTTCTCTATTTTATCTCTAGTCAAGGTGTTTCCTCATTTTCCTATATTAACTTAAGATGTGGCATCTAGCACAGTTTCCTTCTCTACATCAAGTCCTACTGTCATCAGGGAGGAATCCAGTGTTCATGTCTAACCAACCTGACACTCTGTTGTCACACTTCCATGACTCTAACATTTGGTCCCTATTTGGACAATCACAAAGACTTGAAAGACAATCAAGAGCCAAGGCAGGGCTGAATGATAAGGTGCATCTCCTATATAAAACTATTCCCTCAAGACTGGGAGAGGTGACAGAGTTAAGAAAATGAAGAAACAGAAATACGTTTAAGAAAAAAAAAAAAGGACAAGATAAAACTCCTGAAACAGACCTTAATGAACAAAGGTAAGTGCTTTACCTGATAGAGTTCAGAGCAATCTTCTAAAAATTGAAGGCTCAAAACCATCCAATGGTTTCTCCTTGTCATAGAAAAACCAAAATTCTTACAACTTCCTACAAGTCCTGCATGATCCCATTTCTTATTACCTCTGATCTTACTCTAGGTCTCCTCCACCCTCCTCTGCTTTTACCAAAGAGCTTCCTTGCTCAAATACTCCAGACAAGACCCTGCTTCAGGGTGTGAAAAAGAAAGCCAAGGGCTCAAGATGGAGTCACTTGCCCCAGGACAGCAAATCAAGACTTAATTGCAGTTTCAGCAACTCCACAAGTGGAATTTTAAGCCAATGAATCTGGAAATTTTCTGGTAGGTACCAGAGACTGTCACATGGGTCCTCTCTACCTCCCCCTTTTCCCTCTACTTCCCCTAAAGGAGGATAAGGTATTTTACCTAATAAAACACTTTCCTCCCATCCCCTAATCCTTCCTCCTAGGGGAGGGTAACCTTGCCAGAAAGAACTCTTTTCTTTTGCTAATAACTTCTTGCCCCACCCTCCTTTCTATAAAGCCTTCCATTTTGTACCACTCCTCAGAGGAGGTCCCTCTACTTGCTACCTGAGATGCTCCCCAATTGACCTTTAAAGTATACTCAGTTGAATTTTGCTTTTTAACAAGGGTCTCTGTACTTGGTATCTTCTATTCCTATATAATTTGTTTTGTTTATTGTCTGTTCCCCTCAGTTTGAATGTAAGCTCCATGAATACCATCTTCTCTCTCTCTCACTCTCTTTTTTTTTTTTGCCTGTGAGGTATCCCTAGCACCTAAAATATTTTTTCAGGCACACGGCTGTTGCTCAATAAATATTTGTTGAGTGAACATATGAACCAATAATAACTCACTTGTCCAATCTTAAACCAATTACCATAGCTTAGAGGTGTCAGGTGTCACCAGCAAGACCCCCAATGACCCCCACTAACTTCACAAGAATGTTAACCTTATCTTTTAGAGGCAGAGGACAGAAAGAGCTCCTGCTGGCCTAGACAAGTTTGAGTTTGACCAAACTTGAGATGGACCGACCATTGCAGAAGAGGACATGGAGTGTTAGACAGTCACTTCTATCTCATTAAATGAGATAAATGTTAAAATCTCCACCCAAGGAGGAACACAAACCTCATTAACATAACATACATATGCATGTACAGGCATGTTTCCTAAGTATGTATGCATGGCCTTATGCTCACCTCTACATATGATGACAAAACTCTCCTTTCTGAATATTTACCCTAATCCTAAATAAGAGGAACCCACTCATCCTTGCTTGGGGAGCCCAGCTTTGAAGTTATTCCCTGTAATCTCTTTATTTGTTGCAAATAAAGTTTCCTCTGTGTTACAATACCCTCTGGTGTAGTCTTTATTCGTAACTCACCAAGGAGCAAACTCGTTGGTTCAGTAACAAAGGGATACAATGTTCCAATTGGCCAGGCCTAAGTTATGCGCTGCCCCTGTGGTCAAGGATGGGATCAGCTCTGGCTGAACCATGTAGTTTGAGAATAAGAAGTGGGTAGTTCCACAGGAAAATCAGAGTGCTATTACTGGGAACTGGATGCTAGACAGGTGAAATCACATATATCCATTCCAGAAGACATGACAAGGGAAACACAGGAAAGTCATTTGTGAAAGACCTATTACAAAGAGTTTGGCTTTTTCAAGCTTCCAAGTTGGGACCTGAGAAAGAGCATAATCAGTGTGCATGATTCATTAATACTTCTAGTATCAAATTACCTCCTCATTCTTTAAGTCACCCACCTGTGGGGTATTTGTGGTATGCATGTTGGGGAAGAGGGTGTGATCTATCTTATCATCTCAACACACTTATCAGAACTGGCCACTGTGAGAAGATATTGTCAAATGACATATTGGATAAAGGGTTAGTATCCCAAAATCTATAAATAACTTATCAAATTCAACACCCAAAAAACAAATAATCCAGTGAAGAAATGCGCAAAAGACATGAATAGATACTTTTCCAAAGAAGACATCCAGATGGATAACAGACACATGAAAAGATGCTCAACATCGCTCATTATCAGGGAACTACAAATCAAAACCACAATGAGATACCACCTCACACTTGTCAGAATGGCTGAAATGAACAATTCAGGAAACAACATATATTGGCAAGGATGCAGAGAAAGGGGAACAGTTTTGCACTGCTGGTGGGAACGCAAACTGGTGCAGCCACTCTGGAAAACAGTACAGAGGTTCCTCAAAAAATTAAAAATAGAGGGGCACCCATGTGGCTCAGTCAGTTGAGCATCTGACTTCAGCTCAGGTCATGATCTCACAATTCATGAATTCGAGCCCCATTTCAGGTGAGCTCGAGTCCTACTTTGCATGAGCACAAGCACCACTCTGGGTGAGCTTGAGACCCACTTCGAGGGAGCATGAATCCTGCTTCAGGCGAGCCTTGCTTTACTCTCTCTGTCTCTTGACAGACAGAATCTTTCTCTTTCCCTCTCTCTCTCTGGCCCTTGCTCACTTGTACCCTCTCTCTCAAAAAGCAAGCAAGCAAGCTACTCTACAACCTAGCAACTGCACTACTCGTTATTTATCCAAAGGATATGAAAAAATACTGATTCAAAGAGGCACATGCATCCCAATGTTTATAGCAGCACTATCAACAACAGTCAAATTATGGAATGAGCCCAAATGTCCATCAACTGACAAATGGATAAAGAAGCTGTGGTATACATACAATGGAATATTACTCAGCAATCAAAAAGAATAAAATCTTGCCATTTGCAACAACGTGGATGGAATGAGAATGCATTATACGAAGCAAAATAAGTCAGTGAGAGAAAGATAAATATATGATTTCACTCATATGTGGAATTTAAGAAGCAAAACAGATGGATAGAGGGGAAGGGAAGGAAAAATAAGATAAAAACAGAGGAAGGCAAACCATAAGAGACTCTTAAACACAGAGAACAAACTGAGGGTTGCTGGAGGGTTGGGTGGGAGGATGGGCTAAATGGGTGACAGGCATTAAGGAGGACACTTGTTGGGATGAGCACTGGGTGTTATATATAACTGATAGATCACTGAATTCTACTCCCGAAATCATGATTACACTATATGTTAACTAACTTGAGTTTCAATAAAAATTTTTAAAAGTTAAAAATTTTAAAAATCGCTAAGTAACAACCTCCCCACCCCTCCCAAAAACAGCAACAACAACAACAACAACAACAACAAAGCTAACTGCTACTTTAACCTCCCTGGTGAGCATATGCAAATTCCTTGAGGGTTCTCAGTATTATAAATTTTATGTACACAGAGGGAGAAGGAAATGGAGGAAAGGGCCAGAGAGGAGCTGAGAGAACACTGAAGGGGAGAATCAATGTCCTAAATAAAGACAAGGTAAGAGAATACCAAAAAGGAGGGACAGACAGTAATACCAGTCCCTGGGTTAGGGAGGTGTGTTATGGATTGAATGTTTGTGTTGCCCCCAAATTCTTATGTTGGAACCCTAATCCCCAATGTGTTGGTACTCCCCAATATGTTGGGAGATGGGGCCTTTAGGAGACAGTTAAGTCATTACGGTAGAGCCCTCATGATGGGATCAATGTTCTTATAAACAAGAAACACAAGAGCTAGCTCTTTCTCTGTCTCTTCCATGTGAGGACAAAGCAAGAAGCAAGCCATCTGCAATCAGCAAGAAGGCTCTCACAAGAACCCACCCATACTGGCACTGATAGACTTCCCAGTCTAAAACTGAAAAGTAAATGTTTACTTCACTCAGTCTGTGGTATTTTGTTAAGCAGCCTGAACTAAGTCAAAGTTATGGTTATATATACACATTCATATACTTTTAAGGCACTTATTAAGCCTAGAGGAAAATACAAATGGAGAGACACTAAGTTGTTGACTGTGGTTAAATCTATGTAATAGGATTTGTAGGGGAGAGAATTTTGTTTTGTGTTTTACTTTAAATACTCCTGATTTAAAAACCAAGATTTTAGAAAAATAAAACTATTATATTCTGAATATAGTGGTGGATAACAAAGCTTATGGTATGTTCCACTTCCTCCTTTCTAAGAATTACCTGTCCAAGATATTCTCACTGGGCACCTGGATGGCTCAGATGGTTAGGTTAAGTGGCCAACATCACCTCAGGTCATGATCTCACAAGTTTGTGGGTTCAAGCCCTGCATCTGACTCTGTGTTGACAGCTTAGAGCCTGGAGCCTGCTTCCAATTTTCTCTCTCTCTCTGCTCCTCTCCCACTCCTGCTTTCTCTAAGATTAAATAAATATGAAAAAAAATTTAAAAAAATACAAAATACTTTCATTCAATTTCCATTCTCTTTTAGTTCTGACTCTGCCATCATTTACTATTAATTTCGGGAGAAATCAATTCCTTGATCTGCGTAACAGTTTCCCCATTCACAAAACAAGGCATGCAATCTAGGTAGTGCTTCCCAACTACTGCACTTTGGCATGCTGGTGTCCTGGATGTGGGTTAAGAAACTAACTTTTGCAACAGGGCAGTTAAGAAAGGCCAGGGAGAGCCAGAGCCCCTTGGGCCAGCACCTCTGGCTGTGAGCAGCCTTGTTTAGGTCTCCTTAGGGCAGCCTGTGCAAAGCAGTCTGGGGTGTATGCCAAAGCAGCAGCAAGCACAGTGGACAACAACCAGCACTTACAGTTCTGCTGAATGCGCATGGCCAAGGAGATGCCTGTCACTTGGACATCCATATGCAAAGCACCTCACTGCCCATCAGGGACCAGAGATTTTGGAGCCAGTGCTCAAGTTTGGGATCGATATCCAAGGGTCACAGCAAAAAGCCTCAGGGGTGGTCTGTTAGAGGGCGAAAGAGGAGCCTCGGCAGAGTAGGGTTTCTAGTGGGCTCAACTCCAGGCAATGCCCTTAATATCTGTCTTAACATATAGTGGCTATTGCTATCCCTTTGTAACACTGTACTCTTTTTCTGGTGCCCAGGCTAGCTGCTGACAATGCATGCATGTTCTGAAAGCTACAGTTGCAATATGGAAATCCTGATATAAAAATATACTATTGGGTTCCAAATCCATTTGCATTATCTTATGAAATTGTAGTATTACATTTGCAGTAAAAGAAAAGGAAGGGTTGTTATTCTTTAAATATAATTACAATTGTAAATTTTGAATAGCTGTATAAAATAGTTTTAAATATTCTATCATCCACTTATGTGATCAGACTCCCTCACCAATAATTACTATTGGGAATATGAGAACTTTATCATTAAGAAGTCTGGATCAGAAATTGCATAAAGCCACTTCAACCATAAAACCTAACATCAAAATGTATTCACAAGATGAGCATTTAATGATCAAGTTGATGATTAAAAATGTGGAAAAAATTTATTTGAAAGATTTATTCTTATTTAATTTTTAGTATCTTCCCTAATTCATAGTAATTTATTTTACAATTATATTAAGATAATGTTATGCCTTTTTTTTTTCTTACCATCAGTTAGATGCCTCAAAATCTCTCCCTTTATGTAACCTAGTGTGCTGTGCAAAAAATTATCCTTTTCTGTATGTATTATGATACAAAAGAAGTTGAGAGGTCTTGATATAATTTATTTATAAAGTGTATCTGCTACCTCATCTCACCCGAGGACTCTTGTCCCCTGCTTCCCACACCGTATACTCTCTTTCTCACATTTCAAAGAAAGCCAGGGCTACAGGGATGGAGAGTGGCCAAGGTTTAAGTCTGTATCCAACAGGGTGAGTACTCCAGCATGGATATTTATATGAGACACTTTGTAGCTCCAGGGCTGGAGGGAAAGCTTAGACAAAAGCATAACAAACAGCTAATGTCAAAAACCACTGAACAGCAAACCTGGACAAATCCAAAGAGAGGAATCCACATTTACTGAAGGACAAAAGATGTGAATGAACGTACTGACATACTATGTTCCTGGATGGAACTACTTAATACTCCATCCTCCATTATTTCTCATATAAGAATTTAATATAATTTAAAAAAAGAATGAGAGTAAATTATGATTATTATTACTAATTAGAAGTAACTTAGCAAACACCTAGACAAACATGCCCTACAGTAATGTCAAGTGATCAGTTGTTTTTTTAAGTAGGCTCGCTGCCCAGTGTGGGGCTTGAAGTCATGACCCTGAGATCAATAGTCACATGCTATACCGACTGAGCAGGCCAGGCACTCCCTTCTTGGTGTCCCTTGCAGTGGCTCTTAGGTATCTTGGTATAGATACTACCTGCCTAAATAAGGTCTTTAACTTTGTGTTTTTCTAAGTACTCAGAATTGACCAAGTTATTCACGACTGTTTCACAACAATCAAACTCACAAAGCCTGATGTATTAACGAGACACTAAGAACATATATTCTCTGAATGCCTTAACTACTTTTGTTGGCAATCAGGAGTAACTGATAAAAATACATAATGGTTTGCTTCTGATGTGGAAGCATAATAGGAGGAGGCTGCTTGAGAGGGTTATTTCATCCGAGTTACAGTAAGGCCTGGTGACTGGTTTCTGTCTCAGAACAGAGTACTTTTTGTTCATGTCTCCTCAATAAAACACCTGTTTCACTTGGCAGTGCTAGATAAACATCAACAAATTCTTCTTCTTTGTGTTCCCTTTTCCAAACTCCAAGCCCACCATTCCCTGTCTAACACAAACTGGTTTTCAAGCGATTTATAATATATTTGATTAGATTTCTAACCTTTCCAAAAGAGCACCTGCTCAGTTCTCAAGTAGCTGGCAGCTTCTTTATGGATCGTTACACTAAAATACTGGGCATTTCTTAGCAGGGTAGGGAGACTTGTCAACTGTGGCCACTTTCATCAGTACCTTTGTTTAAACGTGGATTGGTAGATTATTAATTTACAAAGCTCCCATAGTGTTGGAGATTACCTAATTTCACCTCCATTTTCACTAAAAAAAACCTAAAACTAACTCTCAGTAAGGTCGAAGTAGATTTAAAAATCACTTGATTAGATGGAGAAAGGATTATTAAATCTGTTTTTTAACTATCCCGTTCGCTATACTTCAAAACCCAGTCAGAAACAAGGTAAAAGTCACTCGCTCAAAGGAAGCCTAACTGACCACTCTTCTAGAAATCTTGTATATCATTCCTTAAATTACGTCCGCGAGAACAGCTGTTTCAGCTTTCCACAATAACCAGAAGTTAGAAATCAGTGGTGACAGATTTCTTGAGTTTAGTGAGTACCTAATGAACTGACCTCGACCAGTCCTGCCTCAGCTCATTAAGGGTGAAATTTCACTAGGTCAGCCGCGTTTTGAGGCCTTTCCAAGGTGCCCGTGATTCATACATGCTGAGGTCGCAGGGATACTTCACAGTGGGCATCGCAGTAACAGAATCTGATCTCTGGCAACTGGTAGCGTGCGAGGATGCCGAGGGGCCTAGACGGGCCCAGAGGGCTTTCTTGCAACTTTAATGGACAGGTGAGAAAAGTGCGGTTTTATACAGGCACCGGAATTAAATGAATTCGTGAGAGCAAGCCGAGAAGCCTACGTGGGGGAGGGGAAAGAAGCGCGAGAAGAAAGAGAAGGGCCTTCTCTCCGGTGACGCGCGATCACGAGGCATTCTCCCGACGTGGGCGCTCACTATTGGCTGAGTCCGAGCTGACGTCCCCGCCGCAGCCCGGGCGCGAACGGCGGAAAAGGCGGCACCGCACTGGAAGTTGGCGAGACGGGCGCGCTCCCGCGGCCCGGCCCGCCCCCGTTCCCCGCCCGCCAACCCGCTCGTCCATTCCCTCTTCGCGCCCAGTTGGCCACGCCCCCATCCGAACTCGCCCCTCCCCCACAGGCCGGTGGCGCGCGGAAAGCGCGTCACGTGATAACTAGCCCCGCCTCTTCCTCTCGGTCCCATATTGAACTCGAGTTGGAAGAGGCGAGTCCGGTCTCAAAATGGAGGTAAAACCGCCGCCCGGTCGCCCCCAGCCCGACTCCGGCCGTCGCCGCCGCCGCCGGGGGGAGGAGGTATTAGGGGGAGAGCGGGGGGTTGATGGGTAGTGGCCGGCGTGGGGGGCCTAGCTCGGTGGGAGCGGGGAGGCCGGGTGGACCGTGTCGACCGTCCCGCGCTCTGCGTTGAGACGGGCGGTGGGAGGGGGAGGGGAGCGGGCCTTGGAGGCCTCCTGGGGGCTCTTCGTCCCCCCCTTGGCTTCTCCTTCGGCTGCACAAGTGGCCCCTTGGATGTGTTTTGTGGCTGCAGACATCTCGGCAGAGGAGCTGGCCGGCTAGCCGCGCGGCCCTGGATCCGAGGCCGAGGGCGGCATGGCGGGCCTCGGCGGGAGCGGTTGGGAGGAGGCGGTGGGGGAGGGGAGGGGACGAGCAGTCACATCCGGGCGAGTGAGCAGGCGGGCGGCGGCCACATTGACATTGATCCGCTGCCGCGTTACGAAATGGCGCATTGGGCCGCAATGGCCGCCGCCTCGCTCCGTCGCGGGGAAAGAGAGCGCGGGATTGGAAGGAAGCGGGAGGAGGCGGCCCGGCAGAAAATGCCACAAACGTTCTCGGGTCTTGGGGCCTAGTGCTTTCGCTGAAGTTCTGCCCGCGCGTTTCTAGTCCTTTCAGATCTCTCTAAGGCGGCGAGAATTTAATTCTCCTTTTTTTTTCTTCGCAGCACCCAGTTGACAGTAATGAAAATTTTAAAAGTTTGCTGCTTTAAAATACTTACTGATCTGCCATTCTTGCTAAAGTTCTTAGAATTATACATATTTTCGCGCCCTGTGGGTTGGCTGTGGTTGTAGTTTCTCGATTTTTGCTGTAGAGGACTGCAACCACAGTTGAATTTTTCCTGTTTGAGATAATTTTATGTGGGTTATAATTTTTTTGTCTTTGTTTTGTGGATTAAATGTAGTTAACCAAGACTGAAAAGATAAGGCAACGTGAATGGTGCTGTAGGCTATTAATCATTTAATATTTTTTTCTAGCATGTGACAGTCTTTTCATTTTAAATGCCTTAACATCTCTACTTTGGAAGACACACGAAGACATTAGAATGTAAATGTGAGCCCCTTTATTTAAGGACTTTGGATGGACTATTCTTAATGCATGCATTAAATGGCAGTTCATGTAACTTAAGGAATTAATTAAATTGCAAAACAATTCAGGCCATATCCTAATCTTAATTTTTTTAAATCTCATTTCCTTTCAATGTGTTCCGTTCTTGTCAACATTATAGATTACATTTAATATAACTTGTCCTTTTTGTGATCTTGTGTTTTTGAAATTTTTGCCATGTGATAGAACTGCAGATGCAAATTAGTTATAGGAAACTATCAAGGTCAATAGTGGGTTTCTTTTGGTAATTTTTGAAGAAAGAATGCTGGTTTAGCCTGGTATTGAGGAATGCCTATTTTAACATCTTGATTTTTTTGAAGCCGATGAATTTTTAAAAATTTACCAAAGAGGACCTTTGTTAAATTTCATAGTTTTGTGGTTTAAAATTAAATGCTTGAAATGTAGACTGAGGAGGGAAGGCATGGATGGAATACTGCTTCTACAACACAGTAGCAACTTCTAAACTGTTCCCAGATACTTGTAGTTGAAGTCTAAAGTTAAGGGACTTTTGATTCTGAAATTTTCTTGGACTTCAGTGTAGCTGAATGATGTTGGCATTTGAAAGGCTGGCTATAGAATTTTTTAGTGTTGGTACCTTTAATCAGTTGATGTGTGATCTTACTGCAATTTTTAATTGGACCAAGTGTTAATGGTACAGGAATTTGATGTGTTTATTATTTATAGCCTATTAAAGACTTGTGCACCTTAGCGATTCACCTACTAGAAGAAATAATTAAAATGTATTTGTTTTCTCAGGGACATGATCCAAAGGAACCAGAACAGTTGAGAAAACTGTTTATTGGTGGTTTGAGCTTTGAAACTACAGATGATAGTTTAAGAGAACATTTTGAAAAATGGGGCACACTTACAGATTGTGTGGTAAGTTAACTGAAAGAACAAAAAAGGTGGGTAAGGAGTGGGACCTGTATAGACATGTTT
This sequence comes from Proteles cristata cristata, assembly GCA_017311185.1. NCBI lineage: Eukaryota > Metazoa > Chordata > Mammalia > Carnivora > Hyaenidae > Proteles > Proteles cristata. The sequence continues at coordinate 1,564,327 of JAESUZ010003820.1, forward strand.
CAGTACTTTAAAATTTCTGTTTTGTAGGTGATGAGAGACCCCCAAACAAAACGTTCCAGGGGGTTTGGTTTTGTGACTTACTCTTGTGTGGAAGAGGTGGATGCAGCAATGTGTGCTCGACCACACAAGGTTGATGGGCGTGTAGTGGAACCAAAGAGAGCTGTTTCTAGAGAGGTATTTTGATAATACTATGCTGCATAACAGGCAAAATTGTTGAGGATTTTGAATTTGGATTTTGACATGTATTTTTTTATTTGCAGGATTCTGTAAAGCCTGGTGCCCATCTAACTGTGAAGAAAATTTTCGTTGGTGGTATTAAAGAAGATACAGAAGAATATAATTTGAGAGACTACTTTGAAAAGTATGGCAAGATTGAAACCATAGAAGTTATGGAGGACAGACAGAGTGGAAAAAAGAGAGGATTTGCTTTTGTAACTTTTGATGATCATGATACAGTTGATAAAATTGTTGGTAAGTAGAAAATTATTGGAAATTGATTGAGAAAACAGAAAAGGTTCCTTTGTGCTCTTCTAGATTTACCAAATGGCTTATCATTCTGTATTGTGTTTCATAGCATATAAAGCATATGGTTCAGTTTTCATAAATGACTACACCTGTGTAACCAGCATCCGGATCAAGAAATGAACATTATTAACATTCCAGAACACTCCCTCATTTCCACTCAGTCACTACTTTCTTATTGATATTTTAATAAGTTTAATAAAGGTTATCATTTATATGTATTTTTCCAAACATCAAATAACTTCTGTTTGTTTGTTTGATTAAAAAAATATTTAGTTCAGAAATACCACACTATTAATGGGCATAATTGTGAAGTGAAAAAGGCCCTTTCTAAACAAGAAATGCAGTCTGCCGGATCGCAAAGAGGTGAGTACAATAATGTATGTACACACAATAGAAGTGAGAGGCGTTTGTAAAGTTTTTAAAGATCTTCTTTTCCCCTTTTTAAAGGTCGTGGCGGTGGATCTGGCAACTTTATGGGTCGGGGAGGAAACTTTGGAGGTGGTGGTAACTTTGGCCGTGGTGGAAACTTTGGTGGAAGAGGTAAGATCTCTTCTAATGTGTCTACCTAAAATTAATTGCTAAATTGAGTATTTATTTTTAATTCATACCTTTTCCTCAGGAGGCTATGGTGGTGGCGGTGGTGGCAGCAGAGGTAGTTATGGAGGAGGTGATGGTGGATATAATGGATTTGGAGGTGATGGTAAGTTTTTAACTGTTCGATGTTTTGACTTTATGTACTTTATTGGACGTTAAGCATTTGTTTGTTTTGAATTTTAATTAAAACTTGCATGCTTGCCATTAAAATACGACTGTCAACTAATGATTTAGAAGACCAGATTTATTTTTCCCTCTAAACATTTAACAGTAGTTTTCTTTGGTTAATAACATTTATTGTACTAGCAGTTGAGCCAGATGTCTCAGTGGATACTGTTCACTATTTTCTTTAGTGAACTTTAACTTCAAAAAGCTAGAACAATTTTTAGTATGAAAAGATAAATATTTAAGCTTTTATCTTAATTCTCACTGGCCTAGGTTTTTGATGCTGTGTTAATGTGGTATTGCCAGCCTTTAGAGTACTAGTCATTGGTTTATTTTTCAGTTAGTTGGTGGTGATGTAAATCAAAGTATAATAAAAATAAGATCTATACATTTGTGTTTTTTGTGATTCCCTTTTTTTTTTAGGTGGCAACTATGGTGGTGGTCCTGGTTATAGTAGTAGAGGAGGGTATGGTGGTGGTGGACCAGGATATGGAAACCAAGGAGGTGGATATGGTGGCGGTGGTGGAGGATATGATGGTTACAATGAAGGAGGAAATTTTGGAGGTGGTAAGCTTTTACTTGTTTTAAATACTCTGTATTATATATAGCTCATTAAATTGATTTTAAAAAGTATTAAAGTTGTAGCATTTGATCAGATCATAATGTTAGAAAGTACTCAAATGATGGGTGATGAAACTGAATTTTCTTTGCTGTCTATTTAGCAAGTTGGTAAAATGTGTTCAACTCTTACGTAATTGAAATGGACATTTTGTAGTAATGTATTTATTGCCAGAATTCCTTCTAGGCACTTTAAAATTGGACAAATGGGAACTGGAAATTGAATATGTAGACACATTGAAATGAATTGGGTGTCTTCAGGTTTAGGTGACAGTACTATATTGAATTTTAATGTCATAGGTGCATTTCAGAAGAGTTTCCATCATAATTCCATGATATTGTACGTGAAGAGCTTTGTTACAGATACGTTAAGTTTTATTGGAGTGTTAATGTTTCAACAGAAGGTTTTTAGGTTTTTATTATTTTAAGTTAATTTAACTTTCAAGTAAGCTCTGTGCCCAGCGTGGAGCTTGAACTCAAAACCCCAAGATCAAGAGTTGTATACTCTCTACCCATTGGGTGAGACAGGTCACTTCAAAGATTTTTTCTTTTTCTTTTTTTTTTTGTTTTTAATTTTAGAGCTGGGGCCAGAAAGCAAGGGAGAGAATCTCCATGCTGAACGCATGGAACCCCATGTGGGCTCCATCTCAGGATCATGAGATGATGACCTGAGCCGAGATCAAGAGTCAGACGCTTATTGGATTGAAGCACCCATTTTTTAAAATAATAGCTCATTTACAGTATGTTCTTTGTCATTGTACTGCATCAGAATTAGAGTGAATCAAGCACACTTCTGATGTTAGTGGTATGAAGGCAAGAACAGGAACTGGGTGTAGCATCTAATGTGGACAAAAGATAGCACCTATCTACATAAAAATTTTTCTGGACCATCTTTGCTCTGATTTCTCCTCTCCTACTGCCTGAGGTCTGCTAGTTGGGCCTCTGTTGGTGGTGGATTTGGTAGCTCTATAAACTTTAAGAAAAAAACGGGTTGCATTTTGAGTGTTACCGAGTGTGCTGGCTGTCATGATAATATATACATAAGTTAAAAGAGGAAAATTGTGTAGGTCAACCACAAACAAAACTTTTGTAATTTCAGGTAACTATGGTGGTGGTGGGAACTATAATGATTTTGGAAATTATAGTGGACAACAGCAATCTAATTATGGACCCATGAAGGGGGGCAGTTTTGGTGGAAGAAGCTCGGGCAGTCCCTATGGTGGTAAGTACTTTATTTTTACTTTTCTGGTTAAAATTTTTTTCATGAACTTCTTAATTTAAAAATTCATACCAATTTTTGTTAAACAACATGTGTATTTCTAGGTGGTTATGGCTCTGGTGGTGGAAGTGGTGGATATGGTAGCAGAAGGTTCTAAAAATTTTCAGAAGAAAAGGGTAGGTATCTTTAAATTTTTATCATGATGATAAAGAATATGTGGAACTGTTCACTGAGTGTAATAATTTTTTTATCCTGTATTATTCAACAGGCTACAGTTCTTAGCAGGAGAGAGAGCGAGGAGTTGTCAGGAAAGCTGCAGGTTACTTTGAGACAGTCGTCCCAAATGCATTAGAGGAACTGTAAAAATCTGCCACAGAAGGAACGATGATCCATAGTCAGAAAAGTTACTGCAGCTTAAACAGGAAACCCTTCTTGTTCAGGACTGTCATAGCCACAGTTTGCAAAAAGTGCAGCTATTGATTAATGCAATGTAGTGTCAATTAGATGTACATTCCTGAGGTCTTTTATCTGTTGTAGCTTTGTCTTTTTCTTTTTCTTTTCATTACATCAGGTATATTGCCCTGTAAATTGTGGTAGTGGTACCAGGAATAAAAAATTAAGGAATTTTTAACTTTTCAATATTTGTGTAGTTCAGTTTTTCTACATTTTAGTACAGAAACTTTAACAAAATGCAGTTTTGAAGGTGTTTCCTTGTGAGTTAACAAGTAAAGAAGATCATTGTTAATTACTATTTTGTATGAATTTTGCTAAAGTTAACTGTAAAGAAACACCTGCTGACTTGCAGTTTAAGGGGAATCTATTCTCCGCATTTCCAAACCATGAAATGAATGGGCTCTGACATGTGGAGAGAATAGATATTTGTATGTTTGCAATGTGTGTTTTAGATAAATAGAATTGGGTATTTAAATTAGCATACTTGTGAATTTAATAGCATTAAGATTTACCTTCAAATGAAAAAAATCTCAAAATTCCTATTTGGTTTTTGTGCATTTTATTTCAAAATGTAATCTCATGATTTCAGTGTGTTAGCTTTGCTGAGAGTCCTAGCTGTGTTTAGAACATCTCCATTCTACATTCACCTTGGTCACATGTGAACTGCCATAGTTTAATTTGGGTGTAAAGAATGTCTACTGCCCTCCGTTTAAACTCTGGAAAGGGGTGGTGGATGTTTTCCCTTTCCCTTAAAAAAACCATTCTTAAAACCTTTTGAAAGTAACAGGACCACTAAGCCTGCTGTATCTGAGCAAATTAGTGGCTACTCTCCCCCCCCCCCCCTTTTTAAAGCACAAGAGGCCCATAAGTCTTCAGTTATTTTCCTTGGTTTAATATATATCTATTTTTTTGATACAAGCTTTCAGAAGCAAGATAATAAAAATCATGCGTTGTTGAACCCTTAACTGGCTGGCATGCTTTCCTGTGTGTACCCTGTATATTTTACTGGATAAAACCAAGGACAGTCTGGATAAAATCATCCCAAATGACATATTACAGTAGAAGTGTAGCACAGTTGCTTAGTACCAGCTTCTCACTTCCCAGAGACCCAAATTCGAATTTGAATAGTCCGTTCTTGCTCACTTAAAAATCCAGAAGAATACACTGTTATTCCATATGTATGCTTGAACATAAATCGTGTTGGTATGAGTTAACAGTTTGGTTTGGAAGACCCTGGTTGAGAAGAGTTTTAGATAAGGTCATAAATACAAAAACCAATGTCTACTGTTGTGCGCCAGCTAGTGCTTACAGTTTCATTCGAGCCCTAAGTATGTGCTCTGCTGTTACTCTTTCCTTTGGCAGTTGAACATTGAATTCGAGATTCTTATTTTTGTTTTCAGAAGTACTAAGCAAAACAAGCAATAAAAAGGGGAATGGGGCGTGCTAGTGTTTGAATATGCTTTCTTGTTGCTCTAATTCTGTGCCCAGATCTGTGCATTATTAATATTTGGATGCATGCAATGCCAGCATGGAAATCGGTCTTCACAGATAACTGCAGTTTTCCAGAAAACACTCACAAACCAATAAATGTAACAGAACAACATTCCATTTGTTAATGGACATATGTGAATAAGCAGCGTAGAAAATAGGCTAATATTAGAAAATGGTTAAGTCTTTAACAACTTCAAATGTGGTTATATAAATGGACACTGTCAATGTTCATAACGTAAACTGGGTACCTGGTCAAAGGAATGCTTGGGAAACATTTTATTAAAATTGAGCTAAATTGTCTCAAGTTCTTTTATTCATATAATAAAGGTTGAAGGAATGGGGGAGATTGACATTTCCTGTTTCTATGTTTGTGAAATTGTTTGACACAACCTTGACAGTATCCTTAAATGGCATATGAGGTTAATTGTACTGTTAACAAACTTTCTATGTTCTGGAACTAGTTTAATAGTGCAAATACTTGAAGTAAGTTGATGTTTGCAACCTATAAGCAGGTGAAATCTGTGTATGTGACCTGTTTATAAGTTGTATTAGCTTAGTTCTTGTGAACAGTGTGGAAAAGTAAGCCATGAGGAGAGCGATTTAACCAGCTTTAAAGGACCTAAGATGTGCATTTTAAGCACAGTGTGGATCAAAGGAGACTCACTAAGACAGGACTTCAGCAGCCTTTTGAGTATGGACAAGTCAGCATAAATAAAGAATGACAAGGCAGCAGCAAGAGCTTCAACTACAGAGAAGTGAAGGCATAAGATACTATGATGATAGTGAGCAACTTTCCAAAAGCTAGTTAAATCTGCTTATTACAACTGAAATATCGAAGAAAGTCTAGCAGGAAGGAGCTCTTCGCCTTTTGGAACATCAATGAGATAGTTGCCACAGTCACTAGGTCTAGCATTTAGACCTGCAAGGAAGGGCAATAAGCATTAGGTAAGGCTTGAATTTGAATTTTTTCACTAATTAAAGAGTAATTTTTTGTAAAGCAAGGTAAGAGTAATCTTTTTGATTTGCAGGTTGAATGAGAACCCTACTTGCCTAAATGAGGAATGTCTTTCCTACCATCTTATATACGAAGGTTTCTGGCTGGGTAAGGTTTGTAGTTCACAGTAAAAGCTCATGACACCATTTGTTTCCCTACAAATTTCTATGACATTTTGAAACTATTAGGTACATTGACAGAATTACTCAGCTGAATATTTTAGAACCGCATCCAACACATTTTAAACAGCTTCAGGCCCTACAACAGCCATGAATATTTATCTTGAGTCAGATGTGGCCCCATGTACACAATTCATTGTTGGTGTCTTTAGGATAAAGTTGATTTTTGATGAGTAACCTCAAATTTTGTGAAGTTTTTGTAATAAGCATGACACTTGTAACAGAAGCATTAAGCTGCTAATCCTCATTCCACGAAAAACACCTTAGAATGAACTTTCAGAATTGTCAGGTGATAGAAAAATGGTGTTCATTCAAGTGGTCTCATATAAGTTCTCTTGCATATAATCCAGGGACTTACCTGAACTAATACACATTTGGGTTCTTTTGTGTTTTAACCAGTTAACCAGAAGTAGTAGGGGTCCTAATTATGCTAATATTCCCTTAAAAGATTTCTCAGAGTAATTAAAATATTACTCAATTAGTATTTAAGTCAGTTGCTGATTATTCATAAGGGCTATTATCACTATCCCAAAGGGCTTATTAAAAATTGAATTTGAGGGGCTCTTGGCTGGCTCAGTCTGTATAGGATGTGACTCTTGATCATGGGGTCATGAGTTCAAGTCCCACGTTGGGCTTAAACTTCAAGAAAATTGAGATTTGATGTTTACGTACTTTGGGGGGAAAACCTTTGGGGAACAGGCTTTTAAAACACTTTCTAAAGTATGAAGTTAATACATAGGTGTAGTTTTGCCAGAGTTTATTCTCAGAAAATGACTGGTTGGTGTTTCTCAATCCAAATCAGGACTGAATTTTCACACACAAATAAGTGTTGAAGAGGTAATAATAGCCTTTTAATTTTCTTTTAGCGTGAAGCACATTACCCAATATAGGTAACTTTTTTTTTAAGGCATTGTTCTTTACAGTCCATCTCCTTTCTTACGAAATAAAATGATTTTATTTAAATGTAGTTCCACTGTCATTTCTGAAAAATGTGCTCTTCAGTCATAACACCAGTAAGCCAAATAAGGAAGGTCCAGAAGGAGGGAAATGGTTGAGTCAGACTGTTTAACGGATTTTGTCAAACTTACAGATTATTGCATCCCACACTACATTAAAAAAAAAAAATGCCTCATGGACACTCAAAGTTCTAAAAAAGAAAACCTGGTACTAAGGATCATTTGTTAAGGAACTGAACGGTTGGAATAGGCTTGGTTTTAAGAGTTCTGGCATGTTACAACTTGAAACATTTCTAATTAAGGGACATTATCTTGAAGTTCCAATAATTGAATGTCACAAATAGGTGAAATAAGTTAATGGCAGGGGTAATGAAAGGATTGTTAGCCTATATAATACTCAAGGTTACCTTTAAATTTCAATGTTTTATCCTGATTTTTAAGACTTAAGAGGTGGTCTGTAATGGATTCAAATGTTTCATTTGTAGTATAATGAAATGTTTACAGAAAGATAACTTTTTCATTAAAATATTTTTAGAAATGTGTGTGTTGTTTTGTTGCTTCCGTGTTTGTGATTTAAACACTAGGTGAATATTACATACTTGATTACTAATAAAATAATGGGAAACTTGAAATGAGCTTTTACATAGCAGTTAAAGGTACGGCTTTTCTTCAGGGGGAAACATACATGACACTGGAAATGGGGATGGAAAATAAACTGAAAGCCTATTAGGGATTTAAGTCTTGAATACCAGCATATGAGATGCTTCGGTGATGAGGAAACAAAGAATACAGTTAAGGATACTTAATGTGACTAAGTGAAAAGAAAATTGGGAAGAAAGATAAAAGGGTTTCAGCTGTTGAATGAATTGGGTTTCAGTAGATAGGTTGAGTATTCTGTGTGAAGGTAGGCTGGGAGAAAAGTTCAAACTGCAATACTGCATTTTAGTCCAAATAAAGGTAATAATCCTGTTAAAGCAATGTTAGGTAGTTTTGAGAATTGTGATTTTTAGGAAAACACTAGCGCAAATATTTGGAGTCTTCATTGTAATAGCTGTTACGAAACTTGTTAAGTAGAAGGTACAGCCATGTAAGGAACTCTAGCTGTTAGGATTGCAACACATTTTGCTTGGGTTCGATTTCAACACTGGTTTTTTGATGGTATATGCAGTGGTCTACTCTGCAGCAGGATGTACCTTTTAATTCCAGTATGACACTTTTTAAAGGACTTGTAATGGCAAGGGTGCATTGAACTGCATTCTAGAGGTTAAGTGGGTACCACACTGAAAGGTAGGAAGTAGGAATTTGCCCAAGATACTTCTAAAATGTTTTGGTAAGTGGATAAATAAGTACAGGGGTGTAAAAAGCAAATATGAAATGGTTGGGTTTCACCATACCTATATAGCCATATGTTAAAAGGGCCTATAATGACAAAAAAGGAGTTCTAGCAAATGTTACTAGTAAACATTTGGAGGTTAAAATGCAGGTAATTTTCACTTTAAACAGCCTATACTTTGTTTATAGAAATGTTGAGTAAGCTTTATATATACTTAGGAAAAGAACTCTTGATAGGTGGTCTATTTGGATTTAATCTTTGTCTTTTTTTTTAACCTTTAAATAGGTATTAGAATAATGTATCTAGGTTTTTGTTTCTATATATCAAGTTTAATTGTCAGTAAAGTATATAAATACAGAACCTAAGCTGTTTTGTGAGCTTGGACAAGTTATTTGGGGTTTCTTTATGCATGCTACCCATTGGCAGTTTGATGCCAACAGACCCCTAGAAATCTTGTTTTAATACACATTTAAATATGTAGAATTAAACATTACTGGAAATAGTAATCAAAATTTGACTTAGTAATACATGCTTTAAATATTAAATGAGGCTAGTGGGGTCTGACCTGTGACATAAGTTCTAATGCATGAGTGGTATTTAGAAATAAGAGCGGTAACCCGCTTATGTTTAACTGATGGTTTGCTGCGAATGCTGTTGTGGTTTGTTGTCTGTAGTGTTGAAGGAAATGTTAAATTCGTTAACTGTTAGTAAAAAGAAGCAACTTTCTCCATGAGAAGTCTAACTTAAATTCTATTTAGATTAAGAGCTGTTTTTACCTAATAACGTTTTTGTAAAGTGGAGATAATACCCACCTTATTAAGTCTGAAGGTTAAATCTGATACTGGATTTAAAGAACTTAACCTGGGGTCTGGTCCGGCCTGGTCCATCGTCTCTAAAGATATTTTGGGTAATAATTATGGATGCTTTTTAAATTAATATCCTGAAGAATACCTAAAATTTTAATGGGTTACAATAAAGTTAATTATGCCAGTGTCTTATGAGGTTTTTTTTTTTTACTCCATTCCTCGAAGCTTTTGTGGTTAAATATTTCTTAGTTCTCTTGGGGTGCCTTTGGTGGCTCATCGTTTAGGCGTTGGTTTTGACTCAGGTCATGATGTCTCAGTTTCATGAGTTGGAGGCCTGCATCGGGGTCTGTCCTGGCAGGGTGGAGCATTCTTGGGATTCTTGGTCTCTCTGTGTCCTTTCCCACTCATTGGTGTTTCTGTTTCTAAACTTTAAAATTCATAAAATTAAAATCTAAACTTAAAAAACTTCCTATATTCTTGAAAAATTTCTCCAGTTCTTATGAAGAAACAAAACTGGACCTGTCCTGATAAGTATCTGTAAAATAGGAATGAGTTACTTTGTGTATGTTCTGAGGCTTAAAAACAAATATGGGTTAGAAGTGTAAGTTAACTGGAGTAGCCACTCCTTCCCTAAACATGGGCTTGAGAAATCTCAGCAAGAAAAGGTTTTTTTGCATAACAAATGCAATATCGTTAAGATTTCTAAAGTGCTTTCTAGAAATCAATGTAAAAGGCATAGGTACACTTTTTTTTTTTTTTTGAAAAAAATCTTAAGGTTCAGTTTTGAGAGCGTGGGTGCAAGATGAGGGGCAGTGAGAGAGGGAGACCCAGAATCTGAAGCAGGCTCCAGGCTCTGAGCTGTCAGCACCGAGTCTGACATGGGGCCTGAACCTGTGAACCTCGGGATCATGACTTAAGCTGAAATTGGGTGCTTAACCGACTGAGCCACCCAGGTGCCCCCTGCAGAGGTACACATTTTAAAACTAGGAACTTGAGTTTAACGTTCGAACAGTTGGATAGCCAAAATCTGAAGACCGTATAAAGCTCCAACTCAAGTCTAGATCAAGAGATAAAAATTAGGCTTTATTTTTTGTCATGATTATGTTAGGATTTTTGTATTGGGATATTTTGGTTTCTAGTTGTGCATAATCTCGTATCTTCACTATTTCATTTATTTTTAGAAAAATGAGTTGGGGAGGGGCAGAGAGAATCTGAAGCAGGCTCCACTCAGCACAGAGCCTGACTTGGGGGTCTGTCTCACAACTGTGAGATCACGACCTGAGCCAGAGTTGGATGCTTAACCTACTGAGTCGCCCAGGCACCCATTGATTGTTTTTAGAGAGCTAGAGAGAATGTTTAGTACTTACAAGTGATTTTTTCAGATACTGTAAAAAAAAAAAATCATGAATCACCTCAATGAACTCGACTTCTGTCAGGCTAGAAGTCTGTTCCAGTCTGCACAGCAGTGCTTTTCACGCCTTGTAAGTGCCAGCCAATTCTAGGTGTTCAGGTTAGGGTGCTGGTAATGGATTCATGCCACACACCCATAATTTTGTCTAAGGGTGGAGCACTTTAATCTTTTGTCTTGAGGTTGGGAAAATGACTTCTCCGGGGATCTCCCCATCAGCAGTTAAAGATTCTTGACTGTGAGACAGGCCAGCAGCACAATCTGAATGCCTACTACATCCATTAGTCTTTGAAGTCATTTTCAACCCTGAGCTGAACTTTGTCATTTGGGCCAGGTTTTCTTACTGGCTAATTTGACTTTAGTTTATTTCACTAGCAACTAAAAGACATCCTAATACCAGGCTAAGGAAAATGAAAAAAGGTCTATTGAGTGCTTACTGAGCTTGGCACAGTACTTTCTGCATAGTAACAATAATTCTCGCTCTACAGATGAGGATATGAGCCTGAGTTATCGGCTCTGTCTTGAGTCAATTGGAGGTCATTTAGGGAAATGGCAGCCGCAAGCCCAGCCAATCTGCCTCTAGGGCCTGTGGACCTCTGCGTTGTAGCACTTACTCTAAATGTGTTTAATCCTCAAGAAGAATCTCCCATTACCCTCCCCCCCCTTTTTTTTTTTTAAAGCTTATTTTTGAGAGCGCGCAAGTGAGCAGAGAGGAATGAGAGGATCCCAAGCAGGCTCCATACTGCCAGGAGAGCCCAACAGTGGGCTTGAACTCCTGAACCATGAAATCATGACCCAAGCCAAAATCAAGAGTCAGACACTTGACTGATTGAGCCACCCAAACGCCTCTCAGTTCTTAAAAGATGTTGCGACTCCTTCTTCACCCAACATCTGTTCTATCAGCAAGTTCTTGTAGTTCTACCTTTGAAACCTGCAGAATCCAATGCCTTCTCACACCATTCCTGCTATCACTACTCTAGACCAAAACGACACTCCTGTATTTTAGAGTTTCCTCATCGGTCTTCTTCCTGCTCCAACCTTAACTTTCTAGACTATTTTCAACACAAGGGTAAGGAAACGTAAAAATCAGATGTTACTCCTTATGTATGGCTCCCCCTTTCTTCGGGAAAAGCCAAAGTTCCTGTGAAGGTGTAACAAGGTTCTGTGCCATATTCCACTTCTATCTGCCCTTTGTTTCTCCCCCCTCCGTTTTCAGCTATACACTTTTTTTGAGCAGCAGGCAAAAGTTTATTAGGGTGTAAGATTAGAAAATGAGAATAGTAAGAACTAAGGTAGCGCTCTTTACAGAGGCGACATTCAAAAGTGAATGCTGGGCAGCCGTATAGTCCTTGTATTTAAATAGGCTTCAGAACTTTTGAACATCCTGTATCCTGTCTAATCCTCTTTTTAGCTAATGGGACAGGTCACTTTCAAATGTTACCATCTCAATAGGCTTTTACTGTTTGTAACCCTATTTTTGTTTTTTTTAACTGGTTTGAGAGGGAGGGTGAATCCCAAACAGGCTCCACACTGTCAGCAGGGGTGGGGGGCAGCTTGAACTCCTGAACTGCAACATCACATGACCCAAACCAAAATCAAGAGTTGGATGCTTAACTGACTGAACCACCGGGCGCCCCTGCAGCCCTAGTTTGAATTACAATGCTTCCTTTCTACTGGCCTTCCCTATGCTGGCGTGTGTAGGTTTTGCTGTCTTCATTCAATTCCAGGACTGGGATTTCTGTTGTGTTCTGTACTTTAAAAAATACCTAGCACATGGTAGGCATACCTGTGTTGATGTGAGTAAAATGAATGTTTTCATGTCAACAGATTTTCCTTGGTTGAGATGTGTTTGCTATTGAAGAGCTAAACATCTTCTTGATGTACTTTATTCCTTTAGATCTCTGGGACCAGAAGTTCAGTATAAAATGCTTTTCGTATTTCCAGTGAATGGAAACATTCTGAAAATGCAAAATTCCTAAATATGTTAAGTGTGTTACTATGGAAAACACTATGAATAAACTCAAATGAATTCCAAAGATAATTTAACAGTTGTAATAGTCCTTTATTAGTACCAGCTTTTCAACTAAATTGGTTTTTGCCAGAGCTAAACAATTTAATATAAAAAATGCCTTTTTTTGTTCATACAGTATTTATAAAAAAGTACATAGTGGTTAGTTTTGCAATTTGCTTTTAGCCAGATGTCGTATCATATAAATCTATGAACGTAACAAATGAGATAAGAACAGTATAAATAAGTTTTTGTAGTATTTACACTTATACAGGAACTAGCCCAAATGATGTTCTAAGAAATTAAGTTCGCAGTTAAAGTGAAACTACTGATTCAGCATACTGATGACTTATTTTAATGCTTTTTTAAAGTTTATATTTTCTACACTACTTTTTTTACTGTAATTTTGCATAGAATTACTTATAAAGTATATTTTTGCATTTCACATCACAGTAGGAGCTTTTAGTATAACAGTACAAAAAAAAAAACACAACAAAACCCACTAGAGCTCAGAAAAGGTCAGATCCTCCCAAATCTAGTTTTTCTTCACATCTGGCTTCTTACTTTTGGGCACAAGGAACACATTGCCATCTCTCGTTTGCTGCAGGGAGTATTCGCTAGGAGAGTAGGGCTTTCCATCTTCATCACGTAACATGCTGAAGACTTCAAGATATAGGGTGCTAAGTTGTTTTTTCAGTAGATGGAGGCTTTTGTCATTTTCGCCCTTTTCTTTGAGCAATTTTTCTTTTTCATCTTTCAAATGATCCAAATCTTGTTCCAGTTCCACTATATTTTCCAGTTTTCTTTTTCTGCAATTCTGAGCAGCCACTTTATTCTTACCCCGCCTGCGTATATCTCGAATTAATGCCAGTTGAGCTTCATTGAATTGCTCCTTGGACATCATCTCATTGAAGTCATCAACAGGGAGGTTAATGATCTTTTCAACAGGGAATGGGATGTGGAGAGCTTTGGCCCTTAGCTCATCTCTTGTGAGATGAGCCTCCAAGCGGCTTGAATGTTTGTCTTTTGTGAATGGGGTTTTTCGATGACCGGGACTTACAGGCAATTCTTTCTTGGGCGTGTTTTCACACTGGGCATCACGCACCGGAGTGCTGTGCCCTGGGGACGGTGACAGGGGTTGGACTGTATCTCCAGAAGACTGTACTGGCTGCGTTTTAGGACCATTCTGTTTGACACTCCCAGGGGCACTATCTATCTCTTCCATTTCAGAATCACTGAAGCCAAGCGGTGTGTCTCCATAGACAGAAGATTCCACTGAGTGTTCTGGTGATGCCAGCCCGGGACTTGTGTTCAGCGAAATGCCAGAGTCAGAATCATTGAATTCTGTGCTTTCAGGGTGGTTTTGGTTGAAGGCTTTACAAAGTGATAGATCAGAAACATCAATGGGCCCATTAAGAAGTTCAGAGAGTGACTGGCTTAAAGTAGTCGAGGAGGGCATGCTGTTGCTGCTACTGGGTTCTGCTATGAAAGCAGAATAGAATTCATCACCAAAATTGGTGTTTATTGTGGCATCTGAATTTAATGAGTTCACGGTCAACTGGCTGGAATCTTCTGTGGAGAGGATGCTGCTGAAAGAATCCTCAAAAGCACTGAGAAAATGCGGACTGCAGTTACCGACTTCTTTTTCCAGCGAGGGCATCGATGAGTAGAAATGATAATTGGTGTCAATATCTGTCATTTTGGTTTCCGGACTTGGGACCGTGCTAGTCTCAACCAACTTGTCATTTTGAATATTAAGACACTGCATAGAAAAGAAATTTTTACCAAATGTAAGTCACGTTAAATATTTTTAATAGCTGATAATCTATATCTGATGGCAAATTATTTTATTTACTTTTAAAGATTTTGTTTTTAAGTGATCTCTACACCCAACATGGGGCTTGGACTCACAACCATTAGGTTAAGAGTCACACACTCCACCGACTGAGCCAGCCAGGTGCCCCTGAGTGCAAATATTTTTAATAGCTGATAATCTATATTCGATGGTAAACTCTTTCCCCATCCCCATTCTTCCCAAGCTCTTCTGTAATTCAGATAATTCATATTTCTAACAGATATTTATGTCTAAGCATAGGTATTATTTTCACAGTTCCCAGACCAGACTTCAGGTTTACCACTTGATCTTTTCTCAAGACACCCAGCCCATTTAACTAACAAAAGTGTACTTAAGTGAGCATGGGCATGGGTGGCAGCTCTCATGACTGATTTAAAGTTTATTTATTTATTTAAGTAATCTCTACATCCAATGTGGGGCTTGAACTCGACCCTGAGATCAAGAGTTGCATGCTCTTCTGACTAAGCCAGCCAGGCGCCCCTCTCATGACTAGTTTAAAAGCACCCTCCAATCTTTCCTTGATTAGGTGCCATATAAATAGTAACTGGAATAAATAATTTAAAGGCACTGAATATGAAAGTGTTTTTGACACTTACTGTTACTAGATCTCAGTTACCTGTAATTCTGGAATGGATAGTAGCTCCTCCCAAACTTGCTCAATGTCCTGCTGCATATTGTCTAAATCAGCAATGACTGACTGACTGACAAGAGTCTGAGGTGACTGAGTCTGATTAGGAGCAATGAAGACTGGGTTCTCGATTTGGCTGGGAATATCAGGAACAAGTGACTGAAACGCAGCTGAAGAAACCTAGAATTGACAAAGCACTTATCTGTGAGTCTGCCAGCAACAATGGAGAAAGAAGTACACTCCAGGGCACCATCACACCTTAAACTGGAATTGACCCACAGTTCTGTATTTCTCTAGTTCTTACCACTTATGGCTGCTATTTCTATATAATGAAACAAATCTTTTTCCCCCCTGCCAAAGTGACTCCAAATTTACTCATTTTAGATTAATAACGTTTTAGCCTATGGATTTGAAGGTGAATTTCAAGGTAAGTAATAATCTTTTGGATTTAATTTGCATCTTCCTGTATAATATTTAGTATAGTGCTTTAAACATAAGAAATTTAGTAGAATTGTTAACTGAGCAAGTCTTGGTTTATTACCCAGCTTCCTTTTTACTCACCAGAATTTATTTCTAAGTTACTTAGAAATAAGTATCAAATGAGTTACTTGTTTGCATGGTTAAGCAGAACCATGCTTCTGACTATGCAGGGATAAGAGGTTTTGGTCTTGGATCGTGTAGGGGTCTTTTTTTTTTTTTTTTTTGAATTGTAATGTTATTTATAGGCTAAGGTTTCTTTGACAGAATTTCCTCCTAAAATATTCCTTTAATGGAGGCACACACACAGAATGTATTAGATCCAGCTGGGGAGTTCTGCCATTAACCAAGTGTTGTACCTCATTGTCATCTACAAATGGGAATGTCTCTGCCAAGAGCTGCATGCAGTCATCGAAGTACAGGGCATCTGGTTTGGGAATGTGGGCAACCTGGATAAAAAGGAAAGACATAAAAGAAGAGAAATATTTGTTCAGTGTCATACAATGTTTATAATTCAGATAACCAAACATTTATCTTCTCCTGAAAACAGTTTAGGGTAATATAGCACACAGAATCAAACAACCAGACTATCTGGGTTCAAATCTTGGCTTCCCCAATTTCTTGTGTGCTCCGGGCAAGTTACTGAAGCTCCTGGAGCTTCAACAGCCCATCTGTAAATAAAATGCTAGTGATCTGTACTACTGGCTCTACTACAGTCACTGCTGCCACTCACTCAATCCTTACGGGACATTTCCACAGCTTCCAAAGCACTTTCATGTAATTTCTGTCCTCTCAACCCTTACCACGACTCTGTGAGGGAAGTCAGGTTTTGAACTCCTCGGGAGGCTGAAGCCGGGAAGTTGACTTGATATGGTCATGAAGACATAGTAAAAAGGCAAATCCGGAATGCCAGTGCAGATAGTTTAACTCCCCAATCAATACTGCTTTCTTAAACCCTGCCACACACCTTCCTAGGCACTGAGAATTCTGTACCTGGGAGTAGCTGGCAGATCCACTGGTTTCTGATGGGATGTGCTGGGCAGGCTGAACTGGGAGGAATTCACCTGTCTCTTCATCTAGTTGCAACTGAGCAAAAAAGGCTTTCTCTTGCTCCTTTTGGAGTTGCTCTTGTCTTTCCTTTTCAAGTTTTTTCTGTTTTTCCAGCTCATGCTCCTTTCGTCGTTGACTGAAGTCAAATACTTCTCGACTTACCCCAAGATCTATATCTTGCCTCCAAAGTATGTCAATCAAATCCATGTCCTATGTTTAAAAAAAACAAAAACGAAAGAGAGAGACCATAGCTAAGATGGTTTTTTAAATGGCAGATAGCCTATAATTTATATTATGTCACTGTTGATGTTGGGGGATAGGGAAATTACAAACAATCTGAATGGGAACACAGATCCAATGTTCTGGAAGGGCACAGTTAATTCCATTCAATGAATCTATTCATTAAAAGAAAAAACAACCTACAAACACAGCCATCCATTCTAATCACTTAACTTGGATTATTAACGACTGGGTGATAGTAGAGGTCACTAAAGAGCAAAGTAACACGTTGCTCACTAAAGCTCTCGAATTAAAAGAAATCCCACACTTATTTAATGGAATATAGAGATCAGAGCAAGCACTCCAAGCCACTGGTTTATTATGAGACATGGAAAACATGGTCAAAATATGTGCAATTTTTTCTAAACCTCAGCAAATATCCAGTTTACGGGGGGTGGGGGAAAACCCTGGTTAAATATCAATCTAGCAGTTGTGAAATATCACCATTCTTTTGGTATTTCCTACATTGGAATACTTTTCCCCATTATTTCTTGCTACTCTTATCCCTGTGACTCACTTATTAAAACAATTTCCTCTCGATGTGAGTTTTAGCTCCTGAGGCATGAACAAATTGGTAAAGAAAAGTCCTAGCTAATGGTAATCTTGTGACCCATGGGCGAAGCAAGAGGCTGGTCCTTGGAAAAGGGGTAGTGCCCACTAGTTTCGCTTCTGATAAATCACAAATAACCCTCTTAAAAAAAAACCCAAAGGAAAAAAAAACATGGCTCCACGGAAGGATGGAAGGTACTGAAAGTTTTTAGATATGGGGAGAATCTTACAATGAGGGAATGGTTATTTTGATTTCTGTAACAAAGCAAGCCTAGGCACTACGTTCAGACTGTCCTAACCACAAATGAGTCGAAAGCAATTTTTTTGATTTATAACTCTAGGTGTTGGAAAAGTCTACACAGGTAGGAAATCTAAATCATTTTCCATTTAAGAAATCATCTATAGTGAAAATAATAAAATGAGGTTGAGACTGGAAAAATCAAGACATGGAGGGAAGGCAGTTGAGGCCTGAAGGCCAGTAGACACTATGCACAAACATCACATGTATTTTGGTTCATATGATGGCTGGCAGCACGGGGTTGCCCAGTGTGTCTAGCCTCTACTTTCTGCCTCCAAGGACAAAAATAACATGGCTGTTGCTTCACTGAGCGGTTAGGCTATTTTTACCCAACAAAGCAGGGACACACCACCCACCCTAACGGCAGCACAGCTACATGGACAGCAGAGGCCATGGCACTCTAGCCCTGGTGGTAGAATCTTAAATGCTGTAAAGCCCTGATCGTGGGGTTTAGCAGTATTCTAGCCTTGAGCAGTGTTAAGAGTCTACAGCAAATAGAGGAGGTATAATTAGAACCGCATCTCTAGCTCTTTAGAACTGGCTAAAGTATACCTGTTTTTAAGCCAGCATTTATTAAAGGCTTTCTACATGCCAAGCATTGTTCAAAGTCCTTTTCATATACACAAACTAACCTACAAACAACCATATAAAGATAAGATACATCCTATTTTTAAAGATAAAAATACTGAGGTTTAGAAAGAAGAGATACTGCTGGAAAGTATACAGGGATATGTCCTGGGCAGCCTCAGTCCTGGACCCAGGCTTTAACCACCAAGCTACGCTAAAAATATAAAATCTGATCACTGGCCAGTGGCCCCCAGATTGGGCAGGATATAAAATCCACTGTCGTGTATATACTCCGCTTTAGCATCTTGGTGATGTGAACAAGTGGCCAGTTTACAGAAGGCTGGGTTGAGCACATCACCTCAACTGCTTTCCTGGCCACCACAACAGAAAAGCAGCCACAGAGCATTTATTCATACATGGCTATCTCCTCAGGGAACTCCCCACTAACACAACACATGAAAATAATTTCCATTTTAAAAATGACATTTCCATTTTAATGGACACGTTGATCTAAAGGTCATGCTGAATGAGAAAGGTTCAAAGTATTAGAAAGCCCTACTTTAAAATTCTGATTAGACTAGACCATATCTTCTTAGTGAATTTAGAGCAGCAGGATATCCTATCTAGGCTTTCTCCAAGCTGAAGCTACAGGAGCTAGATATTAAGGAGGTGTCTGGTATATCCACACCCACTAAATGCTAGCACTAGAATGTAAAGGCATGCGTGATCACATAATCTCAACTGAACTCCAGTTTCTATAATTATAAGACAGGCAGTACCTGCTCCTGCCACCCCCCCCAAAAAAAAAAAAAAAACAAAAAACTGATGCAGACGGTGCTCTGAGCTCTTCAGAAGATCAAAGAGAAATCCAAACACTCGTCCCTGCACCTCAGGGCCACTCTGACACATCCCTTCCTCAATTTCCCCAGAATGCCTCGGCAGGTCTTCTCCTTGTTAAGAGATCCCAGGATAAAAACCAACGTCCGGTTTTGACCTTTTCATAAAAGAACTGAAAGAACACGGAAGCAGTTTATGTTGCAAACACCTGCTCACAAATCAGACTATTCCAAAGGATCCCCAGAACCCAGCAATTTCTAATGTCATTTACTCTGAAATTAACAGTGGCAGGTACATCAAGAGTTGATACAAGTCTATTCTTTCCTTTCTCTCCCTTTTCTCCCCACCAGACGAGATGCTCTAGTGGGTTCAGATGGTTTAGCTATAAACTTAGTATATAACTGTTCTATCCCTCTCCTATCATACAGATGTTGGTGGACCAAGTGAGATGTGAAAGAAATCTCTCTATACATAAAGTATATGCAAATGTTGCTATGCATGTTGACAGTGATGGTTCTAAGACCTGCTGTAATATAAGCAAGATCAAACTCAAGGCCAGTGGATAACAAAGCTGTGGACCTAACTATAGTGAGAACCTGAAATAACATTCAGCAATGAAGCTAGTTGGCTCTTCCTCAGGGAGGGTCTGAAATGGACTACCTGGCTTGTGCAACATTAGTTGAAAACAAAAACAGTACCATACTCTTTTATGTATACTTTTATGTAAGCACGGATAGCACATATACCCATTCAACTGCCATTCAATTCCTGTTATTGACTACTCTTCGATGCACAGCCAAACGAATTTTTTAAAATTTCCCGTAACACGATCTTAACAGGGGACCCTGATGGATCCTTACACACAAACAGGAAAAGTAAAACCTGAATCGTTTGGATAAGCTCTTGAGCATCCTGTTCTCCTTCTCTGATTTAAAACAATGCTGGGCTCTAGGGAGCAGAGCAGCTCCTACTGCTCTAGCTTCATTGTCTCCACCAGGAGATGGATGCCACCAAAAGATGTTTCATGTGACAACATCTAATTGTTCTTAATGCAGGCAGCCATCAATGACATCACAGGGGACCAAAACAGGTTTCAAAGTGTTCTCGGAGGTTTTCCTCTGTATTTTTTTTTTAAAGTTTATTTATTTTGAGAGAGAGAGAGAGCACGCACGCATGCACATGGGGGAGGGGCAGAGAAAGAGGGAGAGAAAATCTCAAGCAGACTCTGAGCTGTCAGCGCAAGGGGCTCCACATCACAAACCGTGAGATTGTGACCTGAGCTAAAATCAAGAATTGGATTCACTTAACTGACTAAGCCACCCCAGCACCCCTCCTCTGTATTTAAAGTTTATTATTTTTTTTAACTTTTAAAATTGTATTTTTTTATTTTAGAGAGAGAGAGTGAGCATCGGGAGAGGGGCAGAGGGAGACAGAAGCTTAAGCAGGCTCCACACCCAGCACAGAGCCTGACACGGGGCTCAATCTCACGATCCTAGGATCATGACCTGAGCTGAAATCAAGAGGACACTCAACCCACTGAGCCACCCACGTGCCCCTTTTAAAGTTTATTTCCATTTTACTATTTTTTTAATGTTTACTTATTTTTGAGAGAGAAACAGGGAGAGACAGAGAGTGGGGAAGGGGCAGAGAGGGACAAAGCAGGCTCCAGGCTCTGATCTAGCTATCAGCACAGAGCCCAATGTGGGGTTTGAACTCACAAACAGTGAGATCATGACCTGTACCGAAGTTGGACACTTAACAGACTGAGCCACCCAGGTGCCCCAAAGTTAATGTAATATTTATTGTTGCTATGAGAAGTATCTGAAAGACAACTTCGGCTTAAAAATAAAAGCAATGGTAGTTTTAACTACCCTGAATTCCTTAAAGAGATGGTCTGATCAAATTTCAAATAAAGCAACAATGGGTTTCTTGTCATGGCCTTAACATATTATACTCTGTTACTTGAGTTTTCACACCAACTTCTGAAGAAAAAAACCTGCATAGATTTGATGGTGTACGAAATTTTCAAAGCTTTATATGCTGAAATGAGAAAGGCAGAAATGTGTCTACCCAAGACTTGCTGTTGGGGAACCCCAGGGGCTAGGGACTGTTCTGTGCTCCCCTCACAGGCAATGAGCATTTCCTGCAAGGAATCCTGTGACTGGGCACATGACTTACTCCACAAATGACCCATCTCGGCCAGGCTCGTGAAGCATCTAAGAGGAAGTAGTCCGGGTGGAGCCTGTAACAAACGAGAACAGGACGCCGGACAGCGGGGAAGGGAAATGCCTAAGGAAAAGCTAAAACTGCTCTTCGGGACATAAAGCCAAGACCCTGAGAAAGAAGGGCTTCTTATCCCCACCAGGCCCCCAAAAAGGAAGGTCACCTTGTAAAACGGCAGATCAGTAGAGTCTGGGAAGGGAGGCAGAGCAGGGGGGTCGTTTCCACCGCATTCCAACAGGTATTGCCTGAAGACTCCCGGAAAAACTTCCCAGGGCAACGCAGGCACTGGCTGGGAGCCTTCACAGACCATATGGAGCCACTTAGTATCTAAATTTTTTGTTGTTGTCCTTTAGTGATTCCTGAGTGTGTTGCAAATTATGCTGCTAGCTTGGCTCACACAAAAGATGACAATTTAATAAGAAACATAAATGTTTGACAATTCGCATTAAATCACCATCTGGTCCACGGAAATATTCCTATTTAAAATGTATATATCATCATTTGCCAACTGTGTAATCTATTACGGGTTTTCTGGGGAATGTGAAGTTGGTTTATTAACTCATAGCACTTCGAAACAAACATCTTTGTTCTAGGATAAAGAAGAAAGGCCTTGAACAGTGAATCCCATATTAAAATATATTTTCTGAGGCGCCTGGGTGGCTCAGTCAGTTAAGCATCTGACTTCTGATTTTGGCTCAGGTCATGATCCCAGGGTTCATGAGACCGAGCCCTGTATCAGGCTTTGCGCTGACAACTCAGATCCTGCTTGGGATTCTCTCTCTCCCTCTCTTCCCCCTTCCTGCTCTTGCTTTCAAAATAAATCAATAAAAAAAAAAAAAGGTCTTCTGCAAGCCAATCTTAGTACCTTGAACAAATTAGCATTTTTCATGCTCAGATGACCCAAAATACGAGAAAAGAAAAGGCAAAAGATAGCACAACTTCCTCTTAAAGTAATTCTGTAAACTGAGGCTTTGGGAAAGTATTTGAAATGAAAACTATGATGGTTTCTATAATATATTCACACGTGTAAATGAGGCTTACACCTCCCAACCCAGTGCCCTCCCCTCCCTCTCCCATCCTTTATTTTATCTTTAGGATGGGAAGGTGGAAGGAGGTTTGTTTTTAAAACCAAATTTCGCCAATCAACTTTAAAAAGAAAAGCTGCAGAGACTATTAAAATATTGTAAGTAGAAAATAAAAAGCTGCTCATTTCCAAATTTAAAAAAAATTTAAGTTTATTTATTTTGAGAGAGAGAAAGCAGGTGCCTTGCAAGCGGGTGAGGGGCAGAGAGAGAATCCCAAGCAGGGCTTGCACTGTCAGCGCAGAGCCCAACACGGGGCCTGAACTCTGGAACTGTGAGGTCAAGACCTCAGTCTAAAACAAGTGTCGGATGCTCATCCGACTGATACCCCCACCTCATGCCCTTTCTCATTTCCAACTTTACTGTGTAAGAATGAATCAATGTCTCACACTACTCCATAAAATCATGTACTTTAAGTCTTTTAAAGTTTAATCCCCTGAGATCTCTCCTTCGTTCAAATATTAATTACTAACATTCAGAGTCTATGTTTGTTTTTGGTAATTTTTCCCCCATACATTTCAGTCTTTAGATTATGTCCACGTGGTTATTCACCTAAAAACTAAATCTGGTTTAGTATTTTTTCCTTAGAAGGTGCTCAAATATTTTTGAACAAAACCGGATGGAACATGAATCACATCCTACCGTCCCCTTAGAGTGTAAACCAAATAAAGCTACAGGTGGTTACAAAAACAGCCAAGTGCATGCTTGAATTTTGAAGAATTGAGCACATCACAAGTATCTCCTTGGTTCACATGTCACAATCCTTTCTAAATTAAGTAAAATGACACCGAGCAGGTGTATTTTTAAAATACATCTCACCGATGACGATTCTATTTCATAAATAGTTATCTGCCTTTTCTCTTTGCATCTCTCCCACTGCTTCGTCATAGGAAGATACATAAAACAATGCCCACTGGTTTTTCAGGGAGCATTCTAGAGAAGACAAAGGACAGGTTATTCTTTATAGTTTGCTCACAGTCAAGCAGTTTTGGTTCTAGTGGACTGATTCGCTAACTTTTAAATATACTGCTGTAATAATTACCAAGTAGTAACTAAAAAGAATCACAGAGAGAGAGAGAGAGAATGTTTAAATATATAAAATCACAGAATGAAGGCGCCATAAATCTGTCAAGGCCAAGTGTAATTGTCACTGAGTTAATTTCTGTGTAACTACAGCTTCATTTTTAAAAATACAGTTATTTTTAAATATATTTATAAAATATATAAATATTTTATAAATAAATATACATAAATATAAATAAAGTATATATAAATATATATATTTTATATATAAATATAAAAATATTTTTAAATACTGCCCCAGTAAGCAGTTATATATATCAGCAGAGACTCCTAGTAGGTAGTAATGGTTACCATTAGTCCAAGTTTTCCTTCTAGAGAAATCTTACTAAGGATTATTTCCTTAATCTCTAACAACCAGCCATTTCTGACAGAATAAACATTTTCAAGCATACACCAAGAGATGAATTATTCAACAAGTTAAAACCTGGGATTACAAGTTTGCTATTCCTCGGGTAGTAGACCCATCCTTCCACCCTTGTTTTTCAACTAGGAAACAGTCCAGTTTCCTCAGTCTGGCACGTTACCATGTACAGACATTTTCACGGGCTGCTTCCTGTACACAAACAAGTTTCTCAGCAATGACTCAATCTAAGAAATACGATCCAGCCAGTTTACTGGAACTCTCACCCATTATGCTCGTCTGCAAGCTGCAAATATGATGCAGAGATAAAGCAAAACTGGTAAGTGAAAGGGCGCCTGGGTGGCTTAGTCGGTTAAGCGTCCGACTTTCGCTTGGGTCATGATCTCGCGGTTCGTGGGTTCGAGCCCCGCGTCGGGCTCTGTGCTGACTGCCAGCTCAGAGCCTGGAGCCTGTTTCAGTCTGTGACTCCCTCTCTCTCTGACCCTCCCCTGCTCACGCTGTCTCTCTCTCTCCTAGAAATAAATAAAACATTAAAAAAAAAACAACTGGTAAGTGAACTGAATAGGAACTTATGACTGCTGATTTTCTCAAGAGGTACACAGCTGCTTAGCCAAAGAGAAATCAGAAAGCGCAGTGAATTTCCAGTAAGGGTAGGTGATCCCACCTGCTGGAAAAAGTGCACTGGCTCCAGCGTTTCCAGGAGAACTTTCACAGCTGGCCCCCCAAAGACTTCTTTTTTGGCGGTCTGTATTTGAGCAGATAATGCTGCCAGGCCTGGAAGGGCTTCTGTGAGGGCTATGAGGAGTTTGCCAAGAGAATGGCTTGGTTGGATCAGCAAACTTCAGGATACAGTTTTCTAACCTTCCCCATTGTTTAACAAGCCGTGTACAGATTCAGTTCTGAATGCTGTCCTCCACACACGCAAGGAACTTTGTGAGGAAGTCTCCCATCACCATTAGAGTAATTCTACTGGAAAACACACACACACACAGAGGCACGCTCCAAGAGGACCCTTGGTAGCACTGGGTCTGACCCTGGAGGTCAAACAGCCTGCCTGCCCATCCTGGTGTCCCACCCTCATTCGGGGCAGCCACCGTGAGGGAGAGCAGTGCTCCGTCCGGCACGACCCAATGGCCCGGGCTCTTTACAGCCACTTCTACTACTTCTAAATGCCCTGTGTGATACTTTCCCCTCCTTGGGTCCTGCATTTGTAAAAAGAAATTATTTATTCCAATCTTAAAGGTTCTTTTCAGATTTCACTGCCTACCATTAGCTTTAGAAAGTAAGAATCAGGGTAGTAACCCAGGCTTAGAGGCTGAGGAAGTCCTTTATACTGTTTATTGCTACAAGCCAAAGACCTTGCATGCCGTGGTGGGGGTGGGTTTGAATATTAGACACACATGTGTTATATACTGTAATCTATATAAACTGTCTAAAACAGCCTTTTTTAAAACTGTAGATTCTGTTAAAATACATCCTAAGGGGTCTGTTTAAGTTTTTTAGCGTGTACTCTTTTGAGAACACAAATATTTTAAGAAATAATAAGCCACTGGGGCGCCTGGGTGGCTTAGTCGGTTAAGTGACTTTCACTTAGGTCATGATCTCGCGGCTCGTGGGTTCGAGCCCCGCGTCGGGCTCTGTGCTGACTGCCAGCTCAGAGCCTGGAGCCTGTTTCAGAGTCTGTGTCTCCCTCTCTCTCTGACCCTCCCCTGCTCACGCTGTCTCTCTCTCTCTCTCCTAGAAATAAATAAAAAATATTAAAAAAAAAAAAAGAAATAATAAGCCACTAAATGCTAAAACCACATTTTACTCAAATGGTGTGGTAGTTATCATAAAGGTGGTAGTTAAGATCAACAAGATTAGTGTACATACTGTCCTAAATAGAGCGTCAGTCCCTCTACCCATCTAATAATATGTATAGAGCACTCTCAGGTACCAGGAACTGTGCTAGTTTCTGGGGACACAAAGATAAATAACATAGTCTCTGATCTAATTTCCGACATGATGAGAGGTGTATAGGAGTCAAGGCAGCAAGAAGGCAAGTGTCACTAAACTGCCCAGGAAGACCGCACAGAGGTCACAAGTGACAAGAGTACTAAAAGCACTTTTCACGACTGCATGAATGTCCTACTCAATAAACGAGGGTTAAGCCTGGTTTCCAAAGGTCTAATCCAAGGAAACATTTGAAAGCAAAGGAGTTTCTAAAGATGGAGAGAACAGAGAATAATGAATACATCACCACTTACTTTATGCATTCTTAGTCTCCCCTCCCTTTTACTTTTAATTTCTTTTAACGTTTATTCATTTTTAAGAGATGGAGCACAAACGAGGCAGGGGAAGAGAGAGAGGGAGACACAGAATCCGAAGCAGGTTCCAGACCCTAAGCTGTCAGCACAGAGCCTGACGCGTGGCTCAAACTCACAAACAGCAAGATCATGCAACTGAGCCACCCAAGACCCTCTCTTGGTCTCCCCTCTTGATGGCGGCAGTGTTTTACCCCCTCTCCCTAGAGGCTCAGATCCTCCAACAGGAGGAAAATTCTCACCACCCAGAGACTTCCTCCTCACATATGGACTTTTCGGTGAGCGTGACTCATCTCAGCTGAGCTGCTGTCACTGCTAATGCCACACTGTCTGTCACGGAATGTTACAACTGGAAGGGACCACACAGGACTCACACAGACAGCCCCTTTCATTTTTCAAATAGGGAAATGGGCCAGAGAATGAAATGACTTGGCCCAAGTTCAGAGGTCAAGGTTGCCAAAACCACCTACCTCTAATTTACAACTCGTGTCAACTTACTTGTCAGAGGGGAAAAAGATACAATTTTGACCCGTTTAAATTTTTAGATTAGCATCTCTGGCTGTACCTTGCCAGCCTGCAGGTACCCAACAGCTTCTATTACAGCTGGCGTTTGCCAGGTACTGTATGGTTTACAGGGTGTTCGCAAGTGGTATCTCATTCCAGCCTCACTGCAGTGGCCCGAGGGAGGCGGTTCATCTTCATTTAGGGATGAGCATATTGAGGCTTGGAGCTCCGAGCAGCGCTGCCGCAAATCACATGTCTGGCAAGTGGTGGAGCCAGGACTCCAACCCAGAAATAAGTGTGGGGCTGCCAGGCCCTTCCCCAGCCATGGTGCCGCTCCGTGGTGCTCACGCCACACCAGGGCGAGGCCTGAAAACTGCTTTAGCCTCAGTGCCCTCTCCTGGGGTAGGACATGAAGACCTGGAAGCTGTCCCTCCCAACACTCAGACCCTCCTGTCCTGAGGACTCATGGGTAAATCAGGCCAACTTACTGCACAAGGAGAGGGCGGCATTGAAGTCTATCTTCCCAGAAAGACAATATTTACCCTGTACTTGATACGGTTATCTGGGCTTTCTTACAATGGTCTGGCTAAACTGTAAACTCCAGTAGGGCAAAATAATGTCTTTTTAACATAGATAACACATGTATATGTGGAAAAAAAAATTTTAATTGCAAAAGTAATCTAGTCACCCTTCCCCAAGGCAACTGCTGGCATCAATTTTTTTCTGTTTCCTTAGGAAGATATTCTATTAAACACACACATACAAATAGCATATAATCACAGTGTTCCACTTGCTAATGTATATTTTATTTATTTATTTATTTTTAATATTTTTATTGATTTCTAGGAGAGAGAGAGACAGCGTGAGCAGGGGAGGGTCAGAGAGAGAGGGAGTCACAGCTGAAACAGGCTCCAGGCTCCGAGCTGGCAGTCAGCACAGAGCCCAACGTGGGGCTGGAACCCACGAACCGCGAGATCATGACCTAAGCGAAAGTCGGACGCTTAACCGACTAAGCCACCCAGGCACCCCACTAATGTATATTTTAGAGGCAGTTCTAAATCAAGGCATAGAGTTGTTCCATTATTTTTTAAAAAAAGATTTTATTTTTAAGCCATCTCTACACCCAACGAGACACTTGAACTTATAATCCTGAGATCAAGACTCACGTACTCCACCAACAAAGCCAGTTGGTGCCTGTGTTCCTTTTTTTTTTTTTTTAAATTTACTTACTTTTGAAGGAGACAGAGACAGACAGAGGATTGAACAGGGGAGGGGCAGAGAGAGAGGGAGACACAGAATCCGAAACAGGCTCCAGGCTCTGAACTGTCAGCACAGAGACTGGCATAGGGCTCAAACTCACTAACCATGAGATCTTGACCCAGACAGAGGCTGGGCCAAAGTCAGACGCTTTAACTGACTGAGCCACCCAGGCGCCCCCTACCTCCCTTCCATTAATTTTATTGGCTGAGCAGTGTTTCATCATAAAGGTACACTAGAATAATATATTTAATAACATAATTATTTAAATAGTCCCTCATTGGGCTTTTAAGATATTTTGAATCATTTGCTATTACAAATTAACGCTACAATGAATATCCTTGTGCACAAACCATTTCATAAAAATGTATGGAGACATCTGTGGAATAAATAATTATAAGTGGAACTGCTGGATCAAACAGCACAGTTGAGCCCTGAACAACATGAGAATTAGTGGCACTGACACCCGCCCCCCCAAGTCAAAAATCCATGTGTAACTTTTGACCTGAAGCCTTACTGGTAACAAATGATAACACTTAATTTGTATGCTATATGCATTATATACTGTATTCTTATAATACAGTAAGCTAGAGAAAAAGTGTTAAGAAAATCAGAAGAAAGAAAAAATACATTTACCCAAAAAAATGTGTGTATAAGTGGACCTGCATAGTTCAAAGCTGTGTTGTTCAAGGGTTAACTGTACTTGCACTTACAATCATGACAGATACGGCCTGACAGTTCTACACTGTAGGGGATGTAACAACGTGTGGGACTCCCCATTTCCCCACTCGTGTGTCCTTCAGTGCTTGCATCACGGGCACACAGAACTCACATGACAAATACATACTAACTGTATAAGGTTCCCTATACTAATTCCGGAATCACTTCAAACCACCCCCATCTCTCTCTTTCACAGTGAAACGAAGGCTACAGAGGAGAATGACCGTTACACAGTTGGCTGGCTAGCAAGCAGCAGCTCTTTCACCACCAGTCTATATTTAGCCTTGCTCCAGCCAGCTTAACTTTGGGTAGCACCTGTGGAGCCAGCAGAACATTTGCAGGAGCAAGAAGAGTAAAGGGTACGGCACAGACAGGGAAGACAGAGGCTGGGCAACGTCTCAAAAGCTGAAACACCAAAGCTTGTCAGGAAAAGTCAGTGCCTCTGCCTTTTGCACAGAAAAGGTAAATTACCAAGGGGAAGGGCAAGTCAGCCTGGCTGACCTATCTACCAACTCCCTAAAGACCAAAAAAGAAAACATTCTTTCTAGGGATGAGTCTTTCAGGAACAGATGTTTCTTCGTCATAAAATTACATTTACAGCACAGAACTGGCTAAGGAAAGCAGAGGGTGATCTTGGAGACCATACTCTAAACCCCAGGTTTATAAATGAGGTTCCTGAGGCCAAGAGATGCTAAGTGAGTAACCAGCCCCGTGTCCCATTTGATGAAGCAGACCCAAAGAGGTCATATGGTCAAACCTAACACAAATTAGGTTTTAAAGTAGACTTCTACTGCAAGTTCTATTACTTACGACTCAAGAAATATTAGGAATTACTTTGAAAACAGAGCTTTACAGAACTGTTGTATGGCAATTAACCCTGCAGCCTAATTGATGGCCTATAAAACCCTGCTACTTGACCAATGTCTAATGTGCATTTTTCTGTACAGAGCTTTCCTTCCCCCACCCCCAAGCTCTAAATACCATGTGGTTTCCTAAAGACTGTGTCCCTGATCAATATAACAGAACTAAAAAAAGCCCCTTCAGGGGCGCCTGGGTGGCTTAGTCGGTTGAGCGTCCGACTTTCACTTAGGTCATGATCTCGCGGTTCATGGGTTCGAGCCCTGCGTCGAGCTCTGTGCTGACTGCCAGCTCAGAGCCTGGAGCCTGCTTCAGATTCTGTTTCCCTCCCTCTCTGACCCTCCCCTGCTCACGCTGTCTCTCTCTCTCTCTAAATAAAACATTGAAAAAAAAAAAAAAAGCCCCTTCAGGCAGATCATCTCTGCTACCACAAAAGCAACTCAGAACCAGTATGGTCCCCTGAGAATCCCCGAATCGCGGAGTCAAGGCCATGTACCCACTAAATGCACATTTCAAATTTGAAAGACTTATCTAAGGGTTCACCAAAATCAAGTGTGACCCAAGAAATAGTTGTGCACCGCCACGGAGAAAGAAGGTGCTGGGAGACACCCGCCCACACCTGTGTAGGGCTTTAAGATCACAAAACACTTTCACTTGCATTCTTATGTCATGTAATCCTTTACACTACATGTGAAGATCAGTGAGATGAAGAGACGGAGGTTGAGAAAGGCTAAATGTCAAAGGTTGCACACTTGTCACTTACACTTGAGGCACAAACAACCTCCTCTAATGTGATACACATACTCCTAAATCAAATCACCGTTGAGTAAATCATAATGCCTCCCTTTCTTCTTCCAGTCTTCAAAATACAAATATATTTTTGGGTTTACTCAAAGGGTGTTCCTTTTAGTTTGTTGGTGGCTTCTTCCTTTAAATCCATTGTGCTACACTTGTAAGGAAACAATACCATAAAACAGAACTAGACTTTTACCAAGTGACCGCAGATGACCTACCTAAACAATAAACACATGAAGTCAAGCTCTTCATCTTTTTCTCTAGGACAAAAGCTGTGGGTCTGATTTAAAATCTCTGGCTTTGGAAAAAGAATTTCTTAAATTAAAATATGAAAGCCAGATGCATGAAGGTTTCCAAAGTAAATGTTCACACAAAGCATGGGAATTATTATTCCCCACGACTGTGTCATTCATTATACCGCCCAACAAAAATACCTTGTCAAACACAGAATTGACCCTCTTGTCCATCCACTGGTAGGGAAAGCAAAAAAATTATTTTCCTTACCACCTAAAATAATTTCTTCTTCAAGGCCTTTTCTTCAGGCTGGATCTGGGAGGAGTTTCAGATTTCTGCAGCCCTGACGCCCACTGGGTTCTATGACCAAGCAAACCGTGCACCCAAAGCAGAAGGCCATCAGGAACATCAGGGTCCAGTCCCCGTCCCCACCTAATAATCATGCCATTTTACCTTATCTTTTAGCCATGGTTTCTTCCTCTGCCAAAGGACAGGGCTGGGTTAGGGAACTCCTAAGATCTCTTCCTCTAAATACCTTAGGTTCTATGATGTCCAAAATGTAAATCTAAACTCTAATTTTGAATTTTACTTATTTCTTTTTTTATTTTTATTTTTATTTTTTTTAAATATTTTTATTTATTTCTAGGTGAGAGAGAGAGAAAGACAGCATGAGCGGGGAGGGTCAGAGAGAGAGGGAGTCACAGACTGAAACAGGCTCCAGGCTCTGAGCTGGCAGACAGCACAGAGCCCGACGCGGGGCTCGAACCCACGAACCGCGAGATCATGACCTAAGCGAAAGTCGGACGCTTAACTGACTAAGCCACCCAGGTGCCCCACTTATTTCTTTTTTTAAGCTTTTACTTTTTTTAAAGTGATCTCTACACCCAAAGTGGGGCTCGAACTCACAACCCCAAGATCAAGAGTCACTCACTCTACTGACTAAGCCAGTCAAGCACCCCTAATTTTGAATTTAAAAAACAAGCTAATTTTAGCTACCTGTAATAGATGCTCTAAAGCAGATCTTGTCCAACAGAAACATAATGCAAGCCATATGTGTCATTTAAAAAATTTTAGTAGCCAGGGGCACTTGGGTGGCTCAGCCAGTTAAGTGCCCGACTTTGGCTCAGGCCATGATCTTGTGGTCTGGTCTGTGAGTTCAAGCTGACTGCTCAGAGCCTAGAGCCTGCTTTGGATTCTGTGTCTCCCTCTCTCTCTGCCCCTCTCCTGCTCCCACTGTCTCTCTCTCTCTCTCAAAAATAAACATGAAAAAAAAATTTTTAGTAGCCTTACAAAAAAAAGAAAAAAAAGAAACAAGTGAATTTAATTTTAGCAATATGCTTAATATATCAAAAAATATTTTAACATGCAACCAAAAACTTAATATTATTAATGAGGTATCAGAAATGATGAACACACTCAATATACACTACAACACAACTGATATGATCACATAAAATGTAGCTGCCTTGTACAATAAAGTTAAGAGTTAACAAAAAACCTTAACAATGTTTCTGGTTTTAAATTTACTTATTTTTCCTGTTTTAAAATTTAAGTCAAAATTCATTAAAATTACAAATTCAGTCCCTCAGCTGCACTAGCCCCATTGGTTAGTGCAGCTTACACACATGGCGTGGAAGGTGGAAGGGGGGCTCAAATTCTACTGAACCGAAATCTTCTGTTTTGCAACTTACTTCCTCAGGCTACAGGGAGAATATTAACCCTCCCAAATTTCACTAGGTAGTATTTACACTGTTAGCAATTATTTGTAAAAAGCTCCTACAGTGACCTGCAAGTGCCAGTGTGAGACTGAATGACTAAAGAGGCGCGTAATGACTGAAGGGACCATCAGGAAGTTACTCAGCAGTGGTGTGGTCCAGACGCCACACAATTATCAAATTACTGCAAAGGTCATCTGAAGAATGGGGGAGAAATAAAGGGCTTAGGTGATGAGAAAGCAGTATCTAGTCCAACTAAGGATATGAATGAAGCGGAGTTTGGAAGTTCTATTTCAGCAGCTTTCAGATGCATATGTTTGAAAACACATAGTACCCACTATTGTTGCCAGCCTCCAGGCAGCAATTTGGACCTCTTCCAGAAAAACTATAATTAGTGCATATATCTTACTCATGCTCTTAAGATCAGTACAGAAATCTTTTCTTTTCCCTAAGGTCAAGCTCTTCCATTAACTTGCTAAATAAATATGTAAGGACCCTGGTTAGCAGGCGAGCCTTCACATTAAAATTTGAGAATAAAAGATCATAGTACAGTATTCTAAATCCAGATTAAGAGCAGTATGACATAATCTAAGTAATAATGTTAATAATAACAGCTACCATGTGTGGTGCAGTTTCTGCTCAACATGACTGCAAGCACTTATATCTATTATCTCTTTTACTTGCACCAATCTTCAAGGCAGGTAGTATTATCATCATTGCCCTTTCAGAGCAAGGAAACAACCACAAAGAGGTTCAGTAATTTTGCCTGAAGACCGGCATCTACTAAAGGGCGACACTGAGCCCTAACCCAGGTGTAGGTCACAGAGGCATTCAAATAGCCTAGGCCTGCCTCTTCAGGGAGACCACGCAGTGGGGGGCCAGTTAGGGCTCGACCGCTAACTAGCTGCACAGGGTAGCGTGGCCCTCACCACCCAACCTCACTGTGCCATCCCTACCAGGACTAGCCCAGCAGAGTTGTTTTTTCATATGAAAGAAAAGTATGGAATGCCCCTTAAAAATATAAAGGACAACCAGGGGTGAGGTATTAAAACCATTAATAAATTCAACTCCCATTGCCAATGTCAAATGAACATGAGAAGAATCTCAATTTTAGGCTTCTGGGTCTAACTACTATATAAGAAATAGAAGGTGAGGTCATAATTTATGCACTCATCAGACATCTGCATGGCAATACCCATGGGAAGTGAATGTAAGAAGTTTTCAGCTAGGTTACCTCCCTTCAAGGGTTTTCCAGAAGGTCTTCCTTCCCTTCACCACCCTACCATTTTTTTTTTATCTTTTTTAAAGTTCATTAATTTATTTTTGAGAGAAAGAGACAGCATGAGCCGAGGAGGGCAGAGAGAGAGAGAGAAACCCAAGCAGGCTCCATGCCCAGCAGCACAGAGCCTGATGTAGGGTTCGAACTCATGAAACCAGGAGATTATGACCTGAGCAGAAACCAAGAGTCAGACGCTTGGTCATCTGAGCCACCCAGGCTTCCCAACCTTTTTTTTTTTTTTTCAAGGTGTGAGTTACTTAGTGGTAGCATTACAAAAGGACCGTTTTAGTCTTTAAAGACCAGAGGATGGGGGGCAGGGCTGGGAAGAAGGCAAGGCCACAGGGGTCAGCCCAGCTCATGTTTGGATTAGACTTCCACCAACGCACTTCCATTCCCCAAACTCTTTCTGTTGGTTCAACTGGCCTGCGGACACTGCTTCTTTTCTAGGCCCAGAACCCCAGAGTAAGAAATTCTGCCCCAAGAGAAGGAGTGTGTCTGGGAAGGAGTTCAAAGAGCTGGAAGCTCATCAATCCACATCAGCACAGGGAATCCAGCAGACAGGCTGGTGTCTCCCAGGGGAGACTGGGCCAGCAGGTAGCCCTCTGCTGTCACAGGGCACACGTAAGGTCTTGCCACGGATTGGTTTTCTGTCTCTAGAGACTTCAGTGCCCAAGGTGGAAGACATGCATAGGAAAACCACAGGTGGATATGTTTACGACAAAGAGCAAAAAAGGGTATGAATGTTTATGCCACTACACAGCAGAATTCAAGAAAGGGCTTTTTTCAAGTGTGCCTGAGAAGTTTCAGCTCCCCACACATCAAGCATCCCCAACAGAGAAGAAATACAATTATAGTAACAATTATGGTAACAATAACCACAGCCACCATTTGTTGAATGTGTACTGTGTGCTAGATCTTGTGCCCAGTTCTTTTCTTACTCAATTCTAAGAGCGCCTTGGCAGGTGTCATCCACATTCCAATGCTGATGAAACTGAAGCACATGCCACTGTAATGTCCATCAACTTAACCTCTCTGGGCCTCAGTCCCTCACCTACAACACTGGGATAATGCCTGCCTCTCAGGGCTAACAAGGAGCACACACAACAAAATCAGTGTTAAAGCATTAGGACCCTGGCCAGCACCGGGAAGAGGCCGAGAGACTGCTATCACTAATATGGTTAGATGCCCACCCACCTCTGTTAGCTTGAGGCTTGCGAAAAAGAAAATATTGTCTGTTTTTGCTTTTCTTGGGTGAATACTGCTAATCAGTGGGCTGGGAAGCCAAGGATGAGGCTGTTTTAGTTGAAAACAGGCCCTTCTTAGAGAAGGGCACAAAGAGACAAACTCCCTCTGTGCCACCTTGAAGAAAAAAACCAACCCATCCCTCAAGCAAAACGGCCATTTCTGGCTCATTTTCCCTCCCCTTTCATCAGGGGGATGAGCACACTGGTGGATGAGTTTCTGTTAAAACACAGAAACAGCAGAGCATGCAAGCTTGAGCACAAATGGTATCATGATGAGGCCAACAGAAAGAGGAAATCTACTTCTTTCCTATGAAAAGGGGGCTTAAAAAATTCTCCTTAGATGACTAACAAAGGTGGTTACAGATTAGAGTTACAAATACAGATCCTCAATACATGTGCTGATGCCAAGCCAACTAAGCCACACCCACCCCTCTCCACTCCCCTTGCCCCCCATCCTTCTGTCTCCAACCTCTCCATCTTCTGATGCATGGCCCATAGTAATTTCCTGTCCACATTCGGCTCATCTGACTTGCCCTTTCCAAAGCCTTCTGTGTTTCAAGATACTTACATAAGACTTGAAATGTCACACATCGGCACTGAAGGGCTCTCTAAAGCCAGCTCCAAATGAACCTCTTCACCCCTAGTGACTCAGTCCATTGCCAGAGTCTGGCTCGTGCCTGCACCCTTCCTCAGACCTTCCAAATGAAGTCTTAGCCAAGGAAATCCTACAGACTGAAAAAAACAAAAACAAAAACAACCCTGTAGTTAAAATGCTACCTCCTCCAGGGTGTCCTCTGAGCACCCCAGCTGGAAGTGACACTTTCTCTTCTGCACTGTCATGGAGCTGTATGTGTCACAGATGAGCCTGTGTAAACACCGAGCTCCTGGAGGGCAGTAACAGACTCACCCTCACTTTAGAGAGCAACTACGATTATGTAAATGCTAGGCATGATGCCAGACACCAGGGCTATAAAAAAGAAATAAAATACAGTCCCTGCCTTAGAGGAAGTCAGACTTCAAGCACAGAAAACGAGATGTAAAGTAAATTATACTCGATGATATGAAACATGCCCTATAATCCAGGTGTACAAGGAGCAAAGGGATTGATTAGGAGGAGGGGCAACTTGAAAAGCAAATGTTCTTCAAGGAAGACAACACATTTGCTGCATTATCTTGGAAGATTAAGGCAACTTCATGACCTGAAAAGTTCCTTGGGGGTGTAAATTCCTAATAAATTTATGTGGAATGAGTAAGTTCACATTTAGGCTCAGAATTCGGTATTTTCACTGTATACATAAGGTGTCTAGGTTCAGAGAATTCTAATTACTTACATAACAAAGATACTGTGTTTTCTATCAGTTATCACCCAACTACTAGTCATAGAAAAATTACTTAAAATTATTAAAGTTATTTCATAGTAATAATGCTTCAAATTATTCTTTGGGTGCTCTACTAAGAATAAAGTATTACACCCTAAATCTATAAACACATTCCTTCAGGTTAACGATAAAACTCATTTTTTGAAGGGCTCCTGGGTGGCTCAGTCGGTTAAGCATCCGACTTTGGCTCAGGTCATGATCTCACGGTTCGTGGGTTCCAACCCTGTGTCGGGCTCTGTGCTGACAGCTAGCTCAGAGCCCGGAGCCTGCTTCAGATTCTGTGTTTCCCTCTCTCTCTGGCCCTCCTCTACTCATGCTCTGTCTCTCTCTCTCAGAAAAAATAAACATTAAAAAGAAAAATCTTGCAACTTGAACGTATCAGCCAACATTAAATGCTAAGTGTATTTTCTTAGAGTATCCCAGTTCCTCGGACTGACGGTGGGACTTGGTAACCTCACTCTGCCCCCATATTCTAGACTTTTTTTCCCCCCAAAGCATCAATCTATTACCATAATAATCTCTTCAGCTATCCTACTCAGGACTCAGCCTTCTTCATAAAGAACCCAGTAAAAAAGGCAGTAAAGATCCAGAGAGGTATGGTACATGACTCTTAACTTGATCTTGAAATTTTAAAATAATGTTTAGCTTATCTTTTGAGGAAAGTTTCCTTGCAGCTGGAGGCCTGAGAAATGGTGAATATCAGCAGTGATGATATTACCATATCAAATGACAATGACCTCTAAGTGAACTGGACTAGACACCCTACCTGAGTAAATGAAATGTACTAGATCTCTCTAGTTTCTAGGGCTTTCCTCGCTTTCTATCTCTCTGTTACTCCCTTCTGGTTTAGAATAAAAGGTGTGAGGAGATGGGGCCTTCCCACAAAGAACAAGGAAGTACACGTGGAGTTCCCCATTACCTGCCATTTCCTTTTCCACCAGTTTCGGTTACCTGCAGTCAACCGAGGTCCAGGAGCAGCCGATCCTCCTGATATACTGTCAGAAGGTCAACAGCAGCCTAATGTTGTATCACAAGACCTATGTCGCTCACTTCATCTCAACATACAGGCACTTTATCATCTCCCATCATCCCAAGAAGAGTACAGTATTTTGAGAGACCACATTCATAACTTTTATTACATTACGTTCTTATTACTGTTTTATTTTATCATGCTGTTGGTAATTTCTTACCATGCCTAACTTAGAAACTAAACTTTGTCATGGGTGTGCAGATACAGGAAAAACATTGTATGTACAGGGTTTAGTACTATCTGTGGTTTCAGGCACCCACTGGGGGTCTTGGATTATGGGGGACTCCCGTAATACCCTGAGCTTTCCTGGGGACAGTGATATCCTGGCTTCAACAGTCTCTAGAAGTCCGTGTGTGACACCTGTTCCCCTCGGGTGGGCACCACCACTGAGCAGCAACAGAAACTGGAGGGAAATGGGGGGTGGGGAGTTTTCCTAGCTGTCACAATAGTGCTGAATATCCTGTAATGTGGGACAGTCCTTCAACCCAAAGAGAGGACCAGCCCTTGTGTGGCAGCACTCCCTTTGATAAACACTGAGTAAAACTGCTTGAGGTAGGGACATGCCTTAATTAATGTTTGTAAAGGAATCCCTCATTCCTTAGTATCTAACAAAACACCCACAGTCATTAGACAAGAAAAGAAACAGAAGGAATGAAGAAAACAGGGATGGGAGAGCAGGGATTATGGACATGCTAAATCCCTGTTCTACCGTTGTGAGTGACATGGCCCCGGACAAGTTATTTTACCTCTTTGAATAGGTTTCCTCACCTGAAAAATGGAGGTAATAGCCTTACCACCACAGATTTATTGTCAAGATCAAGTACAAGAACATGTCCAAGACCTACTACAGTACTGCCAGGTGTTCAGTAAATGTTAGCTTTTTCCCTTTCCTTCTCTATGAAATTGCTGGTTGTCTGGATTCAGATGCCTTGTGACATCAAAAGGCTGATTCTTTCACAGTGTTGGGAGTTGGTAAAATGTGACTGCAAGGAAAGACTAATTGTCCCAAGTCTCTGCACCATGACTATCCTCACCAGCACAGACACAACTGCTAAAGCATCAGGTACCGTTATCAAGTGGACTCTGAGCCATGTACCTTAGGAGCCCCAGACTTCCCTCCAAGAGTCCCACGGGCACAGAGAAAGGAAGATGGACGAGTTACCTAGGGGTATCATTCCCACTCACATCTCTTTGGGGGAGAGAAGGCTTTATTTATCAGGATCAGTGATAAAAGATGTGAGGTTCCCCAGCTCTTAACATATTTTCCCTCCTTCCTGAACCTCCCCAGAAGTTCAAGACCCAGAGGTCCAAGTCCTTTAGCAACATCAAACACATCTCTACGTAGAATCAATCCTGCCCTGGCATCCCAGGGACACCTAACAGGGGAAGGGAGGCACATGACCTACTAACAACAGATACTCACCCAAACTGGAAACTCGCCAAATGTACTCTATCTGTACAGACTCCATCTGTACTCTACAGGGATGTCTAAGATGACACTATCATTGAATTACTCAGTGCTCCCATATTTGCACTCCATCAAAGGGGCACAGGACGGGTGCTGGAGGAGGGGAGGGAGAAGCCCTCCCAGTGCTGCCAGCTGATGCAGTGCCAGCTTCCTATGGCTGCTAATCTCTGGGTTGTCTGTCCATCATCTACAGAATTAATTTCCTGTATTAAATTCCCAGTCTGAATGATCTTATGTAGTTTCTGGTTTCCTAAACTAAATTCTGGACTATTTTTTAACCTCTCCAAAGAGTTTTCTCAGGAAAGACAAAGCCTATGTGAATGGAGTTGTTGAAAGAACTGAAGACGAATGTCAACAGCACAAGTAAATACTCAAAACTGCTTTCTCTCTCCTCACATGGAGACTGTAAGTGCAAGCTGCACACAGAAGAGCAAATCCAAGTACTAAACATTTAGGAGATCTTCAGGTACAAATTCCAAGTCCATGTGACATTTTCTTCAGGAAAAGCCCCCAAAGCCTGTATTGCTCCTGGGTCATCCATGAAAAAAATCCCTTAAGCAAGTTTTCTTTTTCCTCCCAATCTCTCTCCCTTTCATTCTAGCACTCTTTTTTTCCCCAAGTCAAACAGAACCCAGAATTTCTACTCTTGAAGTCACCATCCTCACTCTCAATCCACTGCCCCAACGGTTCTCCCAAACATGCAGGTTGGTGAAGAAGTTTCCAGCAGAGGGTGAGCCTCTGTGTTTGGAGAAGAGCCTGAACTCACAGAATGGCTCTCATTCCCGGTCCTGGTCTCAGCAGAACATATGGGGTAGGGACCGCAGCTAGTACAAAGTGGGCCAGCCCTGGTCCTGTCCTTGGGGGTTGGTTTCTCAAAGTATATTTTACATCTGTTTCATTGAGAATTACCAAGAACAAAAACAACTTCTTCAAAAATTGGCAATTTCCCCTATGGCAATTAGAAAATACAGTTTTAATTTTTGGTGGTTTTTATTACCAGGATTTTAACATTAAAAATTTTATTTCTTTTTTGCCAGGTCAGAAAATTCAGGGATCTTCAACAGTCTCTAGACACAGCAGCAAGACTCCCTGGATCCAATACTAAAAAAACAAAACAGCAGAAAGGACGGGTTCTGTAGTCAGCCCTCAAGCACCTAAAAAAGTAGAGCAATTCCATCATGTGTCATACCTCTGTTTCAGTTCATTCACAGAAAGCAACAGAACATAATAATCATTTTTCCCTGTATTCTAATCCCTTAGACTGAGAACAGGTTGGCTTCTACATGCATGTGCACTATCATTTTGTGCTGAAGCAGAGCAAACAAAAGGCTGTCAAATCTGAAGTGAAAGCAAAGTTCCATACTTTTCATCAACAGGCCACGCACACAGGCGGTCAATACTGTCCCTGCTCTTACACAGACATGGGGTGAGGGGAGAGTTGGGCACTAACCCACCCTGGATGATGGCTACATCCTGGCAAAGAAGGAAAACGACCTTTAATGAGGCAAGTCATTCACTGCAATACAACAAGTATGCATCCCTAAGAGCCTAAATGGTAACACTGAAATCCTTCTATTTATTTTTTTAATGTTTTGTTTTGTTTTAATTTCTGAGAGATAGAGACAGCATGAGTAGGGGAGGGTCAGAGAGAGAGGGAGACACAGAATCCGAAGCAGACTCCAGGCTCTGAGCCAGCTGTCAGCAGAGAGCCCGACACAGGGCTT
Organism: Proteles cristata cristata; assembly: GCA_017311185.1. NCBI lineage: Eukaryota > Metazoa > Chordata > Mammalia > Carnivora > Hyaenidae > Proteles > Proteles cristata. Next base: position 1,604,875 of record JAESUZ010003820.1, read on the forward strand.
GAACCCACGAACCGTGAGATCATGACCTGATCCGAAGTTATATGCTTAACCGACTGAGCCACCCAGGCACCCTGAAATCCTTCTGTTTAAACACACATTACATCCATCACTCAGGACAAAACTCTTAAGAACAAATGAAAGAATAAGATATTGTTTTTTACATCTTAAAAGGAAGACCGGATTAAAAGAATTCCCAACTACTGATGACTACAGAAAGGCTGGAGGTGGGCTGTAAAAGTTTTACTTGGCCAGACTAGAGAAAGGCCGTGGCTGGAACCAGGTCCCTGCTCGGTTCTGGGACTGATCCCACACTGTCTGCAAGGCCAGGCTAAGCCAGCCTCCAAAAGTCCTGAACCACACTTTTAGGTCTCAAGTGGTACTACAGTGCTGTCCAACACACACACACACTGGTACTGCAGTGCTGTCCAACACACACACACAGACGATTACGAAATTAGCTCCCGTTTCCAAAGACGTAAACCAGAAAGTACAAATGGGTAAGTACAAATGACAGCTACTATGGTCCAAATATAAAGTAAACTTCACTAGGTAGATTACAGGGAGTCAAAAAATTGAAATGCTAAAAGTTGCCTTGCAGATTTAAGGCTTTTGTTCTTTTCAAATGGAGAGGATACCAAGGCCTGAGAACACAGAGCACGGACTTTCCTAGAGTAAGGCCAAGTGTGTCCCCAAGTGTATCCTGGCCTCCAGGCTCCCCAGCACTTAGCATTCTGTCCCCACTGCCTTTCCTATGCTCGTCCTAAGTGATTGAGACTGCACGTTCTCATAGGTCACATTCCTGACCAAACACAGAGGAATTCTGACCCACTTGGGGAAAAACCTTTTGATAACACAATTATCACCCAAATCTCCATGAGGGATTAAATAGCTCAAGTTATATTTACTGAATTTCAAACATTTCGCCAGGCACCTTAAAACAGTTCCCAGATTTGGGTGTTAACCTTAGGCTGTGAAGGTCAGTGATCAAATACAAAGATACTTTTTTTCATGATTTTAGACAGATATCCTAACCAGATTTTCTAAATCACTGTAAATACCTTCAGTGGGTATCAAGCACCGAGCTAGGTGCTCTAGGGCACTGGTTCATAAACCTGACTGCACACTGAAACCTCTTTTCAGAAGCTAAAAAAAAAAATACAGATGCTTGGGTCCCATCACCACAGACTTTGGTTTAATGAGGGATATGACCTGGATGTCAGTATGTTAAAATACTGGTGGTGATTCAACTAGACAACAAAGTTTAAGTACCATTGCTGTAGGGAACAAAAAGAAAAACAGAAAGCAGAAACAACCAAAATGCCCATCAACTGATGAGAAGAGAAATTAAATGCAGTGTATCCATGCGGTCGAATAGCAGCCGGCAATCAAAAGGAATGAAGCCCTCATACATGCTACCCTGTGGTCACACCTTGTAAACAAGACATCAAATGAAAGCAGCCAATCACACAAAATCACATAAGGTATGATTTCATTTACATGAAATGTCCAGAACAGACAACCCCACAGAGATAGAAAATGGATGAGTAGTTACCAGAGACTAAGGGACTTGAAGGGAAATGGGGAGTGACTGCTAACGGAGTACGCAATTTCTTTCTGGGGTACTGAAAATGTGCTAAAATCGGTTGTGGCGATGGCTGCACAACTGTGAATACACTAAATCACTGAACTGTCGTCTACTTTCAGTGGGAGGGTGCTATGGAATGTGAATTCTATCTCAAACAGCTGTTTCAAAAAAAAGCACAAAGGCATCTGTGTGGCTCAGCTGGTTAAGCATCCGACTCAGTTTTGGCCCAGGTCATGACCTCAGGGTTTGTAAGTTCCAGCCCGGAGTCAAGGTCTGCACTGACAGCGTGGAGCCTGCTTGGGATTCTCTCTCCCTCTCTCTCTCTGCCCCTCCCCTGCTCAGGCTCTCTATCTCTCTAAAAAAAATTTTTTTTAAAGGAGAGAAATACAAATTCTATGCCCAGCTTTCAAGGAATTTATAACCTAGTTGTAGAGGGGGAAAAAAAGATACACAGTCAAGACAAGTATCAGAGATTCTAAAAGGTGATTCAACAGAATTGCCTAATGCAGCAAATAAAAACTCTTAAGTTCAAAAGAAAGCTTCAAAGCCAAAACGACCTCATTTTTTCCCCTTTTCTTACACAATCATTCTCTTATTTAAAATAAAAAAAAAAAAGCAATGGAGGGCTCAGATCTGGCCAGTATGCTGTTACTACAGGCCCCAAAGTCTCCATTTCAGAGTTTATGAGGAAAGAGTGACTACTTGGCATTGTTGAGGATTTTTTTAAATCCTCCAGAACACACGCTGTTGATGGGATTATAATGACTCTCAAGAGTCAGTTATCAACAAGGCCACTGAAAGATGGACTTGGGTGTCCTAAATCCTTCTCATACCCTGGATTTGTCTTCATTACCAGAGTGTGGGCCAAATAAACACATGCTTACACACACAAGCAGACTCTAATATATGAGGCTTTACGACACAAAGGTATCGTGCATTGCACGATAGGTCATGTGCTATAAAGATGATCGGTTAAAATACCTCCCACCCTCAGAGTTCCTAACCTTTTTTTTTTTTTTTCAAAGTAATCTCTACACCCGACCTGGGGTTCAAACTCATGACCCTGAGATCAAGAGTCACATGCTCTACCAACTGAGCCAGCCAAGTGCCTGGTTCTTAAAATGGTTAATACCAATAACTGAAAGGTGTTTACTGTGGCAAGGGCTGACACAAAGAAAACTCACAACTTTAGGCAAAACAGAAAGGGAATTTTATTTAGCAGTCTAGGTGTCTTTGGGGGAAGGTGTCTGTATGGGGGGAAGGTTAGTTTAAGAACACCATTTTTTTCTAATACTGCTTTGGAATGTAAATATTATACAATTTTTGCTTTCATTTCCAGAAAACATACCCTTATCAACTGAGCTGTATCCTTCTTTAAATGTCTGTTGGACCGTATTTAAAAGCAGGTGGCAATGAAATTTTAGTAACTCCTAGAAATCATATCATCAAAATATAAACTCTATTCTTCATGTTACAGTACAATTTAAAACAAACATACAGCCAAAGGTAAAGGAGGTAGGTAGGTTATATACTGCATTTAGAAAACTTGTCCTTCTATACCCTGGTATGCAACAGATTTCAGCAAACTTTCAGAAGTGGCTGGACCAGGCATTTATTTATTTTATTTTATTTTTAAATTTTCTTTTAATGTTTATTTATTTTTTTTTCTTTTTTTTTTTTTTAAATGTTTTATTTATTTCTAGGATAGAGAGACAGCGTGGACAGGGGAGGGTCAGAGAGAGAGGGAGTCACAGAATCTGAAACAGGCTCCAGGCTCTGAGCTGGCAGTCAGCACAGAGCCCGACGCGGGGCTCGAACCCACGAACCGCGAGATCATGACCCAAGCGAAAGTCGGACGCTTAACCGACTAAGCCACCCAGGCGCCCCTAATGTTTATTTATTTTTAAGAGAGAGACAAAGACACAGTATGAGCTGGGAAGAGCAGAGAGAGAGAGAGACGGAGACAGAATCCAAAGCAGGCTCCAGGCTCTGAGCTGTCAGCACAGAGCCCGATGTGGGGTTCGAACCCACGAACTGTAAGATCATGACCTGAGCTGAGGTCAGACACTTAACCGACTGAGCCCCCCGGCACTCCTGGACCAGACATTTACATACCCAAAGTTAGTGTGAGTTTACCCACACTAACTTTCAGGCAAATACCCAAAGTTAGTGTGAGTTTACCCACACTAACTTTCAGGCAAACCACCCACTGGATCCTAAAAATCCTGCATCATCTTTAATTCAGACAAGTAAAGATGATAATTCTGAAAACAACTTGTTTAACAATAAAGACTAAGAAATAATATATTTGATTTTGAAATATTCAAAACCCTAAATAAGCTTCAATGAGATAACTTGAGCCCTTACGCTTGCTTCAATTCAGAAATGCCCCAAACAGGAGGCTGGTGTTTAATTTGAGCCAACAAGTTTCTCCTAGCCATCTTCCATTCAAATTCTCCCCATTCTACCCACTGACCCTCAACCTGGCCTAACCCTGTCGAGTCCACTCTTCACTATATATGTATATTCACTATCAAACTTATTTTTGACAACTACTTCAAAATAAAAAAAGCCAATGAACAGGACAATGTATGAACTAAGAAGGCAAATAAAGGTAAGCAAAGATTCTAGCAGCTAACAGATTTAATTAAGAAAAAGGAAAATGGTCCCTGAAAAATGTGATGCACTAACCCCAACCCTAACATAAACCTAACCTTCATCCTAACCTTCATCTTGAACACTGGTGAGATCCCATGAATTTTTAAAAGTATTATCATATTAAGAAATGGTCCTGGGGTGCCTGGGGGCTCAGTCAGCAGAGCATGTGACTCCTGATCTCAGGGTTGTGAGTGTGAGCCCCATGTGGAGATTACTTAAAAATGAAATAGGAAGGAAGGAAGGAAGGGAGGAAGGGAGGAAGGGAGGGAGGGAGGAAGGGAGGGAGGAAGGGAGGAAGGAAGAAAGGAAGAAATGGTCTTGCCTCTCTAAATGGAACCCCTCTAGGTCTCTGTGTCTACTTTAAAAGGCCCCCATGTGGTAACTGCATTGACAGGTTGTATTTACTTTCACTATATTTAAGAGGGTCCACGTTCTCCAATACATACAGTTATTGAATTTCTTGTTAAGTGGAAAAGGTGCAGAAATTAATCTTTTTAATTTCTGTCTCTCCTCCCCCTAGTCCTTCTCAATTAATCCACTTTTTTTTTTTTTTTTTTTTTTAAGTGTGAGCTGTTCCTCCTGTTTAAAGTTTAAGCAGTTTTGGTCTAGTCTGTAAGTTGGGATTTAAAGTCACTTGTGTCAGACTATCTAGGTTTGAATCCCATCTCTGTCAGTCAATAGTTGGGGCATTTCAGGCGCCTGGCTGGCTCAGTTGGTGTTATGTGGGACTCTTGATCTCCGGGTTGTGAGTTTGAGCTCCATGCTGGGTGCAGAGATCACTTTTGTAAATAAACTAATTAATAAAAAAAATAGTTGGGGGCACTTTAAGCAGGACTCTTGGCCTCTTTCTTCTCCTTGGAAACCGGAGATAATAGTATTTCCCGTGGGGTTAGTGTGGAATTATGCATGTAAAGCAATTATTGCAGTGCCTAGCACTCAAGGAAGTACCCAATAACTCACTTATTATCATCTCAGTGCCAAGTTCTTCCTGCACCCAAGAGTTTGCACTGAAGAGTTAACCCCAGATCAAGGACAAATTCAAGAGGAAATATTACTTATGCAAAACCCACTTTAAATTATGTTCAGCCAGTAGGTAGGAAATTATCCACACACACAAAAAAATGCTTATAATCCACAGAAGGTTCCTTTTCTCATGTAGCTCTGAAGAATATTCATCCTGAATGAAAATAAATATTAAGAAAAACTGTATTTGGTTTTCAAGTGGTCCCGGTAATCCTAAAGAAAGACAGGAGTTCTTTATTCCAGCATTGTTTATAAAAACCCAAGTTAACAAGAAGGATAGATTCCAAAATGGCCCAAGTTTTTTTTTAAAGCAGAAAGGCTGATATGAACTGTGTATTTATTCTCCTACATGCAGCTTCCATAATCTCTCAAGTCTAAAAAGTCATATCTAAAGAGTCAAATTGCTCTTTGCTTAACATTCATTCAGATGAGAGGCCTGTCCTATTTTCCTTTAAAAATAATCTTATCAGTCTAGTCTAAGATCAACTCCATCCCTCATATATAAAAGTACTTTATCTGAGACACCCTTGAAAAGGGTAATGGATGGTTCTTTCCAACTAACAAAGTACAAAATCTCGGGCTCTCCTTTCTCCCCTGTTTATCAATACCTCCTCTGTACACAGGATGAAAAACTGAATCTTATCACCTCATACCTAGATTATCTTTGACTAAGGTCAGTATCCATTCTTGACTCTTTGTTGAAATCTTTCCAGACTACCCACTATTATTTAATATGATTAACAGTTACACGTATGAAATTGATTTCAAATTTTACTCCATTTCGTTTTTTCATAGTCTTCAAATATGAAAACCGTGCCTGATTACAAAGTTGGAAAAGTAGTTACCTTATCAAATATAACTGAAAATTCACATTTAAAAGAGAAAGCAGTACACATGCTTAATGAAGTTTTGTATATACAGAATGTTAAATTACACACGAAAAGAAAAAAATTAAAAAGAGGTCTCTAGAACACAATTTAGAAAAAAAGTTCATTAGCCTCTTATATCCTTTGGTCATATAGATTACTGTATAAATAACTATATGGTTATATATATTACCGTTGAATAGCAGCTAAATCGGAAAGTACAATTTACTTCATAGTAGTGCGAACTGAGGGAATACAATCCTAATCATTACTGGGGGAGAGAGCAGTTCAAGACAAACAGCTTTAGACAACAAAAAAGCACAATATTTATCAATAAGTTAAAATCTTACTTTAAATCTTCAAGATTAATGTAAAACTTCACATTTAACAGTATAAACATGCTGTTACTGTACCTGTTACGCTACACATTTCCTTGAACCAAGTATTTTTCCTAAGAACCCAATTACCAAAAATATTTGCAAACATAAATATCTACTTCTTTGAAAGTCCCTACGAAGTATGAACAGTAACTTGTTTTCACTTCTATAAAAATTTACAAAACTCGTTAGCAAAATATTATGAAACCCAAGTGTCCCACCTTCTGCGCTAGGAAAGGAAGCAACATGCTAAGAAATCGAAGCAAATTCTCAACTAGAAAAAAAACTAAAGCATCCAAGAAATAATATATGATAGCAAAAAATTTACCAACAGCCTAAAATCAACAGAAATTCTAATGCACTCTCGAAACTCTTACCCTTGACAGCACAGAACAGAATATCCTGCCTTACACATTTTGGAACTGCAATTCTGAAACGTTAAATCCAAAGACAAAGCCGCCCTGGGGAAAATAACAATTGCGCAACAGATCAACAGCTCCAACTTGTCCCTTGGCCCCGGCGCGGCAAGGTTTGCACGCTATAAAGCAGGAAAGGGCCAACCGAGGGCCGCCGTGACAGCCAACCGGCCACTGTCTTGGAGGCCGAGTCCACGCACGCTGCGTGCGCCCCTGGGAGGCACCGCACGGGTATAGGGAGTCTCGTCCGACCTCAGTTCGCTGCCCCGCCAGCACTGACCCGCCGGCTGCCAGAAGCTGACCCTTACCCACCACACGAGGGAGCGCCTCGTCCCGCAGCCGCACGTCGGGGCATTGGAGCGCGTGGGGCACTTAGTGACCTCCTCCCCCCCCCAACCCTGGGGGCTGGGCTTTCTTGCCAAGCTGCCTACGAGCGATCGGATGGATGGACTGATTACTTTGCCAAAGGGGGCCCTTAGACGGCCCAGCAGGGTGAGCGCGCAGAGCCACAGCCCGTGCCCGCGGAGGCCGTGGATGGGGGCGGCGGCGGGGCAGGGGCTCCGGGTCCCAGTCCGGAGGAGACCTCAACTCCCCCGAGAGCGGCCCCGTGACTAGGCACATTTTTGCCGGCTTCGAGGCGGGGGAGCAGCGCAGCCCCGGAAGGGCCGGGCCGCGCCGGCTCAGACCGCCAGCGTCCGCCCCCTCCTGCCCTGCCACCTCTGGGGCTGCTCAAACTCCAGCTGGGGCTCCCGAGTCCCAGCTCCGGAAGCCGGGACGCGGCTAGAGAGGCCCCTTCGCCCTACGCACACGGAAGTAGCCTCCAGACCATCACCTAGTAGCCCTCGGGGGCCGCACTCCCACTCCCCTCGCGGTCCCGAAGGACCTCGCGGTCCTTCGGGTCTCCGCCTCTCCCGCTCCCCAGCCCCCGGCCTCCAGAGCCAGCGCAGCGGCTCTAGTGCGCGGCCGCAGCAGTCCGGACTCCACCCGTAGACTGGAGAAGCCGGCTGCGGCTGTCCCGCCCGGTCCGCAGCTCCCTGAGCCCCTGTCCCCGTCCTGGCACCACCGCGGGGCTCCATGGGTCAGGGCAGCACCTGCTGGGACGGCAGTCCGGGCGGCGGCAACTCCAAGTCCATCATGATGAGCTGCGGACCGTGGTCTGGCCCTCCTCGACGGCAGCCCTGTCCCAGGTGCCGGGGCGCGGACTGGGCGGTACAGGCGACGACCGTTCCTCCAGTCTCCACAGCACTCCCGCGACACAACCCGAGTGGCCGGCTGGGCTGCTGCCCCGCTCCGCCTCCCACCCTTCGGAGGGCGGGGCAAGAGCCCAGGCTAGTCCTTCCCGGGCTGGCTGCGCCGGCAGAGCTTCCGAAAATCCTCCACCCCCGCCCCAGCTGACGCAAGAACCTCGCGGGCATGGGGCGGCGAAGGGCCGCGGGTGGGGGTCCCTGCGGACAGGCGGGCAAGGTGCCGGGAGGCGGGCTGCGTTAGCTTCCCGGACCTCGTGCTCAATCCCTCCCGCCCCCCGTAAATAAAACCTAAACTCTCGGCCCGCGAGATTAAGAGTTGTTTGCAGAAGGTCGTTCGGGTTCGGGCGCCTTGAAACAGTTTAAACAGTTGGAACAAACACTCCTGGAGACCCGGCAGAGGCGCCGGTGTCGGAGCTGCACCTCCCTGATTTGGAGTTACAGAACCTTGCCCGACTTTATCTCACCCCACCGCCCGAGAGTGGCGCCAGCCCTGGGGGCGGGCGCTAGATATTTGGACCCAGGCTGGGCGCGACGCGAACTGCCTTCTCGCCCTCCGTCTGGTCCTGGGCCGGGGCCAGTGGGACTTGCCCAGGGCAGCCGTGGACCGCGCGGGGAGCTCGTGCTCGCAGTCACCCTGAACGCCCTCCGCTTACTCCTACGCGCTGCCACTCTAGCTCGCCCAGATCGCTGTGGGCACACGAGGAGGTCTCTTTTGCTCGGAGAATGGTCAGTATTGCCCACCAAGACTCTTCTCTTCCCACCAAAGCGCACACGTCACACCATAAATGGCGTCTTTTAACAATTTAAGTATTTAAGCAATACTACAACAAGCCATAATCTTCACAGGGTTCTTTTATATTCTTCCCAGCAGATAATTAAAAAAATAAAAACAAAAAGACCTAGTTACAGTTTGTGTAGTATGGACCCGTCTTGTAAAAACATGTGTCCAGGAAAAAAACTGAACTTCTATGTTTACTAAAATAATAGGTGTAACATCATGAATGATTTTTACCTTTCCCGTTGCTACTTTAAGCCTTTTAAATCTACAATTAATATATATTACTTTGTACATTAAAAGCAATTATTTAAGAATTTTACATTGTCCACAGAAAACTTCAAGTACTTGAAAACGAATATTGTGAAATCTTTTCAGATTTGAGAGAAGAGATAGTTTTATTTTTTTCAATCTCTTATGCATTAACAATCTTTCTAACTCTTTAATAATCTTTGTTTCTAGTTTCTCAGAATTATGCAAAGCCAGGTGAAGTAGACAGTACTGTCAGAGGTTTTACTATTTCATTCAAAACCTGACAGGGGAAAAAAAAATGCCTGACTTCAGCAGATCAACGCCCAAAAAACTGCAAAGAACTTACTTTCTCTTGGTTGCATAATTCGACACTCCCAGGATTTATCTGTATTTTTGTTCAAACATTCCTTGAGGTAAGTGAAGCCTATCTAAATTAATTGCTTGTAATTGAAGCAAATTTCTTCAACTTGTAACCCTTTTCAGCTATTATTTGAAAAGCCTGCAAAATGAGTTGCATACTGAAAACAAGCTTAGGTGAAATTATTTACAATGAACTTTATATGAAACATGCAGAGACATAAGGAAATGACATTTCTGCACCAAAGGACACAAGAGCATATTGTTTAACAATTCAAGTTACTTATTAAAAACTACACTTTGGAGAAAGTAGACAGTGAACGCAGGAGGTAGGAGATATCAAAGTCATATATGACATGGTGGCTGCCCTCTAGGAGTTTATAAAGTGGTATTTCCTTGTTAAGCAACAAATTTCCATTGAGTTTAATGAATGAAATACCTTTATTTTTCAAAACTGCAATTGCTGGGAGTGTTATTATTTTAGGCACCTCCAGAGTACATATTTTTAAAGGGAGGAGAATAATATGATAACAGTGGAAACATGTCAAAGAAAAATAAACATTAATGAAAAGCTGCTTGGTGTTAAATGGTGGTTCATCACAAGAAAAAGGAACCCTAGTCTCAGACCATCCATGTCATGGAGGTTCCCAGTCTTTGCAGACACTCTTTGCAGAATGAGATTGTCTTCCTGTGAGGACTGGGCCCTTCCTTGCCCTCTAAACTTACATACTGTGCTGTGGGGGCACAGATACTATGCACTGAGAAGCTCCAGAGGAACAGAAAAAAGGATGATGGTTTTCCTGTCCTGTTCTGGTGCCAGGGGAATCTTTACTGCTGGCTTTCCTAGCTACTATTTTATTTTTTCTTCATCTATTTCGCATTCTACTAACCCTTGCACATTTCCATTGCTGTCTGAGTTCTTTGCTGTCTTTGGAAAGACAACCCTGCATATATGCTTTAAATGTGTCAGAATTGTAATACTTGGTTCTAGAGTTATGACAAAAAATAAGCATCATCAATTAATGATTTCTGAATACACAAAATTTGGGTAATGGTGATGCAATGGCCCGTTTATTTCATATTCCTCTCTCTGATCTAATCTGCCAGGTTTGCAAAGCCAAGGAAACACCTACTGTTTCAAAATCCTTCATCACCTTGAGACTTCTTACCTTCTCTTTTCACTTCCTCTTTAATTGTACTCTGTGTTTATGCCAGAAAACACCCAGACTTTTTCTGGAATTATAGTTGAAATTCTAAATTTGTCCTATTTATAGTTAGAGAATATTGGGTTACTAGTTTCCAAAAATGTCACCCAATGAACCACCACTCCTCATACTGTTGTGCTTGTACAGTCCCCCTAGATTGAATCAAGGCTGGCCTTGAGTTGTTTTAACTTCTGGAAAGAAGCTGGCACTGATACGATGCCAGGTCTCTGCCTAAGCCTTAAAAAGTCCTGGGAGCTTTTAATTTTACACTCATAGAAGTCAGCCATCATGTAAGAAGTCTAGCTTCATGGGAAGAGAGGCCATGGAGAAAACCCTGGGGGAAGAGGTTCCGGGTGGAGAGGGAGGCTATGTGAACCAAAGCACCAGACATGTGAGTGAAGAAAACTTCTTGGATCCTTCCAGCTCACCTAGTCAAGCCCCCAGAGAATTCTCGCCCCAACTACTATTTAACACCATCAATGAGAGACTCCAAGCAAGACCCGTAGACGGCTGCCTGGCTGTGTCTGATCAGCCCAAATAATTGCAAGAGATTTTAATCAATTGTTTTCAGGCACTAAATTTTGGGGGTGGCTTGTTTCTCAGCAATAGGTAACAAAGATAAGGTTTCTCCTGGCTGCTTTTTGTTTGTTAACCATCACTGAGCGGCACATATAGGGATGGTATTTTGCAATGTAATGGAGTCTCAAACCCTTAGAGGCAAATTGACTTACCTGTGAGTGAGGAAGGTATCTTTCCTATAATGTATTTTTTTTTTTTTTTGCTACATACAAAATAAGTTACCTTATCACAGCATGGACTAGTATCATATTGTTAGATAGATGATTTTAGATGATGAGATATTCTTGTCAGAATACACTTAAGGAACACAGACATTTCATCCATTAAATACATGGAGATACAAATGCATATAAAAATTCTGGCCTGGGGCGCCTGGGTGGCTTAGTCGGTTGAGCTTCCGACTTTCGCTTGGGTCATGATCTCACGGTTCGTGGGTTCGAGCCCCGCGTCGGGCTCTGTGCTGACTGCCAGCTCAGAGCCTGGAGCCTGTGTCAGAGTCTGTGTCTCCCTCTCTCTGACCCTCCCCTGCTCACGCTCTCTCTCTCTCTCCTAGAAATAAATAAAAACATTAAAAAAATTAAAAAAAAAAATTCTGGCCGTGACATGACCTCATTTATACTAGTTATGTAAGATACTTGCTGAATATCTGCTGAGGGAATTTAAACTTCAGGAGCTGCCTGCCCAGTAGATAAACTGAACTCCTATACACCAGTGTTCAAAGTAGTTGGTGTATTAATTTCAAACACACCCATAACCTTGGTTCATTGATGTGCATACATCACTATGCAAACTACTGATACAAAGAACTGTATATCTCCAATGCCAGTTTTAAATTGTATAGTTTCCTGCTCATAATAAAAATAATGCTCTGCAGAAACTGCAGTGCAGTGAGCAAAGCAAAAACCCCGGAAGTTTTAGGAGTGCTTTTGAATTATGTGTTGATACTTCCATAAATATATATGCATTGAAAAAAACGACTGAACATATATGCTCCAAAATGTCAATCATAATCATTCTGATTAGATTGCTTATGATTTTATTTTTCTCATTTCTGCCTGTTTTCCTAAATAAACATATATTACTTTATATTATAATAATAAGCAAAAAAAAGAAAAAGTGGGGGTGGGGTAGAGGATAAAGGAGGAATATTTGCTTTCTCCCAAGCCACTGGGTCCATTTCATTTTCAGATTGAATTTTAACCACGAGCTTTGTAAATTGTTCCATTCTGTATTTATTAGAGTGGAGCCTGGAGAATTGACCACATTTTTCAGTGCAGTTGTGGTAACAGTCTAAAGATCCTTTGCTCTTTCAATCTACTGCTATGTTTGCAACATTCACTCAGCAGAACAGGAGCCCCCAGACGAACATGGAATTTTTGTGAGTATTTTGAGTAGAGACTAAGAGCCACAGCTTCAGAGTGATACTCAAAGTTGCCCGTATATAACATTGCCATATAAAGAAAATAAACAGAGGACCGAAAAATGCACCTAGAGCTATGTCTGCAAGGCCAGTTACCAAATATTAATAACGGGTGTTGACTATCAGATAATTTTCACTTTTATTTGTACTTTACTGTTCAAATTTTTATAGTAAGCATTTTTGGAATTGGGGGGAAATCAATTAAACTGCTTTCATTTTGGATAAACAAAAAGCTGAATGCAATCATGGAAGAGCAAAATATCCTCATGGACAGCCCTTCCAGTCTTTAACACACTCAGAGGTTGGAAGGTGAAAAAGGAAGTAAGAATTGCCAAGGTATTTGTCTTTTGGCATTTGCTATTCCATGACTCTCATTTTGGCCTCTGCATAATATGAGAATTAAAAGAACTTTTAAAGATTTACTGACCCAAAGATGACCATAAAGTTTTACTTTGATTACCAACTCTATAATACTTTGTTGAGAATTCAGAAGCAGCTTTCCAATTTGGTAGAAAAATTTCAGTGATTGATTAATAATGTCTGCCATGGACACAGAATAGCAGGAGTGGTGTTTTCCCTTCCTGATCTAGTCCAACTCTCCACTTTTACATTTGAGGAAACTGAGGGGCGAAGTGGTTACCAATGACCACAGAGCTAGCTATTGACACTGGCAGGAATAGAACATTTCTTGACCCTGGTATTATGTTCTTCCTACAGAACAAATTGACCAGGACTTTGGAAGGCAAATTTAGTACTGGATCAGATCTGAAGGGTCAGTTGTAAATTTTATTTTAATGCCAGCACCTTATTTTTGGAGGAGATTAATAACCTAGTTTATTAATGATGATAATTATTTCATATATTTTATAAATATTCCCTACAAATCAGAGATGTGATTAGGCCCAATATTAAATCAGAAGGCAACAAAACAATGACGTGAGTTGCTCAAAGCTCAAGAAAATTGTTCTCTGCAACTGGCCAGTTCTAAAGCCCAGGCTCAGTCCAGTCTAGGTCTCTGTAGAGCCCCTTGGCTGTGCTGTATTTACTGAGGGAACTAACAGCGAGGCACCCTGGAGATGACATTTTTCCACATTCTGTTTAATTAATTCCCCATGGACAGAATGATAAAGTAGTTTTCACTAGAGAGAAGACTTGCAAACAAATATGAGACAGGATTTCTACATATAAGAACCTGAAAGTGAAGAGCAGGAAAAACTAAATGGACTGTTTGCATTTTCAGCCTCTCTACCTAATGGTAGAGTTTTTATATTTGTTTTAATGAAAAGGTCTAAGAGCCTTGGTATAAAATACACTGATAAAATTATAAGCTATTATAACTGTTGCACTTCTTCCAATAAATTAAATTCCTCTGGTTGTGTGCTTCTAAAAAGCCTAACATGTAGGTAACTTTAATGCCAGTTGTTGTTTTTTTAATGTTTATTTATTTATTATTTGGAGAGAGAGAGAAAACAAACAAACATTTAGAAAAAAGCAATCTTTCCTGGTAAGGCTTAGGTACCTGTTCATCGCATTTCTTTCTTCTGATGAAAGAAAATATTTCAGTTTTTTAGGTTCATAAACTTTAAAAGGTTTGTGATAGTAAATGTATGAATTCATTTGCCTTTTTTAAAATTATTTTTTAAATGTTTTTTATTTATTTCTGAGAGAGAGAGAGAAAGAGCGTGAGCAGGGGAGGGTCAGAGAGAGAGAGGGAGATACAGAATCTGAAGCAGGCTCCAGGCTCTGAGTTAGCTGTCAGCACAGAGCCCGACGCGGGGCTCAAACCCATGAATTGTGAAATCATGACCTGAGCCAAAGTCGGCGGCTTAACCGACTGAGCCACCCAGGCACCCCTTCATTTGCCTTTTAAAAATTGAGTTTTGACTATGGGCCATGCACTTTACAATGGATTATTTTATCTAATCCTCTCAGAAAACTAATGACACAAGTATATTATAAACTCCTTTAACAATGAGGACACAGGGCGCTTGGCTGGCTCAGACGGTGGAGCATGGGACTCTTGATCTCGGGGTTGTGCATTCCAGCCCCATGTTAGGTGTGAGATGACTTAAAAATAAAATATTTTTAAAGAAATAAATAAATAAAAATGAAGAAACAGAGGCCTGAGTGGCTAGCTGATTCTACCTATGGCCAAGTAGTAGGTAGTTGAGCAGTTTACTCTGGCACTAAAGTTTTTCTTTTTTTTTTCTCAAATAGTTTATTGTCAAATTGGTTTCCATATAACACCCAGTGCTTATCCCAACAAGTGCCCTCCTCCATGCCCATCATTCCCTCTCCCCTCTCCTCCACCCCCATCAGCCCTCAGTTTGTTCTCAGCATTCAAAAGTCTCTCATGGTTTCCCTCCCTCCCTCTCCCCAACTATTTTTCCCCTTCTCCTCCCTCATGGTCCTCCGGTAAGTTCCTCCTAATCCACCTATATGTGCACACATATGGTATCTGTCCTTCTCTGCCTGACTTATTTCACTCAGCATAACACCCTCAAGTTCCATCCATGTTGCTACACATGGCCAGATTTCATTCTTTCTCATTGCCATGTAGTATTCCATTGTATAGATGAACCACATCTTCTTGATCCATTTGTTAATTGATGGACACTTAGGCTCTTTCTATGTTTTGGCTATTGTTGAAAGTGCTGCTATGAACATTGGGGCACATGTGCCCCTATGCATCAGCATTTCTGTATCCCTTGGGTAAATTCCTAGCCGTGCTATTGCTGTCATAGGGGAGTTCTAGTGTTGATTTTTTGAGGTAGCTCCACACCATTTTCCAGAGGGGCTGCACCAGTTTACATTCCCACCAGTAGTGTAGGAGGATGTCCGTTTCTCCACATCCTCGCCAGCATCTATAGTCTCCTGATTTGTTCATTTTAGCCACTCTGACCGGCGTGAGGTGGTATCTCAGTGTGGTTTTGATCTGCATTTTCCTGATGATGAGGGACGCTGAGCATCGTTTCATGTGTCTGTTGGCCATCTGGATGTCCTCTTTGGAGAAGTGTCTGTTCATGTGTTCTGCCCATTTCTTCACTGGATTATTTGTTTTTCGGGTGTGGAGTTTGGTGAGTTCCTTATAGATTTTGGATACTAGCCCTTTATCTGATATGTCATTTGCAACTATCTTTTCCCATTCCGTCGGTTGCCTATTAGTTTTATTGTTTCCTTTGTCGTCTGGCACTAACGTTCTTATGCATGAAGATTTGCTGCCTCTTTTGGATTAAAAAAAAAAATAGCAAGAGTTAATTAGGGAATTTGGGTAGAACAGTTTTCTGAAATGTTTTGCCAAAAAGTATCCAGGCAATTTATTCATTCAAAAAATAACAGTTGATGAAAGGTACTATGCCTGGCATTAAACATGGATTCTATCCTTGAGGTCAATGTCCAGTGGTAAAACATCACCACTGCCCATAGCCAGGAAGTGATGGATGCCAGAGAAAAGAGGCAGTGGATCTAGCACAAGGTCAGGGTAGTATCTTCATTTTTATGAAAAATTGATACAATGATTTTTCCCCCTAAAACAGCTTAAGGTATAATTGACATACAGTAATTTAATAAGTTTTGATGTTTTTGTGTGAAGCCATCAAAGCAATCAAGATAATAAATATGTCCATCACTCTCAGAAGTTTGCCTGTGTCTCATTTTAATTCTGTTTCTCCCTTTCCCCTATTCCATCCCTAGGCAACTATTGATCTACTTTCTGGACTTATGGATTAGTTTGCATGTTCTAGAATATTAGAAATGGAATCATACAATTTATACTCTTTTTAAATCTGGCTTCTTTCACTCCACATAATTGAGATTCATATATGTTTTTGCATATATCACTAGTTAATTGTTTTTTATTGTTGTGTAGTATTCACTGTGTGGATATACCACAACTTGTTCATTCATTCACATGTTGATAGACATTGGGTTGTTTCCACTTTTTAGCTACGAACAAAGCTGCTGGACATTCACATCTAAGTCTCTGTATGAATATATATTTCGTTTTTCTTGGGTAAATACCTCAGAGTAGAATCCATGAGTCATATGGTAGGAGTGTTTCAACTTCATAAGATTCAGCTATATATTTTCCTAAATGGTTGTACCATTTTATATTCTCACTAGTAATCTATTAGAGTTCCTTCACATACTTGCCAAGACTACTTGGTATAGTCATTCGTGGGTGTGGGTGTGGGTGTGTGTGTGACTGTGGTTTTAATTTGCATTTAAATTGAATTCCTCTAATGACTAAATGATTATCTTTTCAGAGCACAGCAGTTTTAATGCATAATATAATGTTTTCTATACATTGAGCTGAAAGGGATACATCTCTACACTATGCTTCATTGTTACAAACTCTGTTGTTAGATAATCAAAGAGAGGAATTATAGGAAGCAAATATCATTAACTATTGATTTAAATGACATAAAAATTCCAGAAAATGTAAAATTTGAATTTGTAAAAAAAACCAAACAACTATTACAAAACACTAAGCTTTTACTTTCTATTGGTATCTCAGAATTTCTTCCACGTACCATGCTTTGATGGACCTACTTACTCATACTTCCTGAACTGTGTTGAAAAGCAACAGCTATTACCTGTTTCTTTTACCTCCTTTATTCCTCTCTCTTTGAAACCCTAGTTGTTACCATAAACAATTTAAACCAAATTGGTTAGAATCATTTTTAAGTACTCTAACAAGGTCACTGCAGATCTATTTATAACAACATAAACAAGCCCTAAACACTGAATAAATAGATATTTTGTGACAATACTTATTTATAAGACAAAGGAAGTTTTTGTCTATACTATAGACGTCTCCACAAAGGAACATTATGGAGACATTTTTTACTAAAGTTAGTCTGTTCTAGTCTCCTGGGGAAGTAAGCACTGCATTGTCAGCAGCAGGAAATATGTCCTTTCAATTTCAGTTGTCCATTCCAGGGGGAAGGTCATATAACACCAATACTTAATTTCCTTGTAATCAATTTGATAAAAAAATTATTGTGTAATTAGTCAATAAAAAATTGTTCGTGAAATATCTCAGGTCAGACTGATTTTATTGAGTGCCTACTATGTAAGAACCTCTACTTCCAAACCTTTTATCAGTCATTACTAATCCTCACAACAACCATTTTACAAGTGATAAAGCTTAGTTCAATCGATACAGTAACTTGACCAAGGTCACACAACTCCATGATTCAGTAACTTGGCCAAGCTACATGGCAGAGTTCACATGATATCCTAGGTTTAGCTCTTTCCAAAACTTTTGCCTTTTCACTGGGCCAAGCTAGGTCCCAAGATACCACCCAATTTTATTTACAATAATTTATTCACAATAAATTAATTATTTGTGAATAATTAAACAGAGTAGGGACTATGATCTATACCATAACTTTTGCCATGGACCCCATTTAAGTGTATGACATACTTAGAAGGGTGTAGCATAATTTTATGCTATTGGCATATAATAAAGCTACATAAACCATGCTATAATTTTCATGTTGAAATTTAGTTTAAGATTTCCACATATTTGTTTTTCTCTCTTGATTGCTGCTTACCAGCCCTCTACTATTGACCCAAATCTGTAAATACATTAAAAAAAAAAAAGAAAGAAAGGAAAATTATCTGTATCTAATTCCTAGTTGCTCACAGGTGAATTTGAAGAATATCACTCTAAGGAACATGATTCAGATTTTATGGTCAGATTCCAAGGTCCAAGGTTTTCCTTCAAAGCTAATTGCCAATCAGTGCCAGATTCAATCATGAGACTTTACGCAAATTATCTCTTTTACTATAGATCACCTTCGTGATTGCAAAAATCCAAACCCTGCTCTGAGCAAGCTATGCATCAACAATTTACTGTAAAGTGAATGTCTTTCTCCTTAGAGACTTAAAAGCAGAGAAACGTGTGCATTAGGAGAGTCACACCAACGTGGCTAAAAGAAGGAAAATCAGGCACCTTTTAAAAAACATAATAATGTAATGTAAAAATATTATAGTAACTTAAAGAATATGGTAGACTTGCTATGGATATTCAAAAGACGTACAGCAAAGCAGTTCAAATGAACAAAAGATAAAGCTATAGCAAGGTTTATAGATAAAAAGGTAAAGGAATATGTGGGGAAAAAAACTAATTTCATTTATACATTGATCATTAAAAAGTTTTTTTATGTCTTTATTTTATTTTAAGAGACAGAGACAGAGAGTGAGAGGGGAGGGGCAGAGAGAGAGGGAGACACAGAATCTGAAGCAGGCTCCAGGCTCTGAGCTGTCAGCACAGAGCCTGACGCAGGGCTTGAACCCATGGACTGTGAGATCATGACCTGAGCCGAAGTTGGGCACTTAACCAAATGAGCCACCCAGGCACCCCTACACTGATTATTTTAATGCAGAGTATTGTAATGACTTAAACAAATAGTTATCCAATGTCACTTCATGTTCTTCTTGAAATGACATTAAGGTGCTCAGAAATACATTGTTTAGTTATAGTGTGCTTTTCTCTAAGAAATTCTCTATGACGGGTGCTTGTGTGGCTCAGGTGGTTAAGTGCCCAACTCTTGATTTCGGCTCAGGTCATGATCTCACGGTTTGTGAGCTCGAGCTCCATGTTGGGCTCTGTGCTCACACAATGCAGAGCCTGCTTTGGATTCTCTGGCTCTGTCTCTCTCTGTCTTTCTCGCAAAAATAAATAAACATTAAAAATAAAGAAATTATAAAGCAGAAGATTTAGCAATCAAATTTCAATCATACACTCTTAAAGTATTAATATTTATTACAATTTCTGAAGCTGACATTTTCACAAATCCTGCTGGGTACTACGGCAGAGAGACTAGAAAAGCTAGAGACAGATCTGGGTTCACTTACTAGCTGTGTGATGCAGGGAAAGTTGATTAATCTCACTGACATCAGTTTCCTTATCTGTGAAAGTTCTGTGAGGTAACTGTCATAATGTATATAAAATTACTTGTGAAGACAAAGAAGAATTAGATCGTCTAAAATGGTAATCCAAAGCCAAAAAATTACTATGTGAAAAGCATTAATAATAGATAACTGCCATTCTTTTAGATTAGTTCTTTTCATAAATGCTTGATGTTTGGTATAATCAAAAGAAGTACTGGTCTGAACTTGAGAGGCTTAGAGATTCTTCAAAATAAGAATAAAGGAGTTAGCTTAGGCAAGCTTCTCAAGGGCCAGAAACTGTGTTATTCATCTTCTTATCCTATTGCTTTTTACTTTGCCTGATACATGGGGGCACTTGATAATTATTTGTTAAATGAATGAATGATTGCATGAGTGGACTCATTGACTTCTTTAAAAAAATTTTTTTTAAACATTTTATTTATTTCTGAGAGAGACAGCGTAAGCAGGGGAGGATCAGAGAGCGAGAGATACAGAACGTGAAGCAGGCTCCAGTCTCTGAGCTAGCTGTCAGCACAGAGCCCGATGCGGGGCTTGAACCCATTAAACGTGAGATCGTGACCTGAGCTGAAGTCAGCCGCCCAGCCCTCTGAACCACCGAGGCGCCCCCGGACTTGTTGATTTCTAAGGTTTCTTCCAACATTAACACACTACTTTTATAAGAAGAAGAGGAAAGAGTGTTTGTATAAACATTGTTTTGTTGTGTTGTATTAAGACAAATTTATTAAAAATACTAACTGTTGGTTTGGCTAAAGATCGTGATATTAATTTTGAAACAGGGAGGTGATATATATGCTTTTTGTCACAGATATTTATAACATTCATTTCCTATTCATCAAGGAATTTTATGAATCAAAGGAACTTGATCTTCGGGGGGGGCGGTCTTTGAAACATGATATTTGGTTCATTGCACTAGTGGAATGTCAAATTCCAGTTGGAAAATATTTTAACATAATTTTTAATAATGGAGTAGAAAATTAGGAATATTTTTTAGTGTTCTTTGCAAATCTTTTATGTTTGTAGTTTATAGGCCCTTGCTGGCTGAATTCTTTGGTTCCGGTGCCAAGAATTTTCAGACTACATAAACATTTTCATTTGCTGAAATGTTAATGTCTTAATTTCACATCCACATAATACTCAGCCCATTAGAGTTAATGGCCTCTCTACCATTCGCTTTAAATTGCTACCTAATTCAGAATTATTTTCCAATTCTAATTTTATATATACCTGAATTCACATAGGATTGAATGTGCTATGTAAGTCCAATGGCTCACTCTTGAGTGTGCAGAAAGAGGTCAATATTCATTTCAGCTGCTAATCTTTGGTCTAAGTGGATTTGGCAATGCCACAACAGCATTTCACAGACTCAGAAAATAACGTTTTCCTTGCCTAATACCTAATTTTTAAAAAAGTATCCTGTCTCCTTCTCAATGACTAAATCTCTTAAGGTCAATAGTCGTTTGTTGGCATTGGTTTTTCTCTGAGCGGGAGGTTTAGGCAGAGGGCCATTCATTACCTACTTTAGGCATCTCTGTATTGTTTGATTTTTTTACGAGCACTTTAAAAATATTTAATATTTGAATAAGTAATATATGCCCATGACTCAAGTATTTAAAAGATATGAAAGGTGAACATTTCTCTCCCTTCCTATCTCCCATTCACTAGGTCTCCTCCCAGTTCACCATCACTGGTTTCTTGGATATCATTTCAGAGTAGTTTATGGATATACAAACAAATATATATATATATATATATATACATTTTTTTTTACATTTTTTTCTTTTTTCACACAGAAAGAAGTAGATAGTGCATACTGCAGTCTTAATTAAAAATATCTTGGAGGGGCACCTGGGGGCTCAAGTTGATTGAGTGCCCTGCTCTTCATTTTGGTTCAGGTTATGATCTCAGGGCTGAGTTCCGCACCGTGCTCTGTACTGAATGCAGAGCCGGCTTAAGATTCTCTCTCCCTTTGCCCCTCTGCCCCTTCCCCACCTTGCATGCTCTCTCTCTCAAAAAAAAATTATATATATATGTGTGTGTGTGTGTGTGTGTGTGTGTGTGTATAATCTTGGAAAAACTTTCCCTATCAGTTCAGCATATCCTTTCTTTCCATGTATTTCTTATGTTTATGGCTGCATAATATTCCATTATATGGATACATTATGATTTACTTAACCAGTTTCATATTGATGGACATTCGGTTGTTTCCAATTTTGCTAATATAAGTAATGCTACAATGAATAAACTCATACCTAAATCATTTTATGTGTCAAATATATTTAAAGGATATATTTGATTAGAAGGAATTATTGGGTCAAAGGATTCATGCATTTATAAGATTGATGGATTTTGCCAAGTTGCCCTCCATGGAATTGTACCAATTTACAATCCCACAAACATAATCAAACTTTTAAATATTTGAAAATCTGATATATGAAAAATGATATATCAGCATAGCTTTAATTTGGATTTCTCTTATGAGTGAAGTTGAATATCTTTTCATATACTTATGAAGTTTTCTGTGAGTTGTGACTTTGTGATTTATAATAAGAAATATGTATTTGGTCTCCTTAAGTTTCTGACAGATCTCCTAAAACTCTCAGAATTTCTTAAGTGATGGGAGCAATAAAGATCTCTTTTGTTATGTCAATTAGGTGACTTTTGGAAAGCACCCAAGGATGGGGGAGGGTTGTCAGGAGAGTCAACCTTTTGATTAGAGGCTTGGAACTTTCAGTCACACACCCCTGACCTCCTGGGATGGGAGAACAACTAGACATTGCATTCAATCACCAATGCCCAATGATCGAATCAATCATGCTCAGGTAATGAAGCCTCCATAAAAACATTAACAGAGGGATTCAGAGAACTCCTGCGTTGGTGAACATGTGGAGAGTGGAGCTCTCAGAGAGCATGGAAACTCCATAACTTTCTTCATACCTTGCCCTATGCATCTCTTCCATCTGGCTGTTCCTGAGTTATATAATTTTATAATAAAAAGGTAATCTGGGAAATAAAATGCTTCTTTGAGTTCTGTGGGCTGCTCAAAATAATCAAACCCAAGAAGGGGGTTGTTGGAACCTCTAATCTATAACCCATCCAGGTGACAACCTGGACTTGCTATTGGCATCTGAAGTGGAGAGTAGGTAGTGTTGGAGGATTGAGTCCTTAACTTATGGGATCTGACACAATCTCCAGGTAAATAGTCTCAGAATGGAGTAAAATTGTAGGATACCCAGCTTGTGTCTGAGAATTGCTTGTTGTAACTGGTACCAGAAGCCATTCGTTGTTTATTCATTTCCATTGCCATTTTTTCTCTTGGGATCTCAACTTTTTGTCTTACTTATTTCTAGTAGTGTTTTGTATATAAGGAATATTAGTTCTTTGTTATATGAGTTGAAGATTCTTTTTCCCAGCTTGTCATTTGTCTGTTAACTTTAATTATGGTGAAAGAAACTTTTTTTAACATAATCAAAGTTATCAATTTTTAAATGGCTTTTGGATTTTCAGTCACATTTACAAAGGCCTTCCAAAATCATAAAGGAATTCACCCATAGTTATTTTTAGTGATATTATTATTTTTTGTTATTCAAATACCATAAATTCTTTTTTTAAAGTTTATTTATTTTTAGCAATCTCTACACCCAATGTGGGGCCCAAACTCACGACCCTGAGATTAAGTGTCACCTGCTCTTCCAACTGAGCTACCCAGGTGCCCCTTTTTAGTGATTTTAGTTATAGTCTTTTACATTTAAATACTTATATGATATCTTTGTAATTTACTTTATTGAATAGTGTGAAATATGGACCTACTTTTATTACAGATGGCTATTTATTTATTTTTTAAAAAAATTTTAGGGTTTATTTTTGAGAGAGAGAGAGAGACAGAGCATGAGCTGGGGAGGAGCAGAGAGAGAGGGAGACACAGAATCTGAAGCAGGCTCCAGGTTCTAAGCTGTCAGCACAGAGCCTGACGCGGGGCTAGAACCCATGAACCATGAGATCATGACCTGAGCCAAAGTCCGATGCTTAACCGACTGAGCCACCCAGGCACCACTCCAGATGGATATTTAGTTATACCAACACTATTTACTGAGTAGTCTCTTTCTCCTGGTGATTTGCAATGTCACCTTTTCACATACTGATTCCTATCTATTTGGGTCTGTATCAGAACATTCTCATTTACTCCATTCATTTGTATGTTCATTTATGGACTAAATCCACATTTTTTTAATTACTGAGACTTTATAATGTGTTCTAATAAGTAGTAAGGCTAACCATTCCACCTTCTGCCACACACAGGTGTACATATTTCTCTTCTTTTCAGAACTTTCCTGGCTATTCTCCTCCTGCCCTAGTCAGGAAAATTTTTTTGTCGTGTAAAAAAAGAATAAAAGTTGGTATTTTTATTAGGATGTGCTAAAATTTTAAATAAAGTTAGAGAAAGTGACATTTTAACAATTTAGAATCTCCCTATCCAGGGATGTCTTTCCACTCGTTCAAATCTTTTTTTGGTCCTCTGGTTTTGTTTTGAAGCTTTCTACGTATACAGCTTGTACATTTCTTGTTAAATTTATTCCTAGGTACTTCCTCTTTTTTGTTGCTACCTTAAATAAGGTCTTTCATCCTTCTATCTTTTTTGGTAGTTTTTACTTTTATTTTTAAATTTATTTTGAGAGAGAGAGAGATAGAGAGCAAGTGGGGGAGGGGCAGAGAAAGGTGAGAGAGAATCCCAAGCAGGGTACACCCTGTCAGCACAGAGCCCACTGCAGGGCTTGAACTCACTAACCATGAGATCATGACCTGAACTGAAATCAAGAATTGGAAGCTTAACTGACTGAGCCACCCAGGCGTGCTTCCATCCTTCTATTTTATAGTAAGTTATTTTTGTATATATTAGATTGGTTGGTTTGTGTATATTAATTTTGCATCTTTCTACTTTACTAAATTTTTTCTTGTTTATAGTAATTTATCACTTGAATTTCTAGGGTTTAAAGGCATACAATCATATTAGCTGCAAATAGTGGGTATTTTTCTTCCTTTCCCATTTTTACACTTGAAATCTTTATCATGTCTAATTGTGACTGCTAGTGCCATCAGTAAAGTTTTAAATAATAATGGTGGGGGGCACCTGTGTGGCTTAGTTGGTTGAGCGTCTGACTTTCACTTGGGTCATGATCTCGCAGTTCGTGGGTTGAAGCCCCGCGTCGGGCTCTGTGCTGACTGCCAGCTCAGAGCCTGGAGCCTGTTTCGGTCTGTGACTCCCTCTCTCTCTGACCCTCCCCTGCTCATGCTGTCTCTCTCTCTCTCTCCTAGAAATAAATAAAACATTTAAAATAATAATAATAATAATAATAATAATAATAATGGTGGTAGTGAGCATTCCTGTCTTATTTTTAACTTTAGTAGGGCTGCCCTTAATGTTTCTCTATCAAGCAGAATGCTGGGCTTTGGGATGACATAGGTTTAATCATGTTAAAGAAGTATTCAGCTGTTTCTATTTCGAGTGCTTTTTATCAGAGTGTTTACGCCAGGAGCATTTTAATAAGCACTAACCACAATAAAGCTATCCTTCTGACCTATCTGTCTTCCCAACCTCCAATCTGTTGCTGATATCACCCGTTGGCTGGTCCTAACCAGAAGACAGAGGAGAAGTGAGTCCCTAGGGGTCAGCTTCTACAGAGCAGGGTAGAGAAGAAGGACTGCAGGTAGATCTGGAAGAGCAGACAGGGTATACCCAGTGCAGAAACCAAAACCAGACAACAAAACAACCTCTCTCTTCAACAGTTGGAAAGAGAAAAGGTTATTATAGGTGGTGAAAGCAATTTTCTTGAAGCTAATAGCATCACCTTTGTTTATAAAAAAAGTGTGGAGTCTCAGTCTTAGTCATTTTTACATGGAACGCTGCTGGTACTAATCTTTTACAGGTCTAATGCTAGCAGGCCCATGAGCTGCATTTCCTGGTCAGGATTAAGGTTCTCAAACAAGTTATGGGGCGCCTGGGTGGCTTAGTCGGTTAAGCGTCCGACTTTCGCTTAGGTCATGATCTCGCGTTCGTGGGTTTGAGCCCCGCGTCGGGCTCTGTGCTGACTGCCAGCTCAGAGCCTGGAGCCTGTTTCAGAGTCTGTGACTCCCTCTCTCTCTGGCCCTCCCCTGCTCATGATGTCTCTCTCTCCTAGAAATAAATAAAACATTTAAAAAAAAAAAAAGGTTCTCAAACAAGTTCTCCCTACATCTAGTACCTTATTTTTAAAACCCTGCCACTCCTTCCTCATCTCTAAAAATAATGTCTTAGTGTGATAGATATCAGATGGGCTAGTTGTCAGCACCGGAAGCAGACACAGTATTTCTGCGAAGGATCCAGTGGAACACACCCTTTTCGCTGGCGCCTTGGCCAGTCTCCAGGGGTTTTCGGTTCAGGCCTACTTCAGATGCCCCCATGTATCCCCAGGCTTGGCTTTGAGGCCAGAAAGTTCACCTAACTGTACCACATGATGCCCTTTCAGATGGACTGGTTCCCTTCTGCCAGACATTTGGAAAGTGTTCCAAACTCTGTAGCAATCCTGCCCTTCTACTGCACAGGTTGCATATTTGGGAGACATCATGGGTGACAGGGTTGCCAGATGAAATACAGGATACTGAGTTACATTTGAATTTCAGATAAACAACGAATAATTTTTAGTATAAATATATCACAAATATTGCAAGGCACATGCTTATACTAAAAAATTATCTATTGTTTTACGGGCAATTCAAATTCACCTGGGCATCTTGAATTTCTCTTTGCTAAATCTGGCAACCCTCACCACAGAACTCTTTCCCAAATAATCGTCCACCATGCTGCCACCTCCTCCCCCAATTTCAAATCCCTCCACTGGAATTAGGTTCACTAAAGTGTTAAGACCATCTAGAAGGAGTATAAACTGTACAGTTAAGATTTACTTTTGAGGCCTTCACCTCTGACTTCAAATCCCATTAATAGCGATTAGTTTATCCAATCAAAAAATTTGTTGGGCACTAAGAAGGACATTTTATGAGTGACTGAGAACATGACAAATTTAGATTCCAGCAGGTGCGAATGGGGGTGGGGGCGTTGGGGCATAGCTTCAGGGAATGCTTGCAGAGAAGAGAATACTAAAGAGAACTTGAGTGGGGGCACCTGGGTGGCTCAGCTGGTTAACCATCCCACTTTGGCTCAGGTCATAATCTTGAGGATCATGATCCCAAGGGTTATGAGTTCAAGCCCAGGATCAGTCTCTGTGCTGTCAGGGCAGAGCCTGCTTCGGATCCTCTATCCTCATCTCTCTGCCCCTCCACTAGTATTCTGTGTCTCTGTCTCTGTCTCTCTTTCAAAAATAAACATTAAAAAAAAGAGAGAGAGAACTTGTATTGCCTGACTAGGATCCTTGCATTGTTCCTTCCTTTCTTCCCCCTTTCCATCCCTTCTCTCTTCAGTATGTATCCGGCAGAACAGAAAGCAGGAGACCTGGTAGGGGAGACAACCGCCAAGTAACCAAGAGCTGGGGACGAAATAAACCAGGAGGAGAAGTAAAACCAAGACATATTTAAAAATTAGGTGCATGACACTTGAGGCAAAAAGTCCAAAGTTAGCCAAGAATGTCTGTTTATTGCAGGATTCAAAACCTCTGAGTGACAAAACTTCCGAAAAAGGAAGTGATGGTAGCATGGGGCACCCTGCTGACCCTTCTCCCTGCCTGAGCACTTCTCCATTCTATTCTCCCTACAGCTTCAGGGAGCAGACGGACAGGAGCAGCCCTCTCCTCGCAGGCTCTGTGCACTGCGTAGCTACAGCTCACATCTCTGTGAAGTGAATAAACCAGATTGCAGACTAATTTTCAGAGACGGACTTGATCAAACCAGCTTTCCCAAATGCTACGGCCCCAGAAGGTAAGGGTTAGGTCATGAGGCAGATATAACCTTACCTCGCATGGCTGCTTCTTTGGGGGCATCCAAGTTCATGCCTAGAGACTGACCATTCAGAGAGCTAGCCTCGTTTCAACTGTGCCGTGTGAATTTGTGTTTGCTGCCATCTCCCTACCTGGAGTTGTTGAGCTCTATCAAGCAGCTCTGGAGCCCTTGCTGCAAGGCTCTGCTCAAGTCTGACCTCTCGAGAGAAGCAGAAGAGTTTGAGATTCCTAATGGAGTAGCATGGTCAACTAGTCCTCATTTGTCTTAGAATTTCTCAATCTGTGCACATACCAGGAAACCTCTCAGTCCCAGGCAAACTGGGGTGATGGGCCACCCTAAAAATTAAGATGCCAAGGCCTTGGCACTTGAATATGCTTCTGCAGCTGTAAAATGTTGGGACTGGCCAATACAGCTTCTAAAGTTACTGCCACATCTAACAGCCTATGATTCACCTTCGTGCTCCTGACCTTACCCATCAGCTCCCAAATAAAATTCATTTGATCCATGTCCTTGGGTTCATGTAATCTGATGCTAAACTAATCATTGGTATGTTAACCGGAAAGGGTGATAGGGTTCCCAGAGGGATTTTAACAATGGTTCTGGGAGGAAGGCGTAGGGCTATAGCTGAGTGGTTCCAATGGTAGGAGCTCAGCTGGGGAGATGGGGGGTGTGGCTCTGTGCCATCCTGCAAGGAAAATGTTTTTAGGCAGGCATTTCAAGGCAGTCAGCCTGATAGAGCTGGTTTGATGGGCTGGTTTCAGCTGCACAGCAGGAATGGTAGCCACAGGCAGGGCATTCTTGTCGGATTTGAGCCAACTTTCACAGTATGACATGAATAAAGTCAGCAGCTGAAACCAGAGACTGCAGAAGAAAGGAAGTCGTGTACTGATCACACCATTCATTTATTTTTAAATGCATTTGCCCTGAGCCCTGGTCTGTCATCTGACATACAGATATGCAGCTATCATTTTGGGGTACTTGAGAGTTCAAACTCTGAAATCACCACCTACTAACTGTAATATCGGGCAAATGTTAGGTTGAATCATATGAACTTGCCACTATTAGATCCTTTTTGACCTGCAAAAACAGGAATGCTGCATGGTTAAGCCTAATAACTTACTCTCTTTTCCTGTCTCCTCATGTGTGAAAGGCAGATAGGCACCCACCTCCAGAGCACGAAGAGAGGACTAGGTGAGAGAAGCCTGTATGTGCTCAGAATGGTCCTTGCCATGCCCCTAATCAGTGGCATCCGTTATAGTGCTGGCTTCTCTGCCACGACTGGCAAAGAAGTACAATGGGCCTACGTGTTCCATCAGCTGAGGGTAGGGAGGCCCACACTGCTTCAGGATGTGGAGCACTGACAAGCCAAGGTGGACTGACCACCTTGGCTGAATGTAGAACTTAATCCTCGTCCCAGGGTTAGGAAAGGAGAATAGGGTTTATACCTCAGATTTTTCAGTTGTTCTGAGAACTGAAGTTTTTGCTTTTTCTCTCAGGACAGAACAACCAATTCTAAAGCATACCAAAGGGCTTTTATAAGGGGGGGTCTTGCTCTTGCAAAACAGGCTGCATTCTTAGTCTTACATCTGTGTTTGTAGCAACCACACAATGTGGCCATCTTATTCAATTTGGTTATATACACACAGATATACATATATTGTGAAGCACGAACAAAACAAATGAGATAGCCTCATCATTAGCAGAGTGCAAAAAAGTTACAATGGATTTCTTCTCTCAATAACTAACAGGAAGCAATAAAAAAGAGGAAACAAAACATTTTGCTGTAGTACTGTCATTACATAATTAAATAAAAATTATTAACTTAAGCAAATTCACTTGGTTTTTTATAGCTCAAGGAATCCAGGAAATGGTTTCCTTACGTATAATGAGGAAGTGCATCATTAGGTCTCTTAATATGTTTCTTCCCTATAACACTTCTGTGTTTTGTCTGTCTTCTGTGCTTTCACTCCCTTGACACTAAAGTGGTCTGTTCACAGAACTGGGAACACTACAATTCTTAGGTCAAATAATGGCTGGTGAGCCTTTGGACTCCAAGGCCAGCACTTCCCTACTGTACACATCCCATAGATATGTCATCAGAAACCTAAAAAAACAAAACAAAACAAGAACCCAACCTTGATCTCGAGTTGTCTAAATTCTCTCTCAAGCAGACCTCCTTCAAATGTGAGAAAGTTCAGCTCTCAAGATATATTAACAGTAAGGTGTTTACAACAAAATGTCCGGTTGTGCATATTAATATTTTTGCTCTTTGAATTAATTCCTTCCTGGTGACAAAGGCTGAGCTTTTGAACTTCTGGATATGACTAGGCAGGGCATTTTTGCTCGGCCTGGCCCTTTTAAGTGGGTAGAAAAGGCTTGGTTGAACACCTGGTATTTTGTGGCCAGTAATTATAAGACAAGGGTTACTGTGATTACTGAACTTCATTTTTGACCAGAAGCCAACTGTACTCTTTGAAACAAACATCTCTTGAAAGCCTAGTGTGCTTTCAGATGATTTTAAAACTCACTTCGCAAATAGAATTGGGTACAAATCAGATTTTTTAACGATATTTTGCTTTGACGCAACATCTCTGTCTGTCATTTGGTCTGAGTTCTTCAACTCTCACTAGGAGTAGGTGATCTTTCCACTTACACTGTCTTAACACATCCTTATCTTTTCAGCACTGCTTACTGTACAATGACCTGTCCCCCAGGGACCAGATTTACTCTAGGGTGTGTGCTCATAACTGAGGTAAGGGAAGGGACAAACACTAAACACTGAGAGAAACAAATCACCTTTTCCACATTGAGAACACTAGTGAGTCATCCACAGACAGGCTTTCACAGCAGTGAGTCTTCCTTTGGGAAGACCGAGTCCCCAATTCAGTTTTTTGTTTTGTTTTGGTTTTTGAGAGACAGAGAGAGAGAGAGAGAGAGAATCTTAACCAGGCTCCACACCCAGCACCCATCTCTATCTCACAACCAACCATGAGATTATGACCTGAGCCAAAATCAAGAGAACACTTAATGGACTGAGCCACCCAGGGGTTCCCAGTTCTTAAGTGAAAACTTGGTTGCCAAGTAGGATCAAGCCATCAAGGGTGGAGCCATTGGGGTTGAGGTGGGAGATGGAGACTAGTATATTCAACTATCAGAATGAGGCAGAAAGGGACTTAATTTGCTAGTTCCCCTAGACAGAAGAACTCCTATCAATGCCTTTTTGCCTCACTGTTAGTTTTAGGAAAAGGACACAGAGGCTTCACCTCACAAGGACCTGATGAAACTAAATGTTATACACATGTGATCAAGAAATGTTTTTTTTCCCTTGGTATTCCCCTATCCCCACCTCCATGCCTTGGATAGCAGGCCCTTGTCTCACTGCCTTAAGGTGGAGGAATGATGTGACAGGGTGACAAGAAAAACAAGAACAAAACTCCTGTGATTTATGTTTTGTGTTATAAAAGCCCTCAGAGGACTGGAGAGGATCTGGAGTACAGCCAGAGGATTTGGGAGGAAAACATGTGAGGAGAGTGGGGCTTTCTTGGAAGACTAGAAACACTTCTCTTCACTAGATGGATGAAAAGTGAGAGAGCAAAGTCATGAATGGGTCCTTCCTTCTTACCCTACCCTTTTACCTCAGGAAGGCAATAAGCCTCAGGAGAATGGCTGTGTGGTGTGGGCCTACAGAACTCCCAGACCCTGGAATGGCTCCAAAGAAGCAGGGAGCTGCTGGACACGAATAGGCCCTGTGAACAGGAAAGAGGCACAGGTATATGAGTATCAGCAGGAAGACCAGAAGGAACTGTAGACATCTTGGTTGGTGCCTCCTCAAACACTTAACTTGAGGAATGAATGGATCTCCCAATATCTTACACTAACCTGTGCATCCCTTCCACTTCCCACCCCAAACTAAGACATACCCTCAAAGATAGAGAAATACCAAAATGATGGAAGTCGCTGCTGACATCCTCCAACATAGAACCGGAGCTTAAAAGATTAAGTAGGTTGATTATAGTGGAATAAAGATATAAAGAAGATATATATAGATATATAAAGAAGATATATAAAGAATAAAGACTTCTTGCATATTTGCACTTGTATACAGAGGTCTGTGCTGAATCTAGTTTGAGTTTCCGTGGAAGACAGTGTGGTATGGTGGAGAGGCACTAACCTGGAAGAGAGCTCTGTCACTTCATAGTGTGTAACTTTGGACAAGTCATGTAACTATCTAGGCCTCAGGGTCCTCAATCTATAAGATGTGTATAAGAACACCTGTCCTGACAACTCATAGTGCTGTTTTGAGGAATGAGATGGTACATGTGGATGTCATTACATATAGCACAAGGCAAGGAGCCAGCCTAAACAGTATCAAATGCAAATCATAATTAGAAAAAAAAATCTTATGAAATAACTCCCACTTGGAGAAGCTCGTTGGACTCATCAATTTCATTTTCTCTTCCTGGCACACAAAAGATAACATTCCCCAGCCTCCCTTGCAGTTAGGATGGGCCCATGTGATTGGGTTCTGCCACTAGGATGTGGCAGAAATAAGAACGGTGCTTGTAGACCTAGCCACAGATCCCCCTGTGTAGTCTTCTACGTTCCCTTCTCCCTCTGTTGCAACTGCTGAGGCCATATGTTGAAGCTGATGGCATTTTAGGATGAATTGCCAAATCACCACTTGGAGGAGATGCCCAAGAGAGGCCCCTACCTACATTGGATTGTGATG
This sequence comes from Proteles cristata cristata, assembly GCA_017311185.1. NCBI lineage: Eukaryota > Metazoa > Chordata > Mammalia > Carnivora > Hyaenidae > Proteles > Proteles cristata. The sequence continues at coordinate 1,637,208 of JAESUZ010003820.1, forward strand.
TAAGATGTAAACTTTTGTCATGTTAAGTCAGTTATATTTTGGGGTTATGTGTTCATGTAACCTATCTAGCCTATCCCCGACTGGCATAGTACTATAATAGTAAGATAACATATAATAATAATATGTATATATTTCATGTTATATATTATATGAAATGAGATGTCTCAAGGGATGAAGAAGTGCATCGGTCAATATCTTTCATTCCTTATTAATGAAGAACACATAAGTTCAGTCTCTGTTATTTTTGGGCAGAGGCATCAAAGTGCAGGTTATGAGGACATTCAAGTCCGTGTCTGGCTCACTCCATGGAAGCACAGTCACCTAGGATCCTGGCTCTGCCACACACTGGGCCCTTTGGACCCCCTCACTGCAGCTGCTGCAGTTGTGGGTGCCGTGCATGGTCACTGCACCATCTCGGCTGGAAGACAGCCTCTTTCCTCATCTCAAACTCTCCATGGACACTCAGCATTCAAACAGGGAGGACCCAGGAGATTCTCTTGGATCTCGGCAATGAGGAAGCCCGTTCTGTAGGGAGCACAGCTGTTACTAAACATCTCAAAGCAGTAGGTTTTGGATGTTTGCTTATTGCCATCTCCATTCCCCAAACAGTTCCAGCATACATACATTTGCAGCTTAACTTCTGCTCAGTCCTCCAGAGCAACTGGTACTACTGACCGTGCTCAGAGACCTAAAACTCACTGCGGTCCTGGAGGCTGTCCAACTGTGCAAAGAAGGACAGTAATGCTTTCCCCCGAAACTACACTCTCTTTGTCCAGGGTTGGCAAGAGAGCCCAGTTATCTTCAAGGCCCGGGGCTTTAAATTTCCTCTGCCACATGCCTGGTCATGCCTGGTCATGCCTGGTCACTACCCTCTCTCTGGGTAAATCTTTATTCTTAATGCTTTGGACCATTGGGAAGGATTCCAAAGGAGGCTTGGTCACTTCATTCCATAACAAAGACTACCCTCTTTTGGACCAGTTATCTGGCTTTGATCCATCATAGAGAATCCAGCCCAGTGGGCATACAGACTTGAGCCACTCGTCACACAGGATGAACGAGGAATCATGAATACAGTGAGAAATCTGTCAGTACAAGTGAATGAAATCTCAAAGTTCTTGTCCTTCTGAAGGCCACAAGTGCAACTGTACTATCATCTTTGAATGAATGCTACTGACCTTCAGAAAAAGAAAGCATTAATATAGTTTTGCTAGATGTCATTACTGTGTGTGTGTGCGGGGGGGGGGGGTTTCTTTCTCCGTTAAGCTCTACCTCTACTCCCAACGTGGGGCTTGAACTCATGATCCTGAGATTAAGAGTCCTATGCTCTTTGGCTGAGTCAGCCAGGCACCCCTATTATTGTTATACTGACAATTGATGACCTGAGGAATAAAGGTACTTTAAATGTTTTAATTGTTGCTTTCTAACATAAATGCTTTTAGAATCATAAAACTAATTTTTGCTTACTGTGAGAAATTTGCCAAGTACAGAAAATGTTTTAATAACATCTGTCAGCTTTTGTTTTGTGATATAGTTGGTATACTCCCCTCCTTGTTATATGTTTCTTGAGAAAAGAAGTCACAGCATTTCTTAGTCCATAACACTGAGGCAGAAAGCCTATTTAAGACAGTATGGTAGAATAGATGTTTGTGTAATGAACACTACTCAATGAATTTAGCAAAGTTGGTATTTTCACCTACCTCTGTGGATCAGAATCTCCAAGGCTGAAAACAAAATTTAAAAAGATCTGTGTAATAAAGACTATGTAGAGTGGTCCATGACTATGGACCTTGAAGTCAGACAGATGTGGCCTGAAATCCATCCCTGATCTTACTCATTACATGTGTCTGTGGGTAAGGTATTTCAGCATTCCGAGTCTCTGGTCTGATAGGGCTCTGCTTTAAACTGCTTTCACCCTGGACTGGACACAAGTTGATGGAATAATCTCTGCCTGAAATGTTGATGCCTGAAACTGTCCTGGTTTTAGCACTAAAAATCTCACAGGAAATTCTTCAATCTCAGGCAAATCAGAAAGGTTGGTCACCCTACAGAGAAGCAGAAAAGATCACACATTGGCTTTTTTTTAAAAAAAAAAAAAATTTTTTTTAATGTTTTATTTATTTCTGAGAGAAAGAGAGAGAGAGAGAGAGACAACAGACAGACAGACAGACAGCATGAGCAGGGGAGGGTCAGAGAGAAAGGGAGACACAGAATCTGAAACAGCCTCCAGGCTCTGAGCTGGCAGTCAGCACAGAGCCTGACGTGGGGCTCAAACCCACGAATTCCCTAATTAACTCTTGCTATTTTTTTTTTTTAATCCAAAAGAGGCAGTAAATCTTCATGCGTAAGAACGTTAGTGCCAGACGACAAAGGAAACAATAAAACTAATAGGCAACCGACGGAATGGGAAAAGATAGTTGCAAATGACATATCAGATAAAGGGCTAGTATCCATAATTTGTAAGGAACTCACCAAACTCCACACCCGAAAAACAAATAATCCAGTGAAGAAATGGGCAGAAGACATGAACAGACACTTCTCCGAACAGGACATCCAGATGGCCAACAGACACATGAAACGATACCCAGTGTCCCTCATCATCAGGGAAAAACAAATCAAAACCACACTGAGATACCACCTCATGCCTGTCAGAGTGGCTAAAATGAACAAATCAGGAGACTATAGATGCTGGTGAGGATGTGGAGAAATGGGCACCCTCCCACACTGCTGGTGGGAATGTAAACTGGTGCAACCCCTCTGAAAAACAGTGTGGAGGTTCCTCAAAAAATTAATAGAACTCCCCTATGACCCGGCAATAGCACTGCTCAGAATTTACCCAAGGGATACAGGAGTGCTGATGCATAGGGGCACATGTACCCCAGTGTTCATAACAGCACTCTCAATAGCCAAAACATGGAAAGAGCCTAAATGTCCATCAACTGACAAATGGATTAAGAAGATATGGTTTATCTATACAACAGAATACTACATGGCAATGAGAAAGAATGAAATCTGGCCATGTGTAGCAATGTGGATGGTACTCAAGAGTGTTATGCTAAGTGAAATAAGTCAGGCAGAGAAGGACAGATACCATATGTTTTCACTCATATGTGGAATGGAAGAAACTTAACAGATAACCATGGGAGAGGGCAAGGGGGAGAATAGTTAATGAGATGGAGGGAGGTAAACCATAAAAGACTGTTAAATACTGAGAACAAACTGAGGGTTGATGGGGGTGGGGGAAGGAGAAAATGGGTGATGGGCATGGAGGAGGGCACTTGTTGGGATGAGCACTGGGTGTTATATGGCAACCAACTTGACAATAAACTATAAAAAAAAAAGAATGGAGGTTACAGTGACCCCCTCTGTGGGTTCAATTAATTTGTTAGAGTGGCTCACAGAACTGAGGAAAACGTTTACTTACATTTGCCAGTTTATAATAATAGGATATGATAAGGGATGCAGATGAAATCCAAATGGAAGAGATGCGTAGGGCAAAGTATGTGGGAAGGGGTGTGGAGATTCCATGCCCTCTCCAGGTATGCCACTCTCCCAGTACCCCCACGTGTTCACTAACCTGGTAGCTCTCTGAACCCAGTTCTTGGGTTTTATAAAGGCTTCATTACATAGGCATGATTGATTACATCATTGGCCATTAGAGATGGATTGAACTTCCTGGCCTTGTCCTCTCCTCAGAGTTTGGGGGTAGGGCACATGGAACTGAAAGTTCCAACCCTCCAATCACACGGTTGACTCTCCCGTCAACCAGCCCCCAATCTTATGTAAGGTCCAAAAGTCACCTCATTAACATAGCAAGAGACACCTCTGTAGCTAGCATCACATAGGAAATGCCAGGGGTTTTGGGAGCTGTGAGTCAGAAACTATAGACAAAGACCAGATACATATGAGAAATCTATTTTAGGCATCCCAATGACCAAATATATATTACTTATAAATCACAATACCACAGGTGGGGATGTGCTGTCCCCAGTACATCAGAGGGAGGAAACCTGGACATGTCTGGTTGCCAGCTCTTATGACCACCACACCTGCTTCGACCTTTCCTCCCCCATCTGGGTTTACAGTCTTCCTCGGGTGACATTCAGCTCTCTCACCTGATCCTAGCCCATTTATTGTCAATGGACTCTTGTTTCCTGTGCTCTACTCCCAGAACAGCATTGGTCGTAAGTTGGGCGGTGGATGACAAAGATGGAATCAGCCTCTCCTTCAAATGTAACTGTTCATCCATTTATTAATTAGTGGATTCATTTATTAGACAAATTCCAATTGAACACCTAGTGTGCTGGAGATATATTATGCGATATGATGTGACCTTCAGTACAAAATACTTGAGTCCAAGAAACAGTGACCTGCTAATGTTAGGCTTTTACTATGCCATACATATAGATAGATCTCATTTCTTCTAATTTCAGTTATTTTGTGGGCAAGTTGATATTTTCTCTCCTGCCCCTTTTAACATTCACTAAAGACTGCATTTATATAGACCCAAAGTAAATAACAAAGTAAATAACTTTAGTAAAAGTACTCAAACTAAGCTCATACCTGCTTAGCCAAAGGGCACTGCCCACCCATGGCTCTGCCTCCTGGGTTAGGTGCTGGGACTGGGGAAGGGACTAGGACTTAAAGTTGGGAAGTTGTGATGCTCTTATGTATTTGTGAATCCTTGCAGCTTGATTTTATGCTGTAATCGTGCCATTATCCATTCCCAGATGCCAGTGGCTACTTCAAATGTCTAGGTCACAGTAGTTTGCCATCATCTGGGAACCTTGAAAAAAACCCATGGTCAGGCCACACAGTGAATCAATTAGGTCAGAATCTCGGGTGGGCTAAGACTCAGACACTGATATTTTTTAACATTTCCCAGCTGAAACTCTAGGCCTAGGACTGTGGTTTTCACATTCTAACCTGTATCATAATCACCTGGAGGCTTCAGAGATTGCTGGGTCTCACCTCTGGAGTTTGTGATTTAATAGGTCTGGGGTAGGGCGGGAGAATTTGCATTTCTAACAAGTTCCCAGATAATGATGCTGCTGGTCTGGAGACCACAATTAGAGAACCACTGATCTAGGAGACCCTCCGTATCCTTAACAACTGAGTAGAATGGGGATGGAACAGTGGTGAGGAGGCCTACTTTAGATTTTTATTACCTCCAGAGGATCTGTTCAGGGTGCATGGCAGACTCAGTTCTGCCTGAGAGTAATCTGTGTGATGGTGGTAAGACAAAATGACCTGTGTAGTTGTGAGGTTTAACTGAGACAAGGCACACAAAGCCCTTGGCATAGAAGTGACCACAAGCGAGCACTCAAACAATGCTAGCCCACAACACTAAACCATGTTTCCCCAGAAAACCAGAAATGAACCGGAACCTCAAAAGGGTGTAAAACCTCCGTACCTCAGAGCCTTTCTTCTTTTTTTGCTTCCTCTCAAACAATGATTGAAATCGTTATTGAAAAGGCAATAAACACTTATGATTCAAAATATGTATTTGTACAAAAAGGTGAGAAGTAATTTTGCCTCCCCCAGGACATCTCCAGTCCTCCTGTTCTGCTTATCAGAACAAGCCCCAGCTCCAATTTCTTATAGATGCCTCTAGAGATATTGTTGCAGATAAAACTGTAATTGTGTGTGTCCGTCCATTTCTTTAAAAAAAAAATGATAGCATGCTACATATACTGTTTTACAATCTTTTTTGAGTATATGTAACTGTGCAAACTGTTCTTTTTTCACCCAAGATTGTATCTTGTGGATAGTTTCATATTAATGCATACAAACCTGCATTACTTTTTTTCTTGAGTCTGCATCATCCCATTGCAGTTAGGTAGCATAAATTACTTAACCAGTTTCCTATAAATAGATGTTTACTTTTTTCTTTTGTTACTATAGGCATTCAAACAACAAGTCAAACCCATCTATCAGATAAATTCATGAAGGTTAAATGGCTGGATTAAAGACATGTCCAGGGGTGCCTGGGTGGCTCACTCGGTTAAGTGTCAGACCTTGGCTCAGGTCATGATCTCATGGTTCGTGAGTTCAAGCCTTGCACTGGGCTCTACTCTCTACAGTTCAGAGCCTGGAACCTGCTTCAGATTCTGTGTCTCCCTCTCTCTCTCTGCCCTTCCCCTGCTTGCATGCGTGCTCTCTCTCTCAAAAATAAATACTAAAAAAATTAAAAAATAAAGATCATGTCCAATTTTAATTTTGACCTTAACTGCCAAATTCCCTAAGAATTACTAAGAGGGTGTACAGTGGCAGAATTCTGCTGCAGGCAGAATTGGGATCAGCTGCTAGCTTAGCCACTTAACTAGCTGTGTAACCTGAGGTAGAACCTCTGTCCCTCTAACTTTGCCCCCCTTCTCCTGCTTGCACTCTTCCTTCAAATAAAAACAAAACAAAAATAAGTAGGAAACCTTGGATTTGAATCCAGGTCTGCCTGATTCTATCCTACTTCCACAACCCAGCTGCTTGTCTCTTTAGTCCAACAAAACTGTTCACTGAAAGAACACCAGTGGCCATTTGGTTGCCAAATCTAAAGATCTTTTCTTCCCATTCTTTGTTCTCAGCTCCTCTGTAGCATTTGAAACTGGTGACTTCCTCCTCTCTCTTGAAATGATCTGTTCTGCATCTGTTCTCCTCTAGAACTTTTGCCTCTCAACAACTGTCTCTCCTCTGGCTCTACTTCCTTCTCTCTTTCCCCCACAGGAGTGTACCCTAAGCACTCATCGTAGGTCACCTTTTGCCCCAGTCTCTACCCCCTTTTGGTAATTTCATCCAATCTCCTGTTTTGCCATCTACTGGCATAACCTTGCAAGACACCTAAAATCTTTCTAGACCTGAGCTTTTCTCTCAAGGTCCACATTTCTAGCAGCCTCCTGGACATCACTGCCTGATTGTCTCTACTTTAAACTCAATACGACAATGAATGAACTCACTGAATTTCTCTGTCCAGACTTACTAGGTCCTTACTTTTACTTTCCCAAGCCAGAGACTTCTCTCCTGACTTGTCTTCCACATGCAATACATGTCAAGTTTAGTAAATTCTAACTACTCCAGTATCTCACATCTCTTCTCTCCCTCAGTTTCCAATCACCTTTGCCTTCCTTACTATCAGTAAGGATTAGTACATTACAGATTGTACCTTAGCACTCAGCAGATATCAACTATTGCCACACACTTATCTCTCTTCCTTCCAAGGCACGTCAAGCATGGTTGCCAACTCACTTGTGAATACATGGTTGTGAGCACTCTTCTACTCAAAAACCTTCACTGTCTTCCTATGGCCCAAAGTTTAAACTCCAGACGCCACTGCCTGGTATATCCCCTGCATGTGACTCCAGCCTGTCATCACTGCTCACTTTTTCACCATTCACTTTCCCTTCATGTGCCCTCACATCAGCTAAACTGAACTACTCTTTCTGTTATAAACCCTCCCCTTTCTCACCTCCTTTTCCCATCATCTTTGTCTGTAGTCCATCTTCGGGGAGTACTCTCCTTTTCCCCACCTCTTCATTGGCGAATACTACTTGTTCTTCAACGCTCAGTTACAATGCCACTTTCATAAAGCCATCAATGAATGCTTTGCTCTAATTTGCCCCCCTAAAAAGTTTTGGCTCTAGCCTCTGAGGTTTTGTAGCTCTTTATTTAGACCTCTGACACACTTAACATTTCCTTTGTTTTAAAGTTACTTATATTAACAACCGGCATCCCTTGTTAAAATCTTAATGCATTATTTCATTTAATCCTCCCAATGACTCTCTGAGGTAAGTGGCCATTATCACCACTTTGCAGGTTAGGAAAACAAAGGTATGGAGAGATTAAATAATTTATTCAAGAATGCATAAATGGTGAAGCCAGGGGTCAAATGAACAGAGCCCCAGAGCCCACTTCTCACGGTTATTATACAAGACTTGATTGTGGTTTGCTAGACAAGGAGATTTTGGATGACAAAAATCCTTGGGTGCTCCATCTTTGCATCTCCCAAAGTAGCTAATGACATTCATTGCACTTTAAAGACGGTTAGTGAAAAGAGGCACAGACTTGGTCAGATGTTCCCTTTCTCTCATCCATAGGTGGGTAAATTAGTGACGACAAGACAGGTGTTTGATACAAAGACTGCCGTTCCAAATACTGCATGTCCCTACTGAACCCCCCTCCTTGTTTCTTTTAGCTCCTTTTCTGTGTTCAGACTGTGGAGAAGACAGTGTTCTTGGGAAGGGTAGAAGGGACCTGTCTCCACACTGAGAAGACCTTACACAAGTTCTCTGGGGATGAGACTCCCTAAGCAGTTCACAGGCAGCGGCCCTCTCTAGCTGGCAAAAGGCTACAGTTTGCAACCTCAGGCAATTCCAGAGAATGAACCTTTTCAAATGAAATAAACAGAGAGGAATGGGACCTTTTATTATCTCCAGATGGGACTGTGCAGCCTTGGAAGCTGTAGAAATAATTCCGTAATGCCTGGATCACACTTTTGTTATCTCCCAAAAGGAAAGAAAAGTTCCTTCCACTGAGAAGTGGTAAATTGTGTTAATTAAAAAGCCAACACGGATTAAATTCTGCAGATTGAATCTCCATACCCCCTCCATCCAGATTTTTCTGGTTTGCTTTATAGTTAACTTTGCCTTGCTTTCCCCCATTTAAAATAAGATATTAGGTTGAGTTGGAACACACACACACACACACACACACACACACACACACACACACACAATTATAAAACTGCTGTTTATGAGTCATTACCCAAGACTTAGATGTTATTTTTAAAATGAGGATGAAATCTCGCAGTGCAATATCCTTTAGGGTATTATTAGAAAAGGAAATAAGACAAATTTATCTATAGTGTTTTGTTTTTTTACCATTGGTGGCGGCCAGCTGGGCAGTCTATACATAGAAGGTATCCAATAAACATTTACTGAATGAATTCATACTAACAACTTGGGGGTATAACAATATAAAATGTAACTTTAAAATTGATGGTGCCACCTATTGGTGAAGATATAAAACGTAAAATGATCACTTACATAAGAAATTAATGTTTCCCAATCTTTTGTTACTTATTCCCACAGAGATTCTAAGAGATATTGAGGAGCTGAAAGGAATAGCTTGCTTGATCTACACAGACAAGAAGCACTACTATTTACAGTTGACTTGCTCTCTACTGGACCCCTATTAAAAGTTCAATATTTTGGAAGATGCTGGAGAAGTAAAGACATGGCCCTTGACTTCAAGGAGCGTCTTATCTAGTTGGAAAGAGAAGACCCACCTCCTGAAAACAATCCACAAATACAATAAAACAATAAACACCCTGACATTAAAATGCACAATGTTCATTCCATGCTCATGGTTATATCTTACATATTATAAAAGTATGGTAGTCATACTTTTTGGACAGTGCAGGAAGAAGTCTGTTTGCGTACCACTTATCCGAGGCCTAGCACACCACTGTCCCTGACACTTAATAGGTAATGACAAACGCTACTGAATAATTGAATAATTCAGGTCTCATGGTTAAATACATATAGCTTATAGAATATTTTAAATTCAGACTGGCAAACAGATCAGAAAATACATGTGAACACGGGAAGTCCTATGGAGGAAGTGGGATTTGAGTTTTGTTCTGGAAAATTCCTCAAGGAATTTATAACCTAATGCAGATGAAACTATTGGTGCAGGCAGCCCTCTTGTAGTCATGGATTTGTATTTGAACTTGAGATTTCTGTAGTTTGGTGTGCCAACTCACATTTTCCTCGTGAGTCAATGACTAGGTTTTTAGTCAATATTGGTGAATTCCAAAAGCAAAGGCGAAGAGGGCAGATGGCAGGTAGTTGCAAGACTGTAAACACATATTTTACTCCTAAAATCTTACTGGCAGGAGTAGTTCCTGGAATACACAGGTAGCCTAGTTAGATTCCTCCAACTATGTGCTCTAATGTATTTCTATAATATTTGACAATATGTATCCAGAGTCTTAAAATGATCATAGCTTTTGATCTGGTACTTTTTCCTCTAAGAAAGTATGCTAAGGAAATAACCAGATATGTGAACAACTGCTTTCTGGAGCAAAGGAAAAAGCTGTACTCAAAATGAAAACAGTTTTTTGTTTTTTTAGTTAGGTTAAGTTTTGCTACAGATATAAGACAATTCTCCATGATCTTAAAAAATACGGCACAAAATTTGTATATGTTATTCCTGACTAGAAGGAATATAGGTTGTTTTGGTTTTACTCTATTGTAAGAAAATCTCTGAAATCTAGTGGGTGAAATTTAGCTCATCCATTCTGGTTATTTCTACTTTCATTGTCCATTGTCCTTGTAATTATTTTACAACATTGTAGAGAAAGAAATTAACATGTAGAAAATTGATAGTAATCCAAATATTTCCTGTTGTAGCTGTGTAAATGATTCCTATTAATGCAGTGCAAATGAATTTTGTCTAGTAGATAGATAATATAAATCTCCATAAATCAAATCCATTTAAACTGGTTCTAACATCTTACTGGTTACCTCATTAATTAAGGAGTTAAATAAAATCTTTGATATGTGCTCATTTTATATTGATGAGTCATGATTTAACCTTTCTTGAAAGCTATCCTTTAACACTATATATTTTCTATGTTCTAGATTTTTTACAGTAAACATGGATTGCTAATTTTTAAAAAAAAACTTTAAAAATTTTTTATTTAAAATTTTTTTAATGTTTTATTTATTTCTGAGAGAGAGAGAGAGAGAGAGAGAGAGAGAGAGCGAGCGAGCGAGCATGATCAGGGGAGGGTCAGAGAGAGAAGGAGTTACAGAATCTGAAGCAGGCTCCAGGCTCTGAGCTAGCTGTCAGCACAGAGCCAGATGGTGCGGGGCTCGAACCCACGAACTGTGAGATCATGACCTGAGCCAAAGTTAGATGCTTAACCAACTGAGCCACCCAGGCGACCCTAAAAAAGCTTTTAACATTCTAATTTAAGTATATATTCATGCATACATAGATTTACAGCTCAGTGAATTTTCACAAAATCTATACAACTATGTAATCTCTCAGATTAAGCAACACATCTTTACCATGAACATTGTTTCCACCAACGTCATTACCACCTCAGAGGTTTCCCTTGTGTCTCCCTCCTAGTCATTATCACCTCCCCACCAATTGGGTGAACAGTCCTGAATTCTATCATCAGAGATTCCTTTTGTCTGACTTTTTAACTTCATATAAATGCAATCATGTGATGTGTACTCATATGTGCCTGGCTTCCTTGACTCATTATTATGCTTGTGAGGTTTGTCCACGTTGTTGCATAAAGCTTTAGTTCCTTCATTCTCATTGCTGTGTCCTATTCCATTATGTGAATAGGTTACAAGTTATCTGTTCTGCTGATGAGCATTCAGATTGTTTCTGGTTTGGGCTATACGGTGAATAATGTGCCTGTGAACAGTTTTGTACATATTTTTTGGTGAAAATATGAATACATTTCTGCTGACAAGTGCATTCATTAGTTTAAAATCTGAAAAAACAAACCTAAACTACTATAAAAAGTCATGTTCCCTTTTTTCTCTACAGATCATTCCATCAATATGAAATTCTTTCGATTAACAAATCCTTTTAAAATATATTCCAGAAGAATTAATCCTCATTCACGCCTTACTGTGAATTGCTATAATCTGATAAAGAAATTAACAGCTAGTGGAGAAGCTTCCCCTGGTGCTGGAGGGTGGGCGGAAACCTGCTTGAGGAAAAAGGAGTAGATTTGGGTGTGACAGGAGGCAGCTGAGTGTTGGAACTTGAGGGGTGTGGCCGGGGAGGAGGCAGGAGAGGGGAGATGTACTGACTTTTCCACTCACTCAAGGTCTTGGCTGTTTCCCTTTGAAAAGAATCACTACAACGATTATTACTGTGACTTATCTCTTTTAAATAGTTTAGTTGGCAAAGTGCTTTCATATCCATAACCTTGTTTGATCTCGCTCTCACAAGAAGCCTGGTATTTTCACAACTGTTCTTGTTTTAGATGCTTAAAGCTTAAAATTGCATACCACAGTCGGAGGGGTAAGTTAGGATTCCATTTCCTCTCACGGGTTCCATAAGCTGAGCACATCTAATTCATCCTCTCCAGATCAATTTGGTGTCTTCCTATTCAGTCCCCATCTCAGAAGCAGGGGAAGAGGGAGGAATTGAAGGTCAGGAGGAGCAGAAAATATCCCTCTGGCATCTTTTTTATTATCAAGTATTGTAGACTCTAAGGGGCGAGAAGCGTGGTATAGACTTGCAGAGTTTACACTCTGGCCTCCTGCAAGTGGGCACTGACTGGCCGAAGCCAGTGAGGTAGGGCGAAGTGGGTGATGGGGGAGGGTGGAGAACCAGGGTAGGCTCACCCCAGCAGGCTTGGTAGGGATGGGACATGGGACTAGTGGTGAAAATGGCACTGGAGCTGCCGAGCACAGCCTGAACTGGAAAGAACTGGAAAGAAATGTTAGCATATTTTTAAGTTTTGGGTGAAATGGTTCAAAGGACTAGTATGTCCTAGACAAGTTGTACTGAGTTTGGGGGTGCGGGTGGGTATTAGGTAAGTGGTTTAGCAGCAAGTCTGAGATCTTGGAGGTGAGGAACAAAGAGGCCCAGGTTGGGGTGTGGTCAGGCATCTCAGTGAATCTGAGGAGAGAGACCTTCATCTCAAGAAGGATTTTCAGAACTTTTATGTGGACTTGGAGCTGTTTGAGATTCCTCGAATATGGTTCAGCTGAGCTTACTGTAAAGCACTCCCCCTAGTCCCAACATCAGATGATAGGGGAGGTGGCTGTGGTGCAGGCCTCCTGTGGACAGTCAGGCAGAATGGGATTCACCTGAAACCCCCTGGCAGCTACTCCCCTGTGTCCTTTTGCTTCAATGCCCTGAAAAAGGATTAAGACTGATCCGTGCCAACCCTGTCAATGGGTTCACTCTAACTTGGCAAGCAAATTGTTGTTGACAGTTCTAGGTGTACGTTTTCTTAGAAATGGATTCTATGCAAGAAAAATGAGATTCTTGTTGCCATGTTAACAAGTAAACAAATTACAAAATGCTAAAGGGGAACATGAAAACGTTTCCAGGCTTCTCACTGGGCTCATCAGAAGCCGTTTGTCTGCTACCTCCCACACTAAAAAAGGCCAATAACTTTGCTATAGAGTGTTTTATCCTTTTCCTAAAATATATATTTTGAAGCCTAAGGCACCTTGGGACCCCAACGTTATATACCATAAGGAGCCTCTCACTTAATATGCAAATTCGAGTGTTTTCCTTTTTTTTTTTTTTAATGTTTTATTTATTTCTAGGAGAGAGAGAGAGACAGCATGAGCAGGGGAGGGTCAGAGAGAGAGGGAGTCACAGACTGAAACAGGCTCCAGGCTCTGAGCTGGCAGTCAGCACAAAGCCCGACGCGGGGCTCAAACCCACGAACCATGAGATCATGACCTAAGCGAAAGTCAGACGCTTAACCAACTAAGCCACCCAGGCGCCCCAAGTGTTTTCCATTTTAAATCTATTAAAATAAAGGAGTGCAGGAGATTAAAGTGTTTTGCATCACAGAATAGGGATTCAAACTGGATACTTAACTTGTGATTAGGTATCTATCCAAGTATGTGTCCTCCACAGAGAACACAGTTTTGGAGTCTCACTTTCTACAGACCTGAACCATTAGCCCTGCAAGCTGGTCAGGCTATCAGTTTGGACAGATTTCATCAGGGCTTGGCCCCCTGACAGAGCAGGTGGTGCTCAGCAGCTTCTTCCTCTCGAACTTCTAAAGTATCCAAAGGATTTGGCAATCCCACAGGCCTCTAAGATAAGTGCTTGATTGCCCTTCCAGGATTTCAAAGTTGTTCTTTAGGAACAGCCCAGCCCTGATTGCTCAATTTTGTAGGCAGAAGCAACAGATTAATCATCGGTATGTGAGTTCCTCTTCTACGCCGTTTGAAGTTCCTCGGATGACTTTTTAATTTATATACTAAAGTAGTAGCCCCTTTAATGTTTCTGCTACAGATGGCATTCTCTATGTACATTTCTAACCTCCCCTCCCCCCACCAAAAAAAAAACAATTTTCCTACTGATGAATATAAATTTGAGTTTCTTAAAATTTCATGAAGACAATTGAGGGAGCAGTTATATATACCATTGACCCAGACTGTGGTTGAATGAGTCTGGTAAGGCATAAAATTGGAATGCTATAGCATCTTATTACTAAAAAACAGTGCTCCATTTGGGGTGGCAGGAGGAAAGGAGCTCTTCAAGTTGGATCACAAAATCTGTTGCCTTTGGGAAAAAGGAGCCACTGGATGGCCACCAGCTAGGTGAAGGTGGGATGAGAGAACTGGGTGCTGTCACAATTTTTTCTCAAATGCAGTTTCCTTATTAAAAAGGAAGACTTTTTCATATTTCAAATAGAAAGTATGACAAAAGAAAGAGGGGAGGAAACAAACAAACAAAAACACCTTACTACCACCATTGATTACTAATTTCTACAGTAGCTTTCCACAGTTTTGGGAATTAACTTCTAAATTCAGGGAGGAATAATTACCCTTGAAAATACCCTCAGTCAGTGATGGAACAGAACGTTGCTTCCTCAGTGGAGCAGCTAATGAAGTAGGTGTGTTTATAAGTCACATTATTTAAATGCAAACAAACAAACAAACAAACAAACATAAAAGGTTCTGTTAACACTAGAATCACACTCAGCATGACTAGATACTCATCGCATGAAAAGTGCATGAGGCCAGGAATGGATCAAATTTCTATTACTTCCTTCATATTTACTTTGGGTTAAGTTCAAGCTAACTGAAAGGAAGGCAAGGCAGAAACCACTGTACCATTTAAAAGGTTCTTACTTGTTCTCCTCTCCTTGTTTCCTTCTCCCTTTTTCCTCTTTCCTTTATTCTTTTTCGTTTACCACCAACCCTACTTAGTTTAGGTGAATCCTAGCTAAAGTAAATGCGAAATGTGATGCTACATTATACTACATATATACTACAAATGTATTAATACATTTGTATCTATCCTTCAATAATTGTGAAAATTACAAAAATGCATACATATTAATGAAAACATTCAAATAGTACAGAGAGTATGAAATGAAAAGTAAAAATCTTTTTCCATCTTCCCGTCTCATTACTTGCCATTCTTTGCACTCTGAGAGAAGCAACAATGCCCAGGGCGCTGGATTGGGAATGAAGCTGGGGGAGGGGGGGTTACTTTTTGCATTTTTATAAACTGTGTTCTTTGTGAATGTGCTTTAAAATTATTTTAGTGGGATGCGTGCTCTCTCTCTCAAAATAAATAAATAAACTTTAAAATTAAAAAAAAAAAGTGCACCTGGGTGTCTCAGGTTGGTTAACCATCCAGCTTTGGCTCCGGTCATGATCTCACAGTTTGTGAGTTTGAGACCTGCATCAGGTTCTGCACTCTTAGTGCAGCTCTTAGTGCAGAGCCTGCTTGGGATTCTCTCTCTCCCTCTCCTCTGCCCCTCTGCCACTTGCACATGTGCTCTCTCTCTCTCAAAATAAATAAATAAACTTAAAATAAAATAAATAATTTTAGTGGGATTTGGAGAGCAAAAGGGGATTATATTATTACATGCATATGCTCAGTCTACTATCTTGAATCAAAAGCCCTTTAAGAGCTTTTAAAATCATGCTTATGTTCACACATTTTTTTTATTTTACAAAATTTGAACTATTGAGTACATATTGGTTGTCACCTGATTTTGTCCTTAATGAATTTTAGAAATCTTATCACATTAATAAATATTTAACTATAACATTACATTAAATACAATTAGTACACATATATGGATGTACTTAATGAAACTCTTATTCTTGGATATGTAGTTGTTTTTACTATTCCTGATGGTGCATATCGCTTCAGTGTATCCTAGGTAGTTTCACTATAAATATCTTTGCTGGAAACATTTTCACTGCATAGCTAATTGATGGTAAGGCAATTTTGTCATAAAATAGAAAATAATGAAAAAGAAAAAAGGGATTGAAAAGGGCATAATGAAACATGAAAAAATTAATAAAATTATGTATTAATTTCTTCCTTCTTTAAGAGAAGTATCGATTTTCCAAATACTAGGGTGTATATTTGTAACTTAGCTTTGTCTTGGGCTGTGAAAGCTTTCTACATGGTTGTCCATTTTCACCTATCATCACATGTCCTTTGATGGATGTTCCCAAGTTCCAAGGGAAATGTGGAAGAAAATGCTTACTCTGGAATGCATTTGTAACTGAGTTCTGTTATCATTGTACCTGATATGTGATCATTTCCTAGTAGTCTAGTGTGCAGTCTGGCTTTATGCTCTCTTATTTCACACTTCTAACAAGCTTTGTCACTGTATTTCCTAAAAAGTGCAATATATGTATTTATCATCTACCATCTTAAGACCACTATGTTTACTCATCACTCTTCAGACCATTATGAGAGCTAGGTAAGATTTATATAATACAAAAATGGAAATGTTGCCAATGGAGAAATGAAATCAAGCCGTCAACCAATTATTTTATCTTTCATGGCAAAATGCCTTACAGCCAATTATTACAGGGCAAAAATGTTGGTGGCAAAGATGTCTTCAGCAAAGATGCTTATGGCAAAAAAGCCTGGACATGGTTGAGATGATCTGCCTGGTAGCTCAATCTTTGCATATATGCTTAATTATTTCTTTTCTCTTTCTCTCCTGTCTCTCATTTTCTCTTTTTTTTGAGAGAGAGAGAGAGAACACACAAGTGCCAGTGGAGAAGGAGCAAAGAGAGGAGAGAGAATCTTAAGCAGGCACCAGGCCCAGTGCAGGGTCTGAACTCAAAATGGTGAGATCATGACCTGAACGGAAATCAAGAACCTGATGCTCAACCGAATGAACTCCCCAGGCACCCCAATTTCTAAAGATAGAGTTCTGAAATTGAAATTGCTCCCCAAAGAGATATGTGCATTTTTAAAGCCTTTGAATATACTGGGTATTTACAGTTTTTACATCTTAACTGTGTACTCTAAGAAGCTAACAATGAATTTAGCTTATTTTTTAGGGTGGGACACTATTTAAACTTTTTTCATGTCAAGATCTGCCTCATCTTCCAAAATAGGGAGTTCCCAGCTCTAAGCTTGTGGGAGTAGAAGTATGATCCACCTTCTTCCAAAAACTGGAGTGAGTCATTTATCAGCTTTCTTTTCTCCACCCTTATACATCCCATCCTTTTTTTTTTTTAAGAGGTAGAATTCAGCCTAAGGATTCCATTGGATTGGAATTAGAAAGAGTTATCTGTTCTAGGTCATTCTTGGTTCCAGAATGGACTTTATCTCATCTCTTAAAACAGTATTCTTAAGATAAATTCTTATCTAAAGGCTAATTTAAGATATCTTAACCAATTTAACAAAGTAAAATGAAATCTCCACAAGTCTATGAAACTATTAGCAATAAAAATGGCTATTTCAGAAAATAATGACCCTTTCTCACTCTCGGCCATCTTGGCTGAGGCTCTTGGTTGGGGCCGTCCCACACCTAAGGTAGGAAGATGGTGGCCACAAAGAAGACAAAAAAGTCACTGGAGTTGATCAACTCTGGGCTTTGATTTGTTATGGAAAGTGGAAAGTATGTGCTAGGGTACAAGCAGACTCTGAACATGGTCAGACACGGCAAAGCAGAACTGGTCATTCTCACCAACAACTGCCCAGCCTTGAGGAAATCTGAAATATTGTGGCCGTTTGGCCACAAATAGCGGGGCAGTAATATTAAATTGGGCACAACGTGTGGGAAATACTACAGAGTATGCACAGTGGCTATCACTGTGATTGTGTTATCATTAGAAGCATGCCAGAGCAGACTGGTGGAGAGTAAATCACATGAAATTTTTCTTTAATAAAACCTGCCAGAGCTTGTTTAAAAAAAAAAAAAAAGAACTTGCAATGGACAGTTATTTTGGTGATAAGATTAATGTCAATTCTGATAGCTGGGAAGACGGTCCATCTAATTTGTGTTCCTTTCCCTCTGAACTCTGGACGGCTTTCACAGACAGTCTGGGGACATGAAGAAAATTCAGCACAGGGGACAGCACACACACACATACACCACCACTCACACTCCTCCTTCTGTTTTTCCTGCTATTGCAGTACAGCCCACCATCATGAAAGGCTAGCAATGCTTTTAAAATATGTAATGTGGCCATTATGACTAGCCAGGGCATTTTCTAGGTTAAAAAGCAAGGGAAATATAAAAATGAATTTTCAAAATCTGTAGTGGTATATATTGTTTTTAAATTTCATAGAGCACTTTCACATATCTCTTTTGACCTTATAATATTCTTTTTTTTTTATGTTTTATTTATTTCTAGGAGAGAGAGAGAGAGAGAGACAGCGTGAGCAGGGGAGGGTCAGAGAGAGAGGGAGACACAGACTGTGAAAGAGGCTCCAGGCTCTGAGCTGGCAGTCAGCACAGAGCCCGACGCGGGGCTCGAACCCACAAACCGCAAGATCATGACCTAAGCGAAAGTCGGACGCTCAACCGACTAAACCACACAGGCGCCCCAACTCAGGTCATGATCTTACAGTGTGTGGGTTCAAGCCCCAGCATGTTGGGCTCTCTGCTGTCAGCACTGAGTCCACTTCAGATACCTTATCCCTCCCCACACTCTGCTCCTCTGCCACACACACTCTCTCCCTCCCAAAAATAAATAAAAACATTTTTAAAAATGAAATAAAGGTCAGGCGCCCCTGACCTTAAATATTCTTTTTAAGTAGGTATTAAAACCCCTTTTTGGGGAGCCTGGGTGGCTTAGTCGGTTAAGCGTCCGACTTTCGCTTAGGTCATGATCTCGCGGTTCGTGGGTTCGAGCCCCGCGTCAGGCTCTGTGCTGACTGCCAGCTCAGAGCCTGGAGCCTATTTCACAGTCTGTGTCTCCCTCTCTCTCTGACCCTCCCCTGTTCACGCTGTCTCTCTCTCTCTCCTAGAAATAAATAAAACATTAAAAAAAAATAAATAAAACCCCTTTTCACAAATAACAAAACTGAGGTGGATGGAGGCTTAAAAATTCCTCAGGACAAAGTTTAAAGCTATCTTCCATTTTCGTACTCTCCCCTTCCTGCAGGTTCTGTGCTCAGAGATCTCATCCTACTGACATTGCTCTTCATCTGAGAAGAAAGCAATAACATGAACTGATCACTCTTTGGGATTGGGAATTTTATGTTTCTTCTTATGAAGCCCTGACATTCTGCTTTCCATCAGGATCATGGACTATTTGAGCAGGCTCCTGATCAAAACCCACATGACGGAGGGGAGAGAATGGTTCTGAGTTTCCTTTCCCTACGATTAAACTCAAGGTCACAGAAATACAGAGTAAAATGTACCAGTAAAACTAGTTCTCACAGTGGGCCATCTTTACATTCAGCTAATTGGGGATTACTTATGAGATAAATAAGTGTAATTAGAACTTTGTAAAACACTTCTGGGGCGCCTGGGTGGCTTAGTCGGTTGAGTGTCCGACTTTCGCTTAGGTCATGATCTCGCGGTTCGTGGGTTCAAGCCCCGCATCGGGCACTGTGCTGACTGCCAGCTCAGAGCCTGGAGCCTGTTTCAGTCTGTGTCTCCCTCTCTCTCTGACCCTCCCCTGCTCACGCTGTTTCTCTCTCTCTCCTAGAAATAAATAAAAATATTAAAAAAAAAAAGAACTTTGTAAAACACTTCTGTAAAGTCTAAAATGGTTTCTACCAGAGAGCTCTGTTTTTCCTAAAGTAGCTAGAAGCACTAATTTGCTTAAGTTGAGAATTGGTGTCCAGAATAAAACATCTCTTTCTGTCTAAGAATAGAGAAGATACCAGAAGTTTCCCTTTAAAGTGGCCAGGTTTAGGGGTGCTTGGGTGGCTCAGTAGATTAAGTGTCTGACTTGCACTCAAGGCATGATCTCACGGTTCGTGAGTTCAAGCCCCTCATTGGGTTCTGTGCTAACAGCTCAGAGCATGGAGTCTGCTTTAGATTCTGTGTCTCTCTGTCTCTCTCTGTGCCTCTCCACCACTCATACTCTGTCTCCCTCCCTCTCTTTCAAAAATAAACATTGAAAAAATTAAAAAAAATCAATAAAGTGGCCAGGTTTACAAGTTAAGGTACCCAAGAAATGCAAAGAATTTAACATGGTTCATAATCAAAGAGTTTAACCAGATTGGATTCCAAATTTGTTTGGGGAGAACATGTTCATATTTTTCCATAAAGAGCTTATATTTAGTGGTTAGGCTCCAGATTCATCCCTAAAACCTATCAAAACTACATTGACTCTGTAATAGCACTTTCAATTTCCTGAAGATTTCATCCTCATTTTAATTCCTATGGAAGCCTTGAGCGTATTAGAGAGATGGGAAATTGAGACTTGAGACCCACTGGACCATGAGGAGGACTGTGGGTGGAGGTGGGCCCTTAGAGGTTCAGTAGTTCTTAAATGAGCATAAGAGAGTTATGCTATGACTGGCACATGACCCAGAGGAAAGAACCATCAAAAACAACAATAGCTGTTTATATGTTTGAGTCCCAAGTGTCAAATTAATGATTAATGATTAAAGAGCTAAGGTTTCCTTCTAATTAAATTAAATTACATTTGTATTTCCCAAGAAAGGGATTCTTGTATTTCTTTTGCCATTCAGTCATCAGAATTTTAAATTTTTTTTTTTAATGTTTTATTTATTTCTAGGAGAGAGAGAGACAGCGTGAGCAGGGGAGGGTCAGAGAGAGGGTCACAGACTGAAACAGGCTCCAGGCTCTGAGCTGGCAGTCAGCACAGAGCCCGACGCGGGGCTCGAACCCACGAACCGCGAGATCATGACCTAAGCGAAAGTCGGACCCTTAACCGACTAAGCCACCCAGGCGCCCCAAATCAGAATTTATGTTGAACATATAGCTGGTGCCTAGAAATACTTGCTTCATGAATTGAATAAGGAAATTAACTAAGATGACTGACGTGTCTTGGTATGTTGGGTCTTTCCAAAGATAAATCTGAAAGCAAGTGAAAATGATAGCAACAGGTTTGTCTAAGATCTGAGAGGCAGAGCAAGGATGAGAAAATGAATTATTAATGAGAATTCACACAAAAGAGTAAAGAGAATCAATCCACAGAGAAAGCTTTACCCCTAACAAGATATGAGAGCTTTGAACATATTACCTAACCTCAAAGTCCTCATCTATAAAATGTGGATAAAAATTGGAACCATCATATTGGATTATTATGAGGATTAAATAGGACAATGCATATAGAGTAATTAGAGGAGTCCCTGGAAAATGGGAATTGCAAGAATCTAGAATAGCTGGCAGGTACATCTATACAGTTGGTTAGAACTCTAGGAGACCTAGAAACAACAGAAGCTTCTTAGATATAAAGGGGCCATGGGACACCTACAATATGTATCAGTCTTGGACATATCACTGTGAACTAATTAAGCACCAGCTAAGATACCCATCCTGTTCTAGGGGCCAAGACACTGTGTAAGATCTTGGAACAGTGCAGTATGGTTTGGAAGTGACCATTTCCAATGACTAGTGTTAATTTTCCTAATGGCCCAGAGATATTAGGGCATGGAATAGAACTTGAGTTGAATAATAAAAATAGTCATATTTCAGAAGCCATTTCACCTGGTATTATTAGGGAACAAAAGATATATATAAATGTCAAAAGGAAGATCAAGGATTCAGGCACAAGGTAATTGAGAAGAATTTTGCTTTAGACATATTTTATTGTTCTAGTGGCCAGCTCATAATTTCTAGAGAAGGACACTACAGGGAGAAGTTTGACTGTATGCAAGCTAGGGAACTGGTTTTAAAACCTCCTTTGTATAATACCACATATCAGATTGAGACATCAATTGCTCTACATGAAAAAACAAACTGCAAGGCGGTGATTGTATGTATAAGCAGGGAGAGGTATAGCATTAAGGAACCTGTTCAACCCACTTGGGAGAACCCACTTACTGAAGCCTTTTATTTATTTTTTCCCAGTATTATTGAGACATAACTGACATGCATCATTGTTTAAGGTGTACAGCATGATGGTTAGACTTACAAATATTGTGAAATGATTACACAATAAGTTTAGTTAGCATTTATCATCTCATGTAGATATAATAAAAAGCAAAAAAAAAAAAAGGAAGAAAGAAAGCAAGCAAGCTATTTTTCCTTGTGATGAGCCCTCTTAAGATTTACTCTCTTTAAAATTTAAAATTTTTATATGCATCATACAGGGTGTTAACTATAGTCATCATGTTGTACATTACATTCCTAGTACTTATGATCCTATAACTAACTGAAAGTTTTTAGTTTTTGACCACCTTTCTCCAATTCCTCTCTCCACCTCCTCTGCCTCTGGTAACCACAAGTCTGATCTCTTTTTCTATGAGGTCTGTCTTTTTTTCTTTCTTTCTTATTTATTTACTTATTTATTTATTTATTTAGAGAGGGAGGGAGGGAGAACACAAGCAGGGGAGAAGCAGAGAGTGAGGGAGAAAGAATCCCAAGCAGGCTCTGAGCTGTCAGCGCAAAGCCCGACATGGGGCTTGATCCCACAAACTGTGAGATCATGACCTGAGTCAAAATCAAGAGCTGGATTGCTCAATCAACTGAGCCACCCCCCACCTTTTTTTTTTTTTTAAAGATGGCACATGTAAGGGAGATCATACAGTGTTTGTCTTTCTCTGACTTCTTTCTTTTTTGTTTATGTATTTTTGGGAGAGACTGAGTGTAAGCAGGGGAGAAGCTGAGAGAGAGGGAGACACAGAATCTGAAGCAGGCTCCAGGCTGAGCTGTCAGTATAGAGCCCAATGTGAGGCTTGAACTCACAAACCATGAGATCATGACTTGAGCTGGTCACATGCTTAACTGACGGAGCCATCCAGGCTTCCTGCTTCTCCAACTTATTTCACTTAGCATAGTGCCCTCTAGGTCCATTTGTATCTGTCATAAATGGTACGATTTCTCAGTTTTTGTGGCTGAATAATATTCCATTGTACATTTATACCACAACTTTTTAAAAAATCTATTCATCTGTTGATGAACTCTTAGGTTGTTTCCATGTCCCCAAACCATTTAGAACAATGGCCTGTATTTGACCACACCTTCTCAGATTGGGTAGTAAAACTACATTTCTTCACAAGTATACTGACATTCATATTTACCCACCAACCCTAACCCTGTTCTTCTTTTCACTTATTTGAAAGCAGATCAATTTTTGCTGCAATTTCTGAAAAAGAACACAGTGATCTGGCCACAGTAATAACATTCCAAGAGGCGGGGTAAGAAAGGAGAGCAAAACAACTGCCTGAAGTGGATCCTTAACATTTGGGAAGGGTGGAATGTGGGAAATCACTATCAGATCACATTTGAAAAGAAATTCAGGAAAATTCACAATTTGGAGCTACCTATTTTACAGTGTAAAAACTCACCGGCTTCACCGTGTCAGACATGGTCTCTTGGCACTCAGTATTTCACCACCTTCCATAGATACCTCATTCACATTCTGCAATATTACAGGAGATGGAAGGCTCAAAAACATATTTACTTTTCTTTTTTTTTTTAAGTTTTATTTATTTTGAGAGAGAGAGAGAGACAGAGCACAAGCGAGCAGGGGGCAGGGCAGAGAGAGGGAGATCATGACCTGAGCTGAAATCAAGAGTTGGACACTTAACTGACTGAGCCACCCAGGCACCCCTTCCTTTCGTTACACACAAAAATCAATACCAGATGAACTGTAAATCTAAATGTGAACAGTAAAACCATAAAGTTTTCACAAAAAACATAAGAAAATACTGGAGTGATCTTGCAGTCAGTAAAGATTTCTTAAATTGGATACATACAAAATAAATGAGCCATGAAAGAAAGCCTCTGATAAACTGAACTACATCAACATTGTGAATGACTTATCAAAAGACACTACTGAAGGGATGGAAAAAACAAGCCACAGAATGGCAAAAGGTAGTCCAACAAAGGACTCACAGAATATAGAACTACAAAGAAGTAGTCAGACAAGGCAATAAGAAATTGGGTGAAAAACAGGTACTTCATAGAAGAGGATATCCAAATGGCCAACAAACACAGGAAAAGAAAAGGTGTTTCACTTGTTAGACATCAGGAAAATAAAAACTAATACCACAGTACAATTTCAAAGTGTTGCATTAGCGTTTCAACAGAATATCTAAAATGAAAAAGAAGAAAATACAAAGTTTTGGTTAAGACGCAGCACATCCATCACTTTGGAAAATTGTTGGCTAGTGTCCAATCAAGCTAAACATATGCATCCCCTATAATCCAGAAATCCACTCCTATATATCTAATTTCAGTGTATAAATATGTGTTCACCAGTGTTCATAACAACACTATTTGTAATAACCCCCAAATAGAAATGACACAAATGTCCATGTGCAATAAAGTATACAACCAATGTCATAGTTATCCAAAAGAATACAGTATAGCAATAAAAATGAAGATAGATTGCTATACACAAATGTATGAATCACACAATTATAATGTTGAGTGAAAAGAGCCAGTCACAAAAGAGTACATACTGCACCGTCCCACTTGGTATAAGGCTCGAAAACAGGCAAAACTGCTCTATGGTGTGAGAGACCAAGATTGCAGTTACCTTCTGGGAAGATAATGCCTAGAAATGAGTAGGAAGAAGGCTTGCTGGTAGGTAAGTAATTTCTAGTGTCAAATCTGGGTTATGGTTACATGGGTACATCTGCTTTTAAAAATTCATCAAGCTGTATTCGATGGTGATTTGTTCATTTTTCTGTGTGTATGTTATACTTCAATAAAAATTGACTTTGAAGGAGTGTTTGGGTGGCTCAGTCGATTAAGTGTCTGATTCTTGATCTCAGCTCAGGTCTTGATCTCTGGGTCATGAGTTCAAGCCCCCGTTGGCTCCAGTCTGGGTGTAGAGCCCACTTTAAAAAATTGACTTTAGAAAACCCCAACAACTTTTCTTATATATCTCTGCTAATGAGATTCTGTATTCAATTTAGATTTTGCCAGTCAGGTATAATGATGTGAGACTGGAAGGTAAAAGCAAAATGGAAGCTATTTTCCCTGCCTGTTAGTTTTACCTGTAAGTTTTTGATGAACATGCTACATGAGGTATGATTTTCAATGACCAGACTTTCTGTGCCTCTGCATTGACACCAATTCTATTGGTAAGAAGTGGCTGTGATACCAGCTGTCTGGTCTCCATAGGTTCCTGATCTCGAGTTGCTGTTGTGTGTGGTCTGACTTGGAAGCCAAAGGGCAGCCCTCTAACTTCTATTTTTCGAAGAAAAACA